>CM057454.1:679807500-681010000 GCA_016271365.2 Neoceratodus forsteri
AATGGTCCCGTGCCATACAAGCCCAAACGCCTCAGCGTTTCACTCAATAAGAACTTTATTAGGGGGCAGCCTGGTACAGAGAAGTGGACAATCAAGACAATCTGAGTCTGGAGCAGGCTGACAATTATTATTATTATTATTATTACAGTAGCCTCCAAGGTTAAACAAGAGTTGTCAACAGCCAACAACAGATGCTTTTCGAATATCTTGTTTCTGTGAGGTCCTGATTTTACCCATTGTTTAAAACACATTCTAGCATGGTAGTCAAGCTCAAATGGAACATCTTATTTTTAGAAGGGTGCTGGTTTTAATTGTAAGGTGTCAAGCTTTTCAAAACACAGAATGTTCCTGATAGGACAACTTTATAGCACCTTTATTAGAGGGCCCAGAAGATTAAGCAAGAGTGTAAATACAAATTATAAGATTCCTGCCCAGATTTAAACCTGTGGTCTTTTGCTCACTGCCCTGCTGACATGTGTGATGCTAAATTTAAGTACTTTTGCTGTAGTGGATAAGTTACATATCTAGGGTACAGGCAACCAAGGTACCTGGGTTGGAATCAAGAGCAGTTCCTTTGACTTGAGCACATATATCACAGTTCAAATTCATTTTTTTTTCCAAATTTAGCCCAGATGGTTTAGACCTTAAGCTCCTCTATCTGTCAGCTCCAGCCATTGTCTCCCCCCCCACCCCCATTCTCCTCAAACTCTCTCCTTCACTCTTTGCACGGTCCCGCAATGTTGGAAGTTTGCCAAGATTCTCCCCCTCCACAAAGGAGGTGACCCCTTCACTGCTGGCAACTTCTTCCCTGTCTACCTCCTCTCCTCTCTTGTGAAGTTGCAAGAGAAACTGGTTTGCTTATGACTTGCTGAGTTTCTACACACCTCCAACTTCCTCTCCCCCTTCCAGTCTGACTTTGGGAAGGATCACTCCACCATTACTTACCTACTGAGAATCACTAATTCCATCCTTTCAGGGATGGATCGGGGTACATCACTGTGGCCATTTTCATTGATCTAGCCAAAGCTTTTGATTCAGTGTCCCACTCTCTCTCCTCCTGGGTAAGCACAGCATTGCCAGCCTCTCAGCCTCCACTATCAATGGGTTCTGATCCTACCTCATGGGCAATCATCAGTCAGTACAGATAGGAGGTGCACTGTCCCCACCACTCCTTATCCAAGTCGGGGTCCTACAAGGCTCCATCCTGGGTATAAACCTATTCTCAATCTGCTTCACTGACCTCCCCTCTGCCTGTGCCAACATGCATAGTCACATGTATGTAGATGACACAGTCCTCTACACCTCAGGTCCCTCAACTTCTTCTTTGGAAGTCTCACTCCAGCATGAATTTCATAGTGTTCTGCACTGGTTCCAGGCCAACCAGCTAAGGTCAACACACAAAAGAAAAACTATGTTTATGACTTTTGGTACCAGCCAGAAATTTGCCCAGCTCACCTCTCACCCCCATTTTCTCCATGCTAGATGGCTCCCCACTTGAGGCTGTCCCAACCTTCACGTACCTCTTGGGTGGTTAGATATCAGGCTTGACTTCTTAGCTCACATTGATGCCATCCATTCCAAACTCTTCCCCAAACTTGGTGTCCTGTTCTGCAATACGTAATGCCTCTCTACTGGTCCACTGGTGGTTGGTCACCAAAATGGTTCTTCCCGTCTTCAGCTATGTGGATGTGGCCTATGACACTGCCCAGTCTACTCCACTGGGCAGAATGGACACCCTCTGTAATGCCTTCTGCCACTTTGCTACACACTTTCCCTCTTGGACCCACCACTGCTCCTTTTATTCCTCCCTATCTGTCCTCCCACTCCTCATATGTTGTCAGCTCCATTGTGCCTCCCTCATCTTGAAACATTGGTTTATGTCCCTCCCTTCCTATCTAACCCATCTCATCTCCCCTATTCCCTCCTCTTCCTACTCCTTGCACTCCAGGGACCCACATGCTTTCTCCCTTCCCCACCCACACTCCTCAAGTGACAAATCTGCTTTCTCATACCATCTCCCGTCCCTTTGGAATCAATTATGCTCCTTCATCCATCTCTCTCCCTAGCTTCCCTCTCTTAGATGTCAACTAAAACTTCCCTTGTCTTTCCCCTTTTTCCTGCCTTCCATCTTCCTGAACCTTTCCCCACCTTTTCTGGCCCCACCTATGAGTACTGGTTCAACATCCCATCAACCAGGTTTCACCGCACTTTCTGAACTCACCTTATTTGTACACTTGTTTTGATTCAGCACACTTTTTATTGGACAACCTGTTGCAAGTTTTGGCATTACTGTCTGTACTGCACTTATGTCATGGTTTCTGTAATTATCTTTATCAGCCTGGTTTGTATTTCTTTGTAACTGTGTTTTCCTCTTCCCCTTTCCCCTAGGCTCAGCGTGCCTTTCCCAGTCACTAATTTCCAAATAAATTATCAATAAATAAATTTTAGTTACACATCACAGTGGAAAAGGGGGACACAGGCACTGGTGGCCTCAGCAAACTCTTGTTTCAGTTCATGTCCATACAATACATTTTAATATGGTACTATATATTATTAATAAGTACTTTAATATTTTTGTGTTAGGCAGGGAAAATAGGAAAGCTAGATGGGCCTATTGGTCCTTTTCTGCTGACACATTCTATGTTTCTATGTTTAACCATATCACTAGAATTTAGATATGTAGATCACAAAGTAAGAAAAATGCATTTTATCAATAGAAAGATTCATGGAAGTTCTACCCTCTGTGGGATTTGAACTCTTGACCTTCTATTCCATAGATCAGTTCTTTTACCAAAAAACTACAGCAAGCTCATCAACAAAGCCTTGGATATTTCAGGGTTAACAAAAGTAGTGAAGCATCCCAGTATGTGGCATTTCATTGAAACTGGCAAAACTATTTATTTATTTTTTAAGGGCAACAGACTTCAAAACAAAGAACATTCTCTAGTTCATTTCCAGCTCTAGCCCGATTCACATTTCTGTAAAACTTGCTTTTTCAATAAGAAGAATTATAAGGCAAATGACAGCTGTATTTTTCCAGGTTTTGGCAGTATCATTCTCAACGGTAGAATATCTGTGTGAATGATTTTAGCATCTGAAGTTAACATGACTAAATTAATACAGAAACACTAAGAGTAATGTTTGCCCACCCAAAATTGTTTTAGAAGTACCCTACATTTCCTAACAAATCTGGTCCTGTATAGGCAGTCACTTTGACACTGCCTCCAGAATCTTTTCCAACTTGGCTGGAGTCACTGCTGTGATTCTTGATTAGAGTGGGCCAGGGTGAAGTGCTTCTGCTTCACTACCCATGGCAAGGGTTGAAAACTAGTCAAGTAGATCACTACACAAAGTTCACTTGAACTATGTTACTTTTAAAACAATGAAAACCCATCCTAGCCAGTTCCAAATGGTCAGGCTTAGCCCAATGATCACCTCTCCCCCACACCAGTCACATCCCACCTCCACCCTCCCATGTTCGGAAACACAGTTTTAAAAGAAGTTACACTCTTGGCGCTGTGCTAGGAGCTTACACCATCTTTGCATTTCATGTCCCCTCTACAGCTCAGTTTCAAAAGGTAGCTTTTGAAGGGTTTTGTCCCCTCCTGTACAAAAATCCATGATTTTTTGGGGTGGACATAGTTAAATATCTCTAAGCTCTGTTCTCCCCTTCCCCACAGTGCACACACACACAAACACACACACACACACACACCATGCACTATGATACAGTCATCTGGCTGTGTGTCTGAGTGGGACATGTGACTGGGAGGGAGTGAAATGGGCTACATCATTGATAACACTGGCAGACTGAAGGGGTAAAGTGTTCAAACACAGTGCATTGCCTAGTTCATATCTAGTGGTGGAGGCATTACTTCATTTCACATGAAAGAGAGTCTGCAGTTCAGTTTTATTTGATATCACTATATATTAGATCATATGGTGTTTGGCTATTTTCAGAATTGTCCTGTTTGACTCAATCAGTGATCACTTAGCCACATATTGCCTCTGGCACAGCAGTGCACCTAAAAACTCTCCACCTAGGCTGATTACCCACAGGAACTGCACCAACTCAACAAGGCATCTTTTCTGTTTGACTTGTCACTAACTGACTGGACCTACCTAGCCATAATACAAGATACAAATTCTGCCTTGGACTTCATTACAAAATTTACAACAGTACTGGATAAACACTCCTCCCTGTGCATGCGCAGGGTGAAGATCAAAGAATCTGATTGGCTCACACGTGATATTTTCACTCTCATTTGCAAAAGAGACGACTCCTGGGACAAGTACAAGCAAACTGAACTTGTATTGGATTGGAACACATACTGTACAGACAACTAAGAAACAGATGCAAACAAGCAATACACCAGGTGAAAACTCAGTATTTAAAAAAACAGCAAACTGCAAACTTGGGTGATCCTAAAAAATTTTGGCAGACCATAAACTCTTTGCTGAACACCAAAAAACAATCCTCACCTATCTCAATCGACCTGGACGGAGACATCTCTGTTGAACCTCCTAAAATAGCGCACCTCTTCAATGATTTCTTCTGCGATATGAATAAATACAGACCCCCTGAACACCCCAAACCTAAATCTACTAAGGAAGTGGAGAACCTGAATCAGCGCAAGTTCCATCTTAAAAAAGTCACATGTTTGGAAGTTGTCAAATTAATTGCCTCCCTAAAAATAGACAAATCAGCTGGATCAAATGGTTTGCTCCCAGAGTTCCTCAAACTTGCTGCCCCTCATATAGCACCACCCATAGCCAAAATCTTCAACCCATCTTTCATGGCCCACACCGTACCTGACCTCTGGAAAACAGCTATAGTTGTCCCGCTCCACAACAAAGGGAAGAAGACACTACTGGACAACTAACACCCTATTTATATTTTGTCCGCTCTAGCCAAACTACAAGAGAAAATAGTGCACACACAACTGACCGAATATCTTAAACACATTCTAATCTGCAAACAACAACACAGGTTCAGGAGGTGTCACAGCACTGACACAGCCCTGGTTGAATTCACAGAGGCAATCTATCATGCAACAGATAAGGGATTGTTGACGGGAGCTGTGTTCGTGGATCTGACCAAGACTTTTGATTTGGTCGACCACGACGTACTAAATAGCAAATTACTGGAACTTGGCTTCAAATCCCATGCTCTGGCCTGGTTCAGTGATTATCTGAACCATAGAAAACAGAGGGTGAAAATCGGTAACGTGGTCTCAAGTACCAATATAATTCGCAGTAGGGTCCCTCAATGCTGCATACTCAGACCTCTTCTGTTTTCAGTCCTTATCAACAATTTGCTAGCAATCTGCAAACCCGTACGTACTCTTTTCTATGCAGATGATGCAGTTCTATACATGCATAGCAAAGACATCAACAAAATCAATCACGTACTGGGAAACAGCTTCACAAACCTGCAGGAATGGTTCATTCTTGAAAAAATGGTCCTGAACCTACCGAAAACCCAATCAATGTTGTTTGATTCTAACTACTATCTGAAAAACGTAGCCCCCAAGTTCTGAATTAACACAAATAATGGGAACTGCCTGTAAAAAGCTGCTTTAAATATCTAGAAGTACACTCAGACTGTACCCTTACCTTCAATACCCACATTCAAAACACTACCAACCTGCATCACCAAAGGCTTGGCTCTCTGTACAGAATCTACAAGATCCTAATGCCTGAATCCAGACATAAAATAGCAGAGGCAAATCTGCTCCCTATACTGGACTACAGCATCTTGGTCAGCAATGCTGTTAACAAAACTGTGCTACAGAAGAAGCACACTCTTTATCACAAGATTGGCAGATCTGCAACACGTAGCGATAGCAAGATGCATCACTGCCTTTCTCTGAACACTTTAAACTGGCTCTCACCAGAGCTCAAATCCAACCTAACACGTGCCAGATTTATTAAAAGAACTGTGGTTAAAAACTCTCCTATCTATTTACCTGAACAACTCGAGTTTGTCAACTTGCCCTCCTGTCGATCCACCTCGAAAAATAACTTAAAAGTTCCCTTCTTTCGAACAAACACTGGACAACTCTCCTTCAGCTACCGCACCTCCTCACAATGAAATACAATCCTTTTCCCCATTAAAGAATCACCAACTATCTCTGCTTTATCAAGCAATCTGAAATAATTTTATCTATCACTCAGTGTCTGTGACTGCTTTGTGTAATTGCCCCTTGTTCATACCTCATGCATTTGAACTCAATATAGTATCTGCACTAATCAGCTGCACTTTCTGTGTGCTGCAATTATGTAATAAAGTATGTAATTTTTAATCGATGATGTGTATATGTTTCATTTTCTGCAACAAGCGCACAAACATTTGTATATACGTCCTCATATGTCTGTGCAATTGCACCCGGGTCATGACTGAAAAAGGCACCTGGTGCCAGTGCACTTACCTGGTTATCAAAGTGAAAATAAAATAAATAAAATAAATGTTGCCTTTTATAGCAGTATTTCTTTGCTTGGTCTATGTTGTCTCTTCTTTCTAGCGTAGCGTGAGAGTGGAGAAGGACGAAGAAAGACAGCGTGGGGGGAGCCTAGATCAGACTGGAGAACTGTAAACGTCTCACAGAAAATGTTATGTTTGGTCTGTATCTACTAAAAACGCTACTACTCTTTTTAAAAATTAAAATGAAATCAAATAGATCTTGAAACACAAACACGATATTGTGTGCTGTTATTAAACTAGCTACTGCACCACTCTCAAACGTAGGCATTCTGAGCGCCCAAACCATGTGGTCAGATTGATAACCATGACAACTTATCCTCGCTGTAAAAACAGTTCCATTGATGATGCTGTAATAGCAAACATAACAAATGTATTTTTACAGTGAAAAGAGATAGCTTTTGCAGTATATAGTTACATTACCTTAGCAGATGGAGTTACTCCTTTCAGCAGTTTGAAGCCCATTGCAGTATTCTGTATGTCCTCTCAGTCTTGTCTCTCTGCTGGGAACAACTCAAGAGCAGATAGTATCTCCTCATAGTTTAAATCCTTGATACCATCTACTACTTTTGCTGCTCTTCTTAGAACCCTTTCTAGCATATCTACTGTATATTTTTTTCAATAGTACAGGTTTCAGAAATATACTTATCTATCATCAAAATAGGGTCAAACCTAGAATATCTACAATGGCTCTATCATACCTCTAGAACTACTTCTAAAATATGCTTTATTACAGGCAAGGATTGTATTTGCTTTGCTTGCTGTAGTTATAAATTGTTGTTCCCACTTTAGTTTGTTTACAGTCACAAACAAGTCCTTTTCTCAGCTGCTAGTAGTAATTTCTACTGCACACTATTAAAATATTAATTTAATTTATTATTTTGTTCCACAAGGCACAGATTCTGGTAGAACTAGAGAACTAGGACTGGATACAGATTTTGTTTCTGAAACTGACCAGAGCCAGGGTTTTCATACACAAACTCTTCCTCCCAGCAACCAAATCAGCTGGAAAAGGAAGCTGGGAGGGTCACGAGATGCAGAGCACTACTCTGGAGCTCCTGCCTTTCGCCCTCTGCTAAACCCCCTTTTTGCTCTATTACCTGCAAAGAACATACATTAGATCTTAAGCCTACACTTCCTAAACATCCCTACCCTCAGCGATCATCTTTTTAGTTGAATTCAGCATTGCGATCGGCTTTACAGCCGCGATGGAGGCTGAGATGAAGCAGGCCAGGATCCGACATACACTCTGCCGCCTACTCCGGAGAAAACTACCAAAAGATCAAAACACCAAAGCTCTGGAAATTCCACTAAATCTAGCTCCTCTAGCTCTCCTGTGACTCCCCTGACTGAAGATTGTTTCCTTCAAGAGCTGCTGCCATTCAGGGAAACTTTGGAGGATATCTCAACAGAACTACAGCCTATACAAGGTGACTTTAGCAGTCTGTCGACATGAATGGGTGACTCGGAGGCCAGAACATCTTCATTAGAGAAGTGGAAGGAGAACGTGGACCCAGAAATTGTTCATCTCCATCAACAAATTGATAAGCTTCAGTTGAAAACTGAAGATCTGGAAGGGAGAAGCAGGAGAAATAATGTTTTGATTATAGGCCTACCCGAAGCTGAAGAGGGTGCTGACACTATCACCTTCCCACAAAAATTTTTTAACAAGATCGTTGGCCCATCCCCTCTCAACCCACAGTACCACATAGAATGGGCCCACCACTCTCTCTGGCTGAAATCTTAACCCGGAGCAGCACCTAGGCCTATCATAGTCAAATTTCTAAGCTTCGTGGAAAAGCAGCATGTGTTAGCTAAATCAAAAGAGCTGCAAGCCATTATGTGGGGTAGCTCCAAAATAAGAATAATGCAAGATCTCCCCTTCAAAACACAACAGAAGCACTCTGCATTTCACCCAACGGTCAGCAAATTGATAGCCGCTGGCATACGCTTCAAGATGATATATCCTGCCAAGTTACAGGTGGCAATCGACGGTACATGGCACTCCTATGACTCCCCTGAGCAAGCAGCCACGGACCTTGCCATCAAGCTAACCAACCTGTTTAAGACAAGCTGAACTCTTGTAGAAGTCATCTGAGGGTTATTTGTGCTCAATGTCTGTTGAGTTTAGGGCATTTACGTGTTTGAAGGCTGTTATTTCCTTTCCTGCCTTTTCGTTTTTCGGGTTGGGTCAGGAGTGATAAGTAGGCTGTAGCAAGGCCTAGCAGGCCAATCTTTCCCCACGGATGTGTCTGTATGCTTCAGTTATGGGAGGGTAGGAACCTTTAGACTGAAGGCGTTCCCATACACCGTTATTAGGGACAGACGACCAGGTCCCATCAGATTTTAAGTTCCCCTGTCATTTCCTTGTTTATTCGAGGTCTGGGCTACTCCAGGGTTAGCTGTATACCTCCAGCTTGGGGGGAGATTCGCAGGTCTCTAACCTCCGGATTAACCCTGATTGGCCCTAAAAGGTATTATTTGGAGCAACAGCCTTACCTTAAGGTAAGATGACTCATTCATGTGCTTTTTGCAGTTGTACTAATTAATGGGGTCTACGATATAGTTAAATATTTTAAAGTTTGTTGAGGTATGACCCTTCTAATCTTTTAGTGCTCCCCTCATTTTACTTATGATGAACTGAAATGGGATATACTAGGGCAAGGCTTATCTTTGTTGACTTAAGGTGGTTGGTGGGGAGGGAGGGCTCCGGGATGGAGCAGGCTCAGGGAGAGCTGCGCAATGTACCAGCTAAGGGGGTGAGTGGCGTATTTCTAGGGAACCATGGAAATTATGGAGTTTTTCAATTTTATTTGAGACACCCTTCAGAATTGGATCATAGTACTCCCTCTCAGGTCTGTTGTATATGTTCAAGATCAGGCTCTCATAGAAATGCCGCCAACTGGGTTTGGTCCTCAGTATCATTTATAAGGGGGTTAAGGTTTGCTCTAATAATTACTTGGGGACCTTTTGCACATAGTCGGAGGGTTTTTTTGGGGAGGGAGGTTTTATTGATCAGATGTCTTCTCCGGGGAAAAAATTTACTGAAGCTAAAGAGGGATCGTTAAAATCAGTCATGCTTTCAGCAATGTACATGTTCAATGGAGACAACTGGGGAAGATGTTCTTGCTTTATTAGAGAACTTTTTCAGAGGATGACATGGGAAGGGGATGGGACTGGGGTGTGCCTTTTGAGTAATAGTTTTCAGCTAATAGTCTATGTATGCCTTCCTTTTGTTAAAATAGACAATGGCACTGGTACCAATTAAAATTGCCACATGGAATGTCAGAGGCGCCAGAGACATAACAAAAAGATATCAGGTTCTCAAAAATTGTGCTTTATTAAACACTGATATTCTTTTGCTGCAAGATACCTTTTCAGATGACAATAAACTCTGTGGCATAGTTGACGATGTGGAGAAGATAAGGAAATTCCAGAGAGACCTGAAAAGGATGGAAAATTGGTCCAAGGTCTGGCAACTGAAATTCAATGCTGAGAAGTGTAAAGTGATGCACTTAAGGAACAAAAACCCCAGAACAGAGTATTGGATGGGTGAGGTTCAGCTGGATAGAACATCAGAAGAAAGAGACCTAGAAGCCATCATCAGTGACTTCCTTAAACACACCAGCCAGTATAGCATGTCCTTCTGCAATTCTAATAGGATGCTAGGGTGCACTGGGAGAGGTTTTCGCAGTAGGAAGCAGGAGGTACTGTTACCTCTATATCGATCACTGGTAAGGCTGCACCTGGAGTACTGTGCCTGGTTCTGGAGTCCCCACCTAAAAAAAAAAAAACAGAGACAGTACAATGCAGAGTGACCAAGAAGATTCAGGGCCAGGAAGGCAGATCCTGTGAGGATTGGCTAAAGGTGCTGGACATGTGTTTACTCAAATCCAGATGAGGGGAAAAGACTGACACCTTCACGTTTCCGATGAATAAGCAAGGTAAACTGTGAAGAGCTCTTTATCAGGAATAAAGAAGCCAGGACACAGGTTCATGAGTGGAGGTTAATAGGTAGATGATCTAGAAAGGATGGGAGGAAGTATTATTTTACAGAAAGAGTGGCTGAGCCACAGAATAGTCTGCCGGCAGAGGCGGTGGGTGTCTGAACAATAAATGGCTTCAAACACAGCTGGGATGCAGCTAATGGTATAGTAGTTACTCAGCAGGATGAGGAAGGTGGAAATGCAGAGAATAAAAGGGGGAATAGGGTATGCATACACCCCCACAGAGACAATAGGTCCCAGGATATGATAGGGTAATATGGGCAGACTAGATGGACTGTCAGCCTTTCTCTGCTGGCATTGTCTATGTTTCTTTGCTTCCACAAAGTAACCTATTGGGACTATCACTACAAAGAAAGGTAGACATGGTTATAGAAACTCAAAACAAGTCTCTAAAAATTTCAAAATCACCAGAACCTTTGACTTTTGCATATTCCCAAACTCTGTGGCTAAACCCAGACCTCTGCAAACAACAGCTTCTAAGGGCAATGAATCTGAAAACCTGGAACCTAGGGGAGTCAACCACTACAACACAAACCTAAGACCAGAAAGCAATGCAGAAGAGACAAAAAAAAAAAACACAGTAATAGATTCAGCTTTACCCCCCCCCACTTCCACTGAAAGGCAGCATGATGGTGGTCACCAAGAAGAGGAGTCCTAGGGATCAGCAACTTAACCCAAAGGTTCTGAAAACAGACAGTTATGAAATAGAATTCAACCTTTATGTCAGAAGAAAATGGGGTGATATAGTGGAAGATGACTTAGTCTCTTCACTAGCTTCTTCCCAGAAACCTCTTTATTTTTATTTGATGTGTCTGTGGGCTATTAAATGAAAAAGAGCAACGTTCTATGAGATCCATCACAAACTTTGCTGCCCAGCAATTATACAAAATAAAGGATGGGTAGGGGTTAAAAACTTGGATTTTACCCAGATCCTTGGGGTGGGATGCCTGAATAAACCCCTTGAGCTTCGCTCTTGGGGTTTATGTGGCATCCCACTCCTTGGGGGGATATAAAATTCTTGTTATAACTCCCTACCCATCCATTATTCTCAATATTATGAAAACAATGGGAATGTTCAAGTCCATATAGACTAATGTAAGTTTTAAATATGACCCTGCAGGCATAGCAAATAGCATAAAATATTGCTGCAGCCAAGCCCTGAAGGTGGGATACCAGGTGTTTGTAGCACTGTTTGTGCATGGTTGAATATGTGGTAGCACTTGAGATGTGATGGATATTTACATTTTTTGTGGCTAGGAAATATATGTAAAATCAGTGTATACATTTTTAAATATATTGCAGCATTATGAATAATAAAGACAGGAGCATCTTATCAAAGCACAAATAAGCTGCAACAGATAAGAACACTGGTATGGTTTTAAGCCAGTTTTCATCTAGTATTATACATCTGTACCCTTAACAGAATTGTGATGGTATTTTATTTTGTATCAGACTTCAGTGTTCCTTAAAGAAACCACAACTCAAGTAGCAAAACATTGTGGTGTTATTAAATAAAGAAACACTGTTTAAATGACTAGTGTCCAGGCATTTTTGGGGGGGCCTTGAGCAGCCCACCATGTGTTCTGGTTTACCACAAATATTTAGACTTCATGCCTCATTTCTTTAGATTGATTATTACTGAAAATAAGGGTGGCATGGGATATATAAACCAAATTCATAAGATAAAATTAGAAATGCCAATTTTAGCATACAAATGAGCAGTCTCTCTTTTAGCAGAGTAATGTCTTGGGACTCAAGGGAAACAACCTGTAAGAAATCCCTTTGAAGACTGTAAAACTAGAATTAAAAATAGTATAATTTAGTGACTCCATGAATAACAGGCTTTTGGTTGTAAAGGTTGTAGAACATTTCTTTAAAATAGTACAAGCAGGACCAGGTGCCCAACAGAGTGCTGAAGCATTTTGAGAGGGATTAACAGCACCACAACTACTGGAAGAACTAAGGGGGATTTTGGTGGAAAATATATTGGTAGAGAAAGTTATCCAAGCCGTCAAAGCTCCTAACTCAGGTACAGCCTCACAAAATATTGGCCTGACAGCTGATGTTTATAAGTTTCTTCCTGAGTATACAATGCCTGATTTGGTGGATCTGTAAAAAATATACTTTCTACATTGTCATTACCCAAAAGAATATTCTAGTCTATTTTAGTGTTGCTACTCATAAACAGCAACACAATAGACATTAAGAATTGGTGGCCTCTTAGATGTGGATTTAAAAATTCTTACTAAACTTACTACTAAATGGTTCTCAGCCATCATAGAATAACATGCAACCCAGTCCCAACTGACTTTATCATTGGCAGAACTATTTAGGATCATCCATATTAGCTCACATAAATTTTTGACCAGAACTGTGGGTACTTAAATGATGATAAAAAGTTTATTTTTTTATGTAGGAACATTTACATTAGAGTGGCGTGCTCTGTTTACAAGCAAAGGCTTGTGTTGCATAAATATAAAATAATAATTAATATAATATATTACACAGTGATAAGATAAATAGCAATGTCATAAAAATCACATATTATTAAAACAGTAACAGGTGTGAAATATTTCTCAGATAATTTGTTTCTTAATGATCTAACTGGGAAGGAGGTGGAAGTAATAAAAGGTAGATTCAGGGTGCTGCGGAGCACCTTCAGGGAGATAACAAGATCATTGGCATTCTCAGAAGTACTTCCAGTGCCAAGGACCAATACAGTTTGGAGGAAGACGGTAGAGGATTTCAAAGTCTGGTTGTGAGAATGGTGCAAGGAAGAAGGGTCTATATGTATCGGGGACTGTGGGGATACCTGGTTAGATAAATCACTTTACGCACCTCACAGATTACACCTCAGTAAGGAGGGATCAAGGATTCTCAAGGACAAGCTGGGGGTATACTATACTGAAACTAAATTTAAATTTCTAAGAAAGGGATAGGTGGGCAGTCAGATCGAATGACTGCTGGAGGAGCAGGATGATAGACCTACCCCCCCAATAGCAGAAGGAGTTTGGTTGGTAGAGTGGGAGACACGCATTCAGAAATGGAAGGCAGAGGTGAACATACAGTGAGGAGTAAGGGGAAGGGAAGTAATGCGTGAAAGAAAGTGGGCTCAGATTCCAGGTGGAGGGTAGTGTCCCTGAACTCAAGAAGTCTCAGTAATAAGATGGACAACCTGCAGGCACTATTAACTGAAGGAGAGATGGGCATCATGGCAGTAATTGAGACTTGGGCCAAACCTTACAATGACTGGAATCTTTTAACTCCTGGGTATGATTTATATAGAAGAGAAAGGATGATAGGGAAAGTGGGTAGGATGGCAGTTTATATCAGAGACTGTATATCATGTACAAGGGAGGAGCTGGAAAAAGGGAAGGTAGAAATATTATGGTTCAATTAATGTCTAACTGGGGAAGGAAGGTATGGTTGGGGTGGTTTACAGACCTCCCAATCAAGATGAGGAGAGGGACAGGGAATCATGTTCACAGTTATTGAAATCTACAGAGAAGGGTGAGGTGGTAATAGTGGAAGACTTCAACCTGCCCAAGATAGACTGGAGCGTATAGACCACATCAAGTGTCAGAAGTCAGGTGATTCTTGATGCATTGCAGAATAGGGGTTTCTGACTCTGGGAGTGTTAGAACCCACACAGGAGGGAGCAATCCTTGATCTGGTGCTCACAAATGGAGAGTATGTACAAGACATAAAGGAGGAGGTGTCGACTACAAAAACCCAAAATTTGTTTCCCCTACCCACTGGTGCCCAAGCCCAGAATCCCAAACACAAAATCTCAACAGTGGGATTTTGCATGTTTTTTGTGTTTCAGGGGACTTTGCCCCCTGCATCCCCCAGAATTATATATTACAAACTCCGGGAGGGGGGTCAAAATCCCACTGTTGGGATTTTGTAGTTCGGGATTCTGGGCTCAGGCAACAGTGGGTCGTGAAAATGAGTTTTGGGTTTCTGTAGTAATCCCGGTCCAGGAGCCCCTGGGTAAAAGTGATCATAAAACAATATGATTCCAGCTAGATATGGGTAGTGAAATCATACCCACTGAGACTAAAGTACTGGACTTTAGAAGGGCAGACTTGAGGAAGATGGGTGATTTAATAAGAATGCAACTGATGGGCATCAGGGCAGTTCTGAGGGTTGACCAAAAGTGGTCCATCATTATGGAGGGGATATTAGCTGCAACAGATGAGTGTGTGAGGCTGCAGGGGAGAAAATTCAAGGGCCAGAAAACCAAGCAGATTTAATGTTGAGGTTGCCCAAGCAGTAAGAAACAACAGGTTAGCCTTTAAGAAATTCAAGAAAACTCATAGGGAAGAGGACAGGGATATTTATCTAAAGATGGCTAGTGAAACAAGTAAAGTAATCAGGTGAGCTAAGGCTAAGAAAGAACTGCAATTAGCACATGGAACTGAGAAGGATGAGAAAGCATTTTTTCATTACATAAGTGAAAAAAGGAATAAGAAGGACAGGATAGATAGGCTTCGAAAAAGGAACGGGTGGGTGGAGGAAAATGATGAAAAAGCCAAAGTTCTGAATGAATACTTCTGCTTGGTCTTCACCAAGGAGAATGATGGACCTGTGCCAACAGGGGGGAGAAGATATGAACGACAAGAAGGACGCATGGAAATAGTAATAACAGGGGTTAATGTAAGGAATGGGCTGTTAACATTGAAGGTGGACAAATCTCCAGGTCCAGATGGAGTACATCCAAGGGTACTGAGGGAGCTGGCAGATGAACTTGCAGAGTCACTGGTGGACCTGTTCAATGGCTCACTTGATTCAGGTGTGGTCCACAGGACTGGAGGACAGCCCATGTGGTATCCCTCCAGAACAGCAGCCCTAAGGATTATCCTGGGAACTATAGACCAGTCAGTTTGGCTTTGGTTATGTGCAAGCTCTTGGAGATTTTACTTAAGGAAAGGTTGGTTGAGTATCTAGAGGAGCAGGTCTTTATGATGCTAAGCAGCATGAGTTTAAGGGAGGGAGATCAGGTCAAACTAATCAGATTTAATTTTTTGACTGGGTCACCAAAACACTGAATAAGGGTCAGGCAGTGGACATCCTGGACCTAGATTTTAGAAAGGCCTTTGATTCTGCACCTCACAAAAGGCTAATTAGAAAATTGGCAGATCTAGCGGACAGAGTGAAGATGACAAGATGGGTAGAAAATTGGCTGGGGAGTAACACCCAGAAGGTATTGGTGGGGCAGAATTATCTAACACTAGAGAAGTCACAAGTGGAGTTCCACAGGGCTTGGTGCCTGGACCAGTGTTGGTTAATGTCTTTATTAATGATGTTGGTATTGGCATATGGGGAAGATGTGCCTTTTTACAGATGACACCAAGCTCTAAAGGAGGGTGGACTTGGCTGAAGGGATACAGGACCTAAAAATGGATCTGAAAAAGCTTGAGTGGCGGTCAGGGACGTGGCAATTTGGATTCAATGTCAAAAATGCAAGGCGATGCATTTGGAAGCCAAGATTCCCAAGACATAGTACTATTTGGGAGGAGTCCAGTTATCTATTACAGAAGAGGAAAAGGATTTGGGTGTGATAATAACTAGCAACCTAAAGCACTCCACCCAGTACAGGACAGCAGCAGATAAGGTGAGCAAGAAGTTGGGGTGCATTGCTAGGAGGATTAGCAGTAGGCAAAAGGAGGTCATTCTGCCCTTGTATAACTCACTGGTGAGGACACATATCAGTAGAGTACAGTTCTGGCACCATCACCTTAAAAACAACATTATCTTGCTGGAGAAGGTACAGAGGAGGGCGACAAATATGATTGCAGGTCAGCAAGGGAAAACCTATAAGGAGAGGTTGAGAGACCTAAACATGTATTCACTAGAGGAGAGGAGGAAGAGAGGGGATATAACAGAGACTTTCAACTATTTAAAAGGAATAAGGAGGCTCTCTTAAGGCTAAGTAAAAACCATAATACAAGGGGGAATTGTCTTAAATTGAATGGTGGAAAGTTTAGAAGGCAATTGTTCACTGAGAGGGTTGTGGACAGTTGGAATACACTGCCGGAAGAAGTGGTCTCATTGACAACAGTGGGCAGCTTCAAAAGTGGGTGGGATAGGGAAAGGGAAAATTGTTTAAACAGGAAAGGCATACTAAGCGGAAGCTTTTCTCCAGGTGCCACCTGGGAGCACAAGGAAGTTAAGTGACTTCCTCAGGGTCACTTAGTATGCAAGTGGGGACTGATGGGATTCAAACCCAGGTCTCCAGATTTGCAGTTCAGTGCTCTTAACCACTACGCTATACTGCATCCTATAGACATAAAGGGAAAGTATAAGTTATGAGAGGAGTGGATGGAAAGGTTGGGAGGAATTGGGGGAAGGGTCAGTAGCTCAATCTATGGACCCTGCAATTACGAGCAGACGAGATAGACCAAATGGCTTTTTTTCTGCTGTCTAATTCTTATGTTCATATGTTAAAAGATTTCAATAATTCAGAGGCATGAGATACAGTGAAAATGTTTTCCAAGAACTGGCTATATCGGCAATTAAAGTCTTGATGGTTACATCATGTCCTTACATCAGGAGAAAGCTTTTGATTGTTTATCTCACTAGCACATGAGGATAAATCTTCAGAAATATAGTAGTCCAGAGAAATGGTGGATTCAGCTTTTTCTATTCAAAAGTCCCTGCAACTCTAAACATGAATAGACTAATTGGAAAATCCATACAAGTACAGTTGGGGGAGGTCATACAGGATGCCCCCTTATTCCACTCATGCATGTATACCCTGTGTTTGGATCCTTTTTCAAGAAAAAAAAGGGTCAGAATAACACAATCAAAAGTCTTCAAAGGAACAATATTGATCTAGTCATAACTGTCACAGTATATGCTGATGACATGTGCTTATTAATTAAAGATAAAGAGTTATCTGTTGTGGCTCTCCAACAGTTTAAACATTTTTATGAAATCTCTGAGGCTACCCTGAACAAGGAGGAAACTGTAGCAGTAGTGTTAGGGTCTTCAGAAGGAGATTCAGTCTCCGGTGCGGCTGGTATTCTTATAGTTCCAGGTCCAATAAATTCTTGGGAATGTGATTTGGGAGAGTTGAAAGAGCAATATATAACTAGGAGAAAGAGACAACACTCAGAAAAGCAAAGCTAGATCGGAGGAAACTATGGAAGATGTCATAAAGTGTAGAGTTTAAATAGCAAAAATGTTTTTAATACCAATTTTTCTTTTTTTGTGCAATGTCTACCCACTGTCGACAATGATGGAAACAAGAATTTACACTTTGTTTTTCCAGATACTATGAGGGTTAAGGCTGAATCCAGTGAAAATAAACATCATTTAATTATCCATACAGGAAGGGAAACTAGGCATGATTAACCCAAATGCCTGTCTTTACAGCATTTTCATTTTCAATAATATCAGTTTAGTGCTGAAACAGTCCGCAAGCTTGGGAGACAGTGAGTGGCATATTGATTTATCCCTCCGTTGAAAGGATGGGAACAGAGAAATATACACGGACCAGGAAGTAGGCCATTTCCAGTAGGGGTGTCACCAGAGGTCTAAAGTTGGGGGGGGGGCTGATGCCCCACAGTCAAAATCCTAACAAAACAAGGGGGGTCCGTGGGGCATGCCCCCCTGGGAAATTTTGAAAATGTTACCTTCAAATGGTGCCTTTTCCTGCATTTTAATGGTGAAAAATATGTTTGAAAAGCCTGGTTATCATAACATCTATTTAATGGTACCTGTGGAAAAATGTGGGTACTGGACCACCAAGGACAACTAAAAGAGAGACACTACTTCCCAGCAGATCTGCTGGGAAGATTAGTCCCCAGAGCAAATGAGAGACCAGCCAGACACCATTATCCCAGCAGATCTGCAGGGAAGGTTACAGGCCCCCAGAGTAAGTAAGAGACCAGCCAGACACCATTATCCCAGCAGACAGCAGATCTGCTGGCAATGTTACAGGTCCCAGAACAAATAAGAGACAAGCCAGACACCATTATCCCAGCAGATCTGCTGGGAAGGTTACAGGACCCCAGAGCAAACAAGAGACCAGCCAGATACCATTATCCCAGCAGATCTGCTGGGAAGGTTACAGGACCCCAGAGCAAGCAAGAGACCAGCCAGACACCATTATCCCAGCAGATCTGCTGGGAAGGTTACAGGACCCCAGAGCAAGCAAGAGACCAGCCAGACACCATTATCCCAGCAGATCTGCTGGGAAGGAGCAGGACCCCAGAGCAAACAAGAGACCAGCCAGACACCATTATCCCAGCAGATCTGCTGGAAGGTTACAGGACCCCAGAGCAAGCAAGAGACCAGCCAGACACCATTATCCCAGCAGATCTGCTGGGAAGGTTACAGGCTCCCATTTTATCAGACAGAACTGAACCTAACACACACCACCAGGGCTGAAAAGTATGTCAAGTACAAGTGAGAAAATTTTTTTTTTTTTTAAATAAAAAAATAAATGGCTGATGATTAGCTTAGCTCATATCCTGTCCTAAGTCACCCTATAAAAAAAAAAAAACAGGGTTATAGCCTAGACAGTACTCTGTATCACAGGCTGTCTCATGTCTCATACCTGAGCTTGCTTTCCTTGCTTGTCACAAGCACCAACACACAACTCAAACCCCTGTTAGGCAATTTAGGTTTAGAAAATGACTATTTATTCTTCTCTGAGCTCTAGGTGTTTGTTTGGTGAAGGTCAGACTCAGAAGTTGAGAACATTAAAGTGTAAACCCACAACATGACCCCCGCCCTGAAGGCATTTATTAATTCTTGAGCTAACTTAATCTCAGCTTCTGTAGCTATGAACAGGCTACAGAGAAAGAGAGGAGAGCCTTTGATTTCAAGAATGAACAGGGTACATACACTGCACACACAAGTATTAACAAGCATTTGTCAATGCCAAATGTTTGCTTGCTGTCATTGGCATTGGTAGTGCAGAAGTTACAGAGCTGCATAATAGGAATGGCAGCGAAGTATTGAACTGAAGCCAACCCCACCACCACCCTGCAGAGAGTGACAGGCATTGAGGTGTGCCTTTGGGTCGTCAGGCATAACGACCATGCCATTTCACCACATCCTACCCTGCAGACACTGACAAGTATTTACAATGCGCCTTGGGTCTTTGGCCTTATGCACACCCATTCCATCAGGAAATACGGTGAGATGGGTGCAGTATAGGAAGAATGGGGTAACGCTTGGTCCGAAGAGTCCGAGGCACACCTTGGTGCCTCTCACTGGCTGCAGGGTGTGGGAGGGGTGGAATGGTATGAGCATTACAGGCAAGAACCCCAAGTCACACCCTGATGCCTGTCATTCTCTACAGGGTGGGGCGGCGGTCGAAACCCTAACGCCTCAGGCATTCGTTGGTATTTTCACTCCAAATTTTCAACATGGTATTTTTGTGACCCCCACCTCATGAACAGTGGCAATATCAGTTTGTTAGCTGAAAACTGCTTTTGCACAGTGACTACGGCATTTGGCACCACAGGTGCAAAACATATTCAGAACAGGATATGAAAAATGGCAGTGGTACTGTTCGTGTGGAGGTGTAAAAAATGGCAATGTTGAAAATCTGCAGTGAAAATATTAAAAAACTGGTGAAGTCACGCACGTGCATAGAAACTGTGCAACGCACACCCGTAATGTAACTAGTTTGGGGATTTTTTTAACAGCAGATTGTTAACACAGGCATTTTGGGACCTCCGATCATGAACAGTGTCAGTGTGATTTTCTTAATCTGTCCCAAACATTGTTTTTGCACACCGACTGTACCATTGTGCGCTACATGTGCGGAAACAAATTTTGGGCGAGATGTGAAAAATGGTAGCTGTACTGGTTATAAAGAAGTGCAGTAAAATGGCACTGTTGAAAATCTGGTGTGCAAATATTACAAATTCGCAAACTTGCCAGCGTGTGTAGGAACTGCGAAACGTGCGCTCCTAAAACAGTCATTTTGGGGCATTTTTTCAACAAATTTTCATCATAGCCATTTTAACACCTCTGCTCATGATCAGTGTCACTGTGATTTTCTTAATGTGTCCTATACATTGATTTCACAAACCAACTGCGCCATTGTGCGCTACATGGGCGGAAACACATTTTGGGTGAGATGTGAAAAATGACAGCTGTACTGCTCATAAGGAGGTGTGGTAAAATGGCAATGTTGAAAATCTGGAGTGAAAATATTGAAAATTTGAGAACTTACGAGCATGCATAGGAACTCTGCAACGCATGCTGGTAAAAGTCATTTTTAGGAATTTTTTCACCAAATTTTCAACACAGCCATTTTAAGACCTCTGCTCATAAACAGTGTCACTGTGATTTTCTTAATGTGTCCCGTACATTAATTTCGCACACCGACTGCGCCATTGTGCGCTACATTGGCAGAAACACGTTGTGGGCGAGATGTGAAAAATGACAGCTGTACTGCTCATAAGGAGGTGTGGTAAAATGGCAATTTTGAAAATCTGGAGTGAAACTATTGAAAATTTGCGAACTTATGAACGTGCGTAGGAACGCTGCAAAGCATGCTTGTAAAACAGTCATTTTTAGAAATTTTTTCACCAAATTTTCAACATAGCCATTTTAAGACCTCTGCTCATGAACAGTGTCACTGTGATTTTCTTAATTTGTCCTGTACATTGATTTCGCACACCGACTGTGCCATTGTGCGCTACATGGGCAGAAACACGCTTGGGGTGAGATGTGAAAATGACAGCTGTACTGCTCATAAGAAGGTGTGGTAAAATGGCAATGTTGAAAATCTGGAGTGAAAATATTGAAAATTCGAACTAACGGCGTGTGTAGGAACTGCATACGCATGCTCATAAAACAGTAATTTTTGGAATTTTCCACCAAATTTTCAAAATAGGCTTCTTGAAAGCCCACCTTATGAACACTGGCAGTGTCATTTCATTAATCAGTCCCAAAAGGTGATTTTGCACAGTGACTGCGAAATCACCCTTCAGGCCCGAATAACGCCATGACAGTGACATCATTC
The DNA here is from genome assembly GCA_016271365.2 of Neoceratodus forsteri. Taxonomy (NCBI): domain Eukaryota; kingdom Metazoa; phylum Chordata; order Ceratodontiformes; family Ceratodontidae; genus Neoceratodus; species Neoceratodus forsteri. The sequence continues at coordinate 679,828,982 of CM057454.1, forward strand.
ATGAGAAGGGGTCCCAAAAACCCCATGTTGAAAATTTGGTGCAAAAATTCCAAAAAATGCCTGAGATATGCAGCAAAGTTGAAAAAATTCTATCTATTACATTATACAGCTTACCGGCATTTCCTCAGTTCGCAGTCGGCTTTGAAGAGTGCAGACGTGTTCCCGGTCCACCGAAGATCGTCGTGCCAGACTCCAGAGGTAAGTATGGGGTTAGGGGGTGTGGGGAGGCAGGGTGCGCAGTGGGTGGGTGCAGGTGGGGGCAGGGAGACTGCGGACCTTTTTATTTACAGGTTTCTTTTAATTGTGAAGACGATGCGGGACGTTTGCCACGCTGGGGTGGCCTCCGAGCGTGGCAGCTGGAAAGGATGTTTGGGGGGTTGGAGCCGACGGGGGATGGGGCACCCCTGTCAGCCATATGGGCTACTGCCACGCTGGGGTGGGCTCCCAGGGTGGCAGCTGTCAGGCTGTTTGGGGGGGCTGGAGCCGACGGGGGATTGGGCACCTGCGTCGGCCATACCGACATGTGCCACGCTGGGGTAGGCCCCCAGTGTGGCAGCTGTAACACTGTTTTGGGGCTGGAGCCGGCGGGGATTGGGCACCCCGGCCGGCAATACTGTATGTGCGGGGAGCTGGCCAGCACGCAATATGCGTGCATGCGTGTTGGGGGGGAGCTCTGCTCACTTAAGCGAAGCTCTCCCTTTCAACTGTCTGACACTGCATTTTCAGCTGTCATAGACAGCTGGAGCAGTGATTGGCAAACTGCGACTTCCGTGCAAACACACTGACTGAATTGGAAGAGGCTGAAACACCTCTGGGAAACTCGGATGATGGCACTATGTTTCTTGCACATGCGTGCAAGCAAACATAAAAATGATTAATCAGTAGCATCTGCTGAGTTTTTAAAGTTTAATTAAACCCAGTCCCACAACATATTACAACACAAAGCACCGTTTCATCATTTTGTCAGAAACCTAATCCCCCCCCGGCCTCAGTCAGTCCGTTGGAGAAAAACAAAAACTAAGTTCTGCTGATAGCTTTTTTTTTATATTAATATTCTCTTCACACCAGGTGTATTTATACTACTGTAATTTGTTTTTTTTTTAACTGGTTTAGATTGGAGTAACTGCTTCAAATGCAACGCAACTAACTCCCTAAAGAGGCAGTGAGACTACTTCACACTGACTGCTGCTGCTCTGCCTATGACCGCCAATGCCAACTGCTACACTAACAGACTTTCATAGCCTTTACTCAGTGTACTGCATGTTTGTCTGAAAAAAAAAACACACCACGTGTCTCCACATCGATTGGTTTGGCTGTCTTGGTCTGTCTGTGTAAACAATAATGCTATTGGACTAGCTGGCACCTGTAGGCAGGGCAGCGGAGGCGGGCACTTGGTTGCAACTGCAAGACCCCCCCCAGCCCCCTCCTGCTCTGTCAATCACTCCCCTGCAGTCCTTTGGCTGGCTGTCATACTGTACCTGTTGCTCGGTAGTGCCAAGCCTGCCAGTCCAATCCTCCTCCTCCATTTTTGAATTGCCGCGGGCCGTGGTGCCTTCTTGTCTGACTGGGTCCTCCTCCATAGTTCATGACATGCCTCAGCCAGGACCTCTTCCCACTCGCTCCTCCCGATCTCATCTTTCTCCTCCAGCAGCCAGCCAATGACGAGAATGCCAACCCACTGTTTGACTCGGTCAGATGTTAATTTTTCTCCATGAATATAATGAGGTCCCATCCTACAGAGAAAAACAAAAGTGCGCTTCATGCGGTGACGCTGAGAAATGACGCAATTTTAAATAAAATCATGGCTTCTTTATTTTGCAACATAGTGAAGCCGTGATTCAGTTCTCTGAATGGGGGAAATGATTGAGGGGGCTTCAGCTTACATTGGGGGCGCTTTAGCCTCCCCAAAATCAGCATGGTGACGCCACTGATTTCCGGTATACTTGAGGCCACCTCTAATGAAAGCAAAGAAATGGGGTATTACCATAGATCAAATTCCACTTACTCTAAGAAAAGTCTTTATTTTTATATTCTAGGATCGGCATTTTCCACCAAATCAGGTTTTAAGGACTACCCTCATGGTCATGATAAGGATATTATAAGATACTAAGTAAAAACAGGCATTGGTCAATTCCAAATGTTTACTTCCTTGTATTTGCTGTCTAGTTGTTGGGCATACATAGCAGAGCAGTTAAAATTAACAAATTACTAACATGAGTTATAATAGGGTCATGATTGGAAAATTAAAAGGTTCATACATAACACTGTTGTTTTCTAGAAACTTGACCCTGAATTGTCAAGATAATATTTTCTTACCCTAGCATATGAACATGACAGGTGTCATTTATCAAATGCCACTAGCAATGTAATTGTGTGGAACAACCGTGAAAACAGGTTTTGAAGGGGATTTGAAAATTACAGTTGCCATGTTCATGATGGTTCTATGTGATTAGAGTTAAAATAAAATCGCGACACACATGTGGGTGAAGAGAAAAAGGCGAGGAATGAAACAGCACAGAGCAAAAACGGCGCCCGTCAAAACAGCGGGGGGCTGTGCCCCTCTCATGACCCACCTAAATATTATTAATTCTAACACCACACAACACTTTCATATAGTGTGCCACAGTACTGAAGCACACTTCGCCCACCACATAGTGTTTGCGTTCTGGAGCTGTTTTCCCCAGTGGCTGTTTTGTGCTGGTCGCTGGTTTTGCAGGTGTTCAAATTGAGTCGATCTTATTGAGTTGCTCAATTTGAGTCACCATATCATGGGATACTGTTCATGATATGGGGTAAGAAAGACTATGTTGAAAATGTTGGTTCAAAAAGTAAAGCAAGGAATAATGTTCACTGTGGAAGCATGAGTGAATTCAACTGTTCTTAACAGGCTGTTCATGCTGACCAGTCTTTTCCATATCAATCTTAATGTCCTGATCACTGTGATGCTTTGTGGAGAAGTTCATATATAATATCAACATAATAGAAAGTGGATCTGATGCTGTATTTATTAAGTAGACCTAGATTAAAACACTTTTTGTCAGTTTATTTGCACCAATATCTGCTCCTCACGAGACATTGAGCTCTCCAGAGTAGGGGTCTTAACAGTTGCTGTCACACTGCAAACAAGAAGCAGCACTATCTAAGACAACAGTGTATTTTTTTAATTAACATAATATTGCATATGAACACCCTCACAAAACATCACAGTCATCAACACACTAAATTTTGCCAGAAAAAAAGATTAATCAGTACAAGTAATATGTTAAGAACAACTGACCTCACTCATGCTGCTGCACTGAGCACCACTCCTTGTTTGATGTCAATGGTAGACTCAAATAAAGCAAGCATGACTGAAAATGAAAACATGGGAACTAATTCACCAATGTGTGCCCAGAAGGCGAATATCCAGGCACGAAGCTCCGCACCCTGGAGAGAGCCACACGGGGGCCACATTCACAAACACCTGCCCCTACCTGGCTCTCATACATGGGCATGCCCACCTGGCACACAGATCCATGTGGGGCAGGCAAATGTGGAGTGGCAAATCTGAGCGGGCAGCCAATTGGCTGCCAGGCAGGGTCCCGCAGTGGATCTCTTGTGCCTGTGGGGCACCATGATGTCAGCCGGCATGCAGAACACTGACCATGATGTTGATGGGGGGTCCCTAGCTGACTGCCCCCTGAACTCCAGGTGTGCCCCGATGGCAGGGGCATCCCTAGTGGAGAGGCCGATTCCCCCTGCTGCATCCAGTGCAGCTGGTGGCTGCTTCCCTGGGGGCACATAACTGGCAGCTCAGGGTAATGGCTGCCCAGAGGATGCATTGCCTCCGGTTGCCATGCGCAGCACTCCATGGCTTTGAGAATTGCACGGAGTGCTGGCACAGCCCCCACCCCGGCGTGAAGCTGCACATTTGACCAGGGGATCAGGTGTGTAAGGGTTTCATACCTCAATCATTAATGAGCACATGGGGCTGGCAGTTGTGGAGTGGGGTACGCACCGGAAATGCGTGGCGCAAATCCCCTATGTGCCTTTGTGAATAGGTCCCATGGAAATCAGTACAAATTAGTCAAATAATGCTTATATACATATGTAAAGAGTACTAAGATGACAGTAGCCTGATAAATTTGACAACATATGAAAATTTTAATTAACATGAACATGTAATGACTGAAAAGTGTGCACAATCAATTGAAAGTATTGTCACTGATCTTGTGTTATATTTTGTTTTACAGAATAACAGTGTATAATTTGAAATGGTTTTGGGTCATATATGTTTCTTATGTTTAGTTGTATTCAAGAGCGTTCCATTTCTTTGGGAAAGTAAATGTAGGGGCAATGCCAGCATTTTGAAAGGAAAGAGATTGAGAAAGGAGAGATAGAAAGCAAATAAGGCAGAGCAGGCGATATGACTGCTGATGAATGGCAGTGTTTTGAAAGAGAAGAGATCAGGAAGGGAAAGAGAAAGCAAATGGCACAGAGCTGCAAAGATATTTCGAGACTAGAAGGGTGGTGGGAGGGTCAGAGATGGGACAGAAGAAAAGTAGAAAGCAAAGACTGAGATTGTTTAATGTATAGTGATAATAGCATCATTTTAGGGCGGAAGTTAAGACGAAGGAGGGAAGAGACGTAGAGGAAATGGCACACGGGGTAATGTGAAGTAGGGTTGAAAGTGGCAAGATGGGGGCAGAGATTTGCAGTAGGAGAGAAGTGGGGTGGAACAAGTACTGTAAAGTATGGAAAATGGCAGAAGGTGGAGGGGAATTGGGGAGGGGTGGGGAGAGGAGCTGCCAGAGAGCATGTGATGTATGCAGAGAATGGCAGTATGTTTGGGGGCCTTAGAGATCAGGAGAGATTGGGGAGGGAGGAGAGAGGCAGTTAAAGTATTTAGAGAATGGTAGTGATCAGGGAAGGGCACATTTCAGTAAGGGAAAGGACAGATATCAAGTGGCAAACAGCAGATAATGTGAATCCTCCTCATGAATATTCGCTGTATACATTTTTTGAGCATATGAATGATGAAATAAAAAATAAAAACAAAGTAAAAATGTGATTTGTGAGAATGCCAGTAGCTTTCATACAATCAAGAGCTCAGTGAGAATGTATGTGGCGGTGCACAAGATAGTCAAAAAACAGAATGGTGCAACCTAATGGCCATGTACCTGATATAGGCATTATTTAATTAAACAAAATCAGACTCTGTCCTACAGTATGAAAGGTAAGCAGTGCTATTATTAGTAAAAAATGTGTACTTAGTGGTTATACATGTTTAAGCACAGTACGTGTAGATTATAAGAAGTAATGTAGAGACGGTGGTGGTTATATGGCAAATATGTTAAAAAACAAACATGTCACTAATGAAATTAGTTGTACTGGGACTGAATCATTAAAATAATGTAAAGTTTATTTACGAAACTGCATACTGGTGTTGCAGATTTGTTGTGGACCACTTTTATGCAAGTTCAAGACAAAGTTTGTTACAAAGAAGCATCAGGGAAGATAATGAAAAAGGGAGGAGGGGATAGGGAGTTAGTTGAGATATATGATGAACAGAAATAAAAATTGAAATACATACACCTCTTATTGATTTTTTCTTTGTTTATTGAAAGTTATAGTGTAAGTGATTGGGTTGCAGGTGGAGTAATGAGCAAGATTAGTTTGGATTTATAGTAGGGTAAAAGAAGTGTTGGGTATGCATATTGTTCCATAAACATAAAAAGAACAGTTAAATAGAATAATCGTAGACAATAAAATGGAAATGTACCAAATGAGAATAAATTAATTGGAGTAACATGAGAAACGTAAATAGAAATGAAAGGTGGTGTACCTAAAGAACTGCCTTTCTTTACAGCACTTTCATTTTCAATAATATCAGTTTAGTGCAGAAACAGTCCCCAAGCCTTGGAGACAGTGAGTGGCATATTGGTTTATCCCTCTGTTGGAAGGATGGGAACAGAGAAATATGCATATGCCAGGAAGTAAGCCATTTCCAGTATACTTGAGGTCACCTCTAATGAAAGCAAAGAAACAGGGTCTTACTACAGATCAAATTCCACTGATTCTAAGAAAAGCCTTTATTTTTATATTTTAGGATCAGTATTTTCCACCAAACCAGGTTTTAAGGACTGCCATTATTGTCATGATGAGGCTATTGTAAGATACTAAGTGAAAACAGGCATTGGCCAATTCCAAATGTTTACTTCCTTGTATTTGCTGTGTAGTTGTGGGGCATATAGATAGCAGAGCAGTTAAATTTAACAAATTAATACTAAGAGTTATAATAGGGTCATGATCGGGAAATTAAGAGGTTCACACATAACATTGTTGTTTTCTAGAACTTTTAATTGTAACGTGTTGTATTTTATGTATTTTAACTGTTTTTATAGATTTTCTCACTTGTACAGTGCCTTGAGTCATAATGAAACAGAGTGCTTTATTAAATAAATAAACTTAACTAAAGATGGCAAGTATGTGGTGGTATTGTTTTAGTGTGAGGAAAAAAAAGGAGTGTAAGCAGTAGAAATGTGTCATAAACTCCTTCCCATCCTCCCTGTCACTCTTACTGATCAAAGTAGCGGAAGACCCAATAAGAGGTATATTTGATTACGCAATGTGAATGATTAGACCCTGAGGTTGGATGGAGTGAAGCAGAACCAGACTTAGGCACAGGGATGCCAGATGGACTAGGGTAAGAGGAGAAGATGAATAGTAAATGTGATGCAGGATAGGGCAAACCCCAAAAGAAAGCATGAGTCAGAGAAGGAGAAGAATGGGGGGGGGGCAGAATGGAGGGCGTAGGGAATGAGAGGGCAATCCAGGAGTAAATGCAAACATACAGCACCAAAAGCAGACAGAGAAGGCAAGAGGATGCAAGACTAAGGGGCAGGAGACACCAGACAGAAGGAGAGATGGTACGAGGTCAAGCAGCAAAGCCTACAGGACCAGAGAGAAGCATGGGGGGCCCATCAGGAAGGATGATACAGGAGCCACCAGGAAAATTCAGAGGTAAGAGGTGGGTGGAGAGGATAAGAATTGATGGAAACCACACAAAATGCCCTTATATGCAGGAATCCAGCAAGCTGCAATGGCCCTATTACAAGAAAGGACGAAAGCAGCGATGAAATTGAGGCACCCAAAAGAAAACAGGGCACTGAAATAGCAATCCAGGACAGAACCAGAGAACAAGACCCCCAAGAGCATATTAAAGCAGGCATGGTACAGCAGCACGTGGTCAGGAAGGAATGAGAAGTACAGAGAAAGAGAATGTCAAGGATGATGACAAGTGAGGGAAGGAAACTTGCGCAGTCCAGTTGCAGAACGGCATGGAGCAGAATGGCGAGAATGCAGCAAAAATAGACTTGTTAGTACCACAGGGAATAAAGACAGACAATAGGAAACATCATCCTGCAAAGTGAATCCCAGCATGGTTTCTGGAAATACCACACAAAGTCCCAATTAGTGCAGACACTCCAACCTGAGGCCAAAAGAAGAAGATGAAATTGTGCAGAGAGAGGGCATGAAGCCGAAGAAAAGAAAGTGAAGTAACGACAGCAGGAAGCGGAAGAGGACGGTGAGCTGAATCCAGTAGCCAAAGCCAGACATGGCATGGCATGGAGTGGAGCTAGCAGCAGCAAAAGAAGAGGCAGGAGCAGTGAAGGAAACTGAGCAAGGCCGAGTGAGCAGAGGAGAGCAGAGAAGAACTCGTGGCTAGCCACAGAAGGACCGGGAGACCGCAGGAGGTGCAGCCAAATCAGAGCAGGGTTGGACAGAGCCACACCAGTGAAGGAGAGCACAGAGGAAGAACCCAAATGGGGAGGGTAACAACAAGCCTGAAGCTCTGGAGCGGTGATGAAGAAGAAGAGTGGGGAGTCAGAGACCCGTAAGGGAGAAGGAGGACCAGGACAGACAACATGAAAGACAAGACAAGGGGAAGGGTGGGAGAAAAATGGAGATGTGAGGAAGTAGGAGGAACTAGCAGGTAGACCACTCAATGAGCAAACATGGGAGGGGTCCAAGGAGAGAATGGGGGAAATAAACAAACTGTCGAAGTGAGCAGGAGCAACTGGAGGCCAAACAATCAGAAAACGGAGCAGGAGAAGGCACAGCCGACCGGGCAGCCAACATGGACTCTGGCTGCAACGAGAAATGAATCCTGGGGAGGCCTAGGATGATTGACTTTATAAGCCTGATGGGGGAGTGATGTAGTTGCTCCGCTCGTTGAACCTCGGGCTTAAAGCCTACCCATTGTGTATTCCATGTCTGTTTCAATATTTGTCTCACTTGTGTTGTTTGTTGTGTCTCATTGACTTGGAACTTTTTTTTTAGCTCAAAGGCATTAATCCAAATATGGAATAAAGAAATAAAGAAAATAAACTTAACAAGCAACAATAGCAAGTAATCGAAAGTAACAGGTAATGCATATGGACAATTGCATTATGGGGAGCACAGACTGGGGAGGTGACGGATAAAGAGCAATTTCCACAGAGTGACTAATGTGAATGGTAGTAAATGGAAATAGATTTGGGGGGGGCAAAGATTGCAGAGGGAGAGAGCAAGTGCCAGAGATTGGGGAGGGAGGAGAGAGGAACTGCCACAGAGCAACTAATGTAGATGGAGAATACAGGCATTTTGGGATACAGAGATTGGGGAGAGGAGAGATAGAGAGTAAATACCACAGAGCAGCTAATGGGACATAGCATATTGGGGGGCAGATCATGGAGGGGGAGAGCAAGTGCCAACGGCAGTTAATGTTTATGGACAGTGCCAACATGTCAGGGGGACATAAATTCGGGAGGGGAGGGATACAGTTGAAGTGCTGCACAGCAGTTAATGTGAATGATGGTGAGTGGTAGCAGATTTAGGGAGGGAGCAGAAGAGATGGGGAGGAGGAAAGGTTTACAGGAGGATCCATTTACATATCTGGAATGTGTAGTACAGACGGGCTGCCGCCATTAGCTCACTCTGTGGACCAATGGGCGTACAGCCACGGCGATGGTCAGCCAGCGGGCGGCAGGGCAGTAGGCTGGTGGTGCTGCCACCCACCGCTGATGGGGAGTGGATCAGTGGGCGGGTGGGAGGGGTTTGCTGGACCACCAGGATAGTGGCCATACTGTTTTTATACAAATGCCCGCGATCAGGCTGAGAGTGGTCCACTGGACCACCAGGGATATTGGAGTTCTATTATTTTACTGAAGCCTGCAATTGGGCTGAGAGTGGTCCACTGGACCACCAGGGATATTGGAGTTCTGTTATTTTACTGAAGCCCGTGATTGGGCTGACAGCGGTCCGCTGGACCACCAGGGAGTTAGGGGGGTCATTTCTGTCGGTATGCCCGCGATCAGGCATGGGGGTGTGCCGCCGGGTGCAGCCGGAGCTCGGGTGGCCACCCACAGGTGGAAGCTGCCATATTGCACCCTGCAATACAGCAGCTCACCTGTGGGTGGCCATCCGTTGTTCCTTTTTTTTTTGGGATCAACTTTGTGTGGCGCAAGTAGGGGTTGCACATACATGGACTCAGCACAACCCAAGCTGAATATCGGGATGAGCAGAGTTTGCATGGTCATGCCCCCCCACCTGCGCTGCATACATTACTGATGCACTCCAGCTCATCGGGATTTGTGCCAGGCACAATTCCATTTGAATATCACCGGGGGCGATCAGTGGGTTGCGAGGAAAACACTGTTGCACCATGCAACCCTTTGAATATCTGGCCTCAATATATAACTATAAAAATAGCAAAAACAATGTATTTTCACAAACATGACAATACTTAAACAGTCAGTCATTACATTTATCCCTTACCACCCTTCAAACATTCTAACATTTCATTCATTCCAATTTACTTAAAACATTAAGCAACTAACATGACTTAATACTCTTAATTTCCAATAGAGTCTAACTATACATAAAATATACAACTATAAAAGTAGGAAAACAATATATTTTCACATACATGACAATACTCAAGTCAGTCACTATGTTCCCCTTGCTACCTCTCGATGACTCTTCATTCATTTAAATTACCTAAAAACATGAACAACTAACATAACTTAATGCTATCAATTCCTGTAAAAACTGACTATACCCTGGAAATGAACGTATAAAATAGGGTAGGTTATTCCAATATTTAGCAGCTTGGTGACATAAGGTCTTTTCACCATATCTATTTTTCTTAACAGAAACATAAATCTTATTTATTTGGCAATTCCTTTTTGGTCTTAAATTTACTTGGTCACACCCTCCGAACAGGCATGCATTAATATAATGCTCTGGATAATCTATATGATATTTGTAGATTAATGTTTGCCACATCATGGCACATCTATTCTCAAGTATTTGCCACTATAGTGTAGGCAACATCACACAGTGATGTGTTCTTGGTTCACACCGCAGCACATATCTGGCCATTCTGTTGTAGACTATATCCAATTTTTTCAAGACTGATTTATTAACAGTTCAATATACTAAATCCCCATATGTTAGTACAGGAAGTATTAGTTGTTCTGCTACCCTTTTCCTACTACTTTTATTTAAACATCCAGTTGTTCTTTTCAACGCCCCCACTCTTTTACTCACTCCACCAACAAATGATGGCCATGTCATCTGTATACATGTGGATATGTGAGTTGGCACAGGCCTCTGGGAGGTCACTGAGGAAGACAGAGAAGAGAATGGGACCCAGGATGGAGCCTTGTGGAACCCCCATCTGGATAGGAACAGGAGGAGATAGGGTACTACCAATCTGATCTGACTGTAGACAGCCAGTGAGGTAGGAACCAACCCAGTCAACCACAGAAGCTGAGAAGCTAGCAGAACTCAGATTATCCAGGAGGAGTGAGTGGGTCACTGAGTCAGCGGCCTTGGCCAGATCAATGAAGATGGCATTTGTGATGTGCTCCTGATCCATCCCTGACAGGACAGAATTAGTTACACACAGCAGGAAGGAGACAGTGAAGTGATGCTTCTGAAAGCATACTGGAACAGTAACAAGAAATTGGTGAAGGACAGGAAATCTGAGAGTCTGGTGTAGACTAGCTTCTCCTGCAGCTTGGCAAAAAGAGGGGAGAAGGGAGATTGGACGGAAGTTACCTGGGAAGGACAGGTTCCCCTCTTTGTGAAGTGGAAGAACTTTGGCCTACTTCCAGGATGAGGGACAGCACTCAGGGAGAAAGAGAGGTTGAGTTGGTGAGTCAGAGAGGATACTATGGCAGGCATGGAGATACGAAATAGTTTAGGATCTAGCCCATCAGAGCTGTATTTGTGTAGGTTGAGGGCATAAAGGGCAGTCAAGGTTTCTTGGGTAGTAACAGGTGGGAAAAGAAAACCTTGTGAGGAGGGAAGGGAGAAGGAATATGAGAAGTGGAGGAGGGAGAAGGGTGAGCAGAAGAAAGATCACAAATAGTGAAAAATTTGTTGAAGTGAGCAGCAACAGAGGAAGGGTCAGACACTGGTGAACCACTGATCAGAAGGACTGGAGGGGTGGTCCAGGTGGGAGGGTCAAAGAGGGAGTGAATTACATTCCAGAATTTTGAGGGGGCATTAAGCTTGTTCTGGAGGCGGTCCTTGAAATACTGTGATTTTGCAAACCATACACTTTGTGCAGGAGCTTCTGATCGTTCTGTAATTTAGGAGGTCAGGAAGAGAGTAAAATGATTTGTAACATAACCAGGCAAGATATCTAGACTTGCACTGATCAATGACACAAGGAGTAATCCAGGGGTGGTGGTGAGTTTTTTTTTTATTCTCTCTTTATGCCCCCTTCTCACCTTGGTGCTTCCTTACCTTCGGGAGACTCCCATGGCCTTGTACGTCCCTGTCTGCTCAGTTGCCGGTGCAGTCTACCCCCCCATAAAGCCTTGGTTTAACCTGCAGGCAGGTACAAGGCGGGCCCCCCCTTTTCTCCGCCCGAGCATCTGTGATTTTGTCAGGGATCTGTCGCCGGTACTGGCAGGAGCCATGGGATCGGGGCCTGAAGCTCCATCTAAAGGGAGCACTGCGGGTTTTTTCCTGCTTTCTCTTGGCCCTCCCACAGGATGTCAGCACACTAGAGAAGCCATGGAGCAATGCATGTCCGGATGTGCAAACGTTCCAGCTCCCGGCTGATGTCCCCCCTCCCTTCTTCATGCTGTCCCACTGCACCTCCACCTGTAGTCATCCAGGTGGCGGTGGGAAATGACAGGGACAAGCCCACCCGCTCGGAGAGAGAGGAGCAACAAGCTCAATCCTTCTCCCCGGCCGACCCTCCAGCTGCCAGTCCATTCCCGAACCCGGATCTCTGGCGCCGTGAGCGGTAGCCCTACCGCTGCGCCGGCAGGCTGGCATGGTGGCGAGTTTTGACCCTGGATTTTATGAGTGAGTATGCTTTTCCCAGACAGAGGAGAATTTAGAGTGAAACAGAGAGATGGCAATGTCAGTATCAGTGGCAGAGTATATGGTTGTTCAATCTGCAGCAGCAAGGAGGCACATTATTATATTCCACAAATATCCAGATCAGGAGATGCTTCCCAGAAAAGCATGGGAGAAAAGAGATTTGAATTTATGGAAAACAGATCTATGCATATCAAGACTATTCCACCAGCCTAATGCAGAAATGAAAACAGGTACATACAGTTATAAAACTGCTGCAGGAAAAAACAAAACCGGGCCTAGATGCGATACCCTACTTAACTCATCTTACACCTGGAGGCAGGCAAGTATATGATAATTTACTGCAGGTTTACAAACATTATTAAAATTCTGCACCTTAATGTACTCCTAGAGCGCCTGGTGAAGACATATGAGAGGAACCTGCAGGCAGTGGTGTGGGAGGTGTGAGGGCCTAGGGCCTGAAAGACTGTTCCAAAAAACATGACCCATCAGACACCTTGGGAAAGGACCTGAAGTGCTGATATAAGAATCTTGTAAACCTAAAAACAGATGCTTTGCTTGATATGGAGATCATGCCTACCCTTATAATTTGGTATGGCTCTTGTTCTCATTTTCATTGAGTGACTCTTGTCTCCTGGAAGACTCTCAGCTCAGCCCTGCTGCTGTCCCACACCTGACCTATCATTACCAAAAATACAGCAGATGATGGTTGCTTTTGGAGAACAGGTTGAACTGCAGAGTGGTGTGTGGGCAGCTCCAGGTTTGTTAGCCACTGCTCGAGCTGCCTCTGACCCTCCCAAGTCTTATAATTCATGCTGCACTGTGCTGCCTACAACTTTCTGCTTTGGACACACTATGCACCTACTCTTGTGTGGGGATTCACCTAAAACAATGTGTGGCCTATGTTCACTGAGGCCACATCGCTCAAGGCAGCACTTGACTTTTTCAGGGAAGCCTGCACTGGTGTCATCATAAGTTGCTCAGCACAGAAACTTTCACATACTATCTACAGAGCTGACTGGTTCTAGCTTTTAATGAGCATCAAACTCTGACCTACTGAACATATCTTTAACTGCATTGTGTTAGGGAAAACCATTTGTGAGACCGCGTCTCCATATTGAATGTATGGTGGGGGATGAGGGTCAGTGGGAGACAAATGAGAGTCTTGATGTTGTGTTGGAGTTGCTAGAAATTTTACGGTGCCCCAGACCCAGAGGCCAGGACGTTAAGGTTTGTATGGTCATGAGTTCTGGGGTACTGAGGGAATACTTCTATGTTAAAGGTGCAACAGGAGCAAGGTGGATCCAGCAGGGTCTGTCAGCTGTGTTTACACATGGTTACATGGAGGACTGGGGATGATCTTTTCAGGAGATGAGCTGGATGGAGTGGCCCCCTAGGATTTCCTGATTCTTGGTCAGCTCAAGACCTATGGCTTGTGGAGTGAGGTCAACAAGCACTAATATCACACCATGCAGCTAGGTTCCCTGCTTGAAGGGTTGCCTCTCAAAGGAAGGAGTGTTCCTCCCACGCCCTCTTTGGAGTGTCCTGTTCACACGCTAGTATTTGCTACTTGGGAGCAATTGGACCATTTTCCTATTCCTGTTTTCCTTGAAGATTATCTGTGTAAAACTGTTTACCTGCAATGCTATGTTTTGCCAACAGGGTAGTACCTGTCCAAATGTTTATTATTGTGCATAAGTGTAAAACTGTTTACCTTCAATGCTATATTTTGCTTACAGGGTAATAGCTCTCCAAATGTTTACTGCTTTGCATAAGTGCAAAACTGTTTACCTTCAATGTTATGTTTTGCTTACAGGGTAATATCTGTCCAAATGTTTATTGTTTTGCATGTTGTCAGGACAAGAGTACTGGAGCTAATTACGCTATCTGACTCCTGAATTCATCAAATATAAGTGCAATATTTAAAATACTGTGTATGTCCAATTTACAACTGTGATAATGAGTAAGCTTAAGCTGGTTAGCTACAACATCAAAGGAGTCTCCTTGGTGGTCAAGAGAGCTAAGATTTCGAGAGAGCTGGTGCGAGGGGGTTGTGATATAGCACTACTTTAAGAAAACCATTTGTCTCCCATTGAGCATGCTAAATTGCATAGAGGCTGGGTAGGTTCAGTGGTGGTCTCATCACACCCCTGACATAAAAAGTCAGGCATGGTCACCCTAATTAAAAAAGGCCTGCAAGTGCATCAGACACACTCCTATTTTGATCAAGGAGGTGGTTAGTACAGTTCTCCATGGAAAGTTAAGGCCAGACACTCCATGTAAGATGTGCATACGGCTCAGCCCCCAACCCAATTTTTTACTACAGTCTTTAATAAATTAGCAGACCTGCCTTCAGCGTATTAGTTGTGGGAGGTGCCTGGGACATGGAGGAAAACCCAGTTATAAATCCTCCATATACCACTACCCTCTCCCTCTTTCTACTAGAACCCTTAGGAGGCTGGACGGATAGATGTTTGGTGGGAGGGTCATCACAACATCAAAACTTATACATTCTATTCCACCACCCCCACACACACAAATTGCAGCTATACCAGGTTGGATAGGTTTTATATGTCCAGACCCTATTATCACCTAGAGCATAGTGGTGACATAGGACCAATCACTATTTCAGGTCATGCATCTGTCACTACGCCCCAAGTGACCCGCATTGCATGGTCAGACACAGAATTTCACTGTAAAGTCCCCGGACCCACACAGCCTTGCCACAACCAGCAAAATGTGGCAGCTGATAAGTGAGTCCTGCACATCTGCGCAGAGGGTTCTAAGAGTAGAGCATGTGCTCATGGTACTCATTCCCGGCCTCGTGCAGTGCGTAGCTGATGCCTTACAGTCGCATCTGCGTAGTAGGGTCCTCTCGACTTTTGAGCCGGTGCTTCAGTGAGCGGTGCAGCATTTAGAGGCAGAGTTCAGTGGTTTTATTAAAATATCTACTGCCGTGTTAGAAAAAAAAACACTAGGACAGATGTCGTCTGCAGCTTGCAAAGAGGAGGAGGTGTTCAGTACGTGGCTAAGGGCTGGCACGAGAAAGGGGGAACATTTCAGGCTTTGAGAGACAGACTGAGTGGTTGCTCACTGTTTTGACTTTATTTCCTAGTTGTGCTACAGCTTGCTTTAAGCATTGGGTCTGCGGGGGGGGGGGGAGTTCTTCACTCACCTTTGGTGGGGATCTGAACTCCTCGGCAGTATTGCATGGGTAGACTGGTTCTTCCTCCTCAAAACACTCTGGAGGATCTGTATATTGTTTTTAAATGCAGTTGTCAGGTAGCTCCTTCTAAGCATCCAGGCTCTGCATAATAAATGCAAGTGTCAGGTACCCCCCCACCTGCTCAGCAGCCCCCCCTCAGCCAAAGTTGGACCAGCATTTCAGTTGATGAAACCTGGGACCTATGAAAATACCATTATAGAGGCTGAATGCAGGCCTCTTGAATGGTGAGAAGCTCCTTACCCATATTCAAGATGAAATAGACAGTTATCTGACCCATAATTTAAATAAATAAACGCAGATACAGTTTGTATGGGATGGTTAAAAGCTGTGCTCCAGGGTAATTTCATCTTGTATTCTTCGCATAAAAATAAATAATGGGTGGACCTGAAAGGACAGCTCCTAGACAAATTCACTACACTGGAATCCCACCATAGGGTCTCTAAAAGGTGACCTGACATTACAAGAAATCAAGGGGGTGACAGCAGAGTCTGATGACCTTTGAACGATAAAGGTGGAAACACAACTCAGGTTCACAGACCAAAAATATCATGAGCAGGGTAACCGAGCAGGCCAGCTCTTGGCCTACAAGCTAAATAACAGGCTGTAGAGTGCTATTCTGAAACTAAGGCTGGTGATATGAGATGGGGCACACAACAGGGGTGCCCCCTCTCTCCCCTCTTATTCGCAATAAGCATTGTACCCCTGACCATGGTGCTGAGTGAGAGATTTACTATTCAAGGGTGCAGGGTCTAGGGAAATGAGACAAAAACCTCCCTCTATGCGGAAAACATCCTAATTTATTTGTGGACCCCCCAAACAGGACCCCCCCCCCCAAAAAAACTACTGGGAGTTATGGCAGATTACACTTCAGTATCAGGTTATAAGAACCAGGACAAAACTGAGTGCATGTTGGTCAGTGGCTTACTCTCCCTCAGGCTTAGGACGGCGTGCCATTTTAAATGCGAAGGTTTTAAATAGTAGTGTTGTAGTTTTTATTTATAAAGGGCATTTTTCCCTCGAGGCCCAGAGTGCTTTACAATAAAGTACAGCAGTGAATTCTAATACTGTGCATAAATAAGTAAAGACATGATCAAGTTCAGACAGTTAAAACAAATAAAACAGATACAAACTCAGCTGGGATGGTAGTCAGGTAAGAGTAGGTGTCAGTCCCCAAAAGCTTGGTTAAAGAAGTAAGTCTGTAGACTCCTCCTGAAGGCCTTCACCGAGGGGCTTCTCTGAGGGCTTTTGGAAGTGAGTTCTAGAGTACCAGGCCAGCCACCTTGAAGGCCTTGTCACCCAAGGTTTTTAGCCTGGCCCTTGGCACAACTAGGAGGCCCATCTCAGTGGAGTGAAGAGAGTGCATGGGCACATAAGGATACAGGAGATCAACCAGGTAGCCAGGACCCAACCCAAGTAGGGCCTTATAAGTTAGTAGATCAACTTTAAAAGAGATACGCCACTTGTTCAGCAACCAGTACAGTACACACAGCACAAGGAAAACATGACAGATCAGCAGCCAGTGCAGTCCACACAGCACAGGGGAAACATGACCGATCAGCATCCAGTGCAGTCCACACAGTACAGGGGAAACGTGACTGATCAGCATCCAGTGCAGTCCACACCAGCACAGGGGAAAGGTGACCGATTGGCATCCAGTGCAGACCACACCACACAGGGGGAAAGCTGACCAATCAGCATCCAGTGCAGTCCACACAGCACAGGGGAAAGATGACCAATCGGCATCCAATGCAGTCCACAGAGCACAGGGAAAAGGTGATGGATCGGCGTCCAGTGCGTTCCACACAGCACAGGGGAAAGGTGATGGACCGGCCTGCAGTGCGTTCCACACAGCACAGGGGAAAGGTGACGGACCGGCGTGCAGTGCATTCCACACAGCACAGGGAAAGGTGGCCGGACGTGCGAGTACGTTCCACCAGCACAGGAAAGGTGATGGACCGGCGTGCAGTGCGTTCCTCACAGCACAGGGGAAAGGTGACGGACCGGCATGCAGTGCGTTCCTCACAGCACAGGGGAAAGGTGATGGACAGGCGTGCAGTGCGTTCCACACAGCACAGGGGAAACGTGACGGACCGGCGTGCAGTGCGTTCCACACAGCACGGAGGAAAGGTGATGGACCGGCGTGCAGTACGTTCCTCACAGCACGGGGAAAGGTGGCGGACCCGGTGCAGTCGCGTTCCTCACAGCCGCAGGGAAAGGTGGCGGACGGCGTGCATGCGTTCCACAGCACAGAAGCGTGGCGGACCCGGCGTGCAGTGCGTTCCACACAGCACAGGGGAAACATGACGGACTGGCGTCCAGTGCGTTCCACACTGCCCTGGGGAAACGTGCCGGACTGGCATCCAGTGCATTCCACACCGCCCAGGGGAAACGTGACGGACCGGCATCCAGTGCAGCCCACACCGCCCAGGGGAACCGTGATGGACTGGCATCCAGTGCAGCCCACACCGCCCAGGGGAACCATGCCTGACCAGCATCCAGAGCAGCCCACACCACCCAGGGGAACCATGACCGACCGGCATCCAGTGCAGCCCACACCACCCAGGGGAACCATGACCGACCAGCGGTCAGAGCAGCCCACACCACCCAGGGGAACCATGACCAACCAGCAGCCGGTGCAGCCCACACCACCAAGGGGAAACATGACTGACCAGCAGCCGGTGCAGCCCACACAGCCCAGGGGGAAACATGACTGACCAGCAGCCAGTGCAGTCCACACAGCACTGGGGAATCATGACCAATCTGCAGCCAGTGCAGTCCACACAGCACAAGGGAAATATGACACATCTTTGAAAGGCTGATCAGTAACCTAGCTGCTGCATTCTGCAGCAGCTGCAGGCGCCGTAGAATACTTCCACTGACCCTGTGGCACAAACCATTACAGTAGTCAAGATGAGACATCTCAAATGCATGAAATAAAAAATGTACTAGTAAAGCCAGGTCTACATTGTGAATAAAGGATATAATCCAGCTGATGTTCCTCAGATGGTAAAAGCCATTTTGGACTACTGCCAACACCTGAGCCTCAAGTGTCAGCCCTTCATTCAGAATGATTGCCAGATTTTTCACCTTCATGGCAGCCATAAGCTTAGATGAGTGAAGCCGAAGCCCAGTCTCTTTCTTGGCAGCTGCCACTTCCAACCCCCCACCTCCCACCGATGACCCAGATCAGCAATCAGCACTTCTGTCTTGTTGGAAATGGGTCTGAACAGCTCAGTTACATCCAGTCCTGGATTTTGGCCAACTATGTATTAAGCAGTTCCACTACACACTATGTCGCAGGTGAAAATGACAGATGCAACTGGATATCATCCACATAGTGGTGAAACCCCAGTCCGTGACTCCGTACCATCAAATGATCACTCCCAGGGGCAGTATATATACTGCAAACAACATGTATGAGAGGGCCAGCCCCTGGGGAGCACCACAAGGTAGTGACACCAGAAGTGAGGTGAAATTCCTTAACACAACCCTCTGTGCCCTGTCCTTGAAGTAAGACTAGAACAAACAGATGACTTTGATAGTGAGTCTTACATATTACCTCAGCCAGTCCAACAACAACCCATGGTCTTCAGTGTCAAAAGCGGAGGAGAGATCGAGGGAAATGGGAATTGACTGATCTACTCTATCTCTCGCCCTGAGAAGTTCATTATGCGCTCTGACCAATGCAGTTTCAATGCTATGCCTATATCTAAGTCCGGACTGGAGAGTCTCATAGATGGAAAAAAAACCCTCTAACAAGGAGCACCAGACAATCCCAGTAAACACCAGGCCCAAATGCTTGACACAGCCATGTTGAGCCTGGATCCAGATCACAAAATGTAGCTTGCAACTCAGAAATCACCCCAATCTCCTCTTCCACCGTCACTGGTCTAAATTCTCCCCATGACAGCTAAATGCATCTGTAGTGTATCAGCATAGCCACTCAGGGAAATCCTGTCCCGCATAGAGGACATCCTGTCCAAGAAGAATTGAGCAAACTCCTTGCATCAGTGGGTAAAAGAATCCCATGGACTCCAGGCATGTCGGATGGAGAAACCTATCTTCAGTTTGAAAGAGCTGAGCTGGTCTATTCCTAATAACAACAATCTCCCTAAACAGAAAACCTGCCTTCTTCTGAGTTATTCTCCTTTGGTAGTCATTATAATGAATACCCAAAGCATATCTGTCCTCATGGGCCACAGATTCGTTTAACAATGCTCCAATCTTTCTCCCTTAGCTTTCATCTTCCTTACCTCTTCGTCATACCACAGCGTGATATAAAGGGACATATACGGGTTGGAACCATGCAATCAAAAGCTGCAGTGGTAGCCCTGTTATAGGCCACCACTGCCTCCTCCAACCCCATGGCACATGCCACCATCCCACCCGAGATGTCTACCACTACCTGAAGTTTCTCAGGTTAAAGCCCTGTTACAGGGCAGTACTGGGCCATCTCCACTGGGGTTGATGACAAGGGAGGGCCCTGAAACAGAACTTGATAGTGCAGTGATTTGACAAACTGACCTGATCAATCTCGAGCCCTCTATCTAAAGCCCCAGTGAAAAGATGAAGTCCAAGGCATGACCATGCTGGTAAGTCAGAAATGTAACCATTTATGCGAGGCCCAGGGACTCCATCATCCAGAGGAAATCTTGTCCAAAGAGAGAGTTCATTGTCAATTCAGGCATTGAAATCACCTGAAATTAACCATCTAGGCAACTCCAACACCGTGTGGGTGATGAAGTCTGCTATTTCCTGGAGGAACTTGTCCTGGTACCCTGGAGGCCAGTACAGTATATGCAGAGAGCCTACAACCTGCACCTGTCCCCCATGTACAGCCACACATTCAAACAACAAGGTAGCTCCCACTGGGTGCACTACCAAGTTCAGCTCAGATCTAAAACAGATGCCCCTCCCCCCCCCCGTGATCCTTCCTTGAGCAGTGAACCACAGAGAATCCAGTTACGGTGGTTTCTTCCAGTACATGGCCTGCATCATCAACAAGCCAGGCATCTGTGATACTAGTTAGACTGACCAAGGAATCTGATATAAATCTGCTATTATGGTAGTCTTATTCCTCATTGAACTGGCATTGTATAGCACTGCCTGAAGAAGACGAGTAGAGGTGGCAGGCCTCTCAGCTACCTACCCACTTGGTCCAGTGGGAGCCCTGGTTATGGGAATTAAACATGTCAGGCCTCTCTCTAAATTGCAGGTCTACCATGGGTGCCTCCTGGTCCTCACTGTCCAAATAGGACTCTCTCCATCAACCCCCACCGAATTCAACATCCGACTACCACGCCTCCTCATGATCATCACCTATCTACAGTGCCAGTATGTAGTACCTGGTGGGGGTCTCAAAAGGGGTCCAGGTCAAGGAAAAGGGATGGGGAGTAGCTGAGCCTAGGCATCAGCTGTCCTCGACACATCCCAGCAACAATAATGTTTCACAACAACCCGATAAAAATATCACCCCCACAACCCACACCCCTCCCACAAACCTACCAACCTCCAACCCACAACCACTCACCCCCTTACACACCATACTCACTCACTATAATATTTTCACCCACCCACCTCCATGCAAACCTATACATTAAGCAAAATTTAAAACAATCAACACACACACTCCTGTCCTAAACATGCATACCCCCAGTCGCTCCAAGAAACTAAATTTGTATATAAAATAATATAAAAATTCAGTGTTGTAGCATTTTCCTTAGTGCTATAGTCCCGAATATTTTAGACAGACACAATGGGGAGAAATAACTCCTGTCCCATTTCTGGGAGACAGAAGCTGAAGCACAATAACAGATACATCAAGTTCAGTTTCTTGCCAGACCCTGAGTGACTGGACCGTCTCCTCTTTCACCAAAGTATGAACAGTTAAGCTATAGCTGCACGCTTGACCCCCAACCTGCCACTGCCGAAGGTAGCTTAACATAGATCTGAGATATGAGGCAAGCCAGAGAAAAAGGGGATGAGACAGATGGCTCTCTCACCACCTCCAGTCACCTTTACACAGTACACTGTGGACAGGCTCCTTAATAGGACTTCACCCTGCCACAGCCCGATGAGGATGCCCCTACTCCAGGAAGGCACTCCCTACAACCTTGCAACCTAGGCCCCAACTGGGTCCCTTCACTCTCATCGCAAGTCACTTGCTCTAGGACAGCTCTCAGTGTTGTTCCAGGTGGCAATTACTCACTCTAACTCCAGTAATTGGCCCTCTCCTCCCACCGCTTTCAGTTTGTGACCTGGTCTCTGTCCCACTCCAGAAGCTCCATTTACTAGAATAATGCACCCCTTTCACTCTGACAGCTCCACTGACCTCTGTCAGGCAAAAGATTACCACCGAACCAATATAGCAGATTAATGGCATATAATGAAAAGTCATTGTCACATAAAGAATCACACTGTCACTAGCTAAGAAACAATGAAACTACACACTTTCACTACCTCATAGTATACTAACTGCACTAATAACCCACCCTACCACTACCCTCACTACATAAAGTACTGTTTAAAACAAATGAAAACACTGCAACTAAAACTCAATGCTACAGCACCTACAAGTACAGGTTATTCCACAGTGAGAGCTAGGGAGTGCCCCCTGCTGATAGCCTGCCCAGCATGGCAGCCATCATCCCTGTTACATGGGGGTCTTCATCCCAAGGGAGGTATAACTACTCTGTAGACTTACTTATGACCCACTCCTGCACATGAATAAAGCAGTCTTGAACAGGCGGCTTGAGCTACTACTTTCACTGGTAGAGAGGGTAGAGACCCTTCGTATGAACAATTTGCTCCGACTGCTATACTTGTTTGCCGCCCTCCCCATAGACCCCCAAAGCACTTTGGAAAACACTCCAGAAAATAACATGACAGTTTGTCTAGGGAGGGAAGTGCCCTCACTTCAAGTGGGAATAACTATTGATGGAAAAATCCAAGGGGGGCTTGTGGGCACCGGACTTCAAGAAATATTGTCTAGCTTGTCAAACCCAATATGCCCTGGCCTATTTACAAACTCTAAATGAACCTTGCTGGGTCCTCCTGGAAATGGTGGAAGGGGGGAATGAACAGGGTCTCACTGTATGGTCCCATAGATACAGGCCTAAGAAAGCTTATTAAAAAATCCTGGGCCCAGCAAGCAGTTACAGCATGGCACCAGGCCATTCTATTAAATCATGGGAGCAATGAAATAAATGAGTTGACACCTCTTCAGGCATTGCAGAGACTTTCTACAAGGGAGGGTAGACATCACATTTACATGATGGGCAAGCAGGGTCTTGATTAGGCTGAACCAATTATTCCTACAAGGACAAATAAAAACAAAGACAGAGGGATGGATAGTGAGGCTGAATAGAATGAACGGTGGGTGGGCAGAGGGGGACAGTGAAAAAGCAGGAATACTGAACGAATATTTCTGCTCAGTATTCGCAAAAGAGGAGGGGGAAGTGCCTAATCCAATTAACAGAAGCACCCTTGATGGGGGGGGGGTCGATCCCAGTCCTTTCACAGAAGAAAGGGTTCTGCAAGAACTCCTAAAACTGAAGGTGGACAAAGCAATGGGGCCTGATGGAATTCACCCCAGAATTATAAAAGTATTAAGGGGGGAACTAGTGAAACCACTGACTACTCTTTTTAACAAATCATGGGAGGATGGTGTGGTACCCGAGGACTGGAGGAAGGTGGATGTGATTCCCCTTCACAGAAGTGGGACCAAGACAGAGGCAGGAAATGACAGACCTGTCACTTTGACCTTTGTGGTAGGGAAAGTGATGGAGTCACTTCTGAAGGAAAGAATTGTTGAGTACCTAGAGGCCAGTGGGGCACAGGACCCAAGGCAGCATGGGTTCACAGCGGGAAGGTCAGGTCAGATTAATCTAATAGATTTCTTTGACTGGGTGACCAAAGTAGTAGACCAGAGAGGGGCTGTGGACATGGCCTACCTAGACTTTAGCAAGGCATTTGACACAGTCCCACACAAAAGATTAACAGTCAAATTAACCAGCCTGGGAGTGGGTCCCAGGGTGGTAGCCTGGGTAAAACATTGGCTGGACAACAGGATACAGAAGGTAATTGTAAATGGAGTCCACTCTGAAGAAAGAGGGGTAACTAGTGGGGTACCGCAGGGTTCAGTATTGGGTCCAGTCCTTTTTAATGTCTTTATAAGTGACATTGCAGAGGGACTGGAAGGAAAAGTATGCCTCTTTGCAAATGACACAAAGATCTGCAACAGGGTTGATACACAAGGAGGCGTGGAAAGGATGAGAAGGGACTTGGCAAGGTTGGAGGAATGGTCAGAAGTATGGCAGCTAGGATTCAATGCAAAGAAGTGCAAAATAATGCACCTGGGAAACAAGAACCCAGGGGAAGATTACACAATGGGGGAGGCAGTAACAACAACAAAAAAGGAAAGGGACCTGGGGGTGATCATATCAGATGACCCTAAGGTTAGCAAGCAATGTGAGAAGGCAGTAAGGAAGGCTGGGGGGGATACTGGGATGCATAGGGATAGGCATCACCAGCAGAAAACAGGAAGTTGTTATCCCTCTGTTCAGACAGCTGGTGATACCCCATCTGAAATACTGCATCCAGTTCTGGAGACCCCATCTCCACAAGGACATAGACAGGATAGAGGCAGTCCAGAGGAGGGCAACTAAAATGGTGCAGGGTCTGCAAGAGACGCCGTACGAGAAGAGATGAAAGGAGCGTAATATGTATACCCTTGAGGAAAGAAGGGAGAGGGGGGGACATGATAGAAACTGTTAAGTACCTCAGTGGAATCAACAAAGTCCAAGAGGGTAGCATCTTTCAGAAAAAGAGACATGCAAGAACAAGGGGACACAATTTAAAGATGGGGGGGAGTTCAGGGGCAATGTGAGGAAGTATTTTGTTCACAGAGAGGGTAGTGGATGCATGGAACAGCCTTCCTGAAGAGGTTGTGGGGTCTAAAACTGTGGGAGAATTCAAGAATGCATGGGACAGACATAAGGCAATTCTTGTGGGGGGTAGGAAGAAATAGGCTGTTGGTTAACTAGGATCTGCAGCCTATCCTGTATGTAGAGAAATGAGCAGACTAGGTGGGCCAAGCAGTCCTTATCTGCTGTCAAAGTCTATGTTTCTATGTTATTTCAGCAGCTAAGATTGGAGTTTTGACTCCCATAGAGGGATTTTTATGGATACTTGCAGATGCGGAGCTATGTGACTTCAGAATCAAAGAAAATATGTATGGTACACCCTTAGATCCACTACAACTTCTAATGCAAGCTTATGTTAAGTCCTCAGGAATAAGGCATATAGCATCAGCCTTGTAGACGCACCTAACACTGTCAGAAATGCCATGGAGACTTAGCGTTCAAAGTGGGAGGGCACCGCTGACATCAATCTTTCAGAGAACGAATGGTCAGCAGTTTGGGAGAGGGCAGTAAAAACTATGGCTTTGTATGATTGGCAGGAGCACTGCTGGAAGGTGGTGTCAAGATGTTTCTGAACACCAGTAATAACTAAACATTTTGGTAGCACTAGCTCTGACCTCCACTGGAAACAATGTGGGGTGGTAGTTCACCATAGCCATGTTTTCTGGTTCTGGTTAAAACTGGCCATAATCTGGGAGGAGGTTTCCAGTGCCCTAAATCAAATTTTTGACAGACATTTCCAGTACATTTGTACACCTGGTTCTGGGCTTGGTGCCGCCAAGGCCTAAGGGGCCAAAATGCAAGATAATCTTTTCCACAACCTAGTAAGTGCAGCAGCCAAAACCATCATTAGAGTATGGCTTAAAGATTCACCCCCAACACTTACAATGTGGTTAGATAGGTGTAAACAGCTGCAGACAATGGAAATCCTAATGGCACACCCCAGGTTTTAAAAAGAAAAGAGTACTGAGGCTACTCCATTCTGAGCCAACTAGCTAGTTTGGATGGTGATGGAGGGGGGAAGAAGACTAGAATGTATCTGCTGTGATAAATAGTACAACATAGGGGGCCATGCCATTGCTTACATAGCCTAACCCAGGGGTGTCCAAACTTTTCGGGGTCATGAGCCACATTTAAATGTCTGAGTAAGATGTGAGCCACAACAATGTGCAGCCTATACCATACCCAATGTGTGGCCCTTCCCATACCCATATTTAGCCATATTTATGAGTTAAAATAATAACATAGTCATAGTAAACAGTCAATGATTATATTTTATTAAGTTACATTATTTAAAAAAAATAGTTGTAATTTTAAAATAATTATCCAGAGCAGCTTTGGAGCTTTAGATTTGCTTGCAGGCTTAGTTAAAGTAGCTTATTGAGCACTCAGGGCACTTTTCAGCTCCTATACTTTGACTTTTCTCAAATTTGAAAGAGTGTAACATGTACAGTACTTGACATATAATTGACAAACCCCTCGAGAGCCACATTAAATTGCTTCGAGAGCAACTTGTGACTAACAAGCTACAGTACAGGTTGGCCACCCCTGGCCTAACCTATTGGGGTTCCTGAATAAACTGTATCATGTCTTTATCTGCTCCACATTGTTCCCAGAAAATGAGTTAAATGTAGACAAATCTTCTCTATACAATGGAAAGTCTCATGTGCATTTATTAATTTCTCTACATTTATGTCTGTGCTGTCATTCATGAATGTGATATTACAAAATTCAATAAACTTTAATTTAAAAAAAAAAGTGTTACAGCCTATCCTGGCCCTTCTAATAAAGTGCAACGTTATAAAGTGCCTATGCTCAAATTACATAAAGTGCAAAATTAATTTACAACACTGACTCCAACACCCCGAAGGGCCAATTCCTCCACATACGCAAAAACTGCTGCACTGGGAGTCTGTCAGAAAGGTATGGTGGATCTTTCCAAGTGATTCCAAGAAATGGGTAATAGTAAAGTATAATTTATTTATGTATTTATTTAAATAAATGGACCATAATATATAATTTGTTGGTGCAACTTACTGTGAGACTAGAGAAATTTTATTAAAGCGTCACTTTCCAGATGTTTGGAAGCAAACTAAAGTAATCCCTATTTGGAAGGGAGGCTCACATGATGCTCATGACGATTACAGATCAATAGCTTTGTTACCAATATTGGCCAAACTCTCGGAGCAGCAAGTTCATTCCCAGTTTTGAGAGTATTTCGAGCAACACAATTTTATTTCTCTATATCAGTTGGGTACATGGATAATGAAAAAAACATTTGTTAGACCAACACTTTTTAGAAATGACGGTATCCACCTGAGTCATGCTGGGCTTAGGGTAATGGGGGAAAAAAATCCAAGAGGTCATGAATTTCCATTTAAACTGGTTGGGGGGGTATAGAAAAGAAGCATAGTTCTAGTGCTCTACCTCCCTTGAATAATTTGGGATGGAATGCCATTCTAATTAATGCCCGTAGTCTGCAGAATAAACATGATGAGCTAAGATTAATTTTGCACAATAATAATGTACATATTGCCCTCATAACGGAAACATGGTGGGATAGTATGAACCATTGGGGGAAAGAAATTGAGGTTTACAAACTTTATTCCTATTGTAGGAAATATAGAAAAGGAGATGGTGTAGCTATATACATACATAAAGATATTTTTTCAGAGGAAATTAAATACGACACAGGACCAATCGAACTCTTATGGGTGCACCTATCACCTAAAAATGGGCCAAAAATTATATTGGGCCTTTTATATAGACCCCCATCTATGTCCCAAGAAGATGACGAGTTCTTGTTGGGCATCCTTAGTAATTTGGACTTCTCAAAAAGGATTCTGCTGACTGGAGATTTCAATTTACCCAATATTGATTGGACTAAAGGTATTGGTTTCTCCCCATTGGATAGGAAATATATAGATGTAATGGATAAAGGGGGATTAGAGCAACTAGTCCCTGAGAGTACCAGAGGTAATAACATCCTTGATTTAATATTTACTAATATGGGGGAGTTAGTCAAATCAGTGAATGTAAGTCCCCCACTAGGTAACAGTGACCACAACACAGTATTATTTAATATTAAGGAAATGGATTTTAGTAAACCTACAAGAATCACTACTAAATTAAATTTTGGAAAAGCTGATTACCATAAGATGAAAATGGAACTGGGTAAATGGGATTGGAGACTGGATTTTGTCAACAAATCTGTACACTACGCATGGGATTCTCTTATATCAAAAATTGACCAACTAACTAATGATTTTGTCCCCACAACTACTAAACACCAGATGAATAAAACTACTAAACCTGTTTGGTGTACTGCCGGAATTAGAAAATTACTAAATAAAAAAAATAGGCTCTACAAAAAGTTGAAAGTTTTAAAGAATGATAAAATAACTGTAGTATACAAAGAAACTCAGAAACAACTTAAAATAGCTATAAAAAAAGCTAAAGCCTTATACGAAACCAACTTAGCTAATAGAGTTTATGATAATAAAAGCTTTTTTTCATATATTAATAACCAAAAGAAGACCCCTAACAGTATAGGCCATTTCTTTCCAAAGAGGTAATCGAGCAACTAACCAGCAAATAGTAAATATTCAGAATAATTATTTTTGTTCTGTATATCAACATAAGGACCCATATACCCACTGTACAAGTAGATCCTTTGAACCTGGGACAACTGTTTTGAATCCAGTAAATATTTATAAAGGGATAATTGATCTAAAACTAATAAATCCCTGGCCCTGATGGTATACATCCCAGGATACTGAGAGAACTGGCGGATCTGCTTGTACATCCCGTAACATATATTTTCCAACAATCAATAAATACTGGTACTGTTATCCAAGATTGGAAATTGGCTAATGTAGTGCCTGTTTTAAAGAAAGGACCAAGCACAGACCCTGGCAACTTTAGGCCTATTAGTTTGACCTCGATACTAGGGAAACTACTGGAGAGAATAATCAAGGATATTCTTGTGGAACATATTGAGCAATATGACCTGGTTGATCCAGTCCAACATGGTTTTGTACGGAACAGATCCTGTCAAACAAATTTGTTATCCTTTTATGAAAAGGTGAATAGAGAGATGGATGCTGGGAACCCTGTGGATGTGGTATTCCTGGACTTCTCCAAGGCTTTTGATAAAATACCCATAAGAATTATTATTGGTAGTGGATAACCTAGGGTTGCCTAGTAATATCTGCAGATGGATTTCAGACTGGCTTTGGGATAGAAAGCAGAGGGTGGTTGTAAATGGAGAATACTCACAATGGGCCCCTGTTACTAGTGGCGTGCCACAGGGTTCGGTGTTGGGGCCATTCTTGTTTAATTTATACATTGCCTTATTACAAATTAACAATAAAAATGTATGGATGTACAAATTTGCCAATGATTGTAGACTGGGAGTGGTTCCATCAAATGATGAGCAAATAGTTGCACTACAACAAGCATTAGATCTAATAAATAAATGGACAAACCTGAATAAATTGGAATTAAATCTATCCAAATGTAAGGTTATGCACCTGGGTAAGAAAAACAATGAAGCAGTTTACCACTTAAATAATACTAATTTGGGAGTGGTAGCTGAGGAGAAAGACCTCGGTGTCATAATTGCCAACGATTTAAAATTTAGGGTACATTGTCGAAAACAATTAAAAAAAGCTATTCAGATCCTAAATTGTATTCTAAAATATATTGCAAGTAGAAGGAGTGAGGTTTTGATTCCCTTGTATGTAGCTTTGGTTAGACCGCATCTGGAATATTGTGCGAGGGTTTGGGCTCCTTATAATAGGGAAGATATACTTTCCATTGAGAAAGTTCAAAAAAGACTGACTAAACAAATAAAGGGTCAGATGGGCAAAATATATTGGGAAAGACTAGTGAATTTGAACCTCTATTCACTATATTACCGTAGATTGAGGGTGACCTTTGTTTTCTATATAAAACATTGAGGATGTTGATTTACTAATGGATGTGGGAATTATGTTCAATCCTGGAAGAATTAGCAAAAGAAAGCATACAAAACAACTTTATCAACAAACTTGGGTACATAACTTTAGGAAACATTGGTTTAGTCTGAGAGTGGTGGGCATGGAATAATTTACCTGAACAGATAATAAATAGTTCTAGTATGAATACATTTAAAAAGGGAATAGATGATCATTATGGAAATGGCAAATTTTTTGTTAATTTTTAAATATGGAAGGCAAGCCTATTTGGTTAGTAATTGCTATCCTTGGCTTGAAATTACCTATGAACCTATGAACCTATGAATCAGCACGGTTTTAGGCCTGGACACTCCATGAGAACATGGGACTCCTGGATTACCAAAAACAGCTGTGGGCCAAAAAGCCTTTTCTTATTATGCAGTGAAAAAATGGAATGAGCTGCCAAAGCAGATCAGAATACCTTCATCAGCCCACGTTTTTAGACAAAAACTGTTAGGTCATTTGTCACTCACATCCCATTGCAAAAGTATGTAGTTTTTCATGTAAAAGTTATTGATTGTCTGTACAGTACTATGTAAATACAAATGTTTATCCAATACTAATAAGTCAAATCTTGTGCAACATTGATCAATTTTATGTTTGTGAATGTACAGGTATTTGTAAATCTCATATGGATAAGTTGTGTTTCCAAAAAACACCCAGGTCATGCCAATAAACAGACCTCTGGTCTACTGTACTTACCTGGTTAACAAATAGAATTGAATTGAATTGAATAATGCTGTCTCTACTGTTTTGGACAGGGGATTGATGGTGGGTGCTGTGTTTGTGGACTTGTCCAACGCTTGCTTTTGAGATGGTAGAGCATGAATTATTATAGATAAGATTAAAGAAAATAGGTGTTGCTTTAGATTCTCTCTTGTGGTTCATCTCCTATCTTGAAAGTAGGGTTCATCAGGTACAAATTTCGAACTCATTGTCAAGTTGTAAAACTATAGACACGGAGGTACTCCAGGGGTCTATAATGGGCCCCCTCTTGTTTATAGTCTTCATGAACAGTTTCTGACATGTCTGATTTCCACTTTGACATGACTTTATGCCAACAATACTGTACTATTAGCAACAGTCACTTGCCTTTAGGAAATAAGGTCAAAATTACAGGTGGATGTCCTTCATATGGAACATTGGTTTCAGATTTTTAAATTCAAACTACATACAAAAAAAACCTCAGATGATGATTTTTGACATAAAAAAATAGACTAACTAAATAGAGTAACTTTAAATAGCACCATAAATTTGAAGTTCTCTACAACAAATTATTGAGATTCACTCTTAAGTGTTCTCTCACTTATAGAGAACATATCAAAAGTCTGGTTAAAAAGGTTAACTCTTGACTGGGAGCACTACACAGGATGACATTTTGCCTAGATAAACATACAAGGTTGCATATAGCACAACAGCTAATTGTGCCCGTAATAGATTATGGAAGTATTATATGTTCATTGCAAAAAAACTACGTTAATGCAGACATTAGGGTTGAAGAAAACAAAGTAAGGAAATGAAGAGATTAGGGTTTGGAGTCTGAGGAGTCTTGGTGAATCAGTGGCGTTTTGTTCCTCGAGCTTGTCAACTCTAATGTCCAGCCCCTCTCCTAAGCAAACAAACATGATGGGCCCTGCATGAAGAAAGCTATTTCTGATTCTGTTGGCCACATGTGGCAGGCCGTGCTTCTCTACCTCCAAAAAGTATTTGCCTATGAGGCACTGGCATAAAGCTGTACCATGTGCTTTGGACAGGAGGCTACCCACTGAGGGGGAGGGAGTGGGCATTAGCGTTCACTGTCCCAAGGAACACCACACCACTGATTCACAAAGACTCCTGAGACTCCAGACCCTAATGTTATTATTTCCTTAATTTGTGCACTTAGTATTCTTCAACTCTAATGTCTGTATTAATGTACTTTTTGCAATTAATGTCCCTTCTTTTTGCGAGAGTGGAATTGTATCCTCATTCCAGCAGGTCCCTTCAGGATCTGTGTGACATGGAATAAACAGAATAGTGGAGATTTTTCAAGCCCTGTACTACCAATAACCTATATAAGTGAAACCCAACAGTGTCTTAATACTTGAAGTTAAACTGTTACACCTTACTATCATAGCATAGATAACAAATAGATCTCTTACCTGGGTCCTGGGAATGGGGGCAGCCTTGAGGGAGCATCCAGTTATACCTGTAAAATAAAAATAGCAGAGGAGTCACAAAGGATCTGCAGCTCTTTAGTAACTAACTGGAACAAACAGGGTAGTATAAACCTGAAACAATCCTTATCTGATACACGTGGTCAATGTCTTGCTACAGCATGGTGATTTTTCCAGAGGACCTGTACACATGAATGGCTTAGTGTGAGTAATAAAAATACGATCAGCTGGGTTGGGTGGGAAGGGCTTGCATAGTTTGTTTCTTTTTTGTTGAAAGTGGGTTGTTCAGGAGGGGAGATAACCAGTGCCACGGCAGCAACCCAGGTACAGGAATGGACTCAAGTCATTCGTGCAGACCAGGGTGGGGGAGCTGCGCAGGATTCAAAATCAACTAGGACCATGTTTCTCTGCTAACTGATTGATACCATGGCAGGATGAAGTCAATGGCTGTTGCATGCCCTACAGCACTGACAGAACACCATACTGCCAAATTGGATGACAGTCAAAGAAGGTTGATGGCCCTCCCCTTCTGGGTCCCATCATGGGGGAATCCATGAGGGTCATCAAAGGTATGAAGTAAGTCCCTGGCATGGTGGATGGCAGGACTAGGCAGGTGGCAGCAGTAGGGGGCTTGTCAGTGGTGCAGGTCCTGCAGTAACCGGACTTTCATCCTGCCAACTGCTGTTTCCCAATTTTTCATGCCAACCCTTTTCTCCTGACACAATACGTGGCCTCATCAGGCCTTGATACACATGTAAACCACTTGTGAGGGAAGGATCCGTGGCACACCACAAAGTGTCACTTGTGCAAATGAAGCCAGCACAATCCATTCCCAGGCTAGGAGTGGTAGTGTGCAACAGTACCTGCCTCCATCCTCATGCTGTCCAGCCAGCTCCTCAAACTCGTCACTGAACTCAAATCATCAGCATGGAAACACAACATGTGACCCGCTGGGCTAAAAGCCAGCCCTACAAACAACATTATTTCATAACCTTTTTTTTACATTTTGACCCCAAATTTTCAACATAGTCTTTTTATGACCCTCCTTTTGAACATGACAGGTGTCATTTATAAAATACTGGCTGAAATGGCATTTCCTGCCACAAGTGCAAAAACACATTTTGGGCAGGATTTGAAAAACAACAACTGTCATGTTCATAATGTGGCTTGAAAAGTGGCTGTGTTGAAAATTTGAGCTCAAAATATGGAAAATTACCAAAGTCGTGACTGAACATCAAAAAATGTCAATGTTCCGTCATAATTTTTCTGTTTTTTATGATTTTGACCCCCAGATTTTCAAAATAATAGTTTTAAACCTGGAAGGTGAAATTGTTCAAATCCTGCCTGAAAGGTGATTTTTCAAAGTGACAGCAAAATCACTTTTCAGTGGAGATTTGAAAAACCTCACCTACCCTGTTCATGAGGTGGGATAAAAAAAAAAAAAAGCCATGTTGAAGATCTGGTGAAAAAAAAAATCTTGAAAGATGGCCAAGTTATGAATAAAAGTTGATCTGAAAGCCCAGGCTGGCTGCCCAGTGCTGCAGCGGTCCCAGCTCCTGCTTTGGGCTGGCCGCCAACACAAGGACTCCGCTTCCCTAATCCTGCTGCCCAAGGTACAGTTCCAGCTTCAGGAAGCCCTCGGCCTAAAAGCCACAATAGAGATTGGCTACCAAGCGCCCCTGCTGTTGTGCCATTGGTCCAGCAGGCTTCTCAGAATTTTAACGTTTTTTAGCGCTCCCGGTGCTTTTGCCGAACTGCTGCACTGTTTATTGAGACTACAGTTTAGACCTCGGTGCAAACACTGTCTGATTTTTCGGCCAACTGTGTGCTTATGACTGTCTGACTAATTAATTTTGTCTGTATGATGATAGCCTTCTTAGTAATTAATATTACATATAGTTTAAGTATCAATTACTGTGCATTTTATAGTAAATAAGATAACATAGTTTTTAGGTAACTACTGCCATTAATTACTGTGCATTTGATTGACTGGTAAATTCAACCTGCCTGTTTGCTGATGACCAACTTGTAATAACTATAGTTGCTTAAGTTCTCAATCTTTCTGCCTTCGCCTACTGTAAATTTTAATCCTGGCCCCTGCCTCTCCCACCACCCATCTCTGCTCCGGCACCATCTTCGTCACTGGCAATGACACCCCCGCCCCTATTTAATTGCAGACTGGCTATGCATACCAACTGATATAAAAGGACAGCCGCAACTGAATAATAAAGTGTAACAGCCTCTCCCTGGGACAACTAAACAGCTCCCTAATATAATGTATTCTCCACCTGCCCTACTTCCTCAGCGCATCATGCTGTTGTTACTGCTGCCAGGATTTTTAAGTGATGACAAGGCATCAGCAATGCCCATGATTGACAATGATGTTCTTCTAAATGTCTACAGCACCATAACCTCTCCACATAGTACCTTGTTTGATGCCAACAAATTCAGTGTGGGAAGCACCTCACCAATCCACTGTCTACACTGGCAACCCACACTGCTACTGCTCCCTCAGCTCACCATAACACAGAGCACCTTAAGTTGTGTCACTCTAATGGAAAAAAGCAAAATCTTGCAAACTGGCTAATCAAGGAGCATGTTAAAAGACTAATACTACTGCTGCTACTGATATCAGAAAACATACAGCCTAACCCCGGACCTCCAAAACACCCAACCTTCCCCTTATATCACACCTTAAAAAAAGTGGGTTCACTTACAATTGCTTCAATGATTATATGCAGCATAATGTCCAAACTCGACAATCTTCAGTCATGGGTCAATCTACATAATCCAGATGTCCTCACGATAGTTGAAACTTGGTTATCTCTGCAAATTCCAGACACTGCTATCCTAATACCGGGTTACTCCGTATTCAGAAAAGACCTCCTGACCAAGTGTGGTGGTGGATGTGCAGTCTACATAAGGGATTCTTTGTAGGGTCTAATTGTGCCCATACCCGATATAGGTGACCACATCCAGATGTTGGCAGTAAAACTGCTCCTTGGAACACATAATAAAGCACTTACTGTGCTGTCAGTCTACATCCCACTTAAACATACTGTACCACAGCTGGTTTAAAACACTAATGGATGGGATAAGCAGTCTGTCCCTGCAATCAGAAATAATAATGCTTGGTGATTTTAATATCAATTGGCTTTCCTCGGAAATCTTTGTCCCGAAGGATGCGCTGTCATCCATCCACTTCTCCCAACTCGTTCAAGCTCCTATAAGACTGAACTACAAACCTAGGTCTGGTACCTTACTTGACTGGGTGCTCCCTAATAGACCAGAGCATATCCACATCCAAGAGCAGGGCCATTCTTGATGCCCTACAGGTGGCAGGCCTCAGACAGCTAGTTTCGGAACCCACTCATGAGGGAGCAATCTTAGACCTCGTACTCTCAAACGGGGGCAGTGAGAGGATCTCAGATCTAGAAGTGGGTTGCCATCTGGGAACAAGTGACCATCAAACAGTGTGGGTCACGTTAAACTCAGCTACAGAGTCAAGCCATACAAAAGTGAGGGTACTGGACTTTGGGAGGGCTGACTTTGGCAAGATGGAGAGTGCCTCAGAAAAGCACTAGCAAACAGGCTAGAAGGAGTGTGGAGCAACAATGAGGAATCATCAAAATTGCCATCACAGAGGCAACAAGTCTTTTGTTGAAGCAAATAAACAAATCAAAATGAAAGAAAAAGCCTCTATGGTTCTCAAAGAGGTGGCTGTGAAAGTCAGGAAGAAAAAGATAGCATTCGGAAGTATAAGGAAACACAGAAGGAGCAGGACAGAGAGCTGTACCAGTTAAGGCAGAAGGAAGCAGGAGGGAAGTCAGAATAGCAAAGGCCCAAACTGAGGAAAAGATAGCCAACTCAGTTAAGAAGGGGGATAAAACCTTTTATAGGTACATCAGCGAGCGTAGAAAGACAAAGGGAGGGATAGTGAGGCTGAATAGAATGAACGGTGGGTGGGCAGAGGGGGACAGTGAAAAAGCAGGAATACTGAATGAATATTTCTGCTCAGTATTCACAAAAGAGGAGGGGGAAGTGCCTAATCCAATTAACAGAAGCACTCTTGATAGAGGGGTCGATCCCAGTCCTTTCACAGAAGAAAGGGTTCTGCAAGAACTCCTAAAATTGAAGGTGGACAAAGCAATGGGTCCTGATGGAATTCACCCAATTCTAAAAGAATTAAGGGAGGAACTAGTGAAACCACTGGCTACTCTTTTTAATAAATCATGGGAGGATGGTGTGGTACCCGAGGACTGGAGGAAGGCGAATGTGATTCCCCTTCACAAAAGTAGGACCAAGACAGAGGCAGGAAACTACAGACCTGCCAGTCTGACCTCTGTGGTAGGGGAAAGTGATGGAGTCACTTCTGAAGGAAAGAATAGTTGAGTACCTAGAGGCCAGTGGGGCACAGGGCCCAAGGCAGCATGGGTTCACAGCGGGAAGGTCATGTCAGATTAATCTAATAGATTTCTTTGACTGGGTGACCAAAGTAGTAGACCAGGGAGGGGCTGTGGACATGGCCTACCTAGACTTTAGCAAGGCATTTGACACAGTCCCACACAAAAGATTAATAGTCAAATTAACCAGCCTGGGAGTGGGTCCCAGGGTGGTAGCCTGGGTAAAACATTGGCTGCACAACAGAACACAGAAGGTAATTGTAAATGGAGTCCACTCTGAAGAAAGAAGGGTTACTAGTGGGTACCGCAGGGTTCAGTACTGGGTCCAGTCCTTTTAATGTCTTCATCAGTGACATTGCAGAGGGACTGGAAGAAAAATATGCCTTTTTGCAGATGACACAAAGATCTGCAACAGGGTTGATACACAAGGAGGCGTGGAAAGGATGAGAAGGGACTTGGCAAGGTTGGAGGAATGGTCAGAAGTATGGCAGCTAGGATTCAATGCAAAGAAGTGCAAAATAATGCACCTGGGAAACAAGAACCCGGGGAAGAACACACAATGGGGGGGAGGTAGTAACAACAACAAAAAAGAAAAGGGACCTGGGGGTAATCATATCAGATGACCTTAAGGTTAGCAAGCAATGTGAGAAGGCAGTAGGGAGGGCTGGGGGTATACAGGGATGCATAGGGAGAGGCATCAGCAGCAGAAAACAGGAAGTTGTTATCCCTCTGTACAGACAGTTGGTGAGACCCCATCTGGAGTACAGCGTCCAGTTCTGGAGACCCCATCTCCGCAAGGACATAGACAGGATAGAGGCAGTCCAGAGGAGGGCAACTAAAATGGTGCAGGGTGTGCAAGAGAAGCCGTATGAGGAGAGACTAAAGTAGCTTAATATGTATACCCTCGAGGAAAGAAGGGAGAGGGGGGACATGATAGAAACTTTTAAGTACCTCAGTGGAATCAACAAAGTCCAAGAGGGTAGCATCTTTCAGAAAAGAGACGTGCAAGAACAAGGGACAATTTAAAGATAGAAGGGGTGGTTCAGGGCAATGTGAGGAAGTATTATTTCACAGAGAGGTAGTGGATGCATGGAACAGCCTTCCTGAGGAGGTTGTGGGGTCTAAAACTGTGGGAGAATTCAAGAATGCATGGGACAGACATAAGGCAATTCTTGTGGTGGGTAGGAAGAAATATGCTGTTGGTTAACTAGGATCTGTGGCCTATCCTGTAGGTAGGGAAATGGGCAGACTAGATGGGCCAAGCGGTCCTTATCTGCCATCAAAGTCTATGTTTCTATGTCTATGTTTCATATTACTTGTACTTCTGTTCTACCAGACTGTGTAAGTGATCATTCCCCAGTCATCTGTCAATGGGCAACAACTACCACAAGCCCCCTTCTAAAACCATCTCCAACACGGTTCTCATTTGTGGTCACCTAGAATTTCTAAAAAAGGACCTTAGGGACTAGGACTGGTTCACAATCTATAATTCTGACAATGTGGATGAGGCACTGGTCCACTATATTACTGTTTTCAATGCAATCTGTGATAAGCATGCAGCAGTCAAAACAAGAAAAGTAAGGGGCCCCTACAATCCATGGATTACTCCTGAGCTTATTGAGCTCCTAAGAGCAAGGGGCTACCTTTGGCAGAAAGCTAGGGCATCGGGTACTCAACCCAACATCCAAAGGTACAAACAGGCTAGAAATGAGTGCACTAGAGTGGTCCATTCGGCTAAAAGCCAATACTTTAAGAATGCGCTCAATAACAGCTGGAATGACAGCAATTCATTCTGGAAGAACATTCAGGACATCATGGGTAAGGACCCAAAATCTACTCCAAAATGTTAAATGTTGATGGTACCCTTACCCCGGATCCAAAAGTCATCGCCGACACCTTCAATAATGCCTTCTCAGATCTGAGTAGTGTCCTCCCTTTCGATTTTTTTACTGCCATCTCACACTACTGGAAACCATGGGTTCACAGCCTCCCACCCTGACCATCCACCATTCCATTTCAAGACAGTTTTGGAGTGCGAGGCGAGTCATTACCTCAAAAAAGTGCTCTGGAAATCAAGATATAGTGGGGACTCTCTGGACCTCAAATACGTCAATCTTGCATTTGAGAAGAGCCTCTCTCCATTTGCATGCATCATCAACCTCACTCTGCCACTATCAATTCCCTCAATGCTGGAAATCCACATTGGTAACCTCAGTGCATAAGAGTGGGGATCGGGCTCAGCATGAGAACTACCGCCCAATCTCCACCCTACCACCACTCTCAAAAACCTTAGAGAGAATTGTGGCCAACCAGCTGGTTGACTACCTAGAAAAATGCCAGGTGCAATGTCCCCAACAACATGATTTTAGGCAGGGGCACAGTACCACAACAGTCTTACTCGAATTCTCCAGTTACATCCATAAATCCCTTGAGCAAGGGCACTTGGTAGGAGCGACTTTCATCAACCTAACCAAGGCCTTTGACACTGTTAACCATGCCTTCCTTATTGAACAACTTACTGACATTGGACTCGCCACAGGCTCCACTAAATGGTTCTCAAGCTACTTAAATAACTGGTTTCAACAAATGAAAATTGCCTCATGACCTGAAAATGTTTAGGTCACAAGAAGCAGCTATACAGAAAGCGATATTGACTATGCTCAGAAACCATGGGCCAGATATTTAAAACTTAGACCAGGGGCAAAATTATCACTGCATGGCATGCAAAAATAGCCCGGAACCATTAGCACGCTATATTCAAAGGAACAGCGCTGGGGCTAAATCAGTTGAATATAGTATGCAAATGATAGTGAGCAAATAGGGCCCTGAGTGCGGTGCAATCATAGCCCGGCAAAGAAGACAGCTCTGAATAAAGCAACTGGTCAGTGCAAACTACAACAGCAGCTCAGTGCACTCAGACATGGAATAAGGTAAAGGTAAACTACATGGCCAATGTGTGTGGTAGCAATGAAGTGGATTAACAAAAACTGCAAACAACAGTGCAGACCAAAAACTGCAGAACTGTGCTATGGTTCTAACAGTTTTATGCAGGGCAAATTCATTTGCACAACGCTTACACGTTTGCCCGGTGCTAACACACTTGCCCAGCGCAAAATATTGCTATATTCAAAAGTGCTATGCAAATGAACCTACTTAGGCAATTCATAGGCAAACAGTCACATTACGATGTCATTATTGCCTGATTTGCATGTAGTTCCATGTGGATTATCCAGTGCTATTGCAGGGTGCACACAGCTCCACCTGTAGGTCAGACTGGAACTACAGGTTGATAGCCGCAGGCTGGGTCTCCCCACAGCACCACCTGTATGTCAGACTGGAGAAACATGTCGGTAGCTGCAGGCTATGTCTGTACACAGCAGCAGAGTCTAGTGTGCACCAGGGGACTAGCACCACAGCCATGGGTGTTAGTGC
Source organism: Neoceratodus forsteri (assembly GCA_016271365.2). Taxonomy (NCBI): domain Eukaryota; kingdom Metazoa; phylum Chordata; order Ceratodontiformes; family Ceratodontidae; genus Neoceratodus; species Neoceratodus forsteri. The sequence continues at coordinate 679,868,480 of CM057454.1, forward strand.
TGCATGCCATGGATAGTCTCTGCTACAGTGCATAGAAGATGCTACAGTACCATAGTGGTCTGTTTAGTGAGGGACATAGCAATACCTATGATGTGTCAGGCATCAATGACTGCAGCTCTCCACGCAGTGACAGGACCAGCTGGCAGGTGAGTTCTGATAGTGGACACCACTGTAATGCATTCCTGTGTCCCACATATGCTGCACCACTGTCATGGGATACTCACGGTAACATACACATGGCTGGCCATGTGTGCCATGGTGTCTGTACAGATGTGAGGTATATGCCTGGGGGGGTGTGACACATACCATCAGACATAAACACCAGTGTCGGGGTATTCCTGACACTGGAACATGTGCACTGTGAGGATGGCTCCAGCCTTGCAGCAAAACCCACCAAATGATGCAGCCTGGCCACCTGTGCTCCCTCCACTCAACATCTTCCAGTTCCCCAGTGCTGCATGTATGTGCTGGGTGTGCTAGTATACCCCAATGGGGGGACTGGAGGTGTATGCCATATGGCTGCACTGTCAGTTATTTAATATTTTCATATGTATTTTTCATTGTGTTGATCGGGTAGCCACAGTGGGCCATGGCCCATATTCAGGAATGACCCAGAGCCACTACATGTGATGAAGCAGTGTACAATAAATACATACAACATACAACAACACACAGTTCACATATAGGAATGCAGTTAGTTTGCTGCTGCAAGTGGGGTTGTAGCTCTGTCATATAATGTGCATGATTGTTAGCAGTGTTGGATAAGTTACTTTTTCTATTACTTTCTATTACTTTTGGAAACTTGTTCCAGAAAGCTCTGTGCAGTCACTAGCAAGGATGGAGAAGTACTGGAAAATGTAATACACCTTACAGTTACAATTACTTAAGTCTTTTTATACAAAAGAAATAAGTAACTGTAAACTGATTACATCTATTTGAAAGTAACGAGTAACTAACCTATTACTTTCAAAAAATGTAATCTTTTATAGTTATTTATTATTTTTGTATTGTTTTTGTATAAAAAGAAATAAGTAACTATAATTGTAAGGTGTATTACTTTTTCTAGTACTTATCCATCCTTGCTAGTGACTGCTCAGAGCTTCCTGGAACAAGTTTCCAAACATAATAGAAAGTAATACTAACATACTAACATACTATTTGCCAGCAGATTAGGCCTTATGGTCTATCGAGTCTGCTCGAACCTAGATCCTTAGTTGGGTGCCGAGACCCTCCCATCCCTTGTGCTCCAGAAACCCCTATCATCCATCCCCACCCCCCCGGGACAGGGCATCATCTGATACATCCACTTTCTGTGTCTGTCCCACCCTCTCTTGAAGCCCTCCACTGTGGATCTCTGAACCAGCTCACCAGGCAGTGCATTCCAAGGGTCCACCACCCTCTCAGTGAAAAACCTCCTCCTCTTTTCCCCTCACCCTTCCACCTTCCAACTTCAAACCATGCCCTCTGGTGATACCTCCTGCTTTAGTCTAAAGATACCTCCATGTTTACCTATTTATTCCTTGAGGTACTTGAAGACCTCAATCATGTCCCCTGTCTCTCCTGTCCTCCAATGAAAACAGGCAGAGCTCCTCAAGTCTGTCCTCATAAGTCAAATCCCTAGCCCTCGTGATCATCTTTGTTGCCCTCCTCTGTACCCTCTCCAGGAGCTGTATGTCCCTCTTCAAGTGTGGTCTCCAGTACTGTACACAGTACTCAAGGTGTGGTCTAAACAGTCCATTGTACAGCGTGCAGAGTCACTTCCTTGCTCCTAGAGGTGATCCCCCTTACGATGCATCCCAACATCCTGTTTGCCTTGCTAGCTGCTCTCCTGCACTGCTCAGAGTTATTCATACATGTATCCACCATGACCCCTAGGTCTTTTTCCCCTATTGAGGCCTCTAGCGCCTCCCCACCCAGGGTGTACCTGTGTTTAGGGTTTCCCCGACCAAGATGCAACACCTTGCACTTGGTGATACTGAAATTTAATTTCCATGTGTGAGCCCAGCTTTCCAGGGTGTCCAGGTCCCTTTGCAGGGCCAACCTCCCCTCTTCTCCCTCAACTACTGCTCCCATCTTGGAGTCATCCATGAAGAGACTCATTTCACACCCTATACCCTCCCTGATGTCCGATATGTATGCATTAAACAGGATCGGACCCAGGACCGAGCCCTGTGGTACCCCACTACCAACCTCTCTAGGGTTCGAGAGCTCCCACAGACCACTACTCTCTGAGTGTGTCCAGCTAGCCAGTTTTCAATCTATCTGACCATCAAAGGGCCTACTCCTAACCCCATCAGTTTCTCCACCAGACCACTGTGGGGACAGAGTCAAACCTTGCTGAAGTCCAAGAATAATACATCCACAGGCTTACCCCTGTCCAGTTCTGATGTTACCCATTCATAGAACTCCACAAGGTTGGTTTGACATGATCTACCTGGCACAAACCCATGTTGCCGACTATCCAGACCTCCCACCTCCTCCAAGTACACCCCCAATCGTTCCTTTAGTATACTCTCCATTAATTTTCCCACCACCGAGGTCAAACTGATGGGTCTATAGTTACCTGGTACTTCCCTCGACCCCCCTTTATGGATTGGTACCACATGTGCCTCTCGCCAATCCCTAGGTACCCTCCCTGTCTCAAGTGACCTGCTGAAAAGCTCCGCCAGGGTGCAGCCAGTATGTCCCAATTCCCATAGTACTCTCGGATGAATGCCATCCGCCCACTAGATTTGTCTTTCTTTAGGCCTTGAGGGCTAACCACACCCTTTGGCGGGATAGCATCATCCGTCCCCTCCACCTTACTGGTCTTTTATCCTTATCCAGATGTGACACCCTGGGGTACCTTCCCTCCCTTTGCTCCATTTATGTTGCTCCCTGATCCCACTCCCTACTACTTGATCCCTTTGTGCCTTGCTTTGTAGATATCCCATCCCCTCCCTAGTGAACACAGAGGCAAAGTACTCAGCAACACCTCTGCCTGGTCCCTCGCCTCTTCCACCCACCCTCCTTCTGATCTCAATCTGCTGAGATGGCCCTTAGTTTTTCCTACTCCCCAATGTACCGGAAGAACCCTTTTCCCTCCATTTATCCCTGTGCCAGCCGCTGCTCTTTACTGTACTTGCTCCCTCACCATACGGGTGACTTTTCTAGATGCAAGCTGGTACATTTCCTTATCCCTATCCCTCTTGTTGTTTTATATTTTTGTAAGCCGCCTTCTTTTCTCTGACTGCTACCTGTACCTCACTGGACCACGCATGGTTTATGTGACCTTGCTCCTTACGCTTCAACTTAGCGCAGATCCTGACTGCCTCATGAAGTCCCCTTTATGACCTCCCATCTCCTTTCCACACTTGTCGTTGAGGTAATCCCCTTCAAGTGATCCTTGAGAATATTTCCCATGCCCATAAAGTCTGCCCCCCTGAAGTCCACTGCCAGTGTCCTAGATCTCACCCCCACTCCACCCATGCTTATTTGATACCAGACAGTATTGTGGTCACTCCCAGTCAGGGGGTCCTGTACAACCATGTCCCTTACCAGATCCCCATCTGCCAGAACCACATCCAGGATATCTCCCCTTGTGGGCTCCATCACATGCTGTGTTAAGAACACATCCTGGAAGCCATCCAGCAGCCTCTGCTCCTTGGCCACCTTAGAGGACATGGTTCCCCAGTTTGTACCTGGCATATTAAGGTCCCCCATCAACACCACTCCTTCCCCTTTTGGACCACACTGGGCAATGATGTCCAGCAAACCATCCTCTAGAACATCACTCATCCCGGGGGGCCTATATGCTACTCCCAGTTTGACCTTATCTCCTGCTGGGGATTGTAAGGTGACCCATAAGGCCTCCACGTTTCCCTCTGCCTCTTCTACTATAGCAATTTCTATGTCATCTCTAATGAACATAGCCACTCCACCCCCTCTGCCCTCCTTTCTATCCTTCCTAAGCATAGTGTACCCCTGTACATTTAGGTCCCAGTCATGTTTTTTGTTGGCCCACGTCTCCGTGACCATCGCCACATCCACCCCGAACATCATGGCCTGGAACTCTGGCAACTTGTTTCCCAAGCTCCTGGCATTTACTAACACCAACCCCCACCCCTTATTCCTGATCCTCTTGTCGAACCCCACCCAGATTCCTTATACTCCATCCTCCCCTGCTCCTCCTGAAACCTCCACCTCAGTCTGTTTCCCTCCCCTCTTGGGCTTGAAGGCTACTCCCTCATCTGGAGGGAGGGCTCTGGTCAGCCCTCCCTTATCCCTTCCCCTCACAAGTTTAAACTCCACCTTTCTTGTATGTAGTCAGCCATCCCCTGTTTAAGGACTTCCTTCCCTAATGGGGCAAGATGAAACCTGTCCTTGGCATATAGTCCCTTATCCTCCCAAACTCCATTCCAGTTCCTAACACCCCAACCCATTCTCTTCACCCCACTTCCTGAGCTAGTCATTAACCTCTGTGAGCTTCATTTTTTTCTCCACTGAGGCCTTTGGTACTGGCAATATCTCCGAAAAGGAAATGTTGCATCCATTATCCCGACAGACTCTGGCAAGTTCTTGGAACCTTGCTTGGATTTCCAAAACGCTATTTCCCTCTAGATCATTAGTTCCCAAATGCACCAGGAAATCCAGTTTCCCTCCACAATCCCTAACCATTTCATACACCATGAACTTTGCTCTGTGCACTGTCAGCCCAGAGATACTCACTACCTTCACCTGGCTATGGCATCCACCCCCCTGTCCCTCCCAATGGATACCCCTAATCATCGAGTCTCCCAGTAACAGAACCTTAACACTGCCATCATCCTTATGGTTAGCTCCACTATGCCCTCTCAGCCCCCTTCCCCCCCTTATTCATGATCTCAATTTCATGGGAGTCTTCCTGCCTTATTAGAGACCCCCTTGTCACCTTCCCCTTTCTGCCTCCCTTGCTATTTTGCCCACTTATCTCAAACCCCCTCTGAATAGGTGTCCCCTTTAACCCTCTCTTATGTGAACCATTTATCCTGGCCCTGATGGTTTCCCCTTCCCCCGCACCACCATCCTCCCCCCTTGTAATAGTACCCCTGCCTCCAGAGGCTCTCTGTGGGTCCCCTTTAGCTAGGGTCCCATCCTTGGTACTGACCTCCCTGCTGAAGGGGGGCTCCTCTCCCACCTCCTTGTCTCCCAGTTTCTCTCCAATCATGCCTCTCCCTCATGTCTGGAATATGTTGCATCTCCCCATTTGCTTAACATATATGTTTCTTCTCCTCTGGGACTATGTCTATCCTTTCCATAGCTGGTCTGTGATGCCCTATGGGTATCTGACTCCCGGCCTCTGTATAAGTTTTCTCATTTCCACCAACCCCTTCCTCCCCCTCTAGGATGCTTAGTAGCTCAAATTTATTGTGACACTCTATGTCAGCCTCCATCAAGTAACCCGAGTTTCCCCTGACTGCATCTCTAAACTGACCCTCTTCTTCCTCTCTTGCACTGTTCACCTTAGGAGCTCCCTTCCCACAGTCTGCTGTTTTAGGCTTCCGCACAACAGCCCCTCCTGACTCTTCCCCCTCCAGTCTCTTTGAATTCAGAATGTTCACCCCGTATGCTTTCCCCTTAGCATCAACTTCCCTATCTAAGGGTCCTCTGTCCCTAATATCCTCCCTTCTGCTTGCTGTAACATAATGTCCTGTAATTTCAGAGCGTTGCACCAGTCTCCCCTCAGCCCCACCCTTCTGCTGCCCATATCCACACCCCTTATCCTTGGACACCCCCCCAGCTCCCACAGCTTACTCCTTAACCAATATACCTCACTCCTGATACAAGATAGCTGTCTACAGAGTGGGCAGCCTCCCTCTCTCCAGGCCCAATTTAGAATTATTGCCATCCCACAGCCTGTGCAGCCTACAACCCTTCCGAAGATGCCTGCCATGGTGGAATATGGCCACCCTGATTATCTCCCTCTGTTTATAATAGCACACCCCCTTTTCTCAGTCCCTTTCCTCTGGAGTACAGTTTCTCTCTATACTGACTGTAGTTATTTACAAACCCAGTTTCAACCCCACCAATAAAGTTCCCAAGTCTCACAAACACATACAGTCCAGTGTGTGTTCGGTCCCACTAACAGTGTGTGTAAGCAGACACCAGGTACCATATGATGTCACAGGCCCCCCAGCTCCTGTTGCTTCAAATTTCAGTCCCAAACAGAAATACTCAGCCCTTCAATCCCAACCCCCAGTGGCTTTTCAGTATTTAGGAAAGTCTACAAAACAGGGTGGGTGGGAAGACTCTTACCAAACACCAGGCAAACAACACATTTAAATTTCCTTCTAATTATCCCTGCCAAACAACTATCTCCAAGCCTCCAACGTTACAATATCACAGCCCAAGTAACAGTTCAAATTCAAGGTAATAATTTTTAACACATAGAACTAATTTTACTTACAAACTATTCAAATATTTCAGTTAAAACAGACTATAACTCCTGACCTCTTTTCTACCAGCCTGTTGCTTAAGCTCCCAGGTGAACCATGAAAGCCAAGGTAATTCCTGTTTAAAGACAAGGTAATTGCAGCTAATGTCCACTCCCCCTAACACCAGGCAAACAACACATTTAAATTTCCTTCTAATTATCCCTGCCAAACAACTATCCCCAAGCCTCCAACGTTACAATATCACAGCCCAAGTAACAGTTCAAATTCAAGGTAATAATTTTTAACACATAGAACTAATTTCACTTACAAACTATTCAAATATTTCAGTTAAAACAGAATATAACTCCTGACCTCTTTTCTACCAGCCTGTTGCTTAAGCTCCCAAGTGAGAAAAAGTAACTTACCTAACACTGATTGTAGCTTCCAAGCAATGTTGAGACATTGTATTCCACAGTGTGGGTGCCTGTGCATATGGAGCGACCCAGCATGGCCGTCCGACCTTGCTGCCTCCTCAATGGTAGCATACAGCCTTGTTCACTGTTGCTGCTGTTTCCACGCCCCCATCCTTGGTTTGCCCAGAGTTAAGACTACCTTTTCATAGGCGGTAATTTGTGCCGCGCTACATGTCGCGCTAGTACACATTGCGCAGCGCTACAGTTTTGAATATACCATTGCACCTATATGCATGTCCCGGCCCCTCACTTTGCACCACGCATACATTATCTTTTAGCACTGGCGCTAACATGTTGCACTGATGCTATTTGGCCTTTTGAATATTGTAATCTGGTGCAAATGTGGTGCAATCACGGTACAATCAGTTTGCGCCCACCACAAAGTTTTGAATATCTGGCCCCACATTTTTAAAACCTTATAACTTAAGAACTGATTAATGTTTGTTCACAAAATCTTTGAAAGGCACCTCCTTGTGCCAAGCTGCTTCTACCCTAAAATATTCGGAATAAAATTCTAAGTCATTTTCACTCTAAATATGAGCAACAAAATGGCCAAAATAGTGCAGTTTGTCTTCTTTTAACACTCCCTGGATCTCAGAATCTGGATGAGTGCCTGTCAGGAAACTTCCCAAATCATATGAACTTGGAACCCTGACCATACATGCAACTTTCATGCAGTTTTGTCCAATGGTGCCAAAATTATTATGTCTCAAAATTAGGGATTTAACAGTAAAGTTCTTACTCAACCCTGATAGACAGGCACTACCGCACCTGTAAAATAAACATGCATTGAAACCTTACCTAGAGAAATTAGATAAGAGTTATAGAAAAGTTGTAAGCTGTCTTAGCATGTCCATTCGATAGGCATTTATGCTCCATGCTGGATAGCTTAAATTGGCCCAGGCTGTCAGATAGGAGAAATCACATTTGGTTAAGGACTGTGTTTAAATTACTAAAAACAAAATATACCAACCCTTCTTTAAGAAGTGATCAGTGCAATTTGCCCAAATTCCCAGCGTTCTAACATAACAATCAACCATTTACTTTATTCAAACTTGTTTGAAGGCACAAAACATATGGGCAGGCAACAATGTCATATGACATAGCTAGGTCCTAGAACTGCTTAGATAGAAATATAAGATCTGTTAGCTCCCTTTCTGAACACAGAAGCTGAGTTTTCTAATTTACTGTAAATGTAAATTTGAATGTTTCTAAAGTTTGTAATAGTGCTATATTGTATGTTTGAATGTTGTGTTGGTTAAATGTATAACCTTTTTATACGTGCTTGCACATGAACCAAACAAACATATTGTTACAATAATGTATTTCAGAGGTGTGTCACTGTTAGGTCCAATGCAGCTCAGGCTACAGGGGGCTTGGCAGTGGCCGTCAATCATCAGCAAGGTTGATCATGACACTGTGCTCTGCAGGGTGGAAATGTTGTGTAGTTGAAAGGAGAGAGACCCTCTTATCACAGAGCATCTCAATAATTTATCTGCATGACACCATCAAGCAAGCAGCTGAGTGGTGTCATGATCAGCTCTGAGTTCCCCCCTACCGCTATGCAGAGAGAAGACATGCAAAAACAACTCCCTCCCACTGCCAAGTATTCCACCTATCTCGTTATCCTTTCCCCAGTGCCCCATCTGTAAAAATAAAACATCCCCCATTGCCAAGTATCCCACCTACCTCTTGATCTTCCCCTGTTGCCCCATCTGTAAGAAAGAAAAGACACCCTTCCACAGCCAAATATCCCACCTTCCTCCCAATCCTTCCCCAAGCCCTGTCCATGAAAATAAAATACCCTCCCACTGCCAAGTATAGCCTGCCAAGTATGGGCTGGCTGTATAGTTTACAGGTTAGAGTAACAAGTTGTAAATGAGCTTGGTATATCCAGCATCCAGCAGAACTGTATTTGATTCCCACAACCTCCACTTGCATGCTGTGTGACTCTAAACAAGTCCCATAACCTCTTTAGTGCTCCTGGGTCACTCCTGAAAAGAGGAACTTATGCCTAGTGGACCTTACCAGGTTACCAAAAAAAAGCATCTTGCCCACTTCTCGATCCTTCCCCATGCCCCATTCATGAAAATAAAATACCCTCCCACTGCCAAGTGTCCCAGCCACCTCCCAACCCTTCCCCGTGCTCTGTTCATAGAATAAAAACCCTTCCACTGCCAAATATCCCACCAACCCACTGATCCTTCCCTGTGCCCTGTCATTAACCCTGTAAGAGAAGAAAATGGTCCAGCAATGACTTCTGCCTCTTACACCCTCCAACCACCCTCTCAGCATCCAGCACCCCACACACCACACCCCATACTAACCTATCTGGTCCAGCGCTGCTCCTTCTTGAATGTCCTCCTTCTTCTGAACTCCACTGGGAAGTGACTGAAAACAAGGTAAGTTTGGTTAATGGCTTTTTAATGCATTTTGAACTTTTACTCCTTTGTCATTTCTTAATATTTTGACCCCAAATTTTCAACATGGCATTTTTAACCCCACCCCATGAACCAGCTAGGTGAAATTTTTTTAAAATCTCCCCCAAAATGTGTTTCCACAGTCACTCTATGAAATTCCATTTCACATGAGACTTAAAAAAGTTTCATCTATCTTGCTCTTGAGGTGGGGTAATAAAAAGACTATGTTGAAAAGTTGGGGTAAAAATTAGAAAAAACAACAAAGTTAAGAAGCAAGAAGCAACATTTTGAAGTCTTCAACATGTACTCATAGCTTTACTATTTTTCTGGATTTCAACCTCAAATTTTCAACATAGCCTTTTTTTTCCCCACCTCATGAGCAAGGCAGGCAAAATTTTGCAAATCCCCTCTAAAACATGTTTTCACAGCCACTCCACAAAATCATCTTTCATAGAAACCTAGACAGAGATGGCAGAAAAAGACCAATAACCCATCCAGGCTGCTTGAGTTTCCTATCTAACCATGGAATCTGCTTTCCAACCAGAATACTAGTCCTCCCCATCCACCCCCCATTCTCCTCCCAGTTTCTGTCACCCTGAGTAACCACTATACCCTTCACTCTGTACCAAATGTGCTTGAAACCCTTTATGGTTTTAGCTCCCACCACCTCTGCTGGTAGACTGTTCCAGAGCTCCACTGCCCCTTCTGTAAAATAATACTTCCTCCTGTCAGTTTTGACTCATACCCTCATGTCCTTGAACTGGTACTCATGCTAAACAGTTCCCTCCAGTTCACCTTGTTAATTCCTTTCAGGAACATGAAGGTCTCTACCATATCTCCCCTCTTCCTTCTCATCTCCAGCAGGTACATGTTCAGTGTCTTAAGGTCCTCCTTGTAAGACCTGCCCTGTTGGCCCTGAATAATCTTTGTCATCCTGTGCTGCACTGTCGTCAGCCTGTCCCTATCTTTCCTGAGGTGAGGACTCCAGAACTGGGCACAGTACTCCAAGTGTTGCCTCACCAAAGATCTACAAAGGGGTAATATTACCTCTTTCCTTGCGTATCAATACCTCTCCCAATATACCCTAGCATCCTATTTGCATTATTATAGGCCTAGTTACTCTGGCTTGATTGTTTGAGAGTGTCGCTGATGATAACTCCTAGGTTCTGTTCCTTAGCCGTAGTGTTATGTCTCACCCCACCCATGCAGTACTCTGTTCTGGGGATCTTGTTCCCTAGGTGGATTACGTTACACTTTTTGGAGTTGAATTTCAACTGCCAAACCTTAGACCACCCCTTTAACCTTTGTAAGTCACTCTCCATTTTATTGTTTCCCTAAGCACTATCCACCCTCCCACAGAGCTAGTGTCATCTGCAAAGAGATACAGTATGCCCCTCAGCTCTTCTCCAGTGTCACTGATGAACATGTTGAAGGGGACTGGGCCTAGGATAGATCCCTGTGGCACCCGCTTATGTCCTTCTTCTCTTCTGATTTAACCCTGTTGACCACAACCCCCTGCTGCCTCCCCTTTAGCTAGTTACCTATCCAGTTTACTATGTCCTTAACCACACCCAGGTCTTCTATCTTCTTCAGCAAGCATCTGTGAGGCACCAACTTGAAAGCTTTGCTGAAGTTGAAGTACAGCAAATCCATGGCATGGCCACTAAACAATTCCCTTGTCACCCAGTCAAAGAAAACTATCAAGTTAGTCTGACAAAACCTCCACGCCATGAATCTAAGCTATTTACAGTCCTGGACATCGTTGCTGTCCAGGTTGTCCAGTGGGTCCTCTCATAGGCGGCAGAGCCAGGGGGTCAGATGACCCCTCACTTTCAAAAGTAAGGTTTGGAATGTATATTTTAACCCCACACTTCCGATAATGGATTAGTAGCCAGTTATCTTAAGCCTCTGTTTTGTCTTAAGTCTGTGGCACACACCACACACATTCAATCAATCAATCAATCAATCAAAATCTTTATTTATTCAGGCGAACATCATTGAGCATAGCTCATTTACAAGATGGACCTGAGTGGTCATAACAAAAAAAGGTTACAGAGTGTATACAAAAACATGATATTGAAATAGCACAAATACAAACATTTATGAGTGAGATAGATGTACAATTATTTACATATATACAAGGCAAAGGACAGTAAACCAAAAACTTATTAAAGGTGAGAAACAAACAGTCTGGTAGGGATAAGGCTTGGATAATGGTACATGGGTGGGCATATATATGTTTGAGGTTTGATGTGGAAAGGACCAGAGGAATGATAGAAGGATAGGGAGGAGCTTTAGAAGGGGTGGGAGAGAGAGGTGTGGGAGGGGTGGTGTGGGAGGACTAGGCCTTGTGGAAGCAATTGCATGAATCTGGGATTAGGCTGGTGTACAGCTTTTGAAGGATGTAAGGGGGATCAGTGTTTCCATTTCAATGTCTTTTGGATAGAATTCCAGATAAGTGCCAGGGAATAACTGATTGCAGCTCTTCCATACGGGTGCAGGTGATAGGAATCTTCAGCAGGATCAGTTTGTTGATCCTCAAGGTGTAGGCCTGGATGTGATCTGGTGAAGCAGTCTGAGATGTAGGAAGGGAGTTTGTTTGTCAGAGCTTTGTAGATCCAGGTAGCAGCATTTTTCTTCTTCTATGTTGCAGGGATGTCCAGCTGACTGCATTGTAGAGAGCAATGATGGGTGCTAGAGGGAAGGTCAGTAATGAATCTAATAGCTCTATGATACAGGTGTCTAGTTTGTTTAGATGGGAGGGAGCAATGACCATAGAGGAAGTCAGCATAATCAATGAGGACATGAATGATGCAAGGATTAATCTTTGTTTGGAATCTTTGGTCAGGTAGTGTTTGATTCTATAGAATAGACCAAGTCTTTGTCTTAGCTTTTTCAGGAGCTCTTCAACGTGGGTAGTATAGTCTAGTTTATTGTCTATCCATACTCCTAGGTATTTGAATTTGTCAACATATTCCAGATTTTCACCAAGGATGGTAGAGAGTTGTGGGAGGGTGAATGATGGATAGTGGAAGAACAGTTCTTGTGGGAAAAGAACATAGCTTTGGTTTTCTTAGCATTTAGTAATAATTTCTTTTTAATAGGTTATGCTGGAGGAGGGAGAATTGAGACTGTAGGAGCTCACAGGCTTTTGATGGTGAGGATCGCTCACATAAAGTACAGTGTCATCTGCAAAAGGTGGATATTAGAAAGAGAGAGATTGAGTCAATATTGTTGATGTAAATGGCAAAAGGATGGGACCAGGATGGAGCCTTCATGTACACCTCTTAGGAGTGGCTTGGGGTAGATAGATCACCATCATTCTTTACCAGTTGTAGCCTTCCAGAGAATAGCATCTGAACCATTTAATAGAGAGTGAGTCAAGGCCTATGGAGTTTAGTGAGGTGATTAGAAGATCATGATCCACAGTGTCAAAGGCTTTGCTTAGATCCAGAAACACAGCACAGGTATATTATTCTTTTGTCTAGGGCAGTCTGCCAGTCATTTGTGACTTTTGCTAGTGCAGAGATGGTGTTATGTATAGATCTAAACCCAGATTGAGCTGGATTTAGGAGATTGTTGGTATCAAGGTAGGCAGTTAACTGAGAGTTTACCAGCTTCTCAAGCATCTTGGATAGTATTGGTAAGATGGAGATGGGCCTATAATTATTGAGGTCCATGGGATCACCTGCCTTATAATGGAAACACTTGAGCTGTTTTCCATATTGAGGGATGGTACCAGTGACAAGTGATAGATTGAAGAGGTGGGTGAGGGGGGCGGTTAAGGCATACAGTGCTACTTTTAGAAAGTAGGGATCCAGGGAGTCTGCACCTGCACTTTTGGTGGTATCTAGTTGGAGTAGGAGGTCTTCTACTTCTTTGAACAATATTGGTTTGAATGAGAATGTAGAAGCAACCTTTTGACTCTCAGTAGATTGTAGGTTTAGAGATGATCTTAATAGGTTTGCAGGAGAGGAGTCGAAAGCCAGGCCAGCTGTAGTGAAATGGTCATTGAAGGCATTCAAGATATTTTGCTTGTCGGTGATTTCAATATTATTTAATTGAATTTTGGATGGTAAGGCAGGGGTAGAGGTTTGACCTAGGATGCCCTTTATGGTACCCCAGAACCTGGAAGGGTTGTTATAGGAGGCATCTAGTTCAGCTGTGTAGAAGGTTGCCTTGTCTTTTCTTACTTGTTTTGTGCAGGAGTTTCTGGCTTTTCTGAATTGGAGCCAGTCATTTGGGTCCTTTGTCTTTCTTGCCCTTTTCCAGAGTTTGTCTCTGGCAAGCAGTCGTGGATTTAAGGTCAGCAGAGAACCAGCGACAGGATTTGAGTTTGGTTCTGACACTGTTGAGGGTGCATGTGAATTGAGGGCACTTGATTATATCATTTAGGATTTGAAGAGCTGACTCTATTGAGGCTGTGAGATAGAATTCTTGTCAACGTGTGGTGTGGCACAGATCATGGAGATATCCTGTAATATTAAAGTTCTTTTGACCTTCGTGGGAGGAATTTTGCAGGATTGGGTGGCTTGATTGTTGATCTAATGGCAGCTATGGGACAGTGGTCACTTATGTCACTGAGAAGTACTCCTGCATAGGGATAATGATGAGGTTTATTTACCAATATAATATCCAGGAGTGTGCTGTTGAGAGTATTCTTTGGGTTGATCCTTGTTGGTTCTTTGATTAATTGAGAGAATCCATAGGTGTCACAGAAGGTTACCAGGGTGCAGATGCATTAGTCAGCCAATTTAAGTTCATGTCTCCTAAGATGATGGTGTCTTCAGGGCCCAGATTAAGTATGGATCCTAAATGGGATAAGAGTTTGAGGCCTGCAGAGGGGCCTATAGCAACCAACCAGTTGAAAGGAAGATGTGTTGGGAAGGGTTATTTTAATAGACAAGCATTCAATTCCTTTGGTTGAGATGTAGAATTGAGGCAGGATGCAGAGATATTTGCTTTGACATAGAGCGACCCCACCGCCCTGGATAGATGGTCAGATCTGAAGAGCTGATAGTTGGGAAGGTTTATTTCACTATCTTTTGTTGCAGATTTGAGCCATGTTTCAGATATAACCAGACAGTCCGGTAGGTGTGTGCAACCCAGGCCTGTATTGATGAGAACTTTTTAGGAGGCTGCAGGCATTGAAGTGAAGAAAACTCAATCCATTTATGGAGGTTAGGTCAGTTGAGAGATCGAGCTTCAGTGGGTCCAGGGTTGATTTCACAGTGCCAACACAGACCAGCAGAAAGAAGATTAACTTGATGAGGGCACCAAGTGATAGGAGTAGTGAGCAGTCAGGCAGTTTTTTCTCTTTCTTGGGATCCAATATATAGTGGGTGATGATCCTGCTGCATGGTTATCGAGATTATCATAGATTGCCAGCTTAATGGACAGGCGTAGGGAGTAATTGTAGTGCCAGTATGGTAGCAGGGGGATAGAGGAGTTCCAAACTGGTTGTGAGCCTTTTTTTGGGATTCCCCAAGGATTATTGTGCAGAAGCGGTAGTGTAAGTATGTATAGTTTAGGGGTATCCACTGGGGACAGTAGAGGGGGGCAGTGTTGAGTGATCACCCTAAGCACCTCGGTATGGGTTCCAACAGTTATCTCATCTGGATCTAAGGAAGGTGAGAAGCAAAGCAGCAGTAGTAGGTGCAGTAGCATGGTGGAGGGTAGGAGAGGGTTAAAGAAAGTAAGATGATTAAGAAAATGAGCTCAGGAATTGGCTGGGGAGAATAGCTATGGGCAGGGATGAGATTTGGCAGGAAGTGTGTAAAGAAACACCCTGAAGGGGGTGGGGGGCAAAAATTTCTTGACTTTCCGTACCCTTTTCTGGCTTTCTCCTGGCCTCCTGGTTCCCTTCGGCTATGCGGTGGCCGTCCGCCCGCTGGCGGCTCGGAGCCCTGGTGTGTGTGTCCGAGGCAGGCCGGCTAGAAGGGAGGGACAGAGGAGAGGCAATCAGAAGAAGCACTTGCAGGCAGTGGCTTGCTAGAGGTGCTAGATTGTAAAACTTTGCACAACAAAGACTGGGAGAGTGGGGGGTTAGGCGCCTGAGCGCTGAGCCAACACAAAATTGACCCAAAAGACTGTAATTACTAAAACAGGTAAGTATGCATTTCACAGAAGTACACAGTAAAACAGCAAAACAGCCCTTTTAGAAAGTTAACTTTACAGTACAAACACAAGCAATCTCGACCAGTTTTTGGTGGTGCAAAGATACAGCAAAGTCAATGGGAGAAGGCGCACCAATCAGAGGCTGGCAAAGTCGGCGGTCACCCTCCGATTGGCTGTGCGGCTTCTCCAGCACTTTTCTGGCTTTCCCGCCTCTGGTTCCCTTTTCGCGTGGTGGCCGCCCGCCTGGCATGTGCCTGGAGCCCTCTGGTGTGTGTGTCCTCGAGGGCAGGCCGGCTAGAAGGGAGGGGACAGAGGAGAGGGCAATCAGAAGAAGCACTTGCAGGCAGTGGCTTGCTAGAGGTGCTAGATTGTAAAACTTGCACAACAAAGACTGGGAGGGTGGGGGGTTAGGCGCCTGGGCGTCTAGCCCAACACAAAATTGACCCAAAAGACTGTAATTACTCACTTGAAGTCAGCGAGAGCAAGGTAAAATGAGCTCACTAAATTGTACTGACTAATTGCTACATACTCTTCCCCCTCTGGTACACAAAAATACATTTTTCCCAGTCTTTTCCCATATCTTTTATTGGACCAACAAGAGATTTAAAGAATTTAAGCTTTTGAGCTATGCAGAGCTCTTCATCAGACAGTGACTTTGCAAACAACTCACTTCAAATACATAGGGTACAATAGGTCTTATTCAGAAATAAAAAAAAGTCTGAAGTCCTAGCTGTATGTAAATTATCCTTTACCTAGGAATGGAATGTGACAAGGGTTATAAACTGTCAAGTGCTTAATTGCCTCCCTGAAAATAGACACCAACATGTGTGTGTGTTTTATCTGAAAAGGCTCCATTGAGCGATGCTTATTTAAACGATGCTCCTGGTTTTAGTACAGTCACTGTCCTATAAATTCATGGAGCACTGTCTCCTGCATGCTAGTTTGTTTCAGTCACCAAAAATTATGTTAATGACTGTTCAAAAACAACATGTTGAAAATACTGATGAAAGCCTGTGGGATGCTCCTTTTATTTGTTATTTATTTTTATTCTTTGGTAACTGGATGAAGACCATTAGGCCCAAGACCTGTTTTCAGATGCTACCTGGGAACAACTGCTCAGGGTCACACAGTATGCATGTGGAGGCCATGAAAATCACATCTAAGTCTACTGGATCTACCAGACTTGTTCACAGCTCCTTACTCTAACCTCTGGGCTACACTGCCAGCTCAGGGCTGGAAGTGTAAAGCAGACTCAAAATGAAGAAGAAAAGCGACAATGTTCATTTCAGAGTGGGGAACTGGGACAAGTGACACAAAATTTTCAATTTTGACCCAAATAAATGTTATGCTTGTTAATGCATATCATAGCTAAGCATTGTAACCATGCTGGTTGCAGCATAACTGATAAACTTTGTTGGGTACAGAAGTAATGGCATCTGGGGTGAGGCTTCCTGACTCCTGGAGTAACTGGGAAGAACAAACAGGTCCAGAAGTAACCACCTCTTCAACTTTTGTGACCCTAGAAACATAGAAACATAGATTTTGATGGCAGATAAGGACCGCTTGGCCCACCCAGTCTGCTCATTTCCCTACCTATTGGATAAGCTGCAGATCCTAGTTAACCAACAGCCTACTTCCTCCTACCCCCCCCACTATTATTGCCTTATGTCTGCCCCATGCATTCTTGAATTCTTCCACTGTTTTTGGCCCCACAACCTCCTCAGGAAGGCTGTTCCATGCATCCACCACTGTCTGTGAAAAAAATACTTCCTCACATTGCCCTTGAGCCATCCCTCTCTATCTTCAAATTGTGCCCCCTTGTTCTTGCACATCTCTTTTTCTCAAAGATGCTACCTTTTTGGACTTTGTTGATTCCCTTGAGGTACTTGAAAGTTTCTATCATGTCCCCCCTCTCCCTTCTTGGGGTCTCCAGA
Organism: Neoceratodus forsteri; assembly: GCA_016271365.2. Taxonomy (NCBI): domain Eukaryota; kingdom Metazoa; phylum Chordata; order Ceratodontiformes; family Ceratodontidae; genus Neoceratodus; species Neoceratodus forsteri. The sequence continues at coordinate 679,885,816 of CM057454.1, forward strand.
ACTGCACGCAGTACTCCAGATGAGGTCTCACCAACTGTCTGTACAGAGGGATGACAACTTCCTGTTTTCTACTGGTGATGCCTCTCCCTTTGCATCCCAGTATCTCCCAGCACTCTTTATTGCCTTCTCACATTGCCTGCCTACCTTTAGGTCATCTGATATGACTACATCCAGGTCCCGTTCCATTTTTGTTGTTGTTAGTACACCCCCTCATTGTGTACTGTTCCACTGGATTTTTGTTTCCCATGTGCATTATTTTGCACTTCTTTTCAGTGAATCTAAGCTGCCATACCTTTGACCATTCCTCCAACCTTGCCAAGTCCCTTCTCATCCTTTCCACCCCCCCTTGTGCATCAACACTGTTACAGATCTTTGTGTCCTCTGCAAAGAGGCATACGTTTCCTTCCTGTCCCTCTGCAATGTCACTTTTAAAGACATTAAAGAGGGCTGGCTCCAATACTGAACCCTGTGGTACCCCACTAGTAAACCCCCTTTCTTCAGAGTGGACTCCATTTACTATTACCCTCTGCGTCTGGTTGTCCAGTCAATTTTTAACCCAGGCTACCACCCTGGGACTCACTCCCAGGCTGGCTAACTTGTTTATTAATCTTTTGTGTGAGACTGTGTCAATTGCCTTGCTAAAGTGTAGGTAGGCCATGTCCACAGCCCCTCCATGGTTTACTACTTTGGTCACCCAATCAAAGAAATCTATTAGATTCATCTGACATGACCTTCCCACTGTGAATCCATGCTGCCTTGGGTCCTGTGCCCCACTGGCTTCTAGGTACTCAACAATTCTTTCTTTCTTTAGTGATTCCATCATTTTCCCTACCACTGAGGTCGAACTAAGAGGTCTGTAGTTTTCTGCCTCTGCCTTGCTCCCACTTTTGTGAAGGGGAATCACATCCGCCTTCCTCCAGTCCTCAGATACCACACCATTCTCCTATGATTTGTTGAAAAGGGTAGTCAGTGGTGTTACTAGTTCTCCCCTTAGTTCTTTCAGAATTCTTGGGTGAATCCCATCAGGCCCCATTGTCTTGTCTACCTGGAGTTTTAGGACTTCTTTCAGGACCCTTTCTGTGAATGGACTGGTATCGACCCCCCTATCCAGAGTGCTTCTATTGTTTGGTTTGGGTATGTCCCCCTCCTCTTCTTTTGTGAATACTGAACAAAAGTATTTGTTCAGTATCTCTGCCTTTTCACTGTCACCCTCTGCCCACCCCTTCCCCTGTATTAAGCCTCTCTGTCCCTCCCTTGGTCTTTCTTCACTCACTCATATACTTATAAAAGGTTTTATCCCCCTTCTTAACCGAGTTGGCTATCTTTTCCTCAGTTTGGGCCTTTGCTATTCTAACTGCCTTCCCCGCTTCCTTCTGCTTTAACTGATAGAGTTCTCTTTCCTGCTCCTTCTGTAATTCCTTATACTTTCTGAATGCTATCTTTTTCTCCCTAACCTTCCCCACCTCCTCTTTTGAGAACCATTGTGGTTTTTTCCTTCATTTTGTTTTGTTTATTTGCTTCACACAAAGCCTTGTTGCTTCTGTGATGGCAGTTCTGATTTTGCCCCATTGTTCCTCCACCCCTCCTTCCTGACCTGTTGCTAGTGCTTTCCTTAGGCACTCTCCTATTCTGCCAAAGTCAGCCCTCAGAAAGTCCACTACCCTTACTTTTGTATGGCTTGACTCTATGGCTGTGTTTATTGTGAACCACACTGTCTGGTGGTCTCTTGTTCCCAGATGGCTGCCCACTTCTAAATCCAAGATCCTCTCACCATCCCCATTTGAGAGTACCAGGTCTAAGACTGCTCCCTCCCGACTGGGTGCTAACACTAGCTGCCTGAGGCATGCCCCCTGTAGGGCATCGAGACTTACTCTGCTCTTGGATGTGGCTGCAGCAAATGTGCTCCAGTTAACATCTGGCATATTCAGGTCCCCATCAACAATATCTCCCCTTTATTTGCCTTTCTAAGGATGCTTCCTATCATTTCCTTGCCCATGTCCTCCCCCTGAGATGGGGGTCTGTATATAACCTCTGTGCAGATTGTGGTGCCATTTCCTGTCTCCAAGGTGACCCACAGTGCCTCCTTTCCTCCTTGTATATACTAATGTAGTAGTAAGGATTAGGATTATAAAGAAAGAAAAGAAAATGTGAAAATGTAATGATAAGTAGTGGTTATGTTTACAGAGAATAATGAGCACCACACTCTATAAGTTATTTCTTGGACCCACCATTCTCCAGTTATGCCAGGAGGTTAGATAGGTCAGATATTTTTGTGTATAAGGGGGATGGTGGGGATAAAGCCCACTAATTTTGTTTATAAACTATCTTTATTAGGAAGACAAGGAGCAGAGTGTACTCTGTAGAAAAAGCTAGACACTTGAAGAACTGTTTTATTGCTTAGAATCCTTTGTATATTGCTGGTATGATCATTGAGTTCACTAAAACCTCACTTTAGATTTGGTCTGGTTAGTGAAAATGCAGATTCCAGTAGTGAATGCAGGGGGATATAATCTGTAGATGTTCTGGGATTCTGTGTTGGGTGGGGGGGTTGTGTGTGTACAGTATTTCAGACAGCAGCTGACATACTCCAGGCAGACAACTTGTACCAGGGAGCTTGCTGCCCAAAGAGCTAGCTTTAAAAGAAATATGTGCCTTAAGTTGCCTGACTTGCAACTTCCATGCACAAGTCAAGTGGCTGCCGAGCATTGAAGCACCCTGCTCCTAAAATAAGCTTAATGAGAACACAAGTAAGGAACATGCTATAGGTGCTCTATGTAGATATTAATAGGATATATGGAGAGGGGGACTCTCTAAATGTAGTTGCATTGCTTTTGCTGGAAGTTCTATATGTATGGATGTATGATTAACCCCATACATGTATAACTACCAGCAAAAATGTATCTAGCTTTAAACAGCCCCTCACCCCCATCAATCCTGTTAATACTGTTTCTACATAAAATGCCTGCAAACCCATTCCCTAGTTTGTGTCATCATTAAGCGTATTTAAGGGGTGGGACTGCAGCTGCAGCACTCTATGGCTGCTCAGCTCCTACATGGACGTTATAAGCCTAGCAGATTAAGGTACATATTTCTAATTACTATATTTTGGGAGAGATAGCGCAGATGAAAAAACACCCCTCTGAACGGGTTACTCTACCAGAAAACAGTGGTATACCATGAACCATTGATGGCAGTATCACCTACTCACAGTACTGACAACATGACTTCCGAGACTGTGAAACTGTCATATCATGACAAAATTCATTCTGACCCCCAGTTTTTTAAACGCCTCCTCTGCCTATGGGTCCTCTTTTACCGGTAACTTCATCAGCATCACTACAAAAGAGATAAGACTGACAGGTCTCTAGTTCCCCACTTGTTCCTTGTCCCCCTTCCACCTTATGGAGCAGAACTACATCTGCCACCTTCCAGTCCTTCAAAACTACCCTGTCCATAATGAGCTGTTGAATAGTCCTACCAGGGGTTTAGCCAGTTCTGCTGTCAGTTCCCTGAGTACCCTTAGATGCAATCCATCCAGTCCCAGAGCCTTGTCTGTCTTTGGGACTGCCAGCCCTTTCTGGACCTTTTTGCTTGTAAATACTGGATGCCTCATCTCAGGGACCCACTTAATGCCTGCTTTGATGCCACTCTATGGCAAGAGCCAGACGTCCTCCCTAGTGAAAACCAAGCAAAAGTAATCATTAAAGGAGAACTGCACTGAACCTGTAAGACATGTTGATCAGTAGAAGCTTTTTTTTTTTAAATACTGTAAGACGAAAATGTGGTAGGGCCCGTAAACCCTGCTGGAGGACCAGGGAGGTTCAGGAGGTGGTGAGGGGAAAGAAGGCGGCTTATAGGCATTGCAAGTGCTCAAGGAGTGAAAGGGATAGAGGGGACTACGAGCTGATGGCCAGAAAGGCCACTAGAGTGGTAAGGACAGCTAAGGCAAGGAAGGAACAGAACTTGGCCAGGGAAATTAGGAGAGGGAATAAGGGGTTCTTTAGATACACTGGGGAAAAATGAAGAGTGAAGGGGCACATTAGCAGGATTAAAACAGGGGAGGGATCGGCACAAGATCCGGGGGAGCAGGCTGAGGTACTAAATGAGTACTTTGCCTCAGTTTTCACCAAGGAAAATGGGGGGGCTGCATCATACTTGGGAGGAGACTGTGAAACTGAAGGAGGGGACCCTTGCCGATCGTTGGGTCTGGGGAGAGGATGGGCCATCACTGGCAGGAGGGGGAAGGCAAGGTGGGGGAAGAGGTAGCAGAGGTGGAAATCATGGCAGAGAGAGTGAGGGAAGCCCTCAGGTCCCTTAAGACAGAGAAAGCACTGGGGCCAGATAAATTACATCCCAGAGTGCTGAAGGAACTGGCGAATGTCCTGACGAACCCCCCTAGCGGAGTTTTTCAGCATCTCTCTGAGGACAGGGTGGGTGCCCCAAGACTGGAAGGTGGCGCATATAGTGCCTATCCACAAGGGAGGGATCAAGGGAGGTGGCAGGGAACTACAGGCACATCAGCCTGACATCAGTGGTGGGCAAGGTGATGGAGGGCATTGTCAAGGAGAGGCTGAGGGGGACCTGGAAAAGTCGGGTGCCTGGACAATAGACAGCATGGATTCATCCCAGGGAAATCATGTCAGACAAACCTTGTGGAGTTCTATGACTGAGTGACGAGAGCCTTGGACCTGGGTAGACCAGTGGACATCCTCTATCTTGACTTCAGCAAGGTGTTTGACTCTGTTCCTTATGGGGGCCTGTTGAATAAGCTGGGAGAAATGGGGGTGGGAAACCAGATGATCAGATGGATAGGCAATTGGCTCCAGGACCGAACCCAGAGGGTCGTGGTTGGTGGGATAGTCTCATCCCCAAGGAGGGTCATTAGCAGGTTCCCTCAGGGATCAGTCCTTGGGTCCCTCCTGTTCAATGCCTAAGTCTCTGACATAAGGAAGGGTATCAGGAGTGAGATGAGTCTCTTTGCGGATGACTCAAAACTGGGGATGGTGATGGATGGGAAGAAGGGGAGGGTGGCCCTACAGGGGGACCTGGAGGCTCTGGAAAGGTGGTCTTGAAAGTGGAAGCTGAGGTTTAATGCAGGGAAATGCAAGGTACTGCATCTGGGAGCCAGAAACCTGGACCAAGAGTACACCCTCGGGGGGGGAATGCTACAAGTCTCAGTGGTTGAGATGGACCTGGGGGTGGTGTTGAATGTCAAGATGAACAACTCTGAGACTTGTAGGAGGGCAGCGGCCAAGGCCAATAGGATGCTGGGATGCATCACTAGGGGGATCACCTCCAGAAGGAGGGAAGTGAAACTCCCCCTGTATAACTGCTTGGTGAGGCCGCACCTCGAGTACTGCGTGCAGTTTTGGAGGCAACACTTAAAGAGGGACATTGAACTCCTGGAGAGGGTCCAGAAGATGGCAACCAAAATGATCTGGGGCTTGGGGGACAGGACCTATGGGGAGAGGCTCGAAGAGCTAAATATGTACACATTGGAAGAGAGAAGGGACTTGACAGAGGTCTTCAAGTACATGAAGGGGTTAAATAGGGGAGAAGCAGTCAAGGTGCTCCAAAGGAAGGAGGGGGGCAACTAGAGGGCATGGGTGGAAGCTGGAGGAGGGGAGATTCAGGAGAGAAAGGAGGAGGTGCTACTTCACTGAGAGGGTGGTGGAGCCATGGAATGCTCTGCCCAGGGGGCATTGGAGGCAGAGAAGGTGGAGGGTTTCAAGAGGGGGTGGGACAGGTACAGAGGAAGGGTTCTGGATGCAAAGTCCTGTGCAGTGGGAATATCCGGGACTGGGAAGGAAGAAAGAAGCCAGAGGGGACGAGGGGGCAGCAAGGTCAGCTCCCAGGGTGGAGGCTGACCAAACGAGCAGACACGAAAGACCGATAGGCCTATTCTGCTGGCATTTTAGTATGTTAGTATGTTTCTAATTCTGATTCTGTCATTGTTTCATCTCTAAAGGCTTTTTAGTTATCCCAGTGAGTGTTTCTGATCTACACTCTGGTGTTAAATGCCATTTTAGAACTGTATGATGTAGTTTATGTCCCTCTGAGCCACAGAGTTTTATACTAGAACACAGTTGCTTTGTTCCAACAATGAAAGATCTGAACAAGGGTCATAAACTACATCACATAGTTCTAAAATGGTTCTTACCTGCAGTATGTAAATCAGAAACACACATTAGGATAATTAAATAGCCTGTAGAGATCGAACAGTAACAGTTTCTGAGCCAGTATTTAAAAATCAGCTCCTGCAGGAAAAATGGCTTACAGTTTCAGGGCAATTCTTCTTTAAGAACAGTAGCCTTTTGCCCATCCTCCTATATCACTCTACCCTCAAAGATAGCATAATGATTCCTTCCTTCCTTCCTTCCTTCCTTCCTTCCTTCCTTCCTTCCTTTTTCTTTCTCTTGCTTTCTTTCTTTTTCCCTAATATCCCAAAAGTGTTTTTCTCTACCCTTGATCCCCTCTGCAATATGCAGTTTTGTGTTTCACTCCCTAACCACCCTCTTTGACTCTTTATTTCTTAGTAAGTATTCTCCCCTTTCTTCCTCCCCTGCTTTTCTTTGTGCCTGTAGGAGGCCTTTATTTCTTGGCCCTCATCTCTTCCCTCACTCTTGCTGAGAACCGTAATGGTCTATTAAACTTGCTCCTTTTGGAATGGCCCCCTTTATTGCCCCCATCTATCTTCCACACCACTTATGCTGTCTACACTGGCTAACTTTTCCCTGACCAGCTCCCTCAGCCTGTCTGCCCTTCTGAAATCAAGGACTTCTGCTCTTGATTGGGGTTGTCCAGTCCCAAGAGCCAGTTGAAACCAAATGGAGTTGTGGTTGCTGTTCTCTAGTGGCTCCCCAACTCTCACAGCTCCAACCACCTCTGAGTTGGTGAGCACCACATCAAGGATAGTCCCCTGCCTAGTGAATTCTTTAATTAGCTGTACCAATAGACAGTCCTGGAATGCATCCAGTAAGGCCTGACTTCTGGTGCTCCTTGTGACTAGAACGTCCCAATCGATGACCATCAGGTTCAAATCACACATTAACCTAACCACCCTTTCAAGTTCTTCCCTGAGCTCTCTGTCCCTCTCTTCTTCTTGCCCTAGTGGTCTATAGATCACCCCTGAGCATACTGTATTTTCTTGCCTGAGACTGTCATGAGTTGCACCCACAGTGATTCTGTCTCCCCAATACTACCTCTGATGCATCCATCTTCCACAACCTCAATGCCATCCCTGACATAAAGGGCTATTCCTCCCCCTCTACCTGCTCCTCTGTCCCTCCTGAACACTGAGTATCCAGGGACCATCAGGTCCCAGTCATTATGTTCCAAAGCCCACATTTTTGTGTTGGCCCACAAGGTCCACCTTGGTGTCTGCCATCAGTGCCTGGAGCTCGTTGACTTTATTAATCAGGCTTTTGATATTAAGACATACCCCCGTCTATCTAACCCCTGAACCCACTTTGCTATCCCCCTGTCCATAACCCTTGTGCTTCCCTTGTCCTCTTAGCCTCTTGTTTCTCTGATGGGATTTAAAATATTTCATTTTTCTTGAACATAAGGTGGGGTAATAAAAAGACAATGTTGAAAATCTGGGGTCAAAATCTTAAATAACTACAAAGTTATGAAGCAAAATTGAAATTCGTCAGTGTTTTCTAATGACTTTGCTTTTTCTAGATTTTGTCCCCAAATTTTCAGCATATCCCTTTTTACCCCACCTCATGAACAAGGCAGGTGTAAGTTTTTAAATCCCCTCCAAAACATATTTTCATAGTAACTCTGCAAAATCACCTTTTGGGGGGGGATTTAAAAAAATCCACTTGTCTTAATAATAATATGGGGTCATAGTTAGACTATGTTGAAAGTCTGGGATCAGAATGTCAAAAAATGACAACGTTATAAAGAAACGTTGACATTTTTCAATGTTTACTTCTAGCTTTGCTATTTTACCAGATTGTGACCCCACATTTTCAACATAGCCATTTTTGTACGCCACTAATGCGTCTTTTTTCAAGTCCTGCCCAAAATGACTTTTCACATTACACTTGTGCCACAAAATGACATTTTGGATAGGATTTCATAAATGAGACCTGTCATGTTCATAAGGTGATGTAATAAAAAAGACTATGCTGAATATTTGAAGCCAAAATGAAAACAAATATGAGCAAACATTGACATTTTTCAATGTTTACTCAAAACATTGCAATATTTTTACTTCTTAATCCACATTTTCAACATACCCATGTGTTGACCCTCATCAAATGAACATGGCAGGTGTTATTATCACCCCCCCCCCCACAAAACCTGTTGTTGTGTTCGTTCCATGAAACAATGTTTTGGGTCATATTTCATAAATGACACCTGTCATATTCACGTGCTGGGCAAAAAAAAACTAGTATTTTGAAAATTCATGGTCACAGTCTAGGAAAATGACGACAACATATGTGAACTTCTTCATTTTCCAATCATGATACTTTTACTGTTATAACTCATGTTATTACTTTGTTAATTATTGCCTCTGAACTATCAATGCCAAACACATACATAGCAAATGTGTAAGCAATAATACCCGATAGGGTGGACGGTATTGGGCTATACCAGACCACCCAGGGGCTAGCTCCTGGAAGGTCCAATATAGCCCATACTGCCCACCCTGGAGGGTATTACTACGCTTAGAAAATGAGCCACTATATTACATATGCTAAAAATAATAAAAATAAAAATCATTTTTTTGTTTAAATGTTAAAATTCTTAGCTGTTTCATTTGCTTTGTAATAAAATAGTTCCTCTGCCTGCATTACAATTACTATTATTTATTTCTTTTGACTTAGAGAATTTTGTCCTACTTGAGCCACAGTACTTGTGGCTTTGGAGATGGTTGTCTTGGTCCCCCCCCCAAAAAAAAAAAAACACACAAGGCTTAAAATTGTTAGAGCTGTTTTGATTTTTTGTTTCATTGTGTTTCTTTGTTTCTGCTCCTTAATAGACAGACCACCATCCAGATGGGAACTTGACTGAAAGAGCACATTCAGCACGGTCGTGGAGCTCAAACAGGCAGTCAGCACTGATAGATTTCTGTCTCAGCCCAACACTTTTGTTTTCTTCCACCATCTCCACCACCCCAGCCCCACTGTACGGCAGTATAACACTTTCAGTCCATTCGTTTTATTTTAAACTGGGGCTAGGAGCTGTTGCAGTAGCAGTCGACATGAGGAGAGAGTTAAAGAAAAAAGTACAAGTACGATCACAAAGTGAACAAAGCTGCGGGGCCAGGAAGAGGAGCTCTTGAATGTAGGTGAGACTGGGAATGTTATAGCACTAGGGACAGGTTTTTTGTTTTGGTTTTGTTAACAGCTTCAGCATGCTGGTGCTGGGGGAGGTGGGGAAGTCAGGGAGAGACAGGGAGCCGAAACTGAGCAGAATGATCCAGCCAACAGAGAGAGCAGGGAGAAAATCTGTAAGACAGCTGCACAGAAGCAGGGGGAAGGGGAGCCAGAGGGGGGAGCCAAAACTGAGCTGAACAATCCAGCCAACAGAGAGAGCAAGGAGAAAATCTGTAAAACAGCTGCACAGAAGAAGAAGCTGGTAGATGGTTGAGTACTGCAGGCCGGACACTTCAAACAGCATCTGTGTATTTGTATCATTGTAAATACCAACCTCTGCCTGCAGTTTTATTACAGTCTGAGGGTACTCCTGTGCCTGCACAAAGTGTTGTAGAATCAAGATGGGATGCTGCACAACTGCCGCCATTCGCTAAGTGAGAGCAAAAAAATGACAATTCAAAAATGAGCATGGGGCTGCTGTATCTTTCACTAAGCGAGAATAAAACATGGTGGCAGTTTCAAACTGAAAGTTCCATTTGCACAATGATTTGGAATCTAAAAAGGCATCAGAGACTGGGACTTTTTTATGTCCCAGTTTCTGCTGCATGATACTTGACCGGCTGGTTGGGGTCATTAGCCAAACAGGTTAGAGAATTTCTCCAACCCATTTTCTAAAAGCAAGCAAACATTCGGCATTATATTTTGTAGCTTGGTTCTCTATCACAGGTCAACTATGTAAGCAGACTTCAACCTATTGTCTTAACCTGTATAAAAATAAATGTTTCTGCTGCTAATGCAGACCTATATCAAGAGCAGCCAAATATGTGGAAACCCAGGACAAAATTAAATTGTTAGGCAGGTCCACGAGAGGTACAAAAGAGTTTAATCTTTATACTTTTGTAACAACTTATTCCTTTTATGCCAGCTGGGTAGAGCAGATTATCATATATAATCAGCATGTTTTAGCAGGTGATAATGGTTTAGAAACCATAGCACCAGTTTCCCTGAGAATGGCTTCCAGGAGGCCATGTATGCTGAAGGACATTTTAGTCCATAGCCATCACATAATAAAGAGTACCACAACTTGGCTACAAACTAAAAGTGTTGATTGCCATGCATGCAAGAGATGTTCTGTCTGTAGGGTGATTTCACCAGGTAGCAGTTTTACAAATCCTCATAATGATCATGAGTTCCAGGTTCGCCAACTGATCACATGTGACACCACAGGAGTAATTGGTCTTGCTATTTGCTCCTATGGGCCATTTTATGTTGGAAAGACTGTTAGAAAACTTAAGGACATAATAGAAGAGCACTGCAGAGACATCAGTAGTATAAATTTGGCATATGCAACTGCCAAACATGTAAGACATTCCACAGTGTCAGAAGAACACAAATGTGTTTTCTGTGGCATTGACAAAGTCACACTGAACCCACAAGGGGGTGACATTGATGCTCAGTGGGCCTTTCCCGGACACCAATTTTCAAATAAATAAATTATATTTTTGTGTCCATTTGTAAGGGATACCAGCCACGAATGGAATTTGGGCTCTACAATAAAGGAGCTGAAAATCACATACTTTCTGAATTGGGGACCTTTTAAGTTTTGCACTTCAATGTTAAAACTTAAAAAAGTGCTTTTATTGTCAGTTGCTATTTAAAATATACAAAAATAAGAATTTATAAAGCGCATCAAAGGCCTTTTAATTACTTTTTTTCAGTGTTGGAAACTAATTTTGCATTTGTAATTTGTACATATGTGCTTTATAACATTGCACTTTATTAGACGAGTCTGGACAGGACGTAGCATTTTAGCACTTTATATTTATTACATTGTACAGTATGTCTTTTTAGTGGTTACTGCACATCCCTGCTAGTTGTAGCACCCATGTGAAAATAAGTGACATTTCTCTTTTAAGTACAAGTGACATTTCCTCTTTAAGGATTTCTGTATTAATCGAAACCTATGCTTCCAGCATGACACCTTTGACAAAGCCTCATGGGAGGCAAAACGCATTAGGCATTTGCGTGTGGATCTTCTTTGTGCCATCATACAGCACCACAATAAGTGTATTTTTTTTGCACCTCAGAAGCTGCTTTGGCGTAATCTGTAGAGCAGTTGTGAGTGCCCAACATTTTTCTGTTTTTATTGTCTTACAGTAAGTGCCATGGGGACCTTTACTTTCACCTGGACAGCCACAAAGATGTGCAGAACGCACCTCAAGTGAATGCCTCATCCAGATGACAATTCAGTATGGCAGCACCCCACCACCCCCATGCCGCACTACAGTGTCAGTGTTGGGTATTAGCCCAAGTTCCTGTTGTGGGGCTACAGCCCATGACCATCTGAAACAAATATTGGCAACTGGCAGGGAAGAAAAGAACGGCAAGTAGTAGGCAATTAACCTAAAGTCTAGGAGCTTGGGAAATAAGATCAATGAGCTCCAGGTGATGGTGGCAGAAGTAAATATGATTGTTTTACCCCAGAGGTGAGCATGCAGCCTCCTCAGCCATTGACACCTTGCTGACTTACAGATGGAGCCTTTTGACACAGTCCATGATTGACATGTTAGTCACACATAGATCACAAGAGTTCATATTGAATTAGACAGGTTCTTCATAAAAAGTATGTTAGAATGCCTCAGAAATGATATGATGTGACATACAGTATAAGAGGCAGTGCACCTTAGTGTTTAGACTACAAGAGCAGTGAACTTGGAGACCAAGATTTGAATTCAACAAGTGCCATTTATTTACTGTGTGATTCTGAATTAGCCATTTATCTTTTCTCCTTGCTTACATATCCTGAACTTTCCTTAAAGCAGTCACTTAACTTCTCTGTCTTTGCTTAAATATCCTGAACTTTCCTTAGTTTCCTTCTGTTTCTCTTGTGCTACCTGTAGTTGTCTTATTGCTATTTCAGCTTTCCCTGACTTGTAAAGCAGCTTGGGATGGTCACGTGCACTAAAGGCACTTGATGAAGCTAAATTACTGTCCTTTATTTTGTTTCGTGTTCGGTACTTTCACTTTGTCGGTGAGCAGTTCAGCTGCAGAGTTTGGAATAGTAGCTCTAAACAGCACAGAGTTAACAACAAGTCCTCATAAGTATGGCAAGGCATAAACATAAAGTAGAAAATATTTGGTGACAGCATCTCACCAGGATCATAGGGGCTGCAAAGTACCACCATCTGCTAAATGGTGTTTAACTGCATCCTGCATCAAAAGAAAAGTATAAAAATATAGCAGAAAATGCCTGTCAGCTCTAAAATGGACACAAAGTTACTGGTCTGTGTTTTTTGAGGGTAGGTAGATAGTATACATCCTTTCATTTAAAGAAATACCACACAATTTAAGAATAAAATATTGGTTACCATCTGGATTTACAGAGCTATCTTTAAAAATGCCTACTGCATGCACTAATGTGGTGGTAGACAGGGAACATGTTTTGGGGCAAGTGGAGGAGCATATTCCTCATTGCCATGGTGAATAGTTGCCAGCATGGGTCTACCAACATTGGTATCACAGCATGAATTTACATGCACACAACAATTTATATTTCCTCTAACAAGACAAGCATGATGCCTCACTATGTTGTGTTCAAGACCTTCCGTTACTCTGATTCTGAGACTTCATAGTCCCCAACCACAATGGACATTTCTGGATTACGACCCTGGGGCAAACTCATGAGCCACATACCATGATCAGGGATCTCTGAACTGGTGCAGAGAGCATGCTGTCTGTCCTGCCACATTAAATAAAGGTAGTTGACAATATCCCCTTTGTCATTCTCACCAATATTACAACCTCTCATGGGTTATACATCCTTCCTGATGGTATTTGACTTATAGGCTCCCTGAAATAAGCAGTGAACTGGAGACGTGCTAATCAAGTGCTCACTGTATAGCAGAGAAGTGGACTGTACCATGCAGGAATGGTCTTCCATAGCACACATGAGGAACCAAGGCAATTGTTCATGTAGGTATGCCTTACGGTAAAATCTTGTTAAATGACAAGCCAGAATGGGGTCAGAGAATGTCCACCAGTGATCCTTTTCCATCCTAGCCAACAAAAGGACGCTAATCCTGGGGGACCCTGCTACTACTGACCGTGGGAGCAGTACCAATAGCAACAGGTGTCTTTGCCAGGTGTACTCAGTACCATCCTCAGGTGCTGTTCTGTTTTCTGAACCCATTCAGAGGTTCTGGTAATGAGACTGAAGTTTCACTTCCCATAAGCTACTTTTCTAGGGTCTGCAGCAAAAAATGAAGGTAAAAAAATGGGCAGACTGTTTGGGCCCAGTGGCCCTTATCTGCCATCACCTTCAATGTTTCTTTGTTTCTATGCTTCTGTACCCTGTCCTCAGCAGTCAGTCTGGTACCTCGCTGTGAGTCCAATTGTCCCATACCTAGAGAAACACACAAAACATCCAGTACTCTTGGTGGCTTTATGAGACCTGTGATTCCTGGATCCATCCTATAACAATACTATACAGTTGCTGGGTTTGCACACCCCCTCCTGCTCCCTGGCCCGAGCCTAGCGCTAAGCCCCTGGAGACACTCTTTCCCAGTCACAAAGTCCCTGTCCAGTCAAGCTAAGCCATCATACCACATTTTCTCTCCCATACTCTACCTGTACTCCCTCCTTTACTATTGCCTGCAGTGCCCCCTTTTATATCACTAGCCAGGAACACACACTTCCTGACAGGGATGCTCAATGTCATTGATTTTTGCAATTTGTTCCACAGGAATTGCAGCACAAAACTTATGGCCACTCTCCCAAAGTGTGAATTTGCCCTAGGAACTTTCAAGGAAATAAAGGAGTAACTTCTCAATGCATAGTTTCCTAACAAACTTAGCAGAAGACAGTCAGAGATATATTGGGGACTTTTTTGGTTACAGCTCTGAAGGTCCAGAGTGCACCATTTCTGTTCCACCTGTACTGAAGGGAAGGTCACCCCACGGCTGCATACAAAGAACAATGATGAGTGGAAAGGGGTAGGCCAGTTATAAATCTCAGGGCTCTGTGATACAGGGTGTCCAGCTTAGCAAGATAGGAGGCAGTGCACTGACTATAAATGAAGTCTGCATAGTCGACTAGGGAAAGGAACGTTGATTGGACCAACCGCAGCTTAGCATCTCTGGTCATGAGGTGGTTAATCCTGAAGAAGAGACCGAGCCTCTGCCTCAGTTTTTTCAGCAGATCCTCGACATGATCCGTGAAGGAGAGTCTCTGATCCAGCCAAACTCCCAAAAGCTTGAATTTCGTAACAAATACCTTTTTCCTAGCATAGTGGTAATCTGAGGAATAAATCCAACACTGGCTGGGTTCACAGTTTGATTGGCGGGTGAAAAGAGCATCGCTTTTGTTTTTTTGGCATTGAGTAGAAGTTTTTTATTTAGGAGCTGGCTCTGTAGCAGGTTAAAGTCAGCTTGCAAGTCTCCACAGGCGGCTTCCGGTGTTGGGTAGCTTAGGTAAAGCAACGTATCATCTGCAAACAGTTGAATATTGGCCTCCTTAATGCCGCCATCAGTGTTGTTTGTGTAAACTGCAAACAGTAAGGGGCCCAGGATGGATCCCTGAGGTACACTTCTTTTTAAAGGTTTGAGAGGGGAGAGTTCACCTTCAGCCTTAACCTGCTGGAGCCAGCCTGTGAGGTAGTCATTGAACCAACACATGGATGTTGAGTCCAGGCCTATCATTTTCAAGGTGGAGAGAAGCAGGCTGTGGTCGACAGTGTCAAAGGCCTTGCTTAGGTCCAGGAACACAGCACAGACAAAGTTTCTATTCTCCAGGTCTTAGAAACATAGACTTTGATGGCAGATAAGGACCACTTGGCCCATCTAATCTGCCCTGTCTTGTTGCCAATCATTGGTCACTTTAGCCAGGGTCGTAATGGTGCTATGCTTTGCTCTGAAATTGGATTGCATAGGGTTTAGAAGGTTCATATTGCCTAAGTAGGTTCTCACCTGTGCATTCACAATTTTCTCCAAAAGTTTAGACAGTATGGGAAGAAGTGAGATTGGCCTGTAATTGTTAAGATCACAGGGATCCCCTGACTTAAACAGAGGAATGACGTGGGCAGTATTCCATAGGTGTGGGAGGATCCCCTGGGACAGAGACAGGTTGAAAAGATGAGTAACTGGCATGTCTAGAACATGGTATGCAATCTTTAGGAAGTAAGAGTCAAGGGAATTGGATAAGGCCTTCTCCCTTGTTTTTAAGCCCTGTGGTAACTGCACTTCCTTTTTAGCCTGTGCCACCCTAACCACTCTGCTCACCTCTCTTGACTTAGCAGACTAATCCACCCTATCCTCCTCCTTTTGCGTATGTTTGTACTTACAGAAGGCTGTCCTCTTGTCACCTGCAGCTTTTGCCACCCCCTTTCTGAATCAGCTGGGCTTTTTGGCTGTAGTTTTCTTACTTTTGATTCTGGCACACTCACTAGTGGCCTACATCAGTTCCTCCTTTATTATTGCCCATTTCTGTTCCACTTACATCTCACTTCTGATCCCAGCAAGGTGACCTACTAGAATGTCTCACATCCTACCAAAGTCAGTCCTCTTAAAGCCCAAAACCCATGTCTTGGTTCCGGCCATCCCCCTGCTCACATCTAGGTAGAGCCACAGTGGTCACTACCTGCAAGTGGCGCTTCCACTTTCATATCCCAAACATGCCCGCAGTTGGACAGGACCAGGTCCAGTACAGCTCTCTCCCTAGTGGGTTCCATGACTCCCTGAGCCAGGAATCCACCCTGAAATGCTTCCAGCTGTACTTGCTCCCTAGTGCAGGAAGTAGCTGGGATTTTCCAATCCACCCCTGGTAGATTGAAATTCTCCATTATTACTACTGCTTCCCACTTAATGGCCATCTAAGTGATTTGAGACCCTAATACCCTGTACAATTCCTCTCCCTCAGAAAGTGGCTTGTAGACCACCCACATGCTTAGTTTCTTCCCCCTAGTAGATTGTACCTGTACTCACAGTACTACAATCTTACCCTAAGCTGCTTTTTCTCTGGTACAAGTTATTACTTCCTTCATATACAGAGCCATCCCTCTTTACCATCCCCCAGTCCTTCCTATATAGTTTATACCCCAGAACTGTGAGGCCCCAGTCATGGTTTAGTGTGGCCCACATCTCTGTGATAGCCCCTATGTCCACCTCTCGCTCTGCCATCAGTGACTACAAGTCTGCCATCATGTTTCCCAGGTTTCTGGCATTCAGAGACAGCACCCTCCACCATGACTCAGGACCTTCCTTCATCTTGATCTGCCACCCTCCTCCTTCAGTTGCTCCCTCTCATCTCCACCCTTCTCACCTACCTCCTCCTCAAGATGTCCTGATTAAGGGAGAGGCCTACCAGCCCTGTCCCTCAGGTGACTAAGGGTGGTGTGCATCCTGCTTCCCCCCCCCCATCGGTTTAAATTGAGGCTGTTCCCTATGAATTCCTCCAGCTTGCCCCTTAGGATCCTTGTTCCCTGCTTACTCAGATGCAACATGTCAGGTATATAGAAGTCCTTGTTATTCCAGGTTCCTCCCCAGCCCCAAACAAGCCCGTACCCCTCTTTTTCATACCACCGTAAGCCATCCATTAAATTTCTCTGTCCTCGCCTTCCCTGGCATACTAGCAGTCGGGACAAGAAGCACCTCTGAGAAGGCTATCATCCTCCCTGCACCACTGCAAATTCTCACCACTTCCCTGAACCTCTCTTGCACCTCCTTCACCTCACATTCTGCAAGATCATTCATTCCCAGGTGCACTGTAATGTGGGGTTTCCCTCCTCCCTGACCCACAGACTGTGCTATGAGCAATACCACTCTTCCTGCCATCATCCCTGGCATACATTCTACCCTCTTAAAGATTGCCCTTGACTCCTCCCCTCCCCATCTTACCCCCTTCGCAATTGATTCCCCCAAGATTACCACCCTCCCACCTCCATCCCATCCTCCCTCCTCTCTGTCCATCCCGTTGTCCACTACCACCTACCTCCCCATTCCCATCCTGTCCCTCTTGTATTCCCCTTGACTTTCTTCCCCAGCTATCCCCTTCCCTATCTCCTCTCCCCAGCCTCTCTCTCTCTCTCTCCTTGGCACACCTTCTCTCTTACCTTTCTGCTCCCCTCCACCTGCCCTCTACCTTTCCCTTCTGCTTCCCCCTGGCCTGTTCCCTCGTTCTCTCTTACTGCTGCAGTGGTTTCACCAGTGCTCACTAAGCAGGCTCATCTCCTTGCTGCTCAGCTCCCACTACTGCCTGCCCAGAGGGCTCTTCTCCAGTCCCCATACAGTAGGAAGTAAAGTGATTTTACTTCACAGCTCTGCTCAAGTTATCTGTACCCTCTCCTTGTCAGCAAACCTCTCCTGCCCTACAGAGTGGACACTTATTCCAGCCTAGTGCTGAAGTGGTCCCATTAATGCTTGCCAAGAGGGCTCTTCACTTTGCTGCTCACAGCAAAAGCTCCCACTACTGTCTGCTGAGTGAGCTCTTCTCCCATCCCTCTGCAGAGGTGGCTCCCACTAATGCCCACCAAATGGACTCTTCTCCCGGCCCCCTGACAGGGCAGTCTTGTTAATGCCTGCCAAACAGGCTGTTCTCTGAGCCACTCACAGTAGTTGTCTCCCACTAATGTTTACCAAGCAGGATCTTCTCCTGGCTCCCTGCTGTGGAGAAGGTATGAACCAAAACAGACTGAATACTAAAACACAAATGGTCGCACTTCGCTCATAAGTATTGGAAAAAGTTGATTCAAACATGTATTAATTGCAAAGAAAAATGAATTGTGGTCACAAGGGCATAGTGCTCCACTTTTCTTTCTTGCTTTGTGACCTCAATAAACCTTTTTTGCAATTAATGCATGTTTGGATTAACTTTTTCCAATATTTGTGAGCAAACCAAGTGTGACTCCCCCCCACCACCACCACACTCTGACATCAGGGTGTCCAAACCATGGTGCCGGTGGGAAGAATACATTGTAAAAGCTGGACTTTTTATTCCAGGTTCCTCCCCAGCCCTAAACAAGCCCATACCCCTCCTTTTCATACCACCCTAAGCCATCCATTAAATTTCTCTGCCATCACTAGTGCATGCCTTTGTCACTTCCAGGCTTGACTACTGTAATGCTCTATACTTCATGGTCTCTGGAGGGACCCTCTGCTGCCTGCAGCTAGTGCAGAACGCAGTGGCTAGGTTGCTGATGGGCCTGTCTAGGTCCAGTATTGTGACCCCAGTCCTCCAAGCTCTGCACTGGCTGCCTGTCAGGTGGAGGATTGTCTTCAAGGTGGGCTTGCTCACCTATAAGGTCCTACACGGACTGGGCTATCTAACGGATCTCTTGACACCAGTCACCTCTGCTCACTCCCTCCTTTTCTCAACCAGGGACCTCCTCATGGTTCCCAGGGCTAGATTAAAGACATCAGGTGTTAGAAGTCATTGGTCCAGCCCTGTGGAACTCTTTCCCAGCTGTCATGAGGGAGGCCCCAATGGTTGAGATATTTAAGAAGGGTCTGAAGGCTCATTTGTTTTCACTGACTTTCCCTGATACTACCTGATAATATTTGATAACAACTTGAGTTTTATTTGTTTTTTAGAAAATGGGCTTTTTATTTCCTGGCATCTGATTGTTACTTGGTTACTTGGTATTAGAGACAAAAGAAGGCCAAGGCCCATCGAGATTGTCCCCCACATATTGGGATATTGTTTCCCAAGATAATTTAATCAAAGAACCAGTTGTCCAATTGATTTTTTTTTTGCATTATGTTATTTTTGCCACCTTACTGGCCCCCGGTCCGCCACTCCTTCCGGCTGCACAAGACTCCCCCCAACCTCCTCGCCCCGACCTCCTTCCTACTCGCCTCAGATCGCAGCCGACCCAGGGGTGGCCTGGCGTAACCCTTCGCTGGATGGGTCCTTCTCTTCCAAGGGGGAAGGCACCAGGAGGGGGATACTAGCACACTCACTAATCAGCCCCTGGGTGCTGCTGAGGCGGGCATCGGAGCATCTGATGTGGCGGGGAGTCGGCAGCCATCATCTGGCGGACCAGGCAGCCTTTTTCCACTTTTCCTGTGGGGAGTGACATCTGACGTCAAGGCGTACACCGACGTCTGCCACTGCCCCCTTGAACACCGTGCCCCGGCTGTATTGCTGCACTCCCAGCCTCCACCAGGAGTCAGCCTACGTGGGTGTGCACCCCCTGCCCTCTCCCCGGAGAAGGACAGCTGTCCCCGGATGCTCTATCCCTCTCCCGCCGGCCGGCCCTCCGGCAACCCGAGTCCGTTCCCAAACCCAGGTCACCGGCGTCGCAGACAGAAATCCAACCACTGCGCCGACGGGCCGGCCAATTGATTTTTAAAGATAGATATATTCGAACAGTCCACTAAATGTTGTGGTAGTTTTTTCCACAATTTAGATGCCCTAATAGAAAAAAAAAGTTTTGTCTTTTATTTGTTCTTGCCCTTCCAATATTTAACTGTTTATTGTGTAGTCTTGATACAATCTTCCTTGTTTCCATTGTCTAGTACCCTTGCCAGGGGGTACATTAACTTACAATAGATGTCCAGGAAATATAAAGTGCCAGCCTAAGTGCCCCTTCACCCACACAAGTATCGTGCCCACCCTGCTTGATCATTGGCCAAAACCACCCAACTGTATTCCAAATAGATGCCATTTTTTTTTTTGCTTAGAGAAAGATACTGGCCCCCAACACTCTGTACTTCAGTGCCAACTGCAAAGCCACACATAATCAGCCTCTCCACTGGGCCCATTTATTATTTTTTTTATTTATTTATTTTACTTAATTGCAGTGCCATCTTCTCTCATGACCCGTAATTCTCCATTCCTGACTTTCGGAGAGCGGTCCGCACTCTCGCTCCTCGCTCCTTCTGCTAGCTGCTCACTTTCTCCTCAATCAAGGAACTGATTTTCATTTGTGCCAATTGCCCTCACATGTACGTGTTCAACCTCGGCTCATTTATGTCTTTTCTTTCTTTCTTTAACCCTGACTCCCCTCCCTGCCCTCACCATACACTATGTATGTTTATGCATGTCGCCATGTTCTGACCCTATTCTCCTCAATCTGCCTTTCATTCACTGTCAGCGCTAATTCCAGTGAGTGGACGAGTGGGCAGGCTGCATACCTGTCAACATTTTACTTGGATTTCTTTTTGCTGTTTTGTTGTTCCCTTAGCTCAGCATCTTATACTCCTGCCAGCATCCAAGTTATGATCTGGGTCTTTCACCGGGAGGGGTGACAGTGAGATGTGGTGATCACTACTGATCTCCTGATTTACCTGTAAACAGCGCTCACAACCATTTAAAAAAAGATTGTAGACGGAGGACATTTAATGGGTCTAGCTGCTGAAACACTGTTTTCTCTCCTAAGAAAAAATAATGCTCATACTTCCACTGCACACAGAAGCCTTCCCCATTCCTTAACACACAACTGCACAGTGTACCTTCTGATGCAAGTTGCCGACACTACACTCAGGGAGGTGAAATGTCATAGTAGAAATGCTAAATGAATGAATGAATAAAAGCAGCAGTAAAACAAAACATTTTTGAATATTTTTAATGCCGTGTTTGTGTCGGGGGGGGGGGGCAAACCATGGCAACCAGCTCTAAACCCATAACTACAGATGGTCCAATATTTGTCCCTAAAAAACAGCAGTGTCATGCAGGCAGAGTAACTACTTTATTACAAACTAAAGAAAACACCCAAGAGATTTAACTTTTCAGCTTAGAAAAAATTTTTTCAAAAGCATATAATACAGTTTCCCATTTTCTAAGCTCAATAATACCCTCCAGGGTTGGTGGTATTGTGCTATACCGGACCGCCCAGGGGCTATAAGGCCCTGGGTGGCCTGGTATAGCACAATACTGCCCACTCTGTTGGATATTATTGCTTACATTGTGTTATATTTATTAATATGTATATATTTATGTATACTGCTGGTATATTACATGTTTTTATCTGATTTCCCTATCTGTTTTTATGTAAGGGGCCCAGAGCCTCATGGATTGGGCACCTTATAAATAAAATGACCTTGCCTTGCCCTGTTGTACTGCTACCACCATACATCATCCACCTCCATGCTGCTCCCCCCCATGATTGCTGCCTGCTCCCGTTCCTAAGTCCCCCCATCCTACCTGGTATCCCTATTTAGTTCTTCCTGCTTTAACTACCAACTCTGATACTTGCCATTCACCTGGGCAGATCCCAGCTGTGTTTGCCACTGTCCCTTATTTATGATATGGTCTACCCCTATGCGTACCGTAGGTAGCCTCCTTCCTTCATATGTGAATATCTACGCACCAGACTCCTGCTACCTCCTAATCCCTAATGCCCTGCCCAGCATGGCCTCCAGACTGTGGTCCTCCCTATGGATGCCCTGCAGACATCACTTAGTAAGATGCCACACTCCTGCTTCGTGACACTCACGCTTTGGGGCCACTCACACGAGGGGTTGCTTGGCCTCATGAGTAAGTTAATAGGACTGCAGCCTCCTTATAGGCCACCTAGCACCAAGTGGTCTCCAGCACCTGCTTCTAGTCTCTCCCTCCCTCTTTCGGCATACTCCCTCCTCCCCAAACCGCAGACACAGTGAGTAAATAAAATAGTTTTAATACATTGCTCCCAAACAGCCCAACAATGCTCCAGCAATAATTAGATTTATAAAAGAACACTTTCCTGTGTTCATTCCACTCCATCTGTTCTGCTTGGTGGCAGGTCCCCACAGTGGATGGACTACAACAATGGCACCTTTTAAGCCCCAGTCTGCAGCCTCCCTATAGGCCGCCTAGCACCGCATGGTCTCTGGCATCTGCTCCTAGTCCCTCCCTCGTCCTCCTTCTTTTGGCATCCTTCCTCCTCCCCTTACCACAGACACAGTGAGAAAATAAAATAGTTTTAATACTTTCCCCCCACATGGCCTAATACTGCTCCAGCAATAATTAGAAGATTTATAAAAAAAATAACACTTTCCTGTGCACAGTCCACTCCTCTGTTCTGCTTGGTGGTGGGTCCTCACAGAGGATGGACTACAACAATGGCACCTTTTAAGCCCTGATCTGCAGCCTTCCTATAGGCTGCTTAGCACTGCATGATCTCTGGCACCTGCTCCTAGTCCCTCCCTCTTTCGGCATGCTCCCTTCTCCCCAAAACACAGTCACAGTGAGAAAATGAAATAGAGCCATTTGCGGTGTTCTCTCTCTCTCTCTCTCTCTCTCTCTCTCTTTCATAGGACTTGGTAGTGGCTACTGAAGGAGCTCCTTTAATGTGAATAAGAGTGACTTTTGATTAGAAAACTTTTGAAATAATGAGAGAAAATCCATTATCATTCCAGTTATCTAATTTTCTCTATACTGAACAGTAGTTTCAGGCAGGATGGCTAGTGAGTTTATGCTGCAGAGTACAGGAGAGAATGCACAGTGTGAGCCTGCACTGTCATCTGGGCACGGAGTCATTATGTCACAAGACATAAAGCCACATGGCACTATCACGCTGTGCGATTTCTGCCATGAGGCATCATGTCTTTGTTCTGTGGGGGGCTCTGCCCCCTACACCCCCTGGACTCCCCACTAATGATTCTCAACTCTTGGAAGTGCTTCGAGAGGCGCACAGGTCAGATTTTGCCATGATGCCATACACTATTAAGCGTGCGAGATTATGACCCGGTACGTGTCATCTGCAGGTCCTGCAGCAGTATCTGGACAGTGTGAATTGAGCAGATTGGTAAGGGTGTAGGTGGCATTTTTGAAATATTTATTAGACAAATAGTTTCTTACTTAGAACTGGTGTGCATAGACAATACAGAAATCCTTATTTATATTTTGTTTTATTTTTCCCCAGCAGCGGGAGCAAGGCAGAGTTAATTTAGAAGACAGGTAAAGGTACAACTGGGGTTTCAAAGGATTTAATTACAAGATATTTATGTTACTGACTGCTGGTGGTGCAGCAGGGCACAAAAATACCCCTCCAGGTCTATAGCACTATCTCTGCCATCCCCTTACCTATCCCTCATGACTTCCTTGTGCTTATCCCATGCTTTGTTAAATCCCATTATTATTTTTGGCCACACAACCTCTGCTGGAAGACTGTTCCAGGCAACCACCACCCTTTCTGTGAAGAAGTATTTCCTCACATCTTTCCTAAACCTACCCCCCCCCAGCTTCATATCGTGACCCCTTATTCTGGAGCACCCTTTCCTCCGAAAATACCTCCCACTTGTATCTTATTCACTCCTGTGAGGTATTTAAAGGTCTCAATAATATCACCCCTCTCTCTCCTCTCATCCAGATCCTCCATATAAAGACTAGAGGGGACATCACATGGCTTTGTCGTTTCCTGTCTTGCACTTCTCTAATGTTAAAGATAGGGAATAACATGCATATGGTGACTGAGTGTCCTAGGAATACCACGTGATGTCCCCTCTAATTTTACATATATTGGATCTCTATGAGCTGGGCGTATAGCACAGCCAAAAAATCCATGGTTCATTAGTCCCCAGAAATCGACTGGTTCCACTTCCACTGCAATGCAAGGAGCCCTCCATGCAGGTCATCCAGTGTATGTGATGAAATCAAATTAAGAAATCCAGAAGCACCCCAGTTTCCACCTCTTCCTTCTTCAAGTGCTTCCATTTCCCCTCTTTGGGATAGAAGTGATCCACCAAGAAATGTAAAGTCTAGTGCCCAAGAAAAAAATAATCTTGTATTCTCTGCCCAGTTTCTGAAAGTCATCCCCCTAACTGTCACTAGCAGCTCCTGAAATAGCACAAAAGAAGGGAGTCAAGTGACAAAGCCCAAACCATGAGTTCAGTTTCTTGATTCATGTTTTCTTGACACATAAATTAAAATAATAAATAATAATAATGACAAAGAATATTAATAATCTCATATATTACATTATATTATATCATTTGCTATCGTATTATATGTATCTTCTCATATAGAGTATCATATCTTCTGTACATTTCCTCTAGAAATACCCCCCAGCACCTACCACCACTACCAGTCCACTGTACCTAAAAAACAAATGGATTCCTGTAGTGTAGTTAAAAATGGCACCATAAATCCACCAAAAGCATGTTGCAATCAATATTGCTGTTTTGGGGTCAGTAAAGTCTGTAAGGTGTCTACCCTGCAGTAAGGGTTGAAAGTGCCTTCCACCAAGCTCAAGTGCCCCCCACACAGATTAACCTTCCCTGCTCTAACTGGAAACCAACCAGCGGATCAGTGGTAACTGTGCCCACTTTCAGGACCCCAACCAATCCGCAAGTATGGCTAAAAGCAGAAAGCTTTTTTAAACTTTCCTACTGAGCTGTATAGCTGCCTCTGATACCCGCTTCCTGAATCTCCATGGTACCTGCCATGCTAGTGGCTCCCCACCTCGCACCAATCACCATTCCCTGCTCTAACCAGGAACCAGCCAACAGATGAGCGGTAACGCCACCCACTTTTAGGACCCCAGCCAATCCACAAACATGGACAGAAGTGGTACGCTTTTTTAACTCTCCCACTGAGGATTTACTCTCCCTCTGATGCCTGCTTATGGGGTCTCCAAGGTGCCACCCTGCAGTACGGGTCGAGAGAACCTACCACCAGTTGACAGATGAGCGATAACTCTGCCCCAGTCAATCTGTGAGCATGTGCCTTGCTCCCTCCCATTAAAAGTGTTGTAACCCCCACCCAGGTATGCCATTTCTATCTTGACAGCTCTACCTGGTGGGCTGGGTTCGGGGAGGAATATGTCACTTGGCACATTGGCTTGGTTTGATTACTCTGTAATAGGGGCACCCAAGTAACTCCAGACAAAGGAAGCAATAACTGTAATGTCCAATACCAGAAGTTGGATTCTAAAGTGTGGCTTTTATTCACATCCAACAGAATAAACAAAGCATAGATAGACCCCCACGGGGTTACACTCCTGGTAATGCAGATTTAAGGAGACCAGAACACATCCTCATCACTTTAGCCCTCAGGCTCTGAAACACACTGGGCACACAGCCTGAACTTGTACACTGCTCTGGGTTTTCTCTGGCTCGGCTCCCTTGCCAGCCACTTGGACACTTTCCATATAGCATGGAAACATTTACTGGTGGCTCCCTAAACCACCTATGAGCACTTCTGCTCCATCAGGGAATCTTCCTCATCAATCCCACATCTGAGTACTTTCCTCAGGCACTGGCCAATACCTGAGAGAAAGCAACAGGTGTCCCAGAGCAAATCCGTAGAGGTGAACTTGATTACTACTGATGGGGGGTTTCCCATCTCTCGCTCCCATAATTGATACCCGGCCATTTCTCTGGACTGTAACACCTCATCCTTTAAAATGCTTTACTGTGTAGATTCTTTTTAAATGTATTCACATTCAGTCTACTGTCTTTACATCCCATTTGTGCAGAACTTGAACATACTTAATAAGAGGCTGTGTCCATTATTCTAGACCTCCCACAGAGTTAAGCAGTCCAAACCCCAGGTCTTCCAAACTATACTTGGCTGTCTTTTCCTGACCCCACAGTAACAGTCCCTTTAGTTTAATCTTGATTCAGGTGAAAACACATGGCCCTTTAGCAGAGCGAACTCACCCCTTGGTTGCAGGTGCCCCACAGGCATTTTCTCCTCAAAGAACTCTCATCTAGAGCTTCTGGTACCTCATCACGAACTTAAATCAGGCAGCTTCTTTTCCCTAGCTGCACCGGGGGGGGGGGGAGGTGCCCCTGGAAGCAGGCTGATTTCTTCCCCCCATCCCCGCAGGGATGGGGCTCTGAACCACTGAAAGTGGTCTCCACCACTTCATTGTGCCCTTCTTGTGTTCCTCTTCAGGTGAGAACACACACCTATACAACAAAATAGCTCTTTGACAGAGCTTAGAGCCCTGAGGGCCTGCTCACAGCAGAGCACCTCTTCTACTGACTGCACAGAATCTACTGAACTCACAGACTGACTCCAAATTCCCCAACATTCTACTCTAACCTCCAACTGCAACATTCCACTATGGCTTATGCAGCTGCGACAGTTCTAAATGATGTCATCCCTCAGTCTCAGCTGAGACTGCGAAAAGAGTGAGACAGTGTGAAATTCATTTAACTGGAGTTTCACAAGCTGCCTTCCCTGCCTACCACAAGGTTTTACTGGGATTCTAGTAACCCCAGGTAATAGGGGGGTTACACTCATCCTGGGCCAGAAAAATGACTGTCCGCAGTCATTAGTCACCCGGCCTAGAACATCTCACCCCATGTGTTGACTATGGGGAGGTAGCGCTACCTTCTCCCCTACCATGTGCCAGCACAGGCAGACAACACTAAGGGCCTAGAGGCCTTCAGCTGATGCATCAGCCTCTACTGTACCCGCTGACTATGGGTACCTAGTGGCTCCGGTAGAACTCTCCAGAGCATAGCCCTAATAGATCAGTACTGCAACTCCTACTGCAGGTCAGGGCCACAGCCTGTCTATCCCCCCTAGCCCTCTAGGGAAAATCTGTCTGCCTCTAACATAGAATTACCACAACAAAACAAACAGGAGACCTCACCGACCCTGGACACCATGCAATCACACACCAGGAGCTAATACCATACACTATGCATTACTCCCACATTCCCCCACAATCATACCCGTGGAAGGAAAAGTTACATACAGTAACAACAACAACAGTACTTTAAACACTACACTCTAAAGTATTTTTTATTTTATTTTTATTTTTAGTTGTTTAACCAGGTGAGACACACTAAGCTGAAAGCTTTTTTACAGGTGCAACCTGGGAGCACAGGGAAGTTAAGTGACTTGCTCAGGGTCACACAGTATGCAAGTGGAAGCTGTGGGATTCAAACCCAGGTCTGGTCTGCTGGATGTCACCAGAGTTATAGCTCAGAGCCTTAAACCACTGCGCTATACTGCCTCCCCAAGTACTACTGATGAACTCCGATGAGTCCCTCCTCCTCTTCTTGTCTTCTCATCTATCTTCTTCAGGAACACCTGCAAGAAAAAGAAAGACAACACACGCTCCTAATCTGCATACACAGTCTATCTAAACCCCTACCATCAAAACGCTGGAGAATCCCAAAAAGGATTTTTCTTAGAAAAGTAGAAAAAACAGTATAAACATTAGAAAACAGTAGAAAACAATGACATTATTTACAATACACCATATCTGGGAGATGGAGTGCCCTAAAAGTCCCATCTAGTGACCACAGTGCCCGAAGACAAGTCCATTAAAGAGTCTCTCCTGGGCTGGGGCCCGGTGAAGCACAGTTCTAGCAGGCCAAAGTCCCAAAGGGGAGAGTCTTTAAGGACAGTTCAAACATCTGGAGTCTGCTAGTGTAGGGTGTGTTCTGCAATGTCATAAAAATAGAAAAGTCTGGACTAGTCCCTTGTGCAACGAAAATGGTACCACACCTGGTCCTCAGCCGAAGACTCTCCCTGGCAGCATTCTTCCGATATAGCTGGGCTGACATCTTCTGGGAAACTACAGGAGGGCACATCTGGAAACTGCTGCACTGATGTCATCGCTGGATATGGAACCTTGGAACAGGAACAAAAAGGAAAACAGCTGGTCTGAAGTCATCCGATACCCAGGCGATGGATCAGGATACAGCTGGTCTGGTGTCCTCTCTGGATCTGAAGTCATCTGGTGGGCCAGTTGATGGATTCTGGAAAGCCAGTACACTGTTGACTGATGAATGTGGGACACCTGAGTCCTGGACGTCCAGACTGGTGGAGCAACATAGGTATGGCAACAGCTGGAGTGGCAGCACTGGCTACCACTGCTCTGCTTTCCATTTGGTAGGCATGGGCACATTTGCAGGAAGGTCTTTGCATTGTGGCCAATAGCACAACAGGTCAGGTGCTTGAATTATTACCCCATCTGGGCGCTCATAATTCACACTGTGAAAGGTTTCATGTCCCTCTCCATCCACAATTCAAACAGTGTCCATAAACAGTGTCCTGCCTCTTTTCCACTGGCTGTATGTTTCTTGAAACATTCTGTTCTTTGACATGCTTGTTTGCACCAGGATGCACACATTTTATTGCTTCTTCCCAGATCCAGGATTTCCTGCTTTTTTAAATCTCCTCCCAGACTCTCCGAGGAAAGGTAGGAAAGGACATCTCATAGATTTCATTCGCTTTTCTACGAACCAGTATTTCCTCTTCACTAGCTTTGGTCAACCTGAGACCTCTGGCCTGGCTCAGGGGTGGCCAGTCCTGGTTCTGCCAGGTACGCATTCTTAATGACACAAAAAATGGATCCCTGGCTTCTTCTTGCACAGCCAGGGCAGTGGAATCACCACTCTCTTCTATGCGTTCCTCTGAGGCAAGGGCTTGAGGCTGTGTACCAGTTCCTTTTTCACAAGACCACATAGGGTTCCCCCTCTTCTTCTTCCTCACTGAGAATCTGTGCCCAGGAATGAGCAGTTGTCCTCACTCCTGAGACTGTCCACTCTTCGCTGGGCGCGAGGTCGAAACATCCCATTCAAAGGCCTCCCTCATCTCGTCTTCACCTATGAGACTTGAGCTAGGCCCCTCTCTCCAAGGGTCTACTGATGCTCTTCCTGAAATATCTCTCTGCAACTCAGACTCTGGAACATCAGCACATTGTTCTGTCTGTAAAACTGCACCCTCTTGCTTTGTACCACACTCCGAGGGGCCTTATCCAACAGGATCCGCCTGGTGCTGTGTGATGCCAACTGCAGATTCTTGAACTTTTGTCCATGTGGGAGCCAAACGAATCTTGAGTGCTTTAACCAAACCATATTTCTCTAAGCATCCAGAACAGTGAGGTACCATGAAGACGTCTCTTCCAGCATTTAAGCACATCAAACATACTTGCACTGGATATCCAGGAATTGCCACATGAGGAGGCAGTCATCCCCTGTAGTAACATCTCTCAATGTCCCTTAACTTGTTAACTTCTACTGCTATCACAGCCCGGGCATGGTATCCTTAAAACAAACAATGCTCACTGCTATTGCAAGTCCCACATCACTGAAAACTTTCTTTCTCTTTCAAAATGGCTCCTCTGCTGCTGTGTTTACATTACTACCCCACCCTGTAATTGCAGCAGCAGCACTCCTACACATCAACATGCTGTAATTGAGTCAAGCCACTGCACATCTGATTTACGCACTCTACTGATAACTTTGCTCAGACTGCACAAACTTGCACTGTTCTTTTCCCTAGCACATTTGTATGATTTACCACAGACTTTTCACTCGCTGAAGACATTGCTCTAGCTTACAGCCCCTTGAAGCCTCAGTATTTCATAGCACAGGATTGCCTGTATTTCTTGCTGCATATCTGATACAACTCACAGCTTCTCACTTGGCTCTGAAAATTATACTGACGCCGAACCTATAATTATGCTCACAGTCAATTGCTTAGAATTCTTGCTTTTGCTGGTAAAACTTAACACGGTCCTTCTTTGCAAACCAATTACACTGCTACATACAGATTCAGCTGGCTTTTGGCAAAATCACTTAGTCTGAGGAATTGTTTCTGTTAGTACTCACTGTTATCAGTAGCTGTTTGCTGCGATGGAAAAACAGCATGCAGCCAGTCTTGGAGGCCTCAGGAAAGAAGCGGGTTGGCAGTCCTGCCGATTGTCCCTCTGAACACCACACTCACAGTCCAGTTGATTGAGATGTGGGTTGAGCCCGAATTCAAACAGAAAAGTCAGTTTTTTAAACTTTTTACAGTGCTTTCAGTCACTGTGACGCTCCTCCTGGTAAGCCAGTTCGCACACTCCACTCACTCTCCCTCTTGAATGCTGTGGAGTCGCTCTAGAGCTGGCTTGGGGGAGGGATTGATTGCAGTCTCATCAATCACTCGATGCCATGCAAATGAGCCTCTTTCCTCTCGTGCTCTTCTCCTCACGGCGATCATCGAGCAGGCAAATTTAAACTGCAAAACCACACTTTTTCTTTTTTTTTTTCAACTGACTCCACGGCGGGAGCCCATTTCAACCATTTTTCATGGCCATTAAGCATAACAAGTCTCTCAGTTCACACAGAAAGCATTTCCAACATCTAAGGCACAATTTTCCTTTTGCTACCCACAGTTTTCCACACTTTTCTTTGTCACAAACACTTTTAAAAGCTGGCAAACACTGTAATTTGATGCAGGACAAGGGCATACACTCTCCGGCTTTACTGCTCCTTGGTAAATAGTTGGCATTTTAATAGCAGCACATGGACAACAGCACACAGCGGCACATTAGTTAACATTGCTTCAGCTGTTTGGGCTACCCACTGCCAGATAACCAAAATGCTAGCCATTGTCCGAGCGACCTTTCTTACATTCCTCCTTAAATTCCAAACCAAAATCCTCAGCGGTGCCTCCATTTTTGTAACCCCCACCCAGGTATGCCGTTTCTATCTTGACAGCTCTACCTGGTGGGCTGGGTTCGGGGAGGAATATGTCACTCGGCAATCTCTGCTGAGACTGAGAACAGAGTGAGACACTGTGAAATCCATTTAACTGGAGTTTCACAAGCTGCCTTCCCTGCCTACCACTAGGTCTTACTAAGATTCTAGTAACCCCGGGTAACAGGGGGGTTACAGTGTATACCACAAACAATCCTCTGCACTGCAGTCCCGAGCCCGAATGACCCACAGCACAAAGAAAAACAGTGGGAGTCTGCCAGGAGGGAGGTAGCTGAAAGAGGCAGCCAGTGACCAGAAATGCTGCCCAAGGCTTCATTCACCCAGTAAGAACTATTATGTATTAAAATATATAAGTCTCAACCTACAGCACAACAACTAGGACTGTATCTGATAACCAAAAAACTTGCAACTGTTCAGCCCTATTTAAAAATAAACTCAGTGATGCAATGCTGCTTCCCTACTGGTACTAGGAAGGTTGTCTGGGTCCTTCTCTCTGAATTGATGTATCAGTTATGCTTGTGTGCTGCATTTTACTATTGATATTGTTTACCATTCATTAATTTACTTTGTATCCTCACCGCTCCATAGGATCTCATTGAATGTGTTTTAAAACTGAGACCTGGGGTGTGTGACTACATTGTAATAAACTTGTACTCCATAACTTGCCCCTAGTTAGGAAAGTATTTCAGAGCAGTTGTTTTTTCTCTCCAAACGGTCCCACACTGAATCTGATTTTAGGGACTGACGTGAAAAACTAACAAAGTTGTTGTTCCCTTGATACACCCTATCTGGATAGGCCATCTATAGCACCTAGCTGTTCTCCCAGCTTGCCACATGTGCCACATATTGGAACTGCTACCTGAAGAATGTAACAATTAGGTGTTTCTCAGCTACACCCCATCTGGGTAGACATTATATATCATGCTAGTTTATTTCCCTTACTGTGTTCTACAAGTTAAATTCTCCCTTGGCCAGACACTTGCATCAGTGAGCAGGAGTCTACAACAAAATAGGTGCTTTCTAGCTACAGTATACACTAGATGGGTAGGCATTTCATATCATTCTAGTGTGTTGACCCTACTGAGCCCTACAAGTTTAATCCTAGCTGTGATGTGATATTGTTTTGTCAGAAATTCTACTACACCCAGGAGCACCACACTTTATTAACAATAAAATTAAGCATATCCATGAGTGGCTTAGAAAGTGGTGTATACATCAATATATTCATTGTATCATACATTGGGAGGAGTTTGATGGGAAAGCTGAGTTGTTTTGTGGTGATGGGCTCCATTTAAGCAGAAGGAGTAATTCCAGTTTGGGTAAAAAAATCTCTGACGTGATTAATCATAATTTAAACTAGCATATAAGGGGGAGTGGTCTGCGGAAGCGGCCACTCCTAACACTAACTCTAGTAGGTTATCCCATATAAGCAGTACTCATCTTAATGTACTGTGTCTCAATGCAAGATGTCTAAACAATAAAATAGATTAATTAAAATCTAGAATGGTTTTGGCAAGTACAAACATAGCTGCCATAACGGAAACCTGGTGGGACACTAAATCTGCCTGGGACCCCGTTATACAAGGTTACAAAATCTTTTCACATAACCAGCAGAAAGGGGGGGGTGTAGCCCTTTTCATCAGTGATTGGTTGGACTGTCCGGATATAACAGATACAATTAAAAAATATAATCCAAACACAGACTCTATATGGGTAAAAATAACACCTGTAAATTCTCAGCCCCTGTGTGTAGGTACTTGTTACCAGCCTCCAAATTCCTCCTCAGAATATCTGGATACTATAATCTCTGAATTAGAATCTGCCTGTGAACTAGGAAACATCATAGTAATGGGGGATTTTAACCTTGGTGATATATACTGGACTAACAACTCAGCCAAGTGCACTAATGGTAGAAAACTCTTGACTACATGTGCACAGCTTCATTTAAAAGAAAGTGTGCTTTTTCCTATAAGAGGTAGTAACATTTTGGACCTAGTGCTGCATAATGGCATCCTCAGTGTTAAAGATGTACAGACTGATGCACCACTAGGTAATAGTGATCATAATTCTTTTTCCTTTGGCCTAAAGTGTATGCGTTCATTAAACATGGAAACAACCATGATATATACGTATGATAGCGCTAATATTGCAGCTATGGAATGAGCTCTAGGACAAATAGATTGGAATAAAGCACATGCTGATCTTTCTATACAGGAGTACTGGGAATTACTGTATAACACGTTATTACAAATAAAAGACAGGTACATACCAATCAGAGAAAAATATAAAAAGGGGAAGCTTAATCCAGAATGGCTCAATAAAACCATTAGAAAACTTATCAAGTTAAAAAATAATAACTATGCAAAATATTTAAAATCTAAAATTACACAAAACTGGGAAGGTTATCTCTCTGTCCAAAAAAATGTAAAGGCAGCATTAGAAAAGCAAAAAGAAAATGAGAACTTAACTTGGCCTAGAATGCAAATAAATCCAATAGTAAACACTTATTTTCATATATCAACTCATTAAAAAAACACCACAATGTAAGACTGGTCCTAGTCAAGTCAATAATGTAGAAATCCATGATCCTAGAGAAATGGCAAATACCTTTAATAAAGAATTATGTAAAGTTTACACAGGTACTATACCTAGAGGGTCCTGTCTCCAACATTTCAGTGGAGTCCTCATCTCCTTTGAGGTTGATGCAATAGTTGATTAATTACTATCTCAGAAAGGTAAAACACCTATAAGGCCTAACCATACCACAGGACACTTTCTATATCTACTTACTATGAGATTGGTGGTTCCCTTAAAATTCATGTTTGAATCATGTCTTAGTAAGAACTTTGTCTCTAAAGAATGGAAAAGTGCCAATGTTATACCCATTTATAAAAAGGGAGTAAAATGTGATTGGTCTAATTATCGACGTATTAGTTTTACTTCGTCATTATGCAAAACATTTGAAAGTCTGATTAAGGATATTATAGTGCCCATTCTAAATAAATCAGATAGTGAACAACACGGTTTCATGAAAGGTAGAGGCTGTTTGACCAACCTAATGTGTTTTTATGAAAATATCAGTCAGATAGTAGATCAAAAAAAGCCATGTGATATTATCTTTATAGATTTTAGCAAGGCCTTCGATATCATACCTCACTGGGCCTTAAGGATTAAACTACAAAATCTACATATCAATAAATACATTATAACATGGATCTGTAATTGGCTGTCTAACGGCACACAGTGGGTCATAATCAATGGACTATTATCCAATGTGGCCCATGTTACCAGTGGGGTACTCCAAGGCTCGGTACTAGGCTCATATTTATTTCAGGCATTCATTTCCGACCTTACTAAGAACTGTCTATCCACAACCATCACATATGCGGATAATATCAAAATTGGAGGCCACAGTGCAAACCATGATGACACTGATACAATCCAACTTAATCTGGATATACTTTCTATCTGGGTTACTAAATGGGGCATGAAGTTAAATAACAACAAATGCAAGGTCATGCTCTTAGGCCCACTGAATACTATGAGAACATATGTTCTGGTAAATTGTACCTTAGTGACCACTACTGATGAGAAGGATTTGGGGGTGATAGTTTCCAAAAATCTGGAATATGACCATCATCAGCTCCCCCACGGTCGGCCGGCACCCAGCCAGCCAGCCACCGACCGAGACCAGGATGCCCGCCTGCAGCTCCTTGGAAGGTACGGGACAGCGCAGCCAATCAGAACATGGGTGCTTCCAGCAAACCCGCTCTGATTGGCCAGGACTTTTCCCCTGCCTCAGCCACCTGGCACTTTTCACAAATAGATTTTCGATAGAACTAAGCACATTTCAACTGTATAATAGAAGTTTTTCAACTGTATTAGCTGGATTGTAATTTCTACTAGTGTTTTAAAGTGCTTACACCTCTTCTGTCTCAGTGCTCCTCCTGCAGCCTCCCCCCATCCAAGCACTCTGCCTTGGGGCCGAAAAGTCTAACTACCTTTTGTCTTACTAAACTGCTCAGATCTAACCCATCCTAACCTCTATGCTATTTAAGACCTGCTCTTTTTTCTTCTCTCCAGCTGCCTGCCCTTGAACAGGGCTGCTTCAGCTCCCCCACAGTCGGCCGGCACCCAGCCAGCCACCGACCGAGACCAGGACACCCACCTGCAGCTCCCTTGGAAGGTATGGGACAGTGCAGCCAATCGGAACACGGGTGCTTCCAGCAAACCCGCTCTGATTGACCAGGACTTTTCCCCTGCCTCAGCCACCTGGCACTTTTTACAAATAGATTTTCGATAGAACTAAGCACATTTCAACTGTGTAATAGAAGTTTTTTTTGTTTGTTTGTTTCTTTTTTGGCTAGTTTTCCATTAGCAGGTTATACAGACCTGCCACTAGAGGGATTCTTGATCTTTTTACACAA
The DNA here is from genome assembly GCA_016271365.2 of Neoceratodus forsteri. Classification (NCBI taxonomy): domain Eukaryota; kingdom Metazoa; phylum Chordata; order Ceratodontiformes; family Ceratodontidae; genus Neoceratodus; species Neoceratodus forsteri. The sequence continues at coordinate 679,920,937 of CM057454.1, forward strand.
ATCGCTGTACTCAATCGTGGGCAATATGGCCTGCATTATCATTCTACTTCTTTCCCGGTGCTGCTACAAGGGGAGGTTGTAGTTTGAGGTTCCTCTAAGCTCCACTGAACAGGCTGACAACTTCCTTAAAACTGCCTGTGCAACAGCTCTGCAGCTGAAAACAGGAAACCCTCAGTGTCTGCCAACCACCCTTCAGACTCAAGTCAGATAGACTCTGAGCAGTCTATTCTTACTTACGTCAAGCTGACATCATCCAATAATAATGCTTTACTTAGTATATGCTTCCTTCTGCCCTCCTTGGTGTGCTAGAAACCCAAGTGTCCCTCCCCCTAATAGGGGTGTACTACTTGCCATAATCTACTCACTGACCCTACTCTGGGTGGACAGGCTCATAGACCCATTCCCCCAGAACCAGTGAGCAATCTACATAATATCCCACGCACGACTTCCTTAGCAGCTACCCTATCTCAAGTATATCTAGTCTCTTAACAGAGCATGAGATCATAAAAAAGGGTGTATGCTATGATCTGCTTTACTATATGAGCAGGACGCATCGAAGACACCTCATCTCAATACCTAGCACTAAACTGCTGAGGTTACTAGTCCTGCTGCTTCTCCTATCGGGTGATATCCAACCTAACCCTGGCCCATACGTACCCAATACCTTGGTAGCATCCCCCCAGGACCATCAATGGGCGGCCACCAAGGGTCTGAAAATAGCACATATGAACATATGTAGTCTTAGACCAAAAATACATGAAGTCCAGGCCTGGTTGGACCTCTACAAACCAGACTTACTAGCCATCTCTGAAACCTGGCTAAAAGCCCACATCCATGACCACAAGATTCAGGTCGTGAGCTACAATAGCTACCGCAATGACAGAGAAACCAAAAAAGGGGGTGGGGTCCTAATCTATGCTAAGAATGACCTCTCCATGTCACCTCTACCCCTGCAGACTAATCCTACTGCTGAGGGAGAGAGCATATACATCCGGATAACCCTAGGGCACGCCAAATAACTAACAATTGGCTGCGTCTACCACCCACCAAAATCAGCCCTCAAATCCCTTGAAGCCATCACAAATGATATGGCTATCAAGGTAACAACAGAGCAACTAATCCTGGGTGATTTCAACATTAACTGGGCCCAGGACCCTGGTCATGCCTCGAAGTCACTTACCCATGAAGCAGGTCTGACGCAGGTCATCTCTGAACCAACCAGACTTAATTACAAAACTGGGAACCACACCACCCTTGACTGGGCTCTGGTGTCTAACCCCACTAAACTACAGAGTGAGGGCACAATGGCAGACTCCCTGAGTGACCATTCCCTAATCTTCTGTATATGGAAAAACAAACCACCCAAGGTCCAACCTAGAATTCTCTCTGCCTGTGACTTCTCCAAGTTCTCTGAACTACAATACAATCGCTAGCTAGGTAGTCTGGACTGGAACCCCATAAATCTTCTCCCTACTCTTACTGAGGCTGTGCAATACTTTCAGGACGAACTAACCACAGCGGCCAACCTCTTTGCTCCAATGAAGAGAATGAGGGCTAAAGACAGCTGCTACAAATGGATCTCTCCCTCCCTCAAAGCCCTAATGGCTACTTGGGAAAAAGCCTGGAAAAAGTTTAGGCTCTCCTCCCTCCCAGCAGATCTCACTGAATACAAAGCCCTGAGGAACAAAGCCAAGAGAGCCATAAAACTCGCTAAGAGAGCTTACTTAACACACCTCCAGAAACCAGCCTGGGCAACCCCAAACAATTCTGGAATCATATCAATGACCTGATCAAGGGCAGCAAAAAGCCTGAGTCCTGTCCCATGGAGATTAACGGTCAGCTCACAACTGACCCTTCTCAAATATCGGCTGCCCTTAACAGTCACTTCTCAGACCTCGAGGCCTACAAGACCTGCCTGTCTCCCCAGACTCTCCCCCCTACCTCAGATGAACCATCTCACATGGAAAGACCCCCATTTCACCTGAGACTGGTTAAACGCACTGAAGTACTAAACCTCCTAAGGAACCTGAAACTGAAAGGGTCACGGGGACTCAATGGTATCAACCCTCGGCTACTCAAGACAGGAGTTACCTCCTTAGCCTGGCCTATAACCATGCTCCTCAATCGATCACTGAGGGAAGGAGCAGTCCCTGACCCATGGAAACATGCCAATATTGTCCCTATTCACAAAGGGGGCTCAGGGAAAAAGTCAACAATTACAGGCCCATCTCTCTCCTCTGCTCACTTGCTAAGGTGCAAGAAAGAGTCATCTACAATCAACTCAGGGACCACCTGGAAGCTCATCAGCTCCTTGCCCCCTCCCAACATGGATTTACAACAAACTATGGTACTGACACTGCCCTCATTAACTTCACAGATGAAGTTCTCAGGATAATGGACAAAGGGATACCCACTGGTGCAGTCTTTATAGACTTATCCAAGGCGTTCGACCTCGTTGACCACAACTTGCTGCTACAGAAGCTGCAAAATATAGGCCTAGACAATCATGCCCTGAAGTGGTTTGGGAGCTACTTATCAGGCAGGGCACAGATGGCCTCATGGAAAGGGACCATGTCTGACCCACTACCCCTAAACCAGGGTGTACCTCAGGGCTCAATTCTAGGCCCCCTCCTGTTTTCCTTGTTTACCAATGACCTGTGTACCCACTGCGGGGAGAGCTCAGTTGTGCAGTATGCTGATGATACTGTGATCTTCCAACCCCTGCGTGACGTGGTTGCCCTAGGCCCTCTACTCCAAAAGGTTCTCACTTCACTAGAGACTTGGCTATGTAAGAACAGAATGGTACTAAATGCCGACAAGACCAAGGCAATGCTACTCGGGCCAAGATCCCTGGGATTTGACAGGTCCTCATCCCTCTCCTTAACCTCACTCTCTGGTAAAGCCATTAACATAGTCCCTTCCCTTAAATACTTAGGCCTCATGTTGGATCAGAATATCACATACAAGGAACACATGGACCAGGTCGCCAGGACCCTACATCGGAAACTTGGCACCCTGTACCAACTCAGGGACCAACTCATCCCTGAAGCCAGGCTCTCCATAGCTACCAGCATCCTTCTACCCAACCTGACCTTTGCATCCCCTATTATACAGGGCATGGCTAAACAAGAGATTACCAAGATGCAAACCCTATATAACAAAATAGCTCATTTCACAACCTTAGACCACCTGAGATGTCACCACTGTGACACTTTGGCCAATCTTCATTGGCCCACATTGGTGGCCCGCCTCCAACACCTGTTGCTTGTCCAGGCCTACAAGCTTCTCAAAACCCATGCTCTGCCAAGCATTGCCGGGACCATAACCCTCAAACACAACCCAAGGAACCTAAGGACCTCAGATAGAATGCTATTAGAAGTCCCTAGGGTAAGGACAAATGCTGGCAGAAGATCCTTTTCCTCCCAAGCAGCCTGCCAATGGAACAAGCTCCCTCCCCAGGTCCAGGCCTCCTCTTCACTCATGAACTTCCACACCAGGCTTAAGTCCCATCTGCTGACCTCAAGCGCATGCCACTGTCATGGCACTTAAAGCTCCTAAGGTACTCCCCTCCTCTCCAACTCCCATCTCCTAGCTTAACCTTCCTACTACCTGTCTTATACAGACTGCTCACCAGAGGCCACGTGTAACCCCTGAATAAACTATATGCAAAGTACTACCAATTGCTTACATGTCATGATGATAACCATGCCTGTACCCATGCCTGCATCCACTGCTTTTCTTTTACCGTGCCTGTAAGCCATGTCTGTATCCACTGCTTTTCTTTTATCATGCCTGTAACCATGCCTGTATCCACTATTTTTCTTTACTGTAACCACCTCATGATGTAACTCACAATGCCTCAAATGTTCCTTATGTTCTTGTTCATTCTTACAACTTGTATTGTTATCCCGGGTCGCCTCTGAAAAAGGGACCTTCGGGGCTCAGTGGGCCTACCCGGTCACCAAAATTTAATAAATAAATAAATAAATAAAATATAAATAAAGTGGTTAATAAGACAAAAAAGATTATATGGTCCATTAAACGTAACATCACCACTAGAGATCCTAGGGTAATGATGCCTTTGTTTAGATCCTACACAAGGCCACATCTGGAGTATGTGTCACAGCTCTGGTGTCCATATAAAAGGTCTCATAGTAATCAATTAGAGTCCAGAGAAAATATACCAAGCACATAAATGGAATGTATAATCAGCTTTAGAAAAATAGACTAAATTGTCTCAATTTGCTGTCATTGGAAACTCGTCGGTTACGTGGCGATTTATTGTTTCTATAAGATATTATCTAGGATCCCCTTTTAATGACAGACTTAGGTCTACAATTTAAGGACAGTAGATATGACACCAGAGGCCACCCACGTCAATTAAGTGGAAAAACCTTTAATTACTTAAGAACAATTTTTTTTTTCACTTTAAGGATTATCAACCCTTGGAACAAACTCCCACTTAATGTCATTATTAGCAAAAATAAAACAGAATTTAAGGTAAGGCTGGACAACTTCTTATTATCAGATACACCCCTAACATATTATGACTGATTAGTATGGGAGCTGTTTTGGGCCTCTGGCTCTCTTGCTCTCTTAATACCTTAGTATGAACCGTAGTATGAACTTTAGTCACATACAGAACAATGGCCCTGAGTATGTAAGCAGTATTGGTGTTTCCTAGTTATACCATATCTGAATGAGAATCACAAGCATATCCAGTTGTGTTCTCCGAGTCCTTTACTTTGTTTAGGGTTACCACCATTTGAGAGGATCCTCTCCTGGGTTTCAGCTGCACTGTATGAATTACTAGCCACTGCAGCTCAACCCAAAATGCTGCATAGGTCTGCCCATCTTGAAAATCCTTCATTCACTCTATCAGAGACTGTAAAACTATAAGTATGTGTCTACTAGGCTTATTGCTGGTTTGAAATTGGACAGACCTCCCATTTCAAGGTGCTGGTCTCCAGTCCCACCTCGCTTCCACTCACAGCCTTCAATGACTCATACAAACAAGCATGTCCTTCTATGGACTCTGAACTGCTCAGCACCGGCTGAGAGTTTGGAGGCCCATCCCCCAGTGGCCTTCAAATCTCTTCTCCTAGTGATGAAGCCATACAGCTCCACTTTCCACCATATGACCTCCCTATCTAATTTCCCCAAATACATCTGACAGGAGCATTAAAAAGTTGCTTAAGAATAACATCATATTTATTGAAATGTTTCACCAGGAAGGCACACTGAGCAACAAGTTGCTCATCTCCCAGTGTGACCTGGGGGGGGTAGGGGAATATGAGGATAGTTTCCAGAGACTTGGTACACAATATAAATTTACAGTAAATTACATTCAGATAACCTGAGCAGACTGGGCAGGAATAATGAAATAGTGGGATGCTAACAGTTTTGAACTAGTTAGAACAACACAAAGTAACATTTAGGCATACACTAAATGACACATAACTGGTGTAGCTAGAAAATGGCAGAATAGAATTGTTGTAGTTTGATCTAGGGAAGTTAGTGAGGAGTAAACACAGGCAGAACAGGTTAGCTAAGGTATAACAGAAGTGCAAGTTAACTACAAGTGCAGTAGAGATTTGGGGTCAGCCACAACAGAAGTGCAAGTTAACTACAAGTGCATTAGAGATTAGGCACCAGCCATAGCTAGGGCTATATAAGGGGCAGAAGGGAAGATGAAAAAGAGAGAGGTAGGTATGTTGGTAGGCAGAGAAGTGGGAGAGGGTGGTGGAAGAGGATGGAACGAGAATGCAAAGGAAGAGGTAAGAGGAGAAAGGTCTGCTGAGGCCTGACCCCTTCAGTATGCTGAGGACACTGCCTGCACAAGGTAGGGGTCAAGCACGACAGAAAGGGAGCAGGTTGTGGCAGCAACAGGTAGAATACGATAGGAGGAAAGGAGGTTGTAGGCAGTGAGGGGGAATAGGCTTTGGAAGAACAGAAGAGAGGGTGAAGGTGAAAAAGAAGAGAGGCCGAATCCCAGCCCTTCAGGAAGTGAAATGGAAGGAAAAGTTGGGTTAATGGTGTAAGGACAGGGTAGGGACTGGCCCTTGGCACAACTTTGGATGATTGAGAAATCACAGTAAGAGAACAATAGAAGGTCTGAATGGAAGGAATTGGGGGAAGGGAAGGAATGCTGTTTTTTAAGTGGGTGGGGGGGTGGAGCTGTAGCAGGGGCATTGCATGGGTACCGAAGAGGGGTAGGGTTTGTAATCTTAGAGGGGGGAGTTAGCGATGGTCATAGCAGGAACAGCTAGGTGCAAGGAAGTTTTTAAGGGCAGAGCTGATGGAGTAGTAGGAGGATGAGTGACGAATTTGAAGGGGGAGGGAATTCCATATTTTTGGGAGGCGGTGAGAGTAACCTAATGAGGGTGGCTGTGCAGGGGACCACCAGAGTATGGGAGTCAGATGATCTAAGAAAGTGAGAGGGAGTGGGGTGGTGTTATAAATAAGGGGGAGAGGTAGAAAGGGAGTTCACCCAGCCAGTGTTTCTCACATCCACCTTATCAAGCAGACTATTGTGCTGCTCTTCATGTGCTCTGGTAACACTGAACTAAATCCAGATCCACTGCACATATGCATATCACCCTCTAATTTTGGAAGTATACCCGGGACAAAAATTGTGACACTCAATGTCTGTAGCTTAATTAATAAACTAGATAACATAACAATCTGGCGTTGCTTGACCAAGCTTCAAATACTCCTAATCATAGAGCCTGGCTTGACAGTGCTATTCAACAACACAGTACTGCACACAGCACAACTAATAGGGTACTGCTGTACAAACAACTACTACTAGAGTGAAGCAAAATGAGGTACAGCGCACACCAAATCCCAGTGTATCAAAGTTTTATTAGTAGCATAAAAAATGCTGCAACTCCAGTGCTTCAAGTCTCACTGACTCTTCATTGAGGGTGCTGGAGCTAAGACCATAAAGTGCTTCCTTATAAACAAAACAGTGGTCTTAAAGCAGCAGTGCTTGTTAATAAACATACACACTTTTCAGTAATAAGGTTTATTTGGCAAAAATATCAAAATGCACATTTATCTTTTCATTTTCTCTCATTCCTGAACCAAGATATGGGGTCTTAAAATCTGTAAATTTGCCACGCATATGCCACACCCATGTCATACCTACCATGAAAAAAATTTAATATTGTGTGCTGTTTACTATCAGAAATATGCAGAAGAATCATCCTACTGCAACTGCAGCATGAATCTAGCATGCACTTTCAACAAGTAATACCAGGGGAAGAGATTTTAAAAAAATGGCGTAAGTCATTAATTACAAGATCAGCTATAAAACATGTATGAACACACCTGAGAAAACAAAAAATATACTGAGCATGAATCTCAGGTTGTCAGAAATAGATTTATGCTAAAAACACAATATGATGAATTTTTTCACCGACTAACAAATACTGGTGCTTTGTAGTGGCAGTACACAGTGTAATTTCACAAGTTAAGCTTGCTGCAGAATAGCAATGCACAAAACATGAGTCCTGCATAACTAATGCTTAATTATACAATGGCAAGAAAATTTCTAGCATTCCAATTGATCAGTTTGTGCCTGGAACAGAGATGTTATCTGAGCATAACATCACTGTATCAAGTCCAGGTGCAATACATGATCTTTTCACATGTTTTCTATAAGGCACAGATTACTACACCCTCAAGTCTGCCATGTAAAATCTCCCTTCCCATCATGTCACAGACAGTCTGCCCCCTTGAGCGCAATCTCTTTTATTTTGCAGTGAGTCATCTGTTTATGTTCGCTTGCACGCATGTGCAAGAAACATAGTGCCATCATCTGAGTTTTCCAGAGGTGTGTCAGCCTCTTCCAAATCAGTCAGTGTGTTTGCAGGCACGGTCACAGTGGGCCAATCACTGCTCCAGCTGTCTATGACAGCTGAAAATGCAGTGGCATACAGTTGAAAGGAGCTCTGCTTCCAGTGAGAGAGCTCCCCCTCAACGCATATGCATACGCATATTGCGTGCTAAGCCTCCCCCGCGCATACAGTATAGCCGACAGGGTGCCCAATCTCCCGTCGGCTCCAGCCCCAAAACAGCATTACAGCTGCCATTCTGGGGCCACCCCAGCGTGGCATACATCCGTGTATGGCCGACGGGGGTGCCCAATCCCCCATCGGCTCCAGACCCCAAACAGTTTTACAGCTGCCACGCTGGGAGTCCCACCCAGCATGGCACTAGCCCATATGGCCTAGGGGGTGCCCAATCCTCCGTCGGCTCCAGCCCCCAAACATCTCTGACAAGCTGCCGCCAGAGCCCACCCAGCGTGGCAACCACCCGCTGCCATCTTAATAATTAAAAAACCCTGTAAATTAAAAACGGTCCTCACAGTCTCTCTGCCCCTACCCGCACCCAACCACTGCGCACCTTTCCTTCCCACACCCCCCTCACCCCATACTTACCTCTGGAGTCCGGCGCGACGATCTTCGGTGGACCGGGAACACGTCTGCACTCTTCAAAGCCGACCGCGAACTGAGGAAATGCTGGTAAGCTGTATAATGTAATAGATAGGGTTTTTTTCAGCTTTGCTGCATATCTCGGGCATTCTTTTGAATTTTTGCACCAAATTTTCAACATGGGGTTTTTGGGACCCCTTCTCATGAATGCTGTCACTGTCATGGCGTTATTAGGGCCCGAAGGGTGATTTCACAGTCACTGCGCGAAATCACCTTTCAGGACCAATTAACAAAATGACTCTGCCAGTGTTCATAAGGTGGGCTCTCAAGAAGCCTATTTTGAAAATTTGGTGGAAAAATTCCAAAAAATGACTGTTTTACGAGCATGCGTTGCGCAGTTCCTACGCACACTCGTAAGTTCACGAATTTTCAATATTTTCACTCCAGATTTTCAACATTGCCATTTTACCACACTCTCTTATGAGTAGTACAGCTGTCATTTCTCACATCTCACCCAAAACGTGTTTCCACCCATGTAGCGCACAATGGCGTAGTTGGTGTGTGAAATTAATGTACGGGACACATTAAGAAAATCACAGTGACACTGTTCATGAGCAGAGGTCTTAAAATGGCTATGTTGAAAATTTGGTGAAAACATTCCTAAAACTGACTGTTTTACAAGCATGTGTTGCAGAGTTCCTACGCACGCTCGTAAGTTCGCAAATTTTCAATATTTTCACTCCAGATTTTCAACATTGCCATTTTACCACACCTCCTTATGAGCAGTACAGCTGTCATTTTTCACATCTCGCCCACAACGTGTTTCGCCCATGTGGCGCTCAATGGCGCAGTCGGTGTGTGAAATCAATGTATGGGACACATTAAGAAAATCACAGTGACACTGGTCATGAGCAGAGGTGTTAAAAAGGCTGTTTTGAAAATTTGGTGAAAAAATTCCCAAAAATGACTGTTTTAGGAGTGCACGTTGCGCAGTTCCTACTCACACTGGCAAGTTCGCGAATTTATAATATTTGCACACCAGATTTTCAACAGTGCTATTTTACCGCACTTCCTTATGAGCAGTACAGCTACCATTTTTCACATCCCACCCAAAATTTGTTTCCGCACATGTAGCGCACAATGGTACAGTCGGTGTGCAAAAACAATGTTTGGGACAGATTAAGAAAATCACAGTGACACTAGTCATGAGCAGAGGTCTTAAAATGGCTATGTTGAAAATTTGGTGACAAAACTCCATAAAATGACTGTGTTATGAGTGAGCATTACGCAGTTTCCATGCACCCTCGTAAGTTCATGAATTTGTAATATTTTCAGTCCAGATTTTCACCAGTGGCATTTTTCCACACCTTCTTATGAACAGTACGGCTGTCATTTTCCACAACATGGCCATTTCACACTTTCAGCGCAGAAATGCGTGGTCACTGTGGGAAATCATTGTTCGGGACAGATAAAGAAAATCACATTGACAATGTTCATGATCGGAGGTCCCAAAATGCCTGTGTTAACAATCTGCTGTAAAAAAAATCCCCAAACTAGTTACATTACGGGTGTGCGTTGCACAGTTTCTATGCACACTCGTGACTTCACCATTTTTTTTAAGATTTTCACACCAAATTTTCAACATTGCCATTTTTTACACCTCCCCATGAACAGTACTGCTGTCATTTTTCACATCCTGTTCGGAATGTGTTTTTGCACCTGTAGTGCCTAATGCCATAGTCACTGTGCAAAAGCAGTTTTCGGCTAACAAATTTATATTGCCACTGTTCATGAGGTGGGGTTCACAAAAAAACCATGTTGAAAATTTGGAGTGAAAATACCAACGAATGCCTGAGGCGTTAGGGTTTCTGACCATAACGCCCCACCCTGTAGAGAATGACAGGCATCAGGGGTGTGACTTGGGATTCTTGCCTGTAATACTCTTACCATTCCACCCCCACCCACACCCTGCAGCCAGTGAGAGGCATCAAGTTGTGCCTTGGACTCTTCGGGCCCAAACGTTACCCCATTCTCCTATAACGCACCCATCTCACCGTATTTCCTGAAGGAATGGGGTGCACATAAGGGCCAAAGACCCCAAGGCACACCGTGACACTTGTCAGTGTCTGCAGGGTAGGGTGTGGTGAAATGGTGTGGTCGTTATGCCTGACAACCCAAAGGCACACCCCAATGCCTGTCACTCTCTGCAGGGTGGTGGTGGGGTTGGCTTCAGTTCAATACTTCGCTGCCATTCCTATTATGCAGCTCTGTAACTTCTACACTACCAATGCCAATGCCAGCAAGCAAACATTCAGCATTGACAAATGCTTGTTCTTTCTGTTCTGCAGCTTAAAAAGAAGAGTGAGCTGTTGTTGAAAGAAACAGAACCCAACTCTCCAATATCGCTTGCTCACTCCACAAACAGCTAACTTTGGATTTAAGATTTTTTTTTCCCGTAACTAATTTTCTTACTTTAAAATATGGCTAGTTTAGTTTATTTAAACTAGAGCACCTGATGCACTTGTAAAGCGGAGCAGAAAAATGGAAAAGCAAAGCTGCTCACTCCACTGAAGCACACTTTCACTTTCAGAATGTCTGCTTTTCAAAAACAGTGCACACATGTGCTACTTACTGATTGTTGGGTCTGTTTTGTACAGTTTTTCTGGGCTTCCACACAAAAAATTAAACAGTCTCCACTGGGGCTACTTTTGTGGTAGCGCAGAGGGGCTTGAGTAAGACAGACATGCACACATGGGGGGGCAAGGCACACACACAAGGAGGTCATCCAGTTCAGCACTACCTGGGCAGGTTCAAATTGGAAGCAGATTATGTACTGACAAACAAATAATTGTGGAGGAATAGAACCCATGCATTGTTTCTGATGGGAATGCTTTTGAAAACCTGCTCATAGCCAATATCCCATCACCCACCCAAAAATTGTCTAATTTGACATCTACTTGTTCAGCCCTATTCCAATTCCAGCAGTTCTCCTTTCTGTAGGTGGAACAGCTCCTTCAGAACCTAGACACCCAAAAAAGTGTTGGCACTGATATCATTGAGCCCTTGCTTCTAGAAATGGGTTACTCTATCCTAACTGCTCCTATAACCCATCTTTTCCACTTGTTGATAGCAAGTTGTGAAATCCTACTACTGTGGAAAACTGCTCATATAAATCCACTATTTAAGATAGGAGATAAGGCCTAATCACATAACTATGGGTCCATCTCCATTCTCCTGGTACTAGCCAAATTACTTGAAAAACTGGTAAATATGCAGATTAGAAAATACCTTAATAAACTCAATATCATTAACCCTATGCAATTAGGTTTTTGAGCTGAACACAACACCTGCTTTAGTTAGGGTTACCAACCATCGGTTCACTGCACTTGATCAAAAACTTACTAATGTGGCAATATTCTTAGACCTTAGTACAGCTTTCAATACTGTAGACCACAATATTCTACTCAGCAAACTCATGAATATTGGCACAGGTTTGAATTCAGTGGCTTGGTTTAGGGAGTACCTTGTTGGGAGACAACAGCAGCTAAACACAGTAGGGTCATTATCCTCCTATGCCCATATTTGCAAAGCAGTGCCACAAGGATCCATATTAGGACCATTGTTATTCATGATTTATACTGATGATCTGGGTACTAATATTGTAAATGCAAAGCTGTACCTTTATGCAGATAACACCATTCTGTACACTGCTAGTCCTACCCCAGAGATGGCTATGAATATTCTTCAAGAGGTGTTTGATCAACTCCAAATTAATCTGTGTGCTTCAAAGCTTCTTCTAAACTCCACAAAAACCAAGTACACGGTACTCTCTTCCAAATCTTTCCTGCCCACCTCCTCAGTAGGCATAACAACTCTAACAGGTGAAAGGTTGGAGTTGGTAGATTCCTTCAAGTATCTGGGCAGGTGGCTGGATAGCAAGTTATTTTTCACAGTCTATATTGAAAGTCTTTGTAAGCTGGCCCAGTGGCGTGGGCTGAGGCAGCAATGCCTTACCTCCTGCCATGCCGGCGACCCCGTGTTCGCGGTGTGAATGGGTCATTGAGGGCTGGCCCGGAGGACAGCTCTCCTCTCCTCTCCTGGGGAGGGTGGCTTGGAAGTCTCACTGAATGACTGCCCCCAGGTGGAGGTCAAGGGGTGGTATGGTGAGGACCCCAACTTAAGGGAGGGTGCTGCACAGTGACGTATGTACCCCAGCAATGGGGAGAAAGGGAAAAGTATGGAAAATGCCCAGCAGCAGCAGGATGAATGGTCGGCCCCTCGCAGGCTCCACACTGGTGGCTGGGAGCTGTTCCCACAAGCCAGGGACAGCAGAAGGTAAGACCACCCGGAGGAGCCGGGTAGAGGGCTGGTGGGCTAATCTGGAAGGAAAGCCACTGCAGGAGGAGGAGGAGAAATAGAATAAAAAGAAGAAAAAAAGAGTCTGTAAAAAGTTACACCAGACGCTTGGGTACTATTATAGAAATAAATTCTGTTTTAGCCCTGAGACTAAAACAGATGTGTTCAGGCGATCTTTCTTCCCATATTAGATTATGGTGATACCATATACAAAAGCACCTAATTTTCTCATCTATCTGAAATAGATGTGATTTACCATAGAGCACTCTGGTTTATCACTGGCTTGCAGGCCAGAACACATCATTGTCTCCTCTATGTAGCAGTGGGTTGGACTTCGCTTACAATCAGAAGGTTCAGGAATCTACATGTCTTGTCCTCCAAAGCTATGCAGAATTCACTGCCACCATATATATCAAGTCTCCCTCAGAGATCTACAGGATGGTACAACCTAAGAAAATTTAATGCCATTCTGCTTGATGTCCCAAGGCTCTATTCGAAATGTGGTAAGATGGCCTTTAGCTGGGTTGCCCTCACATCTTGGAATGCCCTGCGAGAATTGCTTAAACTGACTTCATTAGTCAGCCTCTATTATTTTAAGATTCTACTTGGTCAATTTTGTGTTGACAGATGTATATGCTATTAAAATACTGTGTAAATCATGTTTTACTACATGATAAATACTGCATTTTTTAGCAGCTTTCTGAATGCGTCTACTCTGATGTAAATACTGTATATATATATATATATATATATATATATATATATATATATATATACATATATATATATATATATATATATGTATATACACACAATTCTATTGTCTCTAGTTTTGTATTAGAGTATAGAAACATAGACATTTTTCAGCAAATAAGGACCTTTGGCCCACCTAGTCTGCCCCAATACCTCCAGTAACTGTGCACTCTTCTGCTCTGCCTGTATTAGGTTGACCCCTGCTCCCCTTTCCAGTAGTCCCTTATGCCTATCCTAAGCACCTTTAAATCCATTTATTGTTTCTGCCCCCACCACCTCCACTGGCAGCCTATTCCATTTGTCCACCACCTTCTCCATGAAAAAGTACTTCCTCACATTTTCCCTGAATTTTCCTCCTGCCAATTTCATGTTGTGGTCCCTTGTCCTTGAGCAACTTTTCCTCTGAAAATTGTATTCTCCTGACCCTTATTTCTCTCCTTGAGGTACTTAAATGTTTCAATCATATCCCTCCTCTCCTCTAGAAAGTACATATTCAGTTCCTTCAACCTAGCTTCATAGGGTTTGTTATGTAGTCCATGCATCATTTTGGTCACCCTTCTCTTAACTGCCTCCACCCTATCGACGTCCTTACACAGGTGGGGCCTCCAGAACTGGACACCATACTTCAGATGTGGTCTTACCAAAGACCTGTATAGTGGAATTATTACCTCTCTTTTTCTACTGGTGATCCCCCTGCCTATGCAATCCAGCATTCTGCTAGCCTTTCCTGCTGCCTTGTCACATTGCCTCCCAACCTTGAGGTCACTGGAGATGATCACCCCCAAGTCTCTCCTGCTTGGAGCATTCAATTTCCTCCCCTGCAACCTGATATGACACTCCTGGGTTTTTGTGCCCCATGTGCATTATCTTGCACTTTTTTGCATTGAACCTTAGTTGCCAGACCCTTGACCACTGCTCCAGCTTTTTTTAGGTCCCCCTTCATTCTATCTACCCCCCCAGTGTGTCCACCCTGTTGCAAAACTTAATGTTGCCTGCAAACAAGAAGATCTTCCTTTCTAGTCTCTCTGCAATGTCACTGATAAAGACATTGAAGAGGACTGGACCCAATACCAAATACCTGCTGTCACCCTACCCTCTTCAAAGTGAATACCATTTACCACCACCTTCTGTGTCCTGTTATCCAGCCAACTTTCCACCCACTTTACCACCTTCTTTCCTACTCCCATGTTCTGCAGCTTTTTTATCAACCTATGATGTGGCACTGTGTCAAAAGCCTTACTGAAATCCAAGTAGGAAATGTCCACTGCCCTCCCTCTCCAATCCACCTCCCTGGCACCCAATCAAAAAACTCTGAGGTTAGTCAGGCACGACATCGCCCACCCCCATGAAACCATGCTACCTGATATCCTATAGACCATTGACAGCCAGGTATTCCATGGTTCTTTCCTTCAATAGTGTTTCCATGATTTTCCTCACCACTGAGGTCAGACTGACTGGCCTATAATTTCTCACCTCCTCCTTGTCCCCACTTTTGTGTAGAGAAACCACATCAGCCCTCCTCCAGGCCCTGGGGACCTCTCCTGTTTCTAAAGACAGATTGAACAGGGCAGTCAGTGGTTCTACCAACACCTTCCTTAGCTCTTTAAGAATCCTGGGGTGTATCTCATCTGGTCCCATTACCTCATCTACGCTCAGTTTTGCCAGTTCCCTGAGTACCTCTTCCTTGGAAAAAAGGCTAGTATCCACCTCTGTGCTCACCATGCCCCTAGCTGATATACCGACCACGCAGTGTTGGGAATACCGCGAAGACCATCTCAGCGACATTTTTTGGCAGTTTGCTGTGATGGTCTCCACATTCCTGACACTGTTGCCGTTGAGCTGTTTGCCCCCATCCCCAAACTAACTCCAACTGGAGTCAGGAATCTAAAGTTCAGGGTGTGCGGGGGCAGAGCCCCCTGCATGGGGGGTGTGGGGGGCAAAGCCTCCCACAGAAAATACTTGGTCCCCAAGCAACGGCACAACATCAATTGGCAGTGTTGTGCCTTCGCTGTGTCGTCGGTCGACAAATTTCTTGTCGCCGTGGCATAGTGGAACCCTCCCTAGCTCATGTTGGTCCACTTCCTGGTCCCTCCAGCGTAAACACTGAGCAGAAATATTTGCTCAGTATATTCGCTTTCTACTGGTCATCCGCTATATTGCTCCCATTTTCCCCTTTCATTCACACAATTCCCCCTTTGCCTTCCTTTTTTCACTGATATATCTGAAAAAAGGTTTTGTCTCCCTTTGTCACTGAATATGCGATATGTTCTTCTGGCTGTGGCTTGGCTTCCCTAACTGCCTTCCCGGTCTCCCTTTGTTTTTTCCTGATATCATTCCCTAACCCCTTCCTCCTGAGTCTTTTTGAATTGCCTAAATGTGGTTTTCTTTGCTTTAACTTTTTCTTCCACCTCTCTAGAGAACCATAGTGGTCTCTTCTTTCTCTTCCCTGTTTGACAAAGAGTTGAGTCATCATTGCAATCCCTGCTTTGATTGCCTCCCACTGTCCCTCTGCATCTTTCTTATCCCCTACACTGGCCAGAGATTCCTTTAAGCTTTCCTCCCATCTTTCTGAAGTCTGCCCTCTTAAAGTCTAGAATTCTTGTCCTCACATGGCTTGGTTCCACCCCTTCTATAATACCAAACCACACTGTTCTGTGATCACTGTTCCCTAGGTGCTCCCCCACTGTAACCCCTGTCACGCTGCCCCCATTTGTAAGTACCAGGTCCAGTATCGCCTCCTCTTGTGTGGGCTTCTCGACCAACTGCTTAAGGAATACCCACTGGAGGGAGTCCAAGATGCCACTGCTCCTAGCCATTGCTGCTTCTTGGAGGTGCCAATCACATCCAGCAGATTGAAGTCACCGACCAGCAACACCTCTCCCTTGTGTGCCATCCTTTGGATTGCTAGCAACATCTCCCTGTCTATGTCTTTTCCCTGAGTTGGTGGACTGTATATTATCCCTGTGTGGATGTACGATCCTGATTTCTTTCTAGTGTGACCTCCAGCATTTCCCCATCACACTGTTCCACTTGAATTTCTGTGGCCTTTATGCTTTCTCTCACATACAGAACCACCCCTCCCCCCTTTTTGCCCACTCTGTCCTTCCTGAATAGATTGTACCCTGGCATGGTCACCTCCCAGCTCTGGTTTTCTTTATACCAGGTCTCCGTGATGTCCACAATGTCCAACACAGATTCCACCATGGTAGCCTTGAGGTCACTTATATCTGTAGGCCTGTGTTTATAAATTGATTTTTAATTTCCTGTATTATATGTGCTGCCACCTTACTTTCTGTAATGTTACCTGTCCTAATAAGTACCTCCTTGTAAATGAGCATTGCTCAGCGGAGCTCTTTCCTGGTAAAATAAAGAAATACAAATACAGCTAAATCCAGTGAAGCACAGCACCAACTAGTGGACAAATCATGAACCTACTTGTTTTTAAATGTTCTTCCACAGTAAAAAAAACAACACTTCAAATCTGTTAAAAATGTATTTTTATTTCTTTCATTTAAATAAAAGTGATCCATTGTATGACAACAATAGTGCACTCCAGCATGTGTGTCGGTGCTGGGATAATATAACTCCTCAGCTGTTAGATGCACTCAGTCAAGCACCCAAGGTGTGACATAATCCCATCATGACACACACTCTGTCATGCATTATTGCTTTATTCAAATGAAAAGCATAAATGGGATCTGCCTTAAATTAAAGGTGATCACTATTAAAAGAAGCACACAGTGGTGCACAGATGTGCACCTTCTGTTACCTTCCTAAAACTCAAAAGGGTCTTTCAAAGCCCCCAGGCAGACCAACTGTCTAGAGTATAGGGTCTCTTTCTGAGAATTTGTCTCACTTAACAGACTTCTTTTTACAGCCAATAGTTCACAGTTTGCAATCATGCACCAAAGACTCCATGCATGTCTTAGAAAAACCACAGGGTGTCACATGGCATTCTTTTTTTATATAGATCACCATAGATAGCAATGTAACTTCTCTGTATACCTGCATTCCACATAGTTGAGGGCTCCAGGCTTTGAATAATTTCTTCAGACAATTGCCTGTACCATCATACCATATCACCACCCACATTCCTTTTATCAGCTGTGAAATTCACAATTTGTTCACCTTCAATAACACCATGTGTAACCCCTAGGCAGCACTATCCCTAAGGTTACTACCCCACTTGTATTCCTAAGCACAGGTTCAGGGGCCTGGATTCAGTATTTAGGTACCTCCACCCAGAGTAACAGTGATGGAGGTGTCTGTCTAACCTGTTATAGCCCTCTGGGAAGCTATAACCACCCACTAACCCTCCTAGTGGCTTGAAACCTTTAACAGCAGTAAACACACAGTCTGTAAATAGCAGTAGTAATATGCACACACCCTTCACACTTACCACCAGGGCTGGACCTTCAGCAATATCCCTGGAGACCCCCTGTAAAACACGGCTAGCAAGACAACTGTACACTTTCACTACTATAACCCAACTAATAATATGCACATAATCCAGGTTAAACGTGAAAAGGACAATCAGATTTATTTAGGGGTCATAAACAAGGAAGGAGCATGAATTTGGTTAAATGATTGGTATTCTGATTTATTTTCGGTTCTTGGCATGCGCATTTAGTCCCAAAATAGGCAGTTCTACAACACTGGGTACCCAGGATGGAGCGCTGGCTAGCCAGAGGCATTGCCTGGGGGTGGTCGGCACTGCAGCTGTTGTTGGGGCCCTTGATGGAAAGAAAGGCAGTTAGCATGCACAACAACAAGATGATTATTTGTAATCCTGGCCAGTTGCCTAGTCTCATGAAACCCAAGAATTTGAAAAGAAATCAGACAGCACCACAGATGATTAAGTGACTTGTTGCAGGGAGCTACCCTGATTGTACTCACGCTGCCAGTAGGCTGTAAGTTTGTAGGCGATATGGAGACCTCGTGGTGTTCACCGATGAGCATGGTGGAGCAGGGCTGTCATGATACACCTCCTCTTCACAGCCTTTTCCTCCAGGTGGCCGCAACCTACAAATTGTTTCTGCACAGGGGCTGGATCCCCAAAGCCGGTCTCTCACTGAAGACAGTCTCTGGTGCAAGGCGGTTGGTCTGGGCTGGGATAGCAAAGGCCCAGGCTTGATGAGCATGTTGGCAAAGTTCAGTTTGGGTTTTGCTGGTGAAACCCTCAGCTGGTGTAGCAAATTGGGTTGCAAACAGGCAGGTCTTGACCTACAGGGAAACATTTGGCATATTCAAGTCAAATAGCATCAGCTTCTCACAGATCAGATACAGTCCAGTTACTATTGCAGTAGATTCACTGAGCAAACCTCTTGATCCAAAATCAGTCTCACACACTAGCTGGGCTGATCACTTTACAGGAGCAAATCTTCAGTCCAAAATGCCAGCGGTGCCTTCAAACTCTTCAACACTTTCTGCTGCAGTTTCAGTCATAAATTGGGTGCCTCCAGCTTCTGCAATCAGGCAGTCCAATGCAGGAGAACACTGGTAGTGAGGCAAGTTAGGCCTCTTCCTGCCGATTCCCCTACACTCCATTCAGGGAGCCGCTGCTTGGAAGCTCGAGCTGTTCACAATTCAAGCTACAACTCTAACTGATCCATTGTCTGTTACAGTTCTGGGTATTTCCATTGGATTCCAGGATTCAGGTTGCCTGGGGAAGCTGTCAGTCACAGGTTAGACACCCCCTTCTGTCCAGTTTGGGAGCCAACCTAAAAACTACAAAAACTACAGAATTCCTTTCCAGGTGACACTTGAGCCAGGATCTATTTTAGGTCAACTGACCAAAATGTGCTGCACTCAGGACCAGGGCAGGGTGCGAGCGCGGGTTTACGTATTCCAATTGTGAATCCAAACAGACAGCAATGCACTCGCACACCAGAGCCAGGAGTATGTCCTCCAATGAAGGGAATCACTCACCATTTGTAAATTCAAAATAAAGACATAAATTTATTTAGCCTTATGCCATATAACACAACACTGTAAGGTGTCCAGAGTGTGGCCCAATTGGGGCTTCGCCATTGAGGCTTAGGCTATAGGACCACCCTTTTGTAGTAGGCAAAGCATTATGACATCATACCTTAACCCTTTCTGCACATGCAATAGCAAACATATTAAAAATGCTGTGAATTAAATATTCTGCATTTTAGATTTAAAGTGGCGTTTAATATTATCAAATTCTGGTATCATGTTGTAATGGCACTACAATATTTATTTTGGTGTTTCATTTCAACCTATGTTATGCCATTCGATTAGTGCTGGTTTAACAACATTACAAAAAAAAATACTAAACTAAAACTTACATGCCGTCTATATAAAAAAGCATCAAAATGAAAAACAAAATGGTGTCAATTGTAGTGTTGTAGCCTATATTAATATCAGTTGTCAAAAATTATTCAAATTAATAAAGATTGGTTTTTGACCAATAAGATTATAGCATACAAATATTCATACCTATTTCATGCTTATACTATTTCAGGCTATAATTTATTTATCTATTGTTCATTTATTTACTTTTTTTGACCCAGTAGGCCCACTGAGACTAGAAGTCCCTTTTTCAGGGGCGTCCGGGGGGGGATACAGATGGTAACCACCTGAAATTGAACCAGATTAAGCTGTTGGTGGTATTTTTAGTGAATGGAGGATATTTGACCAGGACACCGGGGAAATTCCCCTGCTCTGCAGGAGAGGGAGCTTTGATCTTTTCAATGGAGGAGCAGGAGCCCAGTCATGCACTGGTCTCTGAGGTGGAAGGTGGACGAGAGGCTACCATGATAGCCATAGAAGAAACACAGAGCATGGGACCAAGTAATTTACTGAAGCAATCTCTGAAGCAGGACAATGTCCATATATAGGATACAGACCGGAGTCCTGATGCTAGAACGGAGGAGGAGCTACAACGTGCGGTGGAGGAGAAGAAAAGTTTGCTGAAAGCACAGCTAGAGAAACTCGATCTAGAATATACAGAAGCAAGACATCAGTTGGATGAGGAGAAAAAACGAAAGCGCCTACCAGGAACGTCATCTCCAATGTCGGTGAAGGTTTTTTTTCTTTCAAGCAGGAAAGGGCCGAATGGAGAAGACGACTTCTGCCCCGCAGACACCCGGAAGTACGCCACAACCTCCCTTGCAGCCTTGGTCACCTGAAGGAGCACTACAAACAGCAGTATGGCTATGAAAAGTGACAGAATGGATTCCAGACCCCACAGTGCCTATACTGGGCACGGATTCCCTCCCAAAGTCTGTAAGTACCGAGACTGTAGCTCGTATGTTACCAGAGGAGTTAGGACCTAGTATGAAGGAGAAAACAATTATTTCTGAAATGGGGAATGTTGTGTTGTCTCCTAGCTATTCTCTACTCACCAGTCAAGCAGATTCATTTTCCAATGCCTCACTAGGGCCTGTGCTAGGGGAGAAAACTATCATGGAGAGAGGGGAGGAAATGACAAATGTGGGGAATGTGGCAAATCATGTTACTAACAAAGACAAAGGAATGCAAGCTAGCAAAAGTGTGGATCCCCTTACACACGATAGTACTGCACAGCCTATGGAAAGGCTTGCAGAAAGGCTAGACAATAACTTGCTAACAGATTCTGCCCCCTCTGAGGAGCAACAGAACACCCATGTACCAGATGTTGCCCCCACCTATGCCAGCTTGTTCCATAAGCCAACAGAGTTGGCCAAAAGACGTAACGCTGTATGTCTAAGATACACGAGTGGTCTGGACAATATGCCTGATAAGGTATATGTGGGGAGAGAATTAATTAAGAGGTCTCTGGATTTTACCATAGCAGAGACGTATGCTTTCATACATGCTCCAGGGGAAAGCACTTTTGACATTAGCTTTTGTTCCCCTGAACAACTGGAAAGATTCTGGGGCAAATATACAGTACTAAAGTCAAATCCATTATGGGTTCCTTTTCAAGCCATTCCTCTCACAAAAAGTCCTACAAAAATTATTACCATCCTATTTCATAACGAAGGAGTGAATATAGCAGATATTATATATTGGCTGCAGCACAGAATCGAAGTGCATGACACCCCAGAGGCTATCTTTGATACGGAGGGCTTTTGGAATGGAGGATGGTGATTGAAAGTTACATTGCAACAATCACTTTCTGGAATGGTTCATCTACCTAACTGTTTCTTCTTCTTAGATAGGGACAAAGGGTCCATATTTTACCCAGGATAGCCCCGTCACTGCTACAGATGTGGATCAGCTAGGCATCTGAGTAGTCAGTGTGATGTCATTAAATGCACACAGTGTGGTAATATTGGCCACATGAGTCATTTTTGTAAAGCAGGGGTGAAATGTAATTTATGTGAGGGGGAGGGGCACAACTTCACAGACTGCCCCTGGGCCTCCCATAACACGGATGATTAGGATTATGGAGTGCAGGACTATTATCTTCATAAGACTTGGAGAAAATCAAGACCCACAGGTCCACCCCACCCCCTCACCCCTCCTCCACTCCACCCCCAAATACAAACACTAGCGTGGAAGTAGTGAGCCAGATAAATAAAATCCTGTATCTCAATGTGTGTGCCATTACCAAATAAACCAGTGGAAAACCACAAATGCAAAAGGATGCAATGTGTGCCAATATATGGTCACTGGTAAGGAACTGATACGACCAAATGGCACGCACATTGAGATATAAGATTTTATTTCCTGTACCACAACATTTCTTGTATATATTCTTTGGTGTGGTTGTAACATACATTATACAGGTAAAACAGTGAGACCCCAGGAAGAATGAATACAGGAGCATGTAAGATCTATTTTAAACAAGAAATTGGACACACCAGTAGGGAGACATTTTTTTCATGTGCATAAATCTGATCTTGATAGTTTTAAATTTATGGGAATAGAACAAATAAAATGCACACCCAAGAGGAGGGGACAGACCTAATTTGTTACTACAAAAAGAGAGTTCCTGGATATTTAGAGCTGAAACAGTAAATCCCACAGGTCTGAATGAAAGATGGGATTTAAAACCTTTTTTTAAATCATAGGAAATTAATAGAGTTAAATTCAGCTTAGAATTGTTAGACAGTGATGTATATAATCTGTTCTTAGAGAGTGTTGCTTTGTATTAAATAATGTATTTTCTTGTTTCAGGTACTTGTGTGTGAAAAACTTTCCAGTACAGATGGCTAGCATGAGCTCATGCTTCATGATCCAAATGTCTTTAGTTGTTATGGCTCCTTATTTATCCTGTATATGGATATTGAATTCAGTGTATCCCAATGATGGAAAACCTGTTTAACTAATAATGGAACAGAATTAATAAGTATTGTAGCCCAAGAAAAAAGTTAACAAGAGAAATGACTTTGCATTTTCCACTGCACTACTGTTTCAGCAAAAGAGAATTTGGTTTATGTTTATTATTCCTACTAATAGTGTGATGCATATGAGGAGTAAAATGAGTGAAATGAAAAGTTAGGGTACACAAATTTGTAATTGAAGTTTTTTTAATTAACAGATGATTGATTTTTCTAATGTGATGTCACAACTTTATTATGTATTTAAATGTGCACTGATGACCAGGATGTAAAATGTCCCCTTGAAGGCATTAAGCCAAGGCGCTAAGGGCTCTCACAAGGTGGATTTATACAATATGGCATTTTGTTGTTTAAATTCTGTTGTTCTGTGTTTTTTTGTGCGGTTCAAAGGAGTGCTATGTATTTTGTATTGTTTGCTTAAATTGTTAGGGTAGCTACCCGTTTGCAGCCTTACCCTACTTGTGGCCTTGATCAGAGTTCCTCTGTTGTTCTAATAAATTTAAACCACTGGATTGGGAGATGGAAATGGAAGGGGAGTAGAATACAACTTCCATTGCCTCATTGCAGAAAGACTGTGGAGCTGATGTAGAGAACCAAACTATAGAACTTACAGGAAAGGACAAACCTAAAAGATGAAGGATGGGGTCCAGAGCCTGTAAAAAAACAGTTTAAAAAGCTTTTTTTTTTTTTTTTTTAAAACTGACTTATGGACACATCTCAATATAGCCTGACCTTGGCATCACTTAATACTAATAGCATTCTTTCTGACAGAAAAAGATTGTCAACCTTCTATTTATTTTCTGAAATGAATTGTGATATTGTTTTTTTAACAAGGCACTAGGCTCAGAAACCTACAGGGTGTGCAAGTAATTAAGAAGGCATGAATATGGGGAGAGTCATATTGGTCGGTGGGGGATGACTTATGTAGTGGAGTAGGAATTGCTTTTAAGAATATAAATGCTAAAATAGTGCATATGGTAGACTTAATGTCAGGGAGGGCTTTAATGCCGGACATAAGGACAGATTCCACAGATTTCAGACTGATCAATGTGTGTGCCCCACTGACTAAAACCCAGAGAATAGATTTCTTCAGATTAATGCAACCATATCTACATACATCCAGACACATACTCTTTGGGGGAGATTTTAATGTTATTAGGTTTAAGGATGACAGGGGGATTGAACACAGAGAAATTCTACTGTAATGCTACCTTTCTAAATACTAGATCAAGTGGGGCTTCATGATGTGTTTTATAAAAAAGGTGACAAAAGTCAACACACTTTTTTCAAAGGCCGCTTATCCACTAGGATTGACTACTGTTTTTTGTCGCCCTCGCTTCTGGTACAGGAGGTGAGGGTGACACCAGTGGCTTCCTCAGACCATGGCCTGTTGACTGTACAAATCTCAACTTACAGGGCTGCTTCTATGGGTTGGGGTTATTGGAAACTTAATAATAGCCTTTTAGAAGACCCCTTAATACAAGAAGGCTTCGAACATCTAATACAGGCTAGACAGTCAGTCTATTTTTTATATGATGCCTGTACCGATTGGTGGGAAGATACCAAAACATACATAAGAGATTATTTTAAAACAATGGGGGAGAATGAAGGGGAAAGTAAAAAGGGATGATTATTCCAAAATCAGAGATGAATGTTATGACATCCTATCACAACAAAAAGAGGGTTTACAAATAGACCAACAATATTTAGGCATGCTTAAAGAGGACATGGCTAAATTGCAATATGATCGAATGAAATCTCTGGAAAAAGAACAGAGATTTGGGACACATGGACCACCAGACGTAAATCCATTTGAAAATAGTGCAATAAGAAGGAATGCTAAAGTAATTTACTCCTTAAAAACAGAAGAGGGACTGGTTGTGACAAACGGGAATATTTTAAAAGAAATAGAACAACATCTCACTAATATGTTCCATATGTCTATCACCTCGGAGATAAACATAAAAGACTGGCTAAAACAAGAGTCCCTGCCAACACTGGAACCTTATTAGTTCTTGTTTTTGATAAGACCAATAACTGACCTGGAGTTAGAAGCAATTATAAATTCCTTACATAAAGACAAAACACCTGGAGTAGATGGCCTACCTAATGAAATCTATGTAAAAAAAATTTCCAAATGTAAATCACAAATGGTGTCTCTATTCAATGAGATAGTATATAATGTAACTTTACCTCATTGTATGACCGAAGGATTGATCATAGTTATATATAAAGATGGAGATAGGCAAGACTTATCCAGTTGGAGGCCAATAACTTTATTGAACTTTGATTTTAAAATTTTAACTAAATTGTTAAGTAAAAGAATAGCCAATACTTTACAAAATATTATACACCCCTCTCAGATGTGTGGAATTCCAGGTAGGAAAATAAGAGGCAATTTAATACTATTAAGAGAAACCTTTAAAAAAGACAAAATGAAGAAATATCAGGGTGGGTATTTAGTATAGACCAATCGAAGGCTTTTGACAGGGTTTCTCGTTGTTATTTGTGGGAATGTTTGTCCACTTATGGCTTCCCTCAGGAATTCATTTCATGGATGAAACTTTTTTTTACAAGAAAGTAACAAATGCACCATATATTAATGGGTGGGTGGGAAAACAATGTAAGATTTTAACAGGAGTGTGACAGAGATGTTCATTAAGTCCCATCTTGTATGTTCTCTCAATTGACCCTTTATTACAAAAGATAAATAGAGATGAGAACATCTGTGGGTTATCTGTACATAGTACAGATAGAGAAATAAAAACAACAGTCTATGCTGATGATTTATGTATAATTGTGGCTGATAAATTCTTGACTAGTAAAATTTCAGAACTTTTACAGGAGTTTGCACAAGGTACTGGTTCACAGATTAATAATAAAAAGTGTTCCTGTTTACCAGTAGGAGACCCAGGCCAGTATGACACAGAGATTATGAAGATACCCATGACTACAGGGTATAGTAACATTTTGGGTCTATATTTTGGACCGGGGACCTGGCCATCTATAGCTGGCAAATTGTACTAGAGAAAGTATTGTACAAAGTAAAATAATGGAATAGGTGGCACATGTCAAAACTCAAGAGAGTGTATAAGATTAAGACATATTTAGTGACTATGTTCTTATATCTCAGTGAGATATAGCCCAACCAAAAGGCTTGGAGACAACAATATTGAGTTGTTTCTCCTCATGCTTATGGGGGAGCAGACTGAATCCTTTAAGAGAGGTATAACTTATTTGACAAAACAAAAAGGGGGTGTTAATATGACAAACCCAATTCTCTTTTTTCATAGTATATTCTTATACTGTAATATAAAGCCTCTTTTAACTTGCTCTGATATTATATGGATACCTCGGGTTAAAGATCAGATGCAACAATGGATAGATGGATGGCCAGAAAATGGACCCATAACTCGACAGAAATCTCTACTTGGCTTACCCACTTATTTTCAATCATGTTTTGGGAAAATAAAGTTATGGTTAATAACAAAACAGCAGATATTTACCTTGAAGAGGAAAGCTTTTTACACCATGATACAAGAAAAAGAGTTCCATGAACTACCATATTTTAACAATAAATCTCCTATTGAACAGAACTTTATAGGTCAAATGCTGACAAATAGGAGAATTCCAGATCACAAATGAGATGTTCAGTGGCTCTGTACACATCTGCAGTTAAATGTAAAGGACAGTAGGAAACATAAGGGAAGAGAAGAGAGGCACTGCCCTAGGGCTTCATGTGTGGGAACCCCGGAAACATCTATATTTCTCATGTCCATATATAATAAGCTTCTGGGAACTAGTCAAACCAAAATGGAGGAGTGCTCCTTTTCCACCCTTGGTACAGGAAAATCTACTATTAGGGATTCTACAAAAAAACTGGGGACGTTTTAATATATCAACATTACAGATCATACTCTTGTGTTTTAAATATCACATTTGGATAACTCATAGTGTCCTTACAAAAATTAGAATTAACTCAAGAACAGTTATTCAGTATAATAATGACCTCTATTAATGAGATTAGACAAAGGGAGAAACAACTAGTCTCCCATCAGAAATATTTGGAATGGTGGAGGCCAATTAAGTGGATACCACCATAACTACTTACAAGGTAGGACATATAACATATAGGATTACATTTATGGTTTCATGATAGTATAAAGCAGAATTTCCCATATAGTACTAGTGGGAAGGGGTTGATGTTTTACCATAGAAGACAATAATTGGTGGCTTTGAATCTTTATCTGAACATAATCTTTTAATAATATGGCCGAAACAAATGTATGAAAGTATTATATGTTGAATTTGGCTGTGTTCTTTTTTTTTTTTGTGTGTGAAGCTAATTTTATTTATTGACAAAGTTCAAATAAAAAAATATCCATACTATCTTTGGGGGGGGGGTTAAATTGTAAGTTCAATATTTTTTGCTATTTTGCTTGTAGTTTTTTTTTTTTGGGTTTCAATATTTCACAAGCGTATGACTATAATACTTATTTACTTTCAAGTGTATAATTTGTTGGATGGATTATTATTTGTGTGAATCAACACTATTTTTGTACATAGTTGATTTTTGCAGTTATAATAAAAAAAATTCCCCTACTCTTTTCCAGAAGTGCCATGGGCTCTTTAACATCCACCTGAGCAACCACCAGAACAGGCAGACGAGATCTCGGTTTAATGTCTTATCCGAAAGACAGCACTTCAGGAGTGCAGCACCCCCGTGCTGCACTACAGTATCAGTATTAGGATTTAACCCAAGTGCCTGGTATGGGGATAGAACAAGCAGCCTTCTGATATTCCGGCTTCAGAGGCAAGAGTGCAACCTGCTGAGCCAATGACACTATAAGGCTGACTACACAAAATGTAACATCTAAATTCTGGATTTAATGTCTGTTGCACATGGATTAATTAATACTTGTATTAAATTGCATATGATTGTAACATTCTAATTTTCTCCAACAATAAAGGAGAGTATTAGAATCTCCATTGCTAGACACTATTAAACAATTACTAAACCATTACAATTGCATGACCAAATAACAAAAAGGTTGGCATTGAAAAACACTTTACAGAATTCAAATTATATGGGACCCAATTCATTTTATATATTTTATGGGTCACTCTAGTTAGTACCATAAAAAAGGAGAAAACATATAATAATGTGAAAAATATACCCCTCTCATTAAAACTTACTCTTTAATATCCAATTAGTGTTATATATTCTAAATGTCTCTCCAGAGTTACTGCCAAAAAGGAAGAAAGTAAATAATAATATAAGAAATATTACTTTCTACATTAGTGTTTGTAGAACACATTCAAAAAATCTTATCAGTCCACATTTGTCCAGGCAGCTGTTGTGGTGATCTGGAAATCCTGTGCACTCCAAACAAAACACACTGTGGAGAGAAAAAGAGAAAAGTATTATTTTCCATAGCTCAGATATTCATCTTTTAGTTTCATCTGTTGTAATCTGAGGGTAGTGGTTTTATGACCACATGGTAATGTTTTAAAGACCAAATGATAGTGCAATTCACAAGTTACTATTTCCCAAAAAAAACCTTGGGGGTGGGGGTTGAAAAAAGATTTCCAAATAAATAGGAGATAAATTCCATCGCAAATACTTGTGTTTCATTTAATGTGGATCCTTCCTAGAAATAGTCATTATACAAATATGGTTTAATGTCCTAGTCCTGATTTATTCCTTCAGGGCTTAATGCATTTAACATGAAAATTCAGTACATCTCTCTCTCTCTCTCTCTCTCTCTCTCTCTCTCTCCAGAGAGCCTGTTGAGCTTTCCATCACATCTACTACCTATCCTGATATGTTCAAGTCCAGTGAACCTTAGTGACCTAGGATCACTATTGTGGTAAGTGAAAAATGCTCAGCCACTGGACTTGACAGATCCACATTTTTAATATCTCTCACATGTTCCTGGACTCTAAGTTTGAGCTGTTGTAAAGTTCTTCCAACATATAATGCTGGACAATCACACCATAATGCATATACCATGTATGTTGTAACATATGAAATAAACTGTCTGATATAGACAACCCTATTGTTTGTGAGTGCAGTGAAACTTGTACCCTGGTCACACAAGCTGCAAATATTGCAGTTCCCACACTTATGCATGCCTGCTGGTCTAACTGGTTCTGTTGCCACTTCCTGTATGTATAAAGTGGCTGTGGACTAACTCATCTTTCAGATTTCTACCCCTTTTGAAGAACACTCTAGGGTTTTCACCTATGTGTGCTGTCCGTGTTCTATCACTTGTCAAAATCTGTCAATATTTGATAATAATGTTGCCATTTTGACAAGCTGGATTATTAAAGTTGTGATAAAACTGATCTGTTCATAGTCCCGTTGTGATCTAGTTTTGGGTGTGAGACGTTCTGCCCTGTCGTGATGCTTTGCTTTCTAAAGAGCTATGTCTAAAGTGCCAGACTAGTATTCCCACTCCAAAAATATTACGTTCATTTCTTTAGCTTGTATTAAAAATGTATCATATTCACTACAGTTCCTCCTAAGTCTGAGAAACTGATTGAACAGTATAGTCTTTTTTTTGGGTGGTAGCTAGGAGGAGGTTATTTGTTGCAGTAGGCTTTCTATATCTTTCAGTTATTATACCTATCTCATCTCTAATTAGTGTGATATTCAGGAACTCAATTTTCATTGGATCTGTCTGGTGTGTGAAATGTAAGTTTTTATCATTCACATTAAGCCACTTTACAAAAAAAACTCTATTTCTTGTTCTGTCCCAGCCCAAACACAAAGCAAGTCATCAATAAAATGTAGCCACTTAACTATTTTGTTTACACAGGGATTACTGTCAGAGTTGAATAGAACTTGTTCTTCCCAGAAACACAGGAACAAGTTGACATATGAAGGGGGCCATGGCTGCCCTCAATGCCGTGCCAAATTTTTGGAGATAAAAATCTTGGTCAAACTCAAAATAGTTGTGGTTTAAGATAAATTCCAATCCCTTAATTATAAGGTTGATTGGCATATGTTCTTTAAGTGGGTCCTGGTGAAGGAAGTGTCTGCAAACCTGAATGCCATCCACATACTGTATTTAATAGAGGTATATAAAGACTCCACATGAATTGTGAACCATTTCATACCATCTTCCATTTTTAAATTGTTAAGTTGTTCCAATACATGCATAGTATCACGTGTGTAGGATTTCAGGCAGTTGACACTTCTTTTAGGGAATAGGTCTACAAATTCACAGAGGTTATTTATCAAAGAATCAATTCCTGAAACAATCGGGTGGCCTGGGGGTTCAGAGGATTCTTATGTATTTTTGGGAGTATATAAATGATCTATGTTACTGGCAACCTGGGTAACAAAAATTCAAACTCTTCACTTATTTCTCCACTGCTTTTAGCCTGTTACAAAATTGGAATATATTCCAGTTTAAATTTTGTAAGTGGGTTGCCTTTTAGTTTGACATATTTCTCTGAGTCAGATAGTAGGTCTGAAACTTTCTGTTTGTAAAAATCCTTGTCCATAATAACTAAATTGCCCCCCCTATCGGCCTGCTTGATAACAATGCTATCAATGTTCTTAAGTTCGTTTAATGCTTTTTGTTCTTCAGTTGACATATTATTACCATATAATTTGTTCCTACCTTTAAGTAGCTGTCAGTCACAGGTTAAGACCCCCCTCCCCTTATGTATGGGTGCCAACCTGAAAACTACAAAAACTACAGAATTCCTTCCCATGTGACACTTGAGCCAGGATCTATTTTAGGTCCCCTGAATCCCACTGGTCCAATTACTGACTGTCCTGGACCAAACATGGTGGCTCCCATTCTGACCAGCAAACTGCAAGGAAAGCAGGTTAAACAAACTTCTCTATTTCAAATATAACAGTACATTAGAAGTAAATAAGTACAGTTCCCATACAGGAACCCTCTGAACTATTATTGATTGCAGAGTGGAGCAAATCAGAGTGGTGTCTAGTCAGCCGCAAGCCTTAAATCACTCAGACCCAGCCCAGACCATTCACTATACACACACTGGCTAGACTCTTAAAGGGATTGGTGTGGAGGCACAGCATGGCACTCTCACATAAATGAACAGAAGCAAACAGATACCCCTGGATCTACTACTTCTACACGACATAAGCCTGGCAGTGGGCATGGAAGAAGCCCAAGAAGACATTATGGTAAACCCCAGATTATTGGGGGGTCACACTCTTCCATGCCTGGAAAAATGTGGCGTCTGTGTCAAGCCTATACAGTATAAACAGTCCTATATAGAAAACACTATACGTGATTTTATATATATATATATATATATATATACACACATATATTTACAGGTTGCAACCATGACCATTAAATTCATACAACATAAATGTTTATTTCTGATGCATCAGTAGAAATTAAGCATGCATATGTATAGCTAGCAGCACTGCTTAAAAATTTCACATTTTGCGTGAATACAGTATATGAAACATGTTACTTTCAGAAACTAGCTCAAGTAGTTAAACATATGACCCTTGTCTGGATTACCTCCTGTACACTAACCCACATGGTTGGGGGTCTGATCCTATCAGCTATCCTGGTGCTGCATGGGGAGTGGTCACTAGAGCACTGACAGGCTTGATTATTAACTTACAGGCTGTAGTGCAACCTATTTTTGGAAGAGAATTTTCTGAGATATAAACCTCTTTATGAACTACATTCATAGAAAGATCTACAGGCCTTCTTGGGGAATCATAACTAAGGTGTACTACAGGCTTAGCAGTTCTTTCAGACTTTCTTAGGAGGGACAGACACAGGCTCAGTCCTTTCAACATTGGCATTTGGGTTGATCAGTCCCGGCTTATTGTCCAGCAATAAGTCAGCTTCTGACTAAAGGGGTGCCTCTGCACTTACTTTTGGTTTGGAACTAGAAGGAGTACTTGCATTGACTTGTTCTGTAGACTCTGGCTCAGAAGAAACATTTGCATTTGCTTGCTCTGACAATTCAGGTTCATCCTTGAGAGGAAACTCCATGGAATTTAAATCATGTACAGTAATAAATTGCTGATACTTTCAGAATCATCATCTACATTAGCGTCATTGTCCATCATGATATCAGAGTTACCACTTTCAGACATTTCAGCTTTATCTTGTGTTTCACCAGTCTGGCTCTCATGGTCAGGATTTGCCTCTTGAGGTTCAGTTAGTTCCATGAAACATAAAGAGTCATCTGCATCAGACGTTACACTTTGCACCTCACTATCAGCGGGTATGGGGTAGTCAAAAGGGCTGGATAATTAGACAGTCCTGAGAGTACAGCCTCACCTCCCATGTTACACAAGGGATTCTCCTGAAACAACTGGCTCAGTTCGTAAGAAGGATAATAGGATCCAGACACCTATGCCCTAAGATTTGTTGCAGTTTTTTGACTTGGGAGAGTCCCAGTAACCTCTTCTCTTTTCTTTTTTCTCTTCCCCCTTTTATTATTGTAAATTTATGCCTTGTTTTCTTTTGAGGCAACTATTACAAATAATAACTAGTGGCGAACTGGGGTGGGATGGGAGGGGAGGAGGGTGGGGGAAGGAAGGCAAGCAACCTTATTTCACTAATGCTTCCTAATATAGGATTTTTTCATTGTTTGTTAGAAAAGTATATTTCTGAACTCAATTGTTACTCCTCATTTATTTCTTATCTGGATCAATGTTACAGTTGTTGTTTGCAGAAACACAATGAAGCATACTAAATAAAAAAAAGAAGGATAATAGGTGACCCCACATTCACTATCATCAGATTCAGACTGGCAGTCATTTTCAATGAGAATGTTACTGGTGGAAAGCTTTGGATTCAGAACAGGAGGAGAGTTTAACTGTCTCTTTTTTTGCTGCAGCTTGGGTCACAGGCCTGGTGGGGGTGGTATCTAGGGGTGCAGAGTCAATGATGGTTTGCCCAATCAGTAACAAGTGATTTCTGTGCATTGTCTTTACAGCTTGTGGGTCATTCTCTGGGCGCACTTTGTAAACTGGCAGGTCCTCCTGTTTGCTGACCACAATGTACAGACTGAGATGTCACCTATCTGCTATCTTGTGCTTTCCATGAAGTCCCAAGTTTCATAACAAGACACGATCTCCAGGTTGTAACTCTTGGGCCTTGACACATTTGTCATGTCTCTCTTTGTTTGCTAAGTTTCTCTTGGCAGCCATTGTATTTGCTAATTGATAAGCATGATTGAGCTGAGCTTTGAGTTTCTGTATGCACTGGAGATAGTTTTCTGCTTGAACTCCATCAGGGGATACTCCAAAACAGATATCCACAGGTAGCCTTGCTTCTCGACCAAACATCAGATGGTAGGGGGAAAAACCAGTTGCATTGTTTCAAGTACAGTTATAAGCATGAACTAATGTACTTATTTGCTGACTCCATCTCGGCTTGTCTCAGGGATGAAGGGTGCCCAGCATGTCCAGTGATGTTTGATTAAAATCTTTTGGGCTGTGGGTCCCCCTGAAGGTGATAAGGGGTGCTTCTGGATTTTCTTATCCCCCAGAGTGAGAGCATTTCTTTAATTAGGTGGCTTTCAGAGTCTCTCCCCTGGTCAGAACGAATTCTTTGGGGGCACCATAATGGACGAAGAATTTCTCCATGAATACTTTGACTACAGTGGCTGCTTTTTGGTCCTTGGTCAGATAGGCCTGAGCATAGCAAATAAAATGGTTAGTCACAACCAGCACATTACCATTGTTCTTTTGGTTGGGCTCCAAACACAAGACGTTGATGCATACAAGCTCCATAGGAGAACTGGTGGAGATGTTAACTAAAGGTGCAGCTCTCTGAGGCTACACTTTCCTCTGAAGGCAACAGCTACAGGTTTCAATGTGAACCACAGTGCCAGAACCCATCTTAGACCAGTAGAAGTGGGCATGGGCTAAGTCTGAAGTCCAGTCACAGCCCAAGTGTCCCATTTGATCATGAAGAGCATGCAAAACCACATGTTTAAATGCAGTAGGCAGTACTAACTGGTGTCTGACAACTTGACCTTGTCCATTCATGGTCTCTTGTAGAGTAGCTTGTTGCCCAACTTGAGCCTAGGCCCCTCTCGGAATAACAAAGTAGCTCTCTGGTCTTTAGAGCAAAGTTTGGAAACATTTTTTATAGCATTTATGGCATCTAATATGGGCTTAATCATGGAGTCATTGGATTGTGCCTTCTGGATATCGGTGGGCACAAGTTGAGGCAGAGCACTTAGATTCAAAGTTGGAAAATTGCAATAGACTGCAGGAACACAGGTATCAGGAGGGCCAGGCAGTCAATGATTTCACAGGACAGGTGTTCATCTTTGTCAAACTTGTGGCAAAGTGCTTTAACAGATTGTTCGGCTATCCTCACCCACTCAGATTCAGGCACAGGTCTTCTAGAAAGGGCATCTGCATCAATGTGATTCTGGCTGGGGCAGTAATCTATTGAATAGTCATAGGTTGAAAGTATTGATAACCAACGGTGCCCAGGGGCATCTAACTTGGCTGAGGTTTGAACATATGTGAGGGGGTTGTTGTCAGTCTTCACCAGAATTTTTGCACCATAAAGTTATTCATGAAATTGATCCATTATTGCCCATTTTAATGCAAGAAATTCAAGTTTGTGTACTGGGTAGTTTTCTTCAGAAGGCATCAGGCTTCTGCTGGCAAATGCCACTGGGTGTAGTCCTTTCTCATACTTCTGGTAAAGCACAGCTCTAAATCCCTTTAAACTGGCATCAGTGTACAACTTGTAAGGCTTAGTTGGATCTGCGTAAGCAAGTACAGGGACATGGGCAACCTGGTGAATGATAGCATAAAAGGCTACATCACACTCTTTAGTCCACCTTGCCCTGAATGGTTCATTGGTTCTGAAATAGGCTTTGTCCCCCTCTTTTACAGCACTGTTTTTGTATTTTCAGTTTGTTGGTGGGTACCCTTGGGTCAGAATAAGTAGAGGGTGAATGACTTTGGTGTAATCTTTGACAAAATGGCGACAGTAGCCGCAGAAACCCCAGAATCTTTGCAGTTCTTTGAGATTGTTAGGTTGGGGCCAGGTGGTCAAGACTTCCACTTTGCTTGGATCCGTTTGAATGCCTTCAGAAGACACAATATGGCCTATGTACTTTACAGATTGCTGGAAAATTTACAGTTATCGATGGACAATTTTAAGCCAAAATCTACTAGCCGATCCAAGACTCTGAACAGGCGAATCTCATGTTCTTCAAGTGTCTTGCCAAACACAATGACATCATCCAAATAAACTAAGCATTCATGTAGGTTCATGTCCCCCACAGCTCACTCCATTAACCTTTGCAAGGTGGCAGGTGCTTCAGAAATGCCCTGAGGCATGCGCAAGAATTCGTAAAAACCCAAAGGACAGATGAATGCAGTTTTCTCTCTTTCCTCTGGTGCCATCAGGATTTGGTAATACCCACTCCTGAGGTCTAAAACAGAAAACCACAGCTCCCATTAAGGCAGTCAAGGACATCCTGGATGCAAGGCATTGTATATTGGTCTGGTATAGTTCTCCAGTTGAGAGTCCAGTAGTCCACAAACATCCTCACTGAGCCATTTTTCTTTTGGACTACCACAATGGGAGACACATACGGGCTACTAAAACTTAACATCAAGAAGTGTGCAGTCATGCACCTGGGGCACAGAAACCCGAGGACAGGATACACACTCGGGGGGAGGTAGTCAGGGTTACGGAACAGGAGAGGGATCTAGGGATAGTCGTCTCCAGTGACCTCAAGGTAGGGAAGCAGTGTACAAGGGCAGTGGGGAAGGCTTAAGGGATGTTGGCAAGTATAGGCAGGGGAATCACTAGTAGGAGAAGAGAGGTCTAGGTGCCCCTGTACCAAGCCATGGAGAGACTGCACCTTGAGTACGGAGTCCAGTTTTGGAGGCCTTACTTGCACAAAGACATTGACTTGATTGAAAGGGTTCAGAGAAGAGTGACCAAGATGGTGCAAGGGATGAAGGGCAAGCCATATGAACAGAGATGTAAGGAGTTGGGTCTCTACACATTGGAGACCAGAAGGGAGAGAGGGGACATGATAGAGACCTTCAGTTACATCAAAGGGATAAACAAAGTGGACCTGGGGTGATTACTCCACATGAAGGAGGGCACCATTACAAGGGGGCATGGTCTGAGACTGCAGGGGGGCACTTCAGAGGTAATGTGAGAGGGTGATTCTTCACTGAGAGGGCAGTGAATGCCTGGAACAGGCCTCCGGAGGAGGAGGTGGTGGGGGCCGAGACTGTGGCGGGATTCAAGAGAGCATGGGAAAGACACACGGGTTACAGGGGAGTGGAGTGGGGCTCAAGGTTAGCAGATGGTAAAGGGGCAGAATAGATGAGCCAAGGGGTCCTTTCCTGCTGTCAAGTTCTATGATTCTATGATATTCAACTTAGCTGTAGTGAGGCTCTCCATCTCAAATTTTGCACAAATTTTATAACTGAATGACATTTTATATGCTGGCCACTGGGGGAACTAATCCCAGAATTGCCTCCAAGATGTAACCCCTAGGTGGCGCTATCCCTAAGATTACTACCCCTGCCTATTCCTATGCACAGGTTGAGGGGCCTGGATTCAGTATTTAGGTACCTCCACCCAGAGTAACAGTGATGGGGGTGTATGTCTAACCTGTTATAGCCCTCTCGGAAGCTATAACCACCCACTAACCTTCCTAGTGGCTTGGAACCTTTAACAGCAGTAAACACACAGTCTGTAAATAGCAGTAGTAATATGCACACACCCTTCACACTTACCACCAGGGCTGGACCTTCAGCAATATCCCTGGAGACCCCCTGTAAAACAAGGTTAGCAAGACAACTGTACACTTTCAGTACTATAATCCAACTAATAATATGCACATAATCCAGGTTAAATGTGAAAAGGACAATCAGATTTATTTAGGGGTCATAAACAAGGAAGGGGCATGAATTTAGTTAAATGATTGGTATTCTGATTTAATTCAGGTTCTTGGCATGCACTTTAGTCCCAAAATAGGCAGTTCTACAACACTGGGTACCCAGGATGGAATGCTGGCTAGCCAGAGGCATTGCCCAGGGGTGGCCAGCATTGCAGCTGTTGTTGGGGCCCTTGATGGAAAGAAAGGCACTTAGCATGCACAACAACAAGATGATTATTTGTAATCCTTGCCGGTTGGCCCGGTCTCATGAAACCCAAGAATCTGGAAAGAAATCAGATAGTACCAAAGATGATTAAGTGACTTGTTGCAGGGAGCTACACTGATTGTACTCACGCTACCAGTTGACTGTAAGTTTGCAGGTGATATGGAAACCTTGTGGTGTTCACCAATGAGTATGGGGGAGCAGGGCCATCACAACACATATCCTTTTCAAGGCCTTTCCATACATGTGGCCACAACCCATGAATTGTTTCAGCACACAGGCTGGATCCCCAAAGCCAGTCTCTCACCAAGGACAGTCTCTGGTGCAAGGTGGTCGGTCTGGGCCAGGATGACAAAGGCCCTGGCGTAATGAGCATGTTGGCAAAGTTCAGTTTGGGTTTTGCTGGTGAAACCCTCAGCTGGCATAGCAAATTGGGTCATGAACAGGCAGGTCTTGACCCAAGGGGAAACATTCAGCACATTCAAGTCAAATAGCATTGACTTCTCACAGACTGGATACAGTCTGGTTACTATTGCAGTAGATTCACTGAGCAGACCTCTCGATCCAAAATCAGTCTCACACACTAGCTGGGCCGACCGCTTCACAGGGGCAAATCTTCAGTCCAAAACTCCAGCAGTGCCTTCAGACTCTTCATGGTGCCTTCAAACTCTTCAATACTTTCTGCCGCTGTTTCAGTTATAAATTGGATGCCTCCAACTTATACAATCAGGCAGTCCAATGCAGAAGAACAGTGGCAGGGAGACAAGTTAGGCATCTTCCTGCTGATTCTTGTACGCTCCGTTCAGGGAGCCGCTGCTTGAAAGCTCAAGCTGTTCACAATTCAAGCTCCAACTCTAACTGATCCACTGTTTGTTACAGTTCTGGGCATTTCCCTTGGATTCCAGCATTCAGGTTGGCTGGGGAAGCTGTCAGTCACAGGTTAGACTTCCCCTTCTGTCCAGTTTGGGCGCCAACCTAAAAACTACAAAAACTACAGCATTCCTTCTCATGTGACACTTGAGCCAGGATCCATCTTAGGTCCCCTGAGTCCCATTGGTCCAGTTACTGACTGCCCTGGACCAAACATGGTGGCTCCCATTCTGACAGGTAAACTGCAAGGAAAGCAGGTTAAACAAACTTCTCTATTTCAGATGTAACAGTACATTAGAAGTAAATAAGTACAGTTCCCATACAGGTTCCCGCTGCACTAATATCAACTGCAGAGTGGAGCAAATAAGAGTGGTGTCTAGCCAATCGCAAGCCTTAAATCACTTGGACCCAGCCCAGACCATTCACTATACACACACTGGCTAGACTCTTAAAGGGACAGGCACGGAGGCACAGCACGGCATTCTCGCAGAAATGAACAGAAGCAAACAGATACCCCTGGATCTACTACTTCTACAGGATATCAGACTGGCAGTGGGCATGGAAGGAGCCCAGGAAGACATTAAAGTAAAACCAAAATTAGTGGAGGGGTTACACGTGTACTTAACAAAAATGTGAGACAGCTATGGGCGCCATGGTTGCACCTAGCTATACCATCTTATAGTTGGGGTTGTGGAAGGAAGAGTATATCTTCAAAGAACACAGATGGTATTAGCCACACATTAAACATTGGCACAGATACAGTATACTGGTGATTAGCTGGTAATTTGG
This sequence comes from Neoceratodus forsteri, assembly GCA_016271365.2. Classification (NCBI taxonomy): domain Eukaryota; kingdom Metazoa; phylum Chordata; order Ceratodontiformes; family Ceratodontidae; genus Neoceratodus; species Neoceratodus forsteri. The sequence continues at coordinate 679,959,555 of CM057454.1, forward strand.
CAAGGCTCAGAGGCAGCAGCACAGAATTTCCTACAGGAGATTAACAGCAATGATCGGAACTCAGAATTTACCTACAAAATGGATTGTTGCACTGTAAGATTTCCTTGATCTTTTGTTGTTTATCAACAAAGATGATAGCATCCAATCTAAATGTTTTAGAAAGAAAACTGTGAGCAACTCCGTGCTACGTGCCAAAAGTGCACACCTTCCATCCCTGATGTCCAGTATTCCTTATAGACAGACTCTCCTACCACGTCAGAACTGCTGCAGTGAAAAATATTTTTCTGTACTATCAGAAAACAGGTATCACAAGTTTTTGTGTAGAGGCTATCACAAGGGAACCCTGGACACTGCATTACAAAGAGCAAAAAATATGAATCGCAATGAATTACTAACTCCCAAGACCAGACAACAACAACACAAAAATAACCCCATGACCCTTCTACTTGAATATAATGGTATTTCACCAAAAGTCAGAAAACATCATTCTAAAAAATGGGGGTTTACTTAGCCACTGCAGTGTCCCCAGTTTGTCTAGTAAGATACCAAGGATCTCATTTAGCAGGGCTAAAAACATAAAAGACATTCTTTGCCATAGCCACTTTCAACCTGAAACATCCCACCCACGTAAGAGGTTGCCACTGAAGCCACTTGGCTTCTTCACTTGTGGTTGTTCTGTATGTAACTACAACAGCCCTTGTAAGAAATTCACATACCCCACAGCAGATTTACGTGTTGAAATTAGAGATTATCTCTTGTTAGGTTCAATTTTTATGTTTGCTTGTATGCACAGCACCTTATTACAATAACTGCTTTTCAGAGGTGTGTCACTGTCGTGTCCAATGCAGGTCAAGTTGCATTGGGCTCATCAGTAACAGACCAATGAGCAGACAAGCTGAGTATGACAGTGGTCACTGTCTTCCTGGAGGAAGTTGTAGATGAAAGGATCAAAGGGCTCCAATGAGAGTGCTTCGGTCCTTTCATTTGTATGAAGCCAGCCAGCTATCATCACAGTGACTGTTACATCTCTCTAGGAGCTTTTCTTTAACTCACATGGAACTGAAAGGGTAAGTAATGTGAGATACAGTTTATTCCAATTCAGCCTTCAGTACATGTAATAATTCCTACATGCAGCATTGGGGGACAAGCAAGCGTTCTTTTGCCAGTGCCAGGTACAATCGGTGGACACACTCTGTGTAAACTGCGCACCAACACACACAGCAACTTGCCTGAGTGATTTTATTGTCAGTGACAGCCTCTTCACAGCAATGTCTAATAGCAGAGACTCCGAGGTGAGAAATGCCAGTCAGTAACAGAAACAGCATCTTTTTTCATTCATTTCACAGTCAAGGTGTGTTAACTGATGACATTTATGTCACCTTGTTTACTATTGTTTACTGCTCTCATGTTCTTTTGTGGCATGTGTGAATTACCTATTAGCTATTCTGAAGAATTGCTCAGTCTGGGGAATCATTTGAAGAGGTTATCTGTCTTGAATAAAGCTTTCAATCATTTTGAACATTAGTGCTTCTCATACCACATCTGTAAAACATTTAGAAAAGAACTATAATGTACAGCCTTCTGTTCTGCACTGTTACACAGCATTCCTTTTGTACATCACCACATATGTCACAAAATGTGTTACCTGTCTTAAAAATGACCTTACCTGACCTTACATCCAGACATCAGTCTCTTTGAAATTTGCTCTGTAATTTTTTGAAATTGAATCAACTTTATTAATTTTTTAGTAAACAGCAAAAAAAAAACATCAGCATCAAACATACAGACAGTCAAATTGAGATCCAGATAAACAAATTCAAAAGAAAAAACACTCAACAACTGTCCCCCCAAACCCCCCACCCCCCAGGAGTGTGCCTAGAAGCTTAGCAGTAAATGAATATAAAACATATGCATTGGCCCATAGGAAGGTTGTTGGACACTGGGTTAGGGTTTCAGGGAACTTACTAGAGGTCAGGGTAAATAAAGGGCATTTCTTATTGAACTGGGGGAGACGGTGACAAAGACTGGCGATCATACGCTTGGTTCGAAGAGAGAAGGAGAGTTCCTGTAACCATTCAGCACATGAAAGGTAAGATTGGTCCAGCCAGTGTCTGAGAATTAACTTCTTGACCACCAAGGAGATGCGGGCCATATGATAGCTTCTCTCCCTAACAGGGATCTGTGAGAAGTTGCCAAGGACACAAATTTCAGGGGAAAAGAGGCCAGCTAAGCTCAGTAGTGGGTCACTCTGTTTTTCAATTTGTTCCCACAAGGAAGACACCTTCTCACAGGTCCAGAAGATGTGCAAAATGGTACCATCCGCTTTACCACATCTCATGCAAATGGGAGAAGGGAGGGGAGGCAACCCATTTTAGCTAGCTTAACTAGCGTGTAGTACATATTGTTTAGAATATGGTACTGAGAGAGTCTAAGTCAGTCCTGAGAAAGATAAGTATGGAGATCCTTCTACAGGATGAGCCACTTGATGTTGGCCTCTGGAAACAAGGTGTCCCATACCTTGGAACCTTCCGATGAAAGGGAAGAATGAGCAGTGAGCAACCACAAATATAGTTTGGAAGTACCATGAGGTTTGAAGGCCCAATCCAGAATCTGCCTACGAAGGTCACCGAGACCGGAGGGTAGCAGAACAGAGCCAATTTGTTGCAAAAGCAGGTGATGAAGCTGATACATTTTAAAGATGTGAGCCAGGCCCAGTTGGAATTTTCTCAGTAGTTCTGGAGATGTTAAAAGGGAAGATTGAGAGTAGCAATCAGCCACGGTAGCATTCTGTAGTAGGAGAAGCCAGCCCTGGGGTAGAGGGCATTCACCAATCATAATGTTTGGATTAAAGAAGATGGGTTGTACATGATCCTTGACTAAGGGGATTTTCAAATAGGAGCAAATCTGGGAGAGGCCTTTGAGAGAGACTCCAAATGAAGAAGAGGCAATCCAAGCAGGAAGAGCTTTCCAAGGAGTTTAAAGGATAGTAGAGGGAGAAAGATTGTTTAGGGCGAGAAGGCGGGTTTCTATCTGCAACCAAATCGGGGCATATTCAGAGTCAGGAGTAAGGTGGGGTGAGATAGCCATTTCCCAAATTTGTAGAGATGGCTGGCCCAGAAATAGAGCTGGAAGTTGGAAACTTGGAGACCACCTAAATGTTTGGGAAGCCCCAATTTAAGGTAGGAGCACTTAGGTGCTTTATCCCACCAGATGAAGGAAGTAATCAGTGAGTGGATACTCTTGAAGAAAGACAGTGGGAGCACAACATTAAGCATACTTAAGGGGTAGAAAAGCCTGGGGAGAATATTCATTTTAACAATGTTGATCCTGCCCCATAATGAGATAGGGAGGTCTTTCCATCTTGCTAAATCTTGCCAAACCACTACCAAGAGATCTTCAAGGTTCATCTTCACTAGCTGGGATGGGTCGGAGGAAAGGGATATAACTAGGTATTTGAGAGAATGGGGAGGCCATCTGATCCCAAAGGGGGCAAAGTCTAAACTATTGGTAAAGTGATTGAGAGGATAGATTTCAGTCTTGCTGAGATTGAGTCTGTAGTTAGAATACTGGCTAAATTGCTCTATTACACTTAAAGCCTCAGTGAGGAAGGGAACTGGATCAGATAAATGGAGAAGAATATCATCAGCATAGACCGAGATCAAGGGGGTCAAATCCTCAATGGGAATACCCTTAATGTTGGGAGAGGATCTGAGCCGTCTAGTGAGGTAAGTACATAGGTTGAAAAGAAAGGGAGATAAGGGATAACCCTGGCGTGTAGCAGAGTATAAAGGGAAGGTAGAGGAAAATACACCATTATATTGGATCTTGGCTGATGGGGAAGAATAGATCATTTGGAGCCACTGAAGAAAAGAATCTTGGAATCCAATTTTATGGAGAACAAGCCATAGAAAGGACCAGTCCACCCTATCAAAGACCTTCTCTGCATCGAGAGAGATCAAGGCCATTGAAAGGGGGGAATCCTGAGCAGCCTGGAACAGGTGACTTAGCTTACACAGATGGTCAGCAGAGGATCTCCCAGGGACAAACCTGACCTGTTCTGGACTTAGGAGACCTGACCATACTGACCTAATACGAGTAGCTAGAAGTTTCAAGAAAATTTTGATATTGCAGTTCAGTAGGGAGATAGGACGGTAGCTTGAGGGACTAATGGGGGATTTATCAGGTTTAAGAAGAAGAATTATGGTGGCCTCAAGAAGAAAGGGTCCAATGCGCTGGCTGAGAACATGTATTGGTATAGGTGGAGTAGTATAGGAGATAAATCTTTGATAAAAGGCTTTACAAAAGTTAGAGGGAAATCCATCTGGACCAGGAGCTTTGTCTAGGGTGAGGCTGTTTATAGCAGCTTCCACTTCTGCAATAGAAAGAGGGGCAGAAAGAATAGCATGGAGAGAATCTGTGAGGCAGGGTAGTGGAGCAAAATCTAAATAGGATGATATCTCTGAGACTGACAGAGGGGAAGAGCGTCTTCCATATAACTGCAGCCATGTCCCTGGGAGTGGATTTTAGAGAACCATTTGAAGCAGTGATTAAAGGGATGATCCTAGAGGATTTGACCTGCCATAAACGGAGGACAAGCAGCCTGCCCGCCTTTTCACTTCACTCTATGTATGTAGGTCTCATTTTGAGAATGGAATACTCTGCCTTCTCTTGGAGGAGAGTAGCGTATTTGTCTGGGAGGGACAATAATGTATTCAAGGATTCAGAAGAATTAGTGGAAGAAAGAGTGTTCTAACGCATGGATTTGTGCAAGGATTGATAAGGCCTCCGCTTCACCTACGGCGCTTCCAAGTTGAAGCTAACCTGATGAATTCATCCCATAGATAGCATTTCAGGGCACACCACTCATAATCTTGTCTTTTAATGGTGTTCTGATTGATGACAACAAAGGATTGGATAAGGTTCGAGATTTTGGAGACCACATGGTCCTCCTTAAGAAGCTGGATATTAGGCTTCCAAGAAGTGTCCCGTTGCTGGTTAGAGTATGGGGTGAGAAGTAGCCAGATTCCCTCGTGGTCGGAAAGTACAATAGGTTCAAGACTGGCATTACACAGACCAGATAGTAAGGTAAAACTAATAAGCATATAGTCAATTCTGGAGGACATATGGTGAACCATGGAGTAGAAGGAGTAAGTATGGGACAGAGGATTGAGAACTCTCCATGGATCACATATCCCCAGTAATGCTGAACTCTCTCAAGGCTAATTGAGCAGCAGAGAGAGGACTAAGAGGGGAAGAGGACCAATTGAGATCTTGAGTAGGGGGAAAATTCCAATCCCCGCCCAGTATAAAGGGGAGGTTAAGGAAGGGTGAAAGCTTATCTGTTAGCTCCATGAAGAAACTTAGGTCACCTCCCACAGGACCATAAATACTACCCAAAACTACTTCCTGACAAGAATGCCAATGGCAAAGATGTAACGACCCCTGGAGTCTAAAACAATGTGGTTAACTTGAAAGGTAGCGGAGCCTCCAATCAAAATTGCTACCCCTCTGCAGGAGGATGAATCACCAGAAGCAAAGACTTGACTGACCCCTTGTCTATGGAGTCTGACTGCTTCATGAGTAAGGAGATGTGTTTCCTGTAGGAAACTAATTTGAGCATGTAAAATAGAGAGATGCTTTAGTACCTGATATCTTTTAAGCATGTCTCTGTGCTCCAGCAATTGATTTATAACTCCTGCTTATAATTAAACACTAGTCATTTATGTGCTCCTACATGCAGTACTATACTTTGAAAAAAACATTTTTTACTACCTTATTTGACATTCTGCTAAACCCAGCTTCCCAACACTGCCATGAGATACTGGCTGCTGTCTTCACCAAGTGCTCTGAATGAGGGAGCAATGTACACACACACTATTTACTATTGTTTTTCATATTTTTTAAAATATTCTGATGGCTCTGTACTGAGGAAATTATTCTCAAGAGTTACACTGTTATGAGTATGCTCAAGCCATTACAAGACCACAATTACAGCTTGCTATACTGAGAGGTCAGTGTGTCCACACACAACTGTGATGCAGAACCGATAGACTTTTCAACATAGTGAGTTGTGTTCATACCATATAATCAGTGTTACTATGTGAACATTGCTTGTATATGTATATATGCCAGGTCGACACTTCTTAGTTTTAATCCCCTGACTTTCAAAGTAATTTTAAAGTACAAGACAACAGTTTTTTATGTTATCAGCTTATTGCATTTAACTTGCCGGCAGGCCATCCTCCCTGCTCATGGATGAGCCGCATCTACTGTAATCACTCTTTTTATAGTGGGAGCTTATCACTCCAGCAGGAGAGGTGCACATGTGCTAAGCAAACAGTGGAATGTTTTGCTCACTCATTCCCAGAGAGACCTACTGTACAACCCTGTAGAGGTGAGCACTCTTGCAGTATCTAAGGCAGGTCTCTCAGTTTCCTCCCCAATGTTCCCTTTCAAAAGAAGTAATGAGTATACAATTTTCTTATATTCATATAACTCCTTATACACTGCTACCCACAGGCTTATATTTGTAACCATGACAGCTAGTAATAAGAGATGCTGTACACACCCTATACTAAGAACTGGACATTGGGTGTGGTGTGGTGTGAAAAACTGAAATAGTGGGGATAGGGGGAAGTAACTGGGCACCTGAAAAAAGAAATGTGAGACCACAACCTGATGCAAAAAATTCTTAGTATAGTAGAGCATCTAGTATTACCTGTCACATTTACAAACATAAGCCTCTGGGTAGTGTATAAGAGGTTACACAAATATAAAAAAAAATTGTATACTCATTACTTCTTTGGAAATGAAACAGAACAGTCTCTTTTTCCTCTTGCTTTTGCTCACTTTCTTGATGCAGAGGTTTGTTGCCTTCCCTATGGCACTTTTTAGCTTCTCCCATTGTTCCTCCACCCCACACAGGTCATCCGTGAGCCATTCGCCCATCTTTTTTAAATCTGCCCTCCTGAAGTCCAGGACCCTTACCCTTGTGTGGTTCAATTCCACAGCCATCCTCATATTGAACCACATTGTACAGTGATCGCTGTTCCCTAGGTGACCTCCTACCTTGACGTCTGCAACACTACCCCTTTTAGTGAGCACCAGGTCCAGTACTGCCCCATCACAACTGAATTCACTGACTAGCTGCCTGAGGAAGGACCCCTTCTGGGAGTTAAGGATGTCCCTGCTTCTAGCTGAAACTGCAGCTGGGAGGTTGTAATCTACATCTGGCAGGTTGAAGTCCCCCACCAGCAGCACCTTCACCTTTTCTGCCATCTTGCCAGTAGTTTCCACCAGCACTTTATCTAACTCCTCCCCCTGTGCTGGAGGTCTGTAGGTCACACCAGTGCGACTAGAGGCTCTATTCCTCATCTCTAGGGTGACCCACAGTACCTCTGCGCTCTACTGTATTCCCTGTATCTCCATTGCTTTATGCCTTCCCTCACATAAAACACCACACCTCTTTCTTTCCTTCCCCCATCCTTCCTGAACAGAGTATAGCCGGCTATGGATATGTCCCAGTCATGGTTTTCAGAGCACCATGACTCAGTAATGGCCATAATATCCAGGTCAGCCTCTGCCATTTTGGTCTCTAGGTCCAGAATCATATTTTCTAGACTTCTAGCATTTGCACACATGGCTTTTTAGATTTTGTCACCACTCTGTTTATTACCCCCTTCTTTCCTTTCTGCCCTCTCTCCTTTCCCCGCTCTTTTTAATGCTTCTATTTTTAACCCCTTCATTTCTACCACCCTGCCTCCTTTATTAATTTCCACCCTGAGGGATTCCATTTCTCTCAGATTCTCCCTCTTTCTACTTCAGCCTGTGGAGGGTACAGTTACTGCCTCCCTGATTTCTTCTGCTACCCTCTCAACTAGTTTAAATCTAAGTGAACATCTTGTTAAAATAACTGCATTTCAGAGGTGTGTCACTATCATGTCCAGTACTTTATTATATTTGTTATATGTCAGCCTCTTCATTTTCTCAGTCATGTAGTGCTGTGGAAAAATAATCTTTCACCAACAGAATTTGCATAAAAGTTAGATTTTCGCTTCTGCAAAAGTTCAGAAATCATTTTGGTGACTTTCATGGAAATTTTGACTTAGAACAACAAAATAAATTTATGAACTGTCAATTAATATATTAAACTGTGAAACAAAATTCCACAGAACTGATCACTGTCAGAGGTCAGTTCTGCAGAATTTCTTTTGGCAGTTTAATATGTTAATCCACAATTCATGCATTCATTCCACAGTTCAATGAGTCACTGAACTTCGGAATGAAAGTAAGAAATGTCAGTGTGTATCAATGGCCCTGTATTTATAAATATTAAATAATGATTTCCAAACCTTGGTGTCTAGTGGCACCCCCACCCTCCAATCGCTGGCCCCTAATAATTTAATGTTTCTCTGGTGTCTAGTGGCACTGCCCCCCCCCCACCCTCGGATCATTGGCCTCACCATACAGTTAATCTTTCCCTGCTGTCTAGTGGCACCCCCCACCTTCCAATCACTGGCCTCATAACTTTAATGTTTCCCTGGCATCTAGTGGCATCTCCCCCTACCTCCGATCACTGGTTGCCCCATACATTTAATGTGTTCTTGTTGTCTAGTGATCACTGACCCCATACAGCTAGTGTTTCCCTGTGGTCTAGTGGCACCCCCCCACCCTCTGATCACTGGCCGCTCCATACCATTAATGTTTTTCTGGTGTCTAGTGGCACCCCCCCTCTGATTGCAGATTCCATACCATTAATGATTCCCTGGTGTCTAGTGGCACCCCCATCCTCCTATTACTGGACCCATATTTCCTGATGTGTGGCCCTTGTCTGAGGCTCAACTCAAGTAACTGACAGCTCCACACTCACTCCCATGCCATTTCTTACTCTTCATATTGCTCAGTAGTCATGGAGACTGTCTCCATGACTACCGTGTGATGTAAAAGAGCAAGAAATGGGATGAGTGTGAGCTCAAAGTTGTCAGTCACTTGAGCTCAGATTCAGACAAGGGCTGCACATCAGGAAATATGGGGCTGGAGGATGAGGGTGCCATTAGACACCAGGAAAACATTAATGGCATGGGTCTGGTGATCGGAGGGTGGGGGTGCCACTAGACGCTTGGCAGAAGACACCAGGAGAAAGGACTGCTGTGTGACTGGACTTCTCTGCTGGGACTAAAGAAGAAGAACTTTTGTACTTGGACCTTTAATTTAGGGTAAAAAAAAACTAACAAACAAAACACAAAAAAAAGTGTGTGTTTGTCTGCGTTAACTGAACTGAATGGGTATGTTAACAGTTATCTAGGTGTAAATCTCACATGATTGAAAGGACTTAATAGCTGTGAGGTTTAAATTACTTGTAGAAAGATCTAGTAAGTAGGGGGAGTGGCTTAGCTAGAAGGAAGCTACATTTAAAGACTGCCTTAGAAAGATTCTGCTAATAGCTTGGCAGAAGACACCAGGAGAAAGGACTGCTGTGTGACTGAACTTCTCTACTGGGACTATATTGCTCTCCTTCCTTCCCCCCACCCAAAGCTAGTTCTATTTTTATAGGCACAGTTTTGACTGACAACAGGAACTTCATGTTTGGGAGCAGGAAGTGAGTGATCACAGAACCACCAAAGACCCACCATCCTAGAAGGGCAAGAGTAGCTCTCCGGCCCCCTCTAGCTGCTGGAGGTCTGCCTCTGAGCAAGTAAGTGGTCTACTGAGAAATATAGGATATTCTTATCTCAGAGCAGGACAAGGGCACACAGGCAGAAAGTAAGGAGAGAGAGGAAAAAAAAACAGAGGAAAGAGTAAGGATTGCAAACAGTTAAGGGGCCAGAAATAAGACATGATTGGAGTGGTGCAGTGCAGTGGCTGTGGAGCAGCAGTCTTCCGGGAGATGTTCTGGAGGATGCGGTGTTGTCCCATCTACAGGCACCTCTCTGGGCTGAGGGAGAGGTTGGTCATATCCAGGCTGAGTTGGCCAGGATTTGTGGGACCTCCTCTTCCATCCAGGGACCACCAGTGCCACTGCCGTTGCCTCAGAGGTTGCCAAGAAAGAGGAGCGGTTGGACCACAGTGGGCTCAGGGAAGGTGAGGGTGGTGGAACAAAGGTGCATCCCTCCAGTTGTACCTCTCCACAATTCCTATGCCATTCTGGCAAAGTGTGGTTCCTCTATGGAGGCACCCACAGTGGAGACCAAGGAGGATGCTGGGAACCTCCACAAAGGAGACCCACAGGAGGGTGGCAGAAGACCCTGCAAGGGAAGGAAACAACTCCTGGTGGTGGACTCCATTGTTAGGAAGGTAGAACTGGGGGAGGAAGGGGAGAGGGAGGTAAGGTGCCTGCCTGGCGCCATGGCTTGGAGGGACAGGGAGCGAATCCTCAGGACTGCCTGAGCAGCTGCACAGGGGAGGGAGCTGGATGTCATTGTCCACCTAGGAACAAATGACCTGGCTAAGAAAGGGATTAGAGAAGTGCAGGAAGAGTTTGTGGAATAGGGGAGGGGCCTTAGTCAAGTAGCACGCATGGTAACCTTCTCGGAGGTGCTGCCCAACTATGGCATAGGAGAGGCTAGGGTGTTCCGCACCATGGGATTCAATCAGTGGTTGAAAAACTGGTGTGGAGCTCAGGGATTTGGCTTCATTGGGGACTGGGGGTCTACCTGGAGTGAAGCAAGCCTATACTGGCATGATGGGCTGCATCTGTCCGGGAGGGGAACCAGGATCCTAGGTGATATGTTTAAATGCTTCATTGGCAAGCTTTTAAACTAGCCAAGGGGAAGGCACTGAAAGGAGCAGGAAATCCTACCCCCAAATAATCACAGTAGTAAGAGGCAAACACCAACATAGAGGTGTCGATAGGGAGAAGGGCAGGGTAAATGGAGAAAGTGACAAAGACAAGAAGGACAGGGATGGGGCAAAGGGAGTAAGGCCATCAGAAATGGAGGGTAATGAGTACCAATGCCCATAGTCTGGGCAAAAGCTCCTGAGCTGGTGGCCTTGATGGAAGAGGATGCCTGGATATTGTAGCAGTCACAGAAACATGGTACACAGAGAACCATGACTGGGATGTTAACATACCAGGGTACATAACCCACAGGAGAGACAGGCAGGGGAGAAGAGGGGGAGGAGTAGCTCTCTATGTAAAGGAAGGGATAAAAGCAACTGAACAAAAGAGTAAACGGGGGAGAGGAGGCACTGTGGGTCACCTTGGAGACTGGAAAGAGCACCACAATCCACACAGGGGTTGTGTACAGACCCCCATGTCAGGGGGAGGGAATGGACAAGGATATGATAAAAGGCATTCTTAGAATGGCAGAGAAAGGGGAGATATTGTTGATGGGAGACCAGAATATGCCAGATGTTAACTGGAGCACATTTGCTGCAGCCACATCCAAAAGCAGGGCCATTCTTGATCCCCTACAGGTGGCAGGCCTTAGACAGCTAGTTTCGGAACCCACTTGTGAGGGAGCAATCTTAGACCTCGTACTCTCAAACAGGGGCAGTGAGAGGATCTCAGATCTAGAAGTGGGTTGCCATCTGGGGACAAGTGACCATCAAACAGTGTGGTTCACATTAAACTCAGCTACAGAGTCAAGCCATACAAAAGTGAGGGTACTGGACTTTAGGAGGGCTGACTTTGACAAGATGGGAGAGTGCCTCAGAAAAGCACTAGCAAACAGGCTAGAAGGAGGTGTGGAACAACAATGGGGAATCATCAAAACTGCCATCACAGAGGCAACAAGCCTTTGTGTGAAGCAAATAAACAAATCAAAATGAAAGAAAAAGCCTCTATGGTTCTCAAAAGAGGTGGCTGTGAAAGTCAGGAAGAAAAAGATAGCATTCCGGAAGTATAAGGAAACACAGAAGGAGCAGGACAGAGAGCTGTACCAGTTAAGGCAGAAGGAAGCAGGGAGAAGTCAGAATAGCAAAGGCCCAAACTGAGGAAAGTTAGCCAACTCAGTTAAGAAGGATAAAACCTTTTATAGGTACATCAGCGAGCGTAGAAAGACAAAGGGAGGGATAGTGAGGCTGAATAGAATGAACGGTGGGTGGGCAGAGGGGGACAGTGAAAAAGCAGGGATACTGAATGAATATTTCTGCTCAGTATTCACAAAAGAGGAGGGGGAAGTGCCTAATCCAATTAACAGAAGCACTCTTGATAGGGGGTCGATCCCATTCCTTTCACAGAAGAAAGGGTTCTGCAAGAACTCCTAAAACTGAAGGTGGACAAAGCAATGGGTCCTGATGGAATTCACCCAAGAATTCTAAAAGAATTAAGGAGGAACTAGTGAAACCACTGGCTACTCTTTTAATAAATCGTGGGAGGATGGTGTGGTACCCGAGGACTGGAGGAAGGCTGATGTGATTCCCCTTCACAAAAGTGGGACCAAGACAGAGGCAGGAAACTACAGACCTGTCATTCTGACCTCTGTGGTAGGGAAAGTGATGGAGTCACTTCTGAAGGAAAGAATAGTTGAGTACCTAGAGGCCAGTGGAGCACAGGACCCAAGGCAGCATGGGTTCACAGCGGGAAGGTCATGTCAGACGAATCTAATAGATTTCTTTGACTGGGTGACCAAAGTAGTAGACCAGGGAGGGGCTGTGGACATGGCCTACCTAGACTTTAGCAAGGCATTTGACACAGTCCCAGACAAAAGATTAATAGTCAAATTAACCAGCCTGGGAGTGGGTCCCAGGGTGGTAGCCTGGGTAAAACATTGGCTGCACAACAGGACACAGAAGGTAATTGTAAATGGAGTCCACTCTGAAGAAAGAGGGTTACTAGTGGGGTACCGCAGGGTTCAGTATTGGGTCCAGTCCTTTTTAATGTCTTCATCAGTGACATTGCAGAGGGACTGGAAGGAAAAGTATGCCTTTTTGCAGATGACACAAAGATCTGCAACAGGGTTGATACACAAGGAGGCGTGGAAAGGATGAAAAGGGACTTGGCAAGGTTGAAGGAATGGTCAGAAGTATGGCAGCTAGGATTCAATGCAAAGAAGTGCAAAATAATGCACCTGGGAAACAAGAACCCAGGGAAGAATACACAATGGGTGGGAGGTAGTAACAACAACAAAAAGGAAAGGGGTAATCATTTCAGATGACCTTAAGGTTAGCAAGCAATGTGAGAAGGCAGTAGGGAGGGCTGGGGTATACTGGGATGTATAGTGAGAGGCATCAGCAGCAGAAAACAGGAAGTTGTTATCCTCTGTACAGACAGTTGGTGAGACCCATCTGGAGTACTGTGTCCAGTTCTGGAGACCCCATCTCCATAAAGACATAGACAGGATAAAGGTAGTCCAGAGGAGGGCAACTAAAATGGTGCAGGGTCTGCAAGAGAAGTCATATGAGGAGAGACTAAAGGAGCTTAATATGTATACCCTTGAGGAAAGAAGGGAGAGGGGAGACATGATAGAAACTTTTAAGTACCTCAGTGGAATCAACAAAGTCCAAGAGGGTAGCATCTTTCAGAAAAAGAGACTTGCAAGAACAAGGGGACACAATTTAAAGATAGAAGGAGGGCGGTTCAGGGGCAATGTGAGGAAGTATTATTTCACAGAGAGGGTAGTGGATGCATGGAACAGCCTTCCTGAGGAGGTTGTGGGGTCCAAAACTGTGGGAGAATTCAAGAATGCACGGGACAGACATAAGGCAATTCTTGTGGGTAGTAGGAAGAAATAGGCTGTTGGTTAACTAGGATCTGCGGCCTATCCTGTAGGTAGGGAAATGGGCAGACTAGATGGGCCAAGCGGTCCTTATCTGCCGTCAAAGTCTATGTTTCTATGTTTCTAATGGTATGGGGTAACTGGTGAATGGAGGGTGAGGGGTGCCATTAGACACCAGGGAAACATTAAATGTATCGTGTACCCAGTGATCAGAGGTTGGGGGTTGCCACTAGACACCAGGGAAACATTAACTGCATGGGGCTGGTGATCGGAGAGTGGGGGGTGCCACTAGTCACCAGGGAAACATTAACTGTATGGAACAGCCAGTGATCGGAGGGTGGGGGGTGCCACTAGACACCAGGGAAACATTAAATGTATGAGGTGCCCAGGGACTGGTGGGTGGGAGACGCCACTAGACACCAGGGGAAACATTAAATGTATGAGGCCTTTGATTGAAGGGTGGGGGTGCCACAAGACACCAGGGAAACATTAAATTCATGGAGCATCCAGTGATTGGAGGGAAGGGGGTGCCACTAGACACCAGGGAAAATTTATTGTATCAGGCAGCCAGCAATCGCAGGGTGGCGGGTGCCACTAGACACCAGGGGAACATTAATGGTATGGGCAGGCAATCAGAAGGTGGAGGGTGCCACAGGACACCAGGGAAAGGTTTTTTTTTTCTATTAAAGGATAGTACAGAACGAAACTGAGGAATAATTACATGAATTGTGGAAAAAAGAATTCGTTCCACAGTTCATGTGTATTATTCCACAGTTCAGTGAGAAAATTCCATGGAACAGGGTGAAAATTCATTATGCAGACTCACAAGATTTCCAATTTCGCTAAAGGTGGAAATTCCGCAAAAGCTGGCTAACTTTCATGAAAGTTACTCTAAAGCAAAATTCACAACTTTTGCTCAGCTTTACAATCATGGCAATTTCACTATTACAACTCATGTCATTAGTTTTAGTCTCTGCACTATTTATTCCCAACAACTACACAGAAAATGCAAGCAGGAAACAATTTGGCATTGACAAATGCTTGTTTGTTCGTTTTTTAAATTGTTTATGCTCCTCTTGTTCCAACGGCCATCTCACTCTGGGGAAGCCCCATCACCTTGGCTTCCACCAACTGGTGCTAGTGCTCCCAGGGCTTACCCCCCTTATGGGGACGGTGAAGGGGGCCCTTCCCTACTGAGACAGGATCCAGTATTTTCCGATGTTTTTATTTGCCCCCGTGGCCATGCAGCATGCAATGACGCCTGCGATGAGGTTGTGCACACTCCCATGCACACCTACGTCAAGCGTCTGCCATGCTCTGCACCCACACTGTAGCAGCTCTGTGTCACCAAACCCCAGCCTCCACCAGGGGTCAAGTATGCACTGGCTGCTGATCACCTACCCTCTCCGGAGATGGAGAGCAGTCCATCGGATGCTCAATCCATCTCCATCCCTGCAACCCTGGCGGCCCATGCTCGTTCCTGAACATGGGTCACTGGCATAGCATGAGGCAAGGTGCCAGCCCCTCATACCTCAGCGCCACCGGGCCGGCTGACAATTGCTTGTTGATACATGGTATAACTTGTAGATGTGGCCCCATCTATGTGGGCAGGACAGTCTGGCGTGAGCACATCCTGGAACATGTCAGAGACATTAGTAATGCAAAACCTAACTCCGCACCTGATAGCCACTTCCAGGAATACCATCAACCACACACTAAACACATGAAGTTCTGTGCATTTGAACATCTTCACCCATTTCCTAGGGGTGCTGACAGAGTACTCAGTCTGCTTCAAAAAGAATCCAGGTGGATTGTTGTCCTCAAAGTCCTAGCACCACAGGGACACAACAGAGATTGATTACTCTCTTTATCTTTAATGATCCTGGTCTATTTATTGTTTTCCCCTCCAATGGACCATATACTGACTTTGCAATGTGATAATCAAAACTGTACATATACTGCCCTCACCATTTTGGGGATTGTATTGTATTTATAACTATTTTGTGTGTTGCTTATACATGATTAATATGTCTCTCTCTTTCCTTTACAGGATCTAGTTTCTCTCTCCACCAGAGGTCCTGCAATCACCCATTGTCCATCCATTGTTCATCCTCTAGCATCATCCATTGTCCTTCTTCTGCTCATCCACATCTCTCTCTCTTACTGTACTGGTATTGGGTCTTTTTCTTTTTCTATCATAATGTAGTACCAGTTGTTTCACAAAACTGATATCACCCCTTCACCCACTTTTTTATTATTGCTGCCATTCTTCCCCTCCACAACTCCCATACTAACATGCAGTTTGTGATGCAAGAATTCTCAAAACTTTCACCTCCCCCACCACATCTTCTTAGTTTTCTATGCTTGTTTTTCTCACTCACTGCATAGTGTTTCTTTTCCCTTACACCTGTACAGTATGTCTATCTTTTGTGGCATACTATTACATTTCCTCACCTCTGTGCACCACTGTGTGCCTCTTTTAATGGTGATTGCCTTTAATTTAAGGCAGATCCCATTCTTGCTTTTCATTTGAATTAAGCATTAGTTATGCAGGATCCCCATGTATTCATGCAATACTATTCTGCAACAAAGTTTACTTTTACTACATGTGAAGAATTAAAATATGTGTACCGTCAGTTTAAGGCCACCATTTTGTATATAAGGAAGCACTGTATGGTTTTAACTCGACAATCCCCCCCCCCCCAAAGAAGAGTCAGGGAGACTGGAAGCACTGGGGTTGCAGCGTTTTTATGCTTCTAACAAAACTTTGCTACACTGGGTTTGCTATTGACTTTAATGTTACTCTTATCCCTGTGTCCAGTACCATTTGGACAGAACCTCCAGAGGCGTAGGTATGATTCTCTACATCAGAGATAAATTACCTTGATTATTAATTAGCGCTCTTCCTGTGCCCCACACATTTAAATGTGTTGAGGTTTCTGTAGCCCTGTCCCATAATGAAAATGTCAATGTTATCGGTTGCTAGAGACCTCCTATAGGTGGTGCAAAATCTCTTAACCATCTTACTAAGTTCCTCAGCACACATAGTAAAGTAACCATAATTCTAGTTGACTTAAATTAAGATTGGCTTTCTTCAAAATCAAATGATCTCAAGCTGCTATGTGATGAGTTTGGTTTACACCAGATAATTAAAGAACCAACGAGACCCAGTCCTAAAACTCTTCAAATTCCTTCATTCTGGACCTTGTATTCACCAACAGACCACAAAAAATCTTAGCTACAGCCATATTTGATAATGTAACAACTGCTGTGACCACAATGCAGTAACTTGTGTTAGAGGTTCAAAGTGAATGTGAGGTCTACTTTAACTTTTCATCACAGGAGTGGTTTTGGAGGACTGGAGGAGGGTAGATGTAATCCCACTTTATAAAGATTGTAGCAGGGAGGATGCTTGCAACCATAGGTCAGTCAGCCTGACATTAGTGGTGGGAAAGTTAATGGAGTCACTGCTGAAGGAAAGGGTTGTGGGGAATATCTTGAATCCAATGGGTTATAAGACCTGAGGCAGCACGATTTCACAGGGTGGGGAAGGGAGGTCATGTCAAACAAACTTAATAGAGTTATTTGACTGGGTAACCAAGGAATTAGGTGGGGTGGAGCAATGGATGTGGCCTACCTAGATTTCAGTAAGGGATTGGACACTGTTTCACACAGGAGAATCATAAGGAAGCTGGACAGCTTAGGGGTGGGTCCAAAGGTGGGAAACTGGATAAGAAATTGGTTAAGGGATAGGCAACAGAGAAACATAGAAACATAGAATCTGATGGCAGATAAGGACTGCTTGACCCACCTAGACCGCCCATTTTCCCTGCCTACTGTAACACACAGATCCTACTTGATTGCCGGACTTCCCCCCCTTTCCTTGCCACTGAGGTTCCCTTATGCCTATCCTATGCCTCCTTGAATCCCACTACAGTTTTTGCCCCCACCACCTCTGCTGGGAGGCTGTTCAAGGAACCCACCACTCTTTCTGTGAAGAAGTACTTCCTTACATCTCTTCGAAGGCTGCCCCCCTCCAGATTCATAGCATGACCCCTTTTTCTTGAGAATCTTTTCCACTGAAAATGGCTTCTCTCTTGAACTGTATTTATACCTGTAAGGTATTTGAAAATCTCTATCATATCCCTCCTTCCTCCTTTCCTCCAGGATGTACATATTGAGGTCCTTCAGTCTCTCCTCATAGGGTTTCTGATGCAGACCCTGCACCATTTTAGTTTCCCTCCTCTGGGCTGCCTCTACTCTGTCTATGTCCTTCTGGAGATGCCGTCTCCAGAACTGGACACAGTACTCTAGGTGAGGTCTCACCAGTGATTTATGCAGCGGTATCACCACCTCCCTCTTTCTGCTGGTGATATCCCTCCCTGTGCATCCTAGCATCCCACTGGTTATTGCCACTGCCTTGTCACACTCGTTGGCCACCTTTAGGTCATCAGATATCATTACCCTTTGATCTCTTTCCTGTTTGGTGGTCACCAGTACCTCTCCCCCCATTTTGTACTTCACTCCTAGGTTTCTGTGTCCCAAGTGCCTAATTTTGCACTGCCTCACATTAAAACTTAGTTGCCACACTCTTGACCTCTCCTCAAGCTTTCTTAGATCCCTGTTCATTTTTCCACCCCCCCCCGCCGGAGTGTCTACCTTATTGCAGATCTTAGTGTCATCTACAAAAAGGCATACCTTCCCTTCCCTTCTAGCACCTCTGCAATGTCAATAATAAAGACATTAAAGAGGACCGGTCCTAGTACTGTTCCTTGGGGCACCCTGCTGGTCACCCTTCCTTCCTCGGAGTGAACTCTGTTTACCACCACCCTTTGTCTCATATTATCTCTTATCACCTTTGGACCCACTCCTAGGCTGCCCAGCTTGTTTATGGGTCTCCCATGTGGAACAGTGTCAAAGGCCTTACTGAAATCTAGATAGATCACATCCACCACTCCATCCTGATCTAATTCCCTGGTCACCCAGTCAAAGAAATCTATCAGATTTGTTTGACATGACCTCCTCCCACTGAATCCAAGCTGCTTCAGATCTTGTAAGCCACTGGTTTTAAAATACTCCACAAACCTTTCCTTCAGTAGTGATTCCATTAATTTCCACACCACTGAAGTCAGGCAGACTGGCCTGTAATTGCTAGCCTCCTCCCTGCTACAACTTTTGTGAAGTGGGACTACATCTGCACTCCTCCAGTCCCCCAGGACCATTCCCATCTCCAGTAAGTGGTTGAACAGGACTGTCAGAGGTGCAGCCAGCACCTTTCTGAGCTGCCTCAATATCCTTGGATGTATCCCATCTGGCCCCATTGCCTTGTCCACTTTCAGATTTGCACATGCCTTCAGGACTCTCTCCTCTGTAAATGAACTAGGGTCAACCTCCCTTCCTCCGATGCCCCTGACACTTATCTGTGGTCCCTCTCCTTCCCTTTCCTCTGTGAACACTGAACAACAGTATTCATTCAGGACGTCTGCTTTTTCCCTGTTCCCTTCCACACACTCCCCCTTTACTTCCTTAGCCTTACAATCACTCCCCTGGTCTTTCTCCTTTCACTTACATACATGAAAAATGTCTTGTGCCCTTTCTTTACTTCCTAGGTTATTTTCTCCTCTGTTTGCACCTTTGTGCTTCTGACTGCTTTCTCTGCCTCCCTCTGCTTCTGCTGATACACCTCCCTATCCTCCTCCCTCTGTGTCTCCTTATATTTTCTGACTGCTAACTTTTTTGCCCTTACCTTCCTAGCCACCTCTTTTGAGAACCATAGCAGTCTCTTTCTCCTCTTGCTTTTGCTTACTTGCCTGACTCAGAGGTTTGTTACCTTCACTATCCCCACTTTTAGTTTCACCCACTGGTCCTCCACTCCAGCTAAGTCCTCTACCCCTGCAAGGGCATCCTGAGACATTCCCTCATCTTTATAAAAATCAGTCCTCCTGAAGTCCAGGACCCTCACCTTTGTGTGGTTCACTTTGAGGCTGGCCAGAGGGTGGTGTAAACAGAGTTCACTCCGGAGAATGGAGGGTGACCAGCCTCAGGGATCAGTACTGGGACCATTCCTCTATTCCTTAATGTCTTTATAAGTCATATTGCAGAGGGCTGGAAGGGAAAGTCTGCCTCTTTGCCAATGACTACAAAATCTACAATAGGGTGGGCATTCGGTGGGGGGGGGCAGAGGTGGTGGAAAAAATGTGCAGAGACCTGAGAAAACTTGAGGAGTGGTCAAGGGTATGGCATCTGGGTTTCACCACAAAAAAGTGCAAAATCATGCACTTAGTGCACAGAAACACAGGGGCCAAGTACAAAATGAGAGAGAAAGTAGTGATGACCATTACACAGGAAACGGACCTGGGGGTAATCATATCTGATGACCTAAAGGTGGCCAAGCAGTGCAACAAAGCAGTTGGGAGAGTCAGGGGGGATGTTGGAATGCATTAGGAGGTGTATCACTAGCAGAAGAAGGAAGACGGTGTTGCATCTTTTTAGATCACTGGTGAGACCCCACTTACAGTACTGTGTCCAGTTCTGGAGACCACATTCCTGGAAGGAAATAGAGTGGAGGCTGTCCAGAGGAGGGCAATTAAAATGGTGCAGGATCTGCATCAGAGATCCTATGAGGAGAGACTAAAGGACCTCAACATTTCATCCTGGAAGAGAGGAGGGAGGGAGGGATGTGATGGAGACCTTTAAATACCTCATGGGAGTAAATATGTTACAGGAGGGAAGTATTTTTCAGAAGAAAAGATGTTCAAGAACAAGAGGACATGCAATGAAGCTGAAGGGGGTAAATTCAAGAGAAATGTGATGAAATACTTCTTCATAGAATGAGTGGTAGATGCCTGGAAGAGTCTTCCATCGGGGTGGTGGGGGTGAAAACAGTGGTGAAGTTCAAGAATGCATGGGATAGGCATAAGGGAATCTTAGTGGAAAGGAAGTGGGGGAGAAAGAGCAAGAGATCAGACAGGGTAATCAGTGACACTGTAAGTAGGGAAAAATATTGCCAGGCAGGGTGGGTTAGGCAGTCCTTATCTGCCATCAGATTCTATGTTTCTATCACAAAAGAAGACTCTCCTGCTTCTGTGAATCAAGGTATTTCCTTGACTTGGCAAACATTAATTGGCAAGAGATCTATTTATCTTCTACACTTCATAAATCTGCAAGATTCCTCAAACAACAGCTTCTCTCTGTTATTAATAGACATGTCCCCCTAGTAAAACTGAGATTATTAAAGAAAAACTGTCCTTGTTTCAGTCAGGAACTCAGGCAGACATAGTAGAACAAGGGCAACCAATGGGACAGAGTCAGAAAAAACAAATGTCCACATAACTGGTTTAGGCAAAAAAGGAATTATTTTACTAAATTAATCTGATCACTCAAGTCCAATTATTATTTGAACCTCGTGGAATCCAATCAAAGAGACCATTCAAAATTCTGGAAGACAAAAAGCCTAAAAGGAAGGTGATGCAACCCTCCTTGCTGACACAAATCACTGTGTATGGCAAAACTGTCACAGACAAGCGACTCATAGTAGAAGAGCTGAACTACACTTTGCATCCGCTAGATTGGCCTTCAGTCAGTCACCTGCTGCTGAGTTCCCACTTCTTATCTTGTTGCAACCTCCATCCATCATCAGCCATTCTGTTTTCAGACCATCACCTACAAACAAGTGGAAGATCTACACCTGACCCTAGACCTGAAAAAGAGTCCCAGGGCAGACAAGCTATGACCATACTTCCTTAGAACTGGCTCTACTGTGTTGATAGCACCCTTAGCACATCTTTTTAACCTATCACTAACCAGCAATGAAATTCCTGTACTCTGGAAAATGACTCACATATAACCCCTTTTCAAATCTGGTTTCAAGCAACTACAGGCCTATATCTATACTCCCAGTATTAGCTAAGGTACTGGAAAAACTAGTCAGAATGACCAGATTCAAGATTATCTCACCAATAATAATTGAATTAACCCAACCCAGTCTGTTTTTGAGATCTACATAGTACCATAACTGCACTTGTTAAAGTAACAAATTACTGGTTTTCTGCCCTACATCAAAAACATGCAATGGTAGCTGTTTTTCTTGCCCTTAGTAAGAGCTTTGATATGATTGATTATTAGATTTTGATGCAAAATCTTTGTGCAGTCGTTATCTGCCACCGCACTCTGCCATAGTTTAGAAACTATCTGACTAATAGGCAGCAGCAGCAGCTCAAATCTGAAAGCCTGCATTCCTCCTGCACTCAGTTTGCTAAAGGGTTCTTCAAGGACCTGTTCTGGCAACTCTCCTACAGTATTCACAAACTACACAAATGATCTAGGGGATAATATAAGAGATTTAAAACTCCATTGCTATACTGATGATACAGTTCTTTATGCCACCAGCTCTAGTGTACCTGAAGCTCTAAATGACCTGCAGGCTGCATTCAATACCTTACAGCTGGAACAGTGGGCATCCAAGCTTCTCTTTAATGCCACAAAGACAAAATACATCACTACGGAAGTAGCAGGGAGGTCAGCACTCCAAATGCCCCGAAATCCATATTTGTTTCTTCAAAAACAGGCAAATGAAGCTTAAATATTAGCAGGTATACTCAAAGAGTCTTTGAAGAAGGCGTCCTTTGTGACATTGAAACATCAGTCATGTGGGTCAGGTGAGCTCAGGTGTGCACCAGCAAAAAGTCTTAACAGAGGTATGGTGGCTACATTTGCAAAAGTTGGATTTTATTCCTGCCATCCTGTTCTTTACTGTGTACCTCTTTTATGAACTGCACCATTTGTACACTTCAGTTTTGGTACCTCCTTGCTTGCTCATAATTTTGTAACTTAATTAAAGTATACCTGCTAATATTTAAGCTTCATTTCCCAATTTTTGAAGAAATAAATATGGATTACCAGACATTTGGAGTGCTGGCCTCTCTGCTACTTCTGTAGTGATGTGCTTTTTATTTACCTTCACTCTGGTAAGTGCACCCTGATCTTGTTACCTGATATTCAGAGCTATTGGTCATTTGTTTTTTTGTGTTACAAAATACATAATCTTTGCTTCTACCAGGCAATGGTCAACTAGAGGCACCTTTCCTAGTATCTTTACCTTATGGGTGATAGCCTGGAGTTAGTATATACATTCAAACATCTGGACCTATGGCTAGACAGTAAGCTTTTCTTTGCCATCCATATCAACAAAATATAGCCAGAGCCAATACTGCTGTGGCAAGCTGCCAAATGACCAAAATTAAACCTGTGCATTGAAAATTTGGAACAGCCGGGTGTAACTCTGCCATTTGTTGGAGTTTTTTCACCAAATTTTCACCATGGCCTTTTTTGGACCCCACCTCATGAAAAGTGTCACTGTCATTTTGTTCACTTGTCCCAAAAGGTGATTTTGCAGGGTGACCATGCCATTCTGCACTACAGGTGCAAAAACAAATGTTGGGCATGATGTGAAAAATGACAGCTATACTGTTAATAAGGAAGTGTGCAAAAATGGCAATGTTCAAAATCTAGAGCGAAAATATTAAAAATTGGCAAAGTTAGGAGCATGTGTAGAAACTGCACGATGCACACTTGTAATGCAGTCATTTGGGGATTTTGTCACCAAATTTGCAACATTGGTTATTTGGGACCCCACCTCATGAACAGTGGCACTGTTGTTTCATGAATCAATCCCAAAAGATGTTTCTGTGCAGTGACCATGAAATCACCTTTCGGGACTGAGTAATGAAATGACAGTGACAGTGTTCATGAGGTGGGGTCCCAAGATCCCTATGTTGAAAATTTGGGGCCAAAATTCCAAAAAATGGCTGATATATCAAGATAAGTTGAAAACCCCACTGAATGCCATTATACGGCGCTTACCTTTGATTCTTCAGTTTGCAGTTAGGTTTTGAAAAGTGCAGATGTGCCCTGGTCCAGAGAAGATGACAGCACTGACCTCCAGAGGTAAGTACTGGGTAAAGTGCGTGCAAGGAGGTGGGAGCTCAGTGGGAGGGTGGGGAAGGGAGGGGCAATGACAAGGGACTGTTTTCTTTTTATAAATAAAAAAGATGTCAGGGGACTGTTTTCTTTATTTACGGGGGGAAAAAAACAAATTTGGGCACACTGGGGTGAGCTTCCAGTGTGCCACATGAGAGGGGGAGATGGACATGATGCCAACAGAGGGATTGGGCACCTCGATGTCGGCAGGGGGAAAAATTTATAAAAAAAATTGGGTACACTGGGGTGGGTTCCCAGTGTGCCATGTGACTTGGGGGGGTGTACTTGATGCTGATATGGAGATTGGGCCCCCTGATGTCGGAGTGGGAGAAAAACAAAAAAAACTAAATTTGGGCACACTGGGATTGGCTTCCAGTGTGCCCATGAGTTGGGGGAGTTATATGATGCCGACATGGGGATTGGGTGCCCTGATGTCGGTGTGGGAGGACTGCAGCAGTGGAAGGGAGTGGGAGAGTTTTATTATTTGCCAGTGCTGGGAGGGAGCAGGGAGGACAGAAGCAGTGGGAGGGTGCAGGAAGAATGCCAACTGCAAGATGGCAGAGGTGATGCAACTGAGCGTGCATGGCATTCATGCATGCATAGTTGTGGTTCACAAGATGGCGGTGCCAGGAATATGGAAGTAACAGCCAAAATAGTGCAACTGTTACTCCGTAGCGGCCAATCATGGTGGAGTGTTACAAGCTCCACTGGACTTTCAGAAGATATCTTCAAAATGTCCAATGGAAGGTGCCAAGATTTTACATTTTAGGAGCAACAGATCATTCACGAAATGGCTGTAGGCTCCACCCACAGCCATAAAAATCTGTGCAAGAAACTACACCCTAGGCTGGCTTTATACTACAGAAATAAATTTAGTCTTCCTGCTGACACCCACAAAAGCTAGTCAGGGCCACATTCCTATTGTCACTTGATTACAGAGACCTGGTGCATAGAGGTACTATGGGCACTCAGCTAGCTCAGTTAGATATCCTTTACCACAGGGCTCTGCAATGTATTAGTATGCTGCCTGCTAGAACCCACCACTGTACCCTCTATGCATTGGGTGGTTGGACATCTCTAACCACTAGAAGGTTGAAAAAACTGTATTTATGGTCTTTCAAGTCCCTCCAAAATGATATACCATGTTACATCTTGGATGGTTTCTTGTTTTTTTTTTTTTGTAGGGCCTCTAGCCTATACAACCTGAGAACATGTAAATACATTTTACTAGATGTCCCCAGATACGCATGCATCTATGACAAAATGGCAAAATGGCTTTCAGCTGGTTTGTCCCCATGTACGGAAACAAACTGCAAGCATCACTCAAATTGAACTTGCTGGTGAGTCTTCACATGTTCAGACTACTGCTAGAAACTCACTGCATCGGTAAATGCACTTGTCACTGAACTATCCTTAGTCCTTAATGTACCTTAACTGTTATTTTTTTGTTACTTGTTTATAATAGCTTAATATTTTAGTATACTGTAATTTTATACCTTTTTCTACTGCTGCTGTACATAACTATATCATATTTTTGCCTATGTGCTGCTTTTAAATTCATAAAAATAATGAGAAAGACTGCACATCACAGCTTGCAAAGGTGCTCCGGCTGAAATGACACCACAGTAAGCAAACTCTGGCCAGAGCCGATAGGGCTGCAGGTGAGGAATTTGGTGTAAAAATATTGAAAGTTACGAGCCTGCTTCAGCAAAATGTAGCGTAGGCTCATGAATTTGTTGTTTTATAATATTTGTACACCAAATTGTCAAGATAGCCTTGTTATGACCCTGTCCCATGAAGAAGGGCAGAGCAGATATTTAAAGGTGAAGTGTTTGTTCCTGTTCACCTTGTATTACCAATGTCTGTTTATCTGCTGGTGTGGTATTGCTGGGAAGGGCTACTCGGGAAGGGAAATGGATTCATAGGATTCACAGGATGTGAACAGGTCATGTAGCGTTAGCCATTTCTGACCTGCACCATTTTATATAATTAGCTGATTTGGGACAGCTTCTCAGAGGGTTGTACCCCACTACCATATAACCCATTACCATTCATTCTCTTGCTGGAGGCACCCTGGTATACAAGATTAATCACCCTCAACCCAGGCCTCCACCAAAGGTTAGTCAGCTATGATAGGGTGGAGTATGGTGGAACTGAACCCCCCAAATAAATCTTACATCTCGATATGAATTGAGTCTTGTAAATCAGTTCACAATTATGACACATTTTTGCAATGGGTGGACTAAAGTGCAAGACAAAGGTAGTAAAATGAAAATGTGGCAGCAGAGGGATGTTTACAAAAATGCACAATCTCTTGCCAGAGCTGATATGGCTGCTCAGAGCGAGGGGAGTGTGGAAAGAGTGAGTAAAAGAATACTCGGAGCTCTTGCCATGCTCTTGCCACACTGGAGTATATTGCGAATGTGTGGAAGTAAATGTAGAAGTACCGCATTAAAGTAGTATAGTGCATGCTGATTATATAAGGGAGCTCACCAATGGTCACAAGCTTATTATTATTAGAATGTATCAAAAACTAAAAAGTAGCCATTCAGATAATTATGGAACAAAGAAAGAATATTCACACATGATGCTGAATTATTAATATTATCAGAAAGAAACATTGGGAACTTTTTAAAACAAATGACTATGTAGAGTCAAGCTCAATAATAACAAACATACTGGCATGTTTTTTTACTCACTATGAACTGCCATGGAAAGAAGTGTGTGGGAGCACAACCCTGCTACAGTATATTAAGACCATGGGAGTGGGCTACAACTACCTCTGATGTCATAATTAAGGTGGCTTCCTGTCTGCAACAAATTTGTATTTGCTTTCTCAGAGAAAAGGGCCCATATTGATCTTTTCAATTACTGTAGGCCTGTAAATGGGTGTTGCAGGTTCCCCAATATCAACAACAGCTACCGTTTTTTCCTCTCTATCCCCACCAGCAATTTGAAGTGAGACCCACAGCCCTAGCATCTGGCAGGTAACAAAACAAGCAGTTCTCTGGATAATGCCTCACATCTTCCAGTCTGTAAATCTAAAAACTGAGCCTCATACCACCAGAACCTAATGCTAGCCAGCACTAGAGTCAGGCATCCCAGTGTGGAATCCATGTCTCTTGGTGCATGACTGCCCAGTTTTGTTTTGTTTTTTATTTTATCTATTGAGATCTTGGATTACAACCTTTGAGCTAAGTGCTCATTTACAAAGGTTCCACATCGTAAAAGAAACAAACATACATACAATTACAAGTTAAACAAGTGAACAATCCATGGTGATTGCTAAATGCCACTACATTCAGTCTGAATGGACAAAAACATGAGCAAAATAGTACTTAACAGTTACTAAGAGAGAGCATATCAAATACATCAAACAGTGGATGTTAGGCTAAGCGGCAATAATACTTGAGAGAAGAGGGATTATTGAGAGTGGGTGCAGTAAACCAGAAGTTGGTTAACTTTATCAGATGGCAGACAGGGTTGTATGTGAGAGAAGAGGAAGGGGGAGGGGGGGCATTATCATACTGTGGGCAAGTGTCAGGGAAGAGGACAGAGGAGGAGAGAAGGAGAGAGGGTAAAAGGGGTGGTAGATTAAGAGAGAAGTTGGAAGGTAGAGTAGGTAAGGGAGTGTGCCTTGGGAGGAGAAGAGATGGGGGGGAATGGAGGAGATGGGAAAGAGGAGTGGTCAGAGGTGTGGAGGAGTAATGAGTGAGGAGGAGTGAGGAGAAAGGAGTGGCGGGGGAAGTATGGGATGGGGGTAAGTAGCATGTTGAGAATGTGCTAAAGTGCAAATTCCTTAGATATTCACAGGTGGTGATGGGAACATGTCAAGGGAAGCAGGTGCACTTCATTTGGTTCATGAGGAGTGAGCGAAGTTTAGGTTTCAAAGGACCCATTTTTGGTTCAGTGACTGTCACTAGTTCAGTGATTAAAGCAGGAGGGAGGGAGTTTAATAAGAGCAGAGCCTGGTAACTGAAAGATCTCTGGCCCTACAAGGTACACTGGAATGGTTGCTTAAATTGATTGCTAGTTGATGCTCTTGTCAGTCTTACTGGGTCAACTGGACAAAGCAAGGAACATGTACTGGAATGCATTAGACCAAGGACAGCTTTTTTAGCCAATAGGCACACCTGATAGTGAATTCTTGATTCCATGTCTAGCCAACCTGTTTGATGGTAGAAGTGACAGGTGTGTATTAGTTGTGGGGTACCGAGGGCTAGCCTGCAGGCTTTATTCAGGGTAGTGGCTATATGCTGGAGAGTAGTATCAGGGGCTGTGTTATATACGACAAGGCCATAGTCTAATATGGAGAAGACTGAGCTAGTGATTGCTAATTGCAGTGCTTCTTTAGTTAAACAGTACCGGTGCCTGTAAAGCTGGTCAAGTTTGCAGTTTGCTGCCCTGGCAACTAGGTCTAGTGGGGGAATTCAAGAATGCATGGGATAGACATAAGGCAATTCTAGTGGGGGGTAGGAGGAAGTAGGCTGTTGGTTAACTAGGACCTACAGCTTATCCATTAGGTAGGGAAATGGGCAGACTAGGTGGGCCAAGCAGTCCTTATCTGCCATCAAATTCTACGTTTCTATGTTCTGGAAGCCAAACCAAATGTATGGGTTTAAAGCCAAACGGAAGTTGCCAAAGGCCTACTTCTCTAACCCTTTGTGATAATGATAAGCCTGCTCATAATACAGTATGACCATACATATGTACCACCAGTTAAGTATCTTGACTGGCTGCAGCTAATTATATGATTGACTAAATACTATTACAATTATTTTTCTATCAGGGCCTGTAGCTGATGATTCAGTCTTAAACTTTGTCCAGTGGCAGCGAGTAGAGTAGAAGACCATATTTCTCAATTACCTGGAGGAAGTGGGAATTTGGTAGAAAGCCCCTTGAATTTACAGCATCATATACAACATGTACTTTTCATACTTGCCTTTGCGGTGAGAAGTGCATATGTCTGTGTGTGTGTGTGTCTCACAGGAGCTCCCTCTGTGTCTATGTGGCCCACATACCTTGAGGTAGATGACAGAGCCACAGCCACACAAACACTCCTCGCAACACTTGACTGCCATTGACTTTCCCAAGCGGTGATGCTATGGAAGGAAAGAGAGAGAGAGAGAGAGAGACACACACACACAGACATGTACACACATTTACTTCATTTCTTCAAAGCATGCAACAGTTGAGTCTGTCTCTGTCTCTGTCTCTGTCTCTCTCTCTCTCTCTCTCTGTCCCTCTCACTCACTCCTTCAGCCAATAGAAGCTTTTGCCCTGGTGGGGCCCCATGCAAAGCTCAATGGTGGGGCTTCCAACAGACAGTGTTGCCAGTGGTGGGGGGTTGCAGCGGGCCATTCCCTCCCAGCCGTAAGGCTAAAACACCACCACCATCCTTTTTTTCTCCTCTTCCTTGTCCCTAAGAGCTCCCCTATATTCTGCTAGGTGCCACAGTTGTTGAATCATCAAGGGACTACAAGTCTCTCTGGTGACTATGTCCACTGTGATACAGTAAAGAGCCACAGCATGCAACCTGCAGCTACTGCACTCCAGAGAGACCAGCATTATACATCTGAAACCTTTCAGGGTCTGATTTGATCTGCATACCATGAGTACTGAATCAGACCCTTGTCCCAATCCTTTTAGTTAGTTAAGGCAGGACCAGACTGTCTCTTTTGGGGGTGCCCGGGTAGAAGTCCTGCATTTTGGCCATTTGGCCTTGTTTTGAATTACAAATAGTGATCCCTTTAATTTTAAACTTAAAAATTGTGCAGGTTAAATAGCCACTTCTACATGAAACATTGGGCCTATGATGATTCAACAACTGTGTTACCCAGTGGAATTCAAGGGGCTCTTAGGAACTGTGGGATAGTATGAATCGCTGTGCCTGTTAACTGGGACTGTGAGGGAGTGAGAGGGATGAGGGGAAGGTGGAGACGGGATTGCGGGGGTTGCCAATGATTAATTTTTTAACCCTTCCCTTTCTTTCCCCAGCGCTTTATTCATGCCTTCCCTAATAAACCTTGTCCCATATCCCTTGTTTGTGTTTTACTCCTGTGTGCTGTTTTCTATTGCTTGATTATTGTATTATTGCATTGTGTAGTGGGACTGTGTAGGGCTGTTAAATCACAGCACAGGGCTAACAGAACAGACTAGACATTAGAGTAATGAGTTGTGAATGAGCTTGATTCATCCAGCAGAATAGGGTTTGATACCCACAACCTCCTCTTGCATACTGTGTGACCCTGAGTAAGTCACTTAACCTTCCTAGTGTCCTTGGGTTGCCCCTAAAAACAGGCCCTTGCCTAGTGGGACTTACCTTGTTACCAAAAGAATAACTAGTTACAGAAAAGACTGACCTGATAACATTGTTCTAGTACTGACATTTGGAGCTGCATGGCATGCAGAGCATTCATTTATCAAACAGGGCTCATACACTTATAAACGGATACTTATTTTGGACCAGTAATAGAAAGCAAACAAAAAGGAAAAAAAAAACTATTCAAGTCGTTATACCCTCTGTATGACTGGTTTCGTAGTTCTAATTTATTTTTGAACTACATAACTTAGACACCTGGAAGTGTTGACAGCAACAGACAGTAGAAATTCCTACATGATGACTCCACGCTTCAGGGCTGAAGAAAATAGCATATATAAGGATTCTAGGTGGGGGGGGAGTCCAGATCTACTTCTTACATAGGCTATTTTCTTTTATATAAGGCATCCTGTGTCACAGAGGGTGAGCAGTTCACTCCCATATGACAGATGGTGTTGGAATTCTGCAGTGCCTCTCCCTTGTCTGCTAGCTGCAATATTGCGCCATCTCCCACATAACACATGTGCCTAATTAGCCATGTGCTACTGGGTCAGTATTCATTCAAAGTAAGGAGATAATGAGTTAACCTCTAGGCTGCTGAAATAACTAGAATGAATCTATTTCAGCTGGACAGATGCTCATTCTGCAGCAGCTTCAAAATGTGTTTTTTGTTTATATCCTGAGAAGTTGGGAGGCACAGTAGCATCCCCCCTGCCTTTAAGACTGAGCAGCAAATAGCAAAAATCAGAGGGGGGGTGCACTATTTTGCAGCTGTGGACGGATACTTCCAAAAGTCCAAAAAGGAAGTTCCATGGTAAGCTCATTTTTGGAGCTAATGTAAGACGGCTGCAGGCTCCACCTACCTGCAGCCCTGAAAATGAGAACAAGAGCTGGGCACACACTAACAGGTATAGTTGAAATGTTTTGTAATGGCAAATCACATTCCACCTCCACCACCCTCCTCAGGATTACTGATTCCATCCTCTCTGGAATGGACCACGGCCTAATGACTTCCACTATTTTTGTCGACCTGGTCAAAGCCATTGACACTGTTGCCCACCCCATTCTCCTGGCTAAGCTCACTGCTGCAGGCCTCTCAATCCACTAACTGGTTCTGTTCTTACCTTCTGGGCAGAACCCAATCAGTTAAAATTAGATGCTCCTTTTCCCCACCCCTCTCTATCAACACTGGAGTCCCTCAATGCTCTGTGCTTGGCCCCATTCTCTTCTTCATTTTTCTAAGTAACCTCCCAACTGTCTGTACCTCAGCGTCTATCCACATGTATGCTGATGACACAGTCCTATTTGCCTCTAGCTCCTCCCCCACTGATCTGATGACCACATTCCAGCTGGACTTTGACAACATCCAGCACTGGTTCTGCTCAGATCAGTTCACCCTAAATGCAAAGAAGATGGTCTTAATGACCTTTAGAACCAGGCAAAAGCTCTCCAGACTTACAACCATCTCATCCTTCCACACCCTTGATGGTTCCCCCCTTGAAGATGTCCCTACCTTCAAGTGCTTGAGGGTATGGCTCAACCAGTACCTGGACTTCTCAACTCATGTGGAGGCAATCCATAAAATGTTGCACCCAAAACTTGATGCTTTGTACCATAACCATAGGTGCATCCCCTTGCTGGCTCACAGAGCCATCTTACAGAGAATGATTCTCCCCATCTTTGACTATGGAGACACAGTATACAGGGCTGCTCCTAAGTCCACATTGGCTAGACTGGGCCCACTTTTTCTGCCGTTTTGCTCTTGACTGTCCCCTCCACTCTCATCACTGTTCCCTCTACTCCGCCCTCTTTCTCCCCTTCCTTGAGGCCAGATATCTTACACATTGCTTCTCCTTTCTGGCCAAACACTGGCTTGCTCTCTTCCCTCCTACCTCTCCTCCCATCTCTCATCTCCTCCTCCCCTCCTACTCCTTACGCTTCTCTAAATTTCACTCCCTCATCCTCCTGTCTAGGTCGACTACAGACAGCCATATGGCATTCTCCTACCGTTTTCATAAACTTTGGAACTCCCTCTCCCTAACCACATGCTCTGTCACCTCTCTTCACTCTCTCTCTCTCCCTTCATCTCCGTGAGTTCTACTCGCCTACTTGCAACTGCCCAGTATTCTTCCTTCCCTTTGCTCTTTCCCCTCCCTATTCTCTCCCCTACTGTCCCTTTCCCCACACTCCAGTCCCATACCTCTCTACTGTCCTCCTCAAAATTGCTATACCATGCCTATGTATTCCTTTTAGTTGTTGAATATGACTAGCTGTCTGCCTTGCTGGGGACTGATGCATTACAGTTGATCCCCTATGAACTGCTAGCTTTAACATGTACTTAAACATTCAAAATGTAACTTTGTCATTGTGTACATATTCTCTACTGTTTGTATATAGTGCATACTTTCTTCTTAACTCTGTTTAAGTTTACCTCTTGCCAGGTACCTGTTCAACTTGTATATTTTGTTGCATTTCTTTCTCCCTTGTCCCCCCACCCAATGCATTAGGAATGAGCTGCTAGTTCAGCTCAGTATGTCTTTCCTGGTAAAACTTTTGAAATAAATAGATGAAGAAGCATGAGAATGCAGAGGCAAATACCCCTATGCATCACCTCTCAAGGTGGCTTCATCAGGGCCTGTGCACAGCTTTTTTTCTCATTTTTTATAGCATGTGAAGTCCACGTAATACTATGTATTGTTTTTAAGTATGTAATACTGTTGCTTCTTTTATACTGTTAGAGTCCTAAAAAAGTAGAAAGAAAGTCATTGCACTCCGTAGCACACATGAATAAACTCTAATGTTTCACCTACAAATTAGGATTTGACAAAGCCTAATTTGTAGGTGAAATGTTAGAGTTTCTTGAACTGGTCTCCCTGACCCAGGAGGGTCTGTCTTCATTGTCTTTTTGGTGACTTGCAAATAAATGAATAGTCCAGCAAGTACTGCTTTGGACATTTCATTATTCATGTCAATCAGTCAATCAAGCAATCAAAATCTTTATTTAGCCAGGCAATCACCATTGAGCAGTGCTCATTTTCGAGGTGGACCTGGGTTTTCAGTACAAACAAAATACAACAACAGAACATTTTTTGTACAGTAATTAAACAGTAGGACAATATACATCAGTTACAATATATACAATGAGTAAGCAGTAGGGTATAATGCAATAATAAATGTGTAAGTATAGCCAAGGGGTGCAACAGTTAGGTGCAGGCACAATTATTAGTTAAACAGTATATATAGTGCACCAATGATAAGGGTCATGTGTGCTAGGGAGTGCCATGACTTTCTTTCTAGTTTGTTGCAAATTGTCACAGAGCACCCCACCCTGCTTAGTGTGGCTCTGATTGTAATTATGTTATTGTCCAAGCCAGGTACCTCCTTGCAAAGCATGTGTTAAGATTCTGAAAATATACTCTTTCTATCCAGATCTGACTTGAAAAGAAAAAAAATAGGACACAATTACATCTATTAATTGCAAAAAAATATATATGGACAACATTGTTGAAACATGCATAACCTGAAATGCATTATTAAAATATAGAAAAAGATAAGAGTGGCTGTGTGTAACCAGAATTTTACACACACATGAGGTGTGGGATGCTACATAAACCCCAAGGGCAAAGCCCAAGGGGTTTAT
The DNA here is from genome assembly GCA_016271365.2 of Neoceratodus forsteri. Lineage (NCBI taxonomy): Eukaryota > Metazoa > Chordata > Ceratodontiformes > Ceratodontidae > Neoceratodus > Neoceratodus forsteri. The sequence continues at coordinate 679,993,150 of CM057454.1, forward strand.
AAAAGCATGCCACACTGTGTTTGTGTGTGTGTGTGTAAAGTTCTGTTTTTTACACACACACACTCACACACACATACATATATTATTTTATTTAATTACTGGTGATAATTTTTTGCCCTTTCAGCACAGTTCAGTTAGTGAAGCACTTCTGTCAGAGATAGACAGACACATACACAGATATATATATAGATATATATATATATATATATATATATATATATATATATAGACACACACACACACATGCAGCCTGTTTCTCCCTTACTTCCTGCAGATGCCACTGCAGATGCTACATGCCTACTCCATGGCACGTCCACTCTAGGATGTCATGCACAAGGATGCTTGCAGGCATAGGCAGGGACATTGGTTTACCAGGATTGAGAAAGGGCATATTCCATTTTGCACATTGTAAAAAATGGTATTGTCACTGGTGTCTGTTAAGCCAAAATCCAGTTTTACCGGTGTTTAGTTTTGTGTACTTTATTTAACAATTTTTAACTCTGCTATCATGCATTTTAGCAATTTTGACCTCCACTATTACACATCCTTACATCCCTGTACCAATTTAAAGTTATTTTAGGTACAAGATGTGATGGCAGCAGCAACACTACAGCCCTCATCCCTAAGGTGTGATGGAAGCAACATTATGACCCCAACCCTCAGGTGCGATGGCAGCACCAATAGCACTATGGCCCCCATCCCTCTGGTGTGATGGCAGCAGCAACAGCACTATGACCTCCTCCCCTCAGGTGTGACAGAAACAGCAGCACTGTGGCCCCCGTCCCTTAGGTGTGATGGCAGCAATACTACGTTCACCATTCCTCAGGTGTGACAGAAGTAGCAGCACTGTGGCCCCTATCCCTTAGGTGTGATGGCAGCAGTACTACATTCCCCATCCATCAGCAGTGATAGCAGAAGCACTACATCCCCCACCCCTTTAGTGTGATTGCAGTAGCAACAATGAAGTCCACATCCCTTCTGGGGTGATGGCAGTAGTGACAGTACTATGATCCCCTTTCTTCAACACCCACACCTGACATGTACAAGTTACAAATGACTTGGTCTCTTTGCTTGTAGAACTCAGATGTGAATTAATCAGAACCATCACTGCTAAGGTGGACTACCTTTGCTTTTTTCTATCTATAATTTAACTGCCTGAACTGGATTTCTGCCTGTGACACTGCTGACCAGGTTTAGGGAACAGACTTAGATGTTGGAGGTCCAGCTGGTGGGTGAAGGTTTGAGTATCCAATAACCACTCACCTTCTCCTGGGAGGAGGTGGGTTCACAGGTCAGCATTTGCTGGCCCCTGATGGAGGCCAGAGGCATGACAACATGCCGTCTTCACTGCAGGAGGGAGCGTGATGGATGTTGACTTGTGCCTTGACATCATATGGCCTGTCACACTCCCAAGAAAATGGGGAAACACCTGCTGACCAGTCAAGGACAGTTGTTGGTTCCTCCATAAGCTGGAACCCCAGACATGTGTCTGTTCTGACCCATGCCATGCCCAGGATACACAGGAAGCTCTTAGGGCACTCTCTCCCTGGTAGCCTCTCACAGGGATAAGGGCCCACTCAATGAAGGGTTACTTTGGGTTACCTGGTAGCACAACAGTAAGGGGCAGTAGAGGGTGGTTGGGAATCAGCAGCAGTGGTAGGGGACCTTGGCAGGCCTGAAGGAGTGAATGGCCAGGGGGGGTAGGAGGAGCAAAAAAAAAAAACTGCTTGAATTTACTTCTTTGAAATATAGTGTCATCACCTAAAAAATCCATAAGTGATTAGTGGAGGACGTCCAAATGGATTTATGCATCTCCCAGACATGTGGATGCTTTTTTTTACTTGGTGTCCATGAAAAGAGTGTCTCTCAGTTTTCATGTCTGACCTCAGATGTGAATTGAGCACCACTCTGCCCACCAGCATCATACAGCCCTTGGGGTCTTACCTTCTGTATGTCATTGACTGTGCTTTCAAAATCCACTGGCCAAACATATGTACACTTAAATACTAAACTTTTGCTTTTTGTTGAAGCAGTTTATCAGAAAACTTTTTGTTGTCACACAGACTGAAACAGCAGGTGGGAAAAAAGATGCAAATTATCCATTTCTCCTAAATGGGATGCTAACTGTGAAGTCTTTTCATAAGTAGTAAGGCAGTTTCTTCTTTGTGAACATACTTTCATTCAGACTAGTTTCCATTCAAACAACTGAGGATTTTGGATGGCCCTACTGATTATAAACTTGAAAAAGTTAGTTGGTAATAGTGATCCTACGTTTAGCAATCTACAACCTAGATGCTTATATGCAAAGAATACAATAAAAACCTGACTAAAATCTTAAAACAAGCTTATTAAACACATAAAATATATTTGAACATTTATTTTTACTTATACAAAATCATTGCAGCCCAAGTAAAACTCAGATAAATTACATGGTACCCTGTCTACTATTCTATGATGTAGTAAACATATATTGGTATCTTTTTTTATATTCTTTGTAAAGCAGGTATCGCCCACTAGGCAGAACTGTCTGTTTCCAGGAGTGACCTAGAAGCACTGGGGAGGTTAAGTGACTCACTTGGAGTCACACAGTATGCAAGTGGAGGTTGTGGGAATCAAATCCAGGTCTGCTGGATGTACCCAGTTCATTCACTGTTACTCTAACCACTAGGCATGGGTGGTTAAACTGAATGGCTGATTACAACAAAGCAGTGCAGGTGATTTCCTTACTGACTCTACATGCAGCAAAGCAGAAAGAATGCAAAGTACAGCAGCATTCATTTTAAGATGCTGAAATCTAGGCCAGCCAGCTGGCACTGCGGTAGCACTAATGCTTGCAATGCCAGTGACCCAGGGTCAGAAGCAAACTCGAGTTGCTGGAGGTCTGGCCAGGGAGTAGGATTGAGCACCTGGGGACTGCCCTCCTTCAGGGAGGGTGGACTGAAGGTCCTGCTTCTTTACCACCACCTGTGTGACCATGGGTGATGATGCAATGGTGCTACAGAGTGATCAGGAAGGGAGGACACTAGCCAGGATCTGGAGCAGTGGCATGTTTCTATGTGACCTACCTCCTTGGATCTCCTGTAGTGCTGGTGCCCTCAGGGACAAAGACCAGAAAACCAGGAACAATCACCCCACATTGGCCATTGGCAGAAGGGACCCAGGTGCCCCAGACTTCATAACCAGGCTCCATGAGAGACCCACTGAGCTGCCCTACACACACTAAGCGAGTGTGGAGGGGTGACCGGGGGTTCCCTCCCTCCCTTCCCACATGGGGGGTACAATCCAGGCAGGATAGGGCAGGACCACAGGAGCTCCTGAGCATTAGCTGGGGTGAAGCTAAGGGATAGTCAGCCTAGGGATCTCTGAAAAGTGGAGACTGATGTTGTGAGAAGGGGACGTAGAAAGAGAAAAAAAAAAATGCTGAAATCTTAGAGATTCTGTGCAGTGACATGCAATTTCCATGAGGCACCGCTACAAGAATTCAAAATCCGCACACCAAGCAGGATTCCGTGATTGTCACCGGTGTTACCGTTAAAAATGGAAAACCAGGGCCCCTGGGCATAGGGCTTCAATCTTCTGTTCCCTCTAAGCTTGCTGCAGCTCCTCCCTGAATCAGACACCTGTTTACAAGTAATAATTAACCTGTCAACCCACAGGAGACTGTAATATTCTCCCAGCTGGTTTACCCTCCCTGACTACTAAATGTTAGAGAAATTTGAAGCACATCCCCAAAACACTGCCCAAAAAGCATTAACTACCTACTCATACTACCACCTTAAGTATTAAATGAAATAAATTACCTTTTAGGGTGTTGACTAGCTGCTCTATTCTCTCTTCTCCTCCTCCCTCTCAGCCCCCTAGCACAGGGACCCTAACTAACTTATTCCCCCTTTAACCTCCTGCCTCCTGTAAGCCTGCTGCAGCTCCTACTCCATTTATAGTAGAGCAGCAAAGTCAGCTTGAAAAAATCAACAATGTATATACGCACATCCTCCTGGTCATACTCTTTTTCTGCTGACTTCATGTCAATGTTAGGTTACAAGAATCTTGAATTCTTTGCCTTTCTTAGACTCAGCTATATTTTTCCTGTGCTGCACACTCTGCACTGGCTGCCAGTTCAGTGGAGGATCACCTTTAAAGTCGGTTTACTGATTTTTAAAGCGCTACACGGTTCGGGTCCGAATTACTTGCAAGAGCTTCTGAATCCCTACACTCCCCTCTGACTGCTGTGCTCAGCTGATGAGGGATTGCTAGAGATTCCCAGGGTGCATTTGAAGACCTTGGGAGCACGGGCTTTTGTTTATGCCACCCCTACCCTGTGGAATTCTCTACCTCATTGGATATGAGACTACCAGACAGTGGAGAGCTTTAAAACTGCTCTTAAAACTCATCTTTATCTGCTTGCTTTCCCTGATTTTTGATACCTTGATATAAATGATTCTGTACACTAAGTTATTATTTTTATTAAGTTTTATGTGTTTTAGAGTTTGATGTTTTGTACAGCGCTTTGATACTTGTGAACTGCACTTAACAAATAAAGCTATTATTATTATTATTATTATTATTATTCATCTCACCAAGGATTAACTTTAACTACTCATTCTATCATTCACATGCCTAACAAGCAACATCTACTATTATTCAATGTTTGGGGAATAGCGATGGGGTATTTAGTGTCTGTGTAACTTGCAATACTTTTTGTGGCCTTATTCTATTCCCACCCTTGAGTAGTAGGTATGCAGACAGAGATTTGTAGGGAATGGAAGGCCCATGAACAAGGGTGAGAAGAGCGCCAGAGAAGGAGGAAGAGGGGATGTTGGTGGACAAAAAACACTCCCTAAGTAATGGAGGTGTGTTAGTGGAGGGTTTAAGTAGAGGTTGTGGGAGGAGCTATTCCCCAAATTGAACCTCGGGCTAAGCCCTCCCATTCAATGTTTGGGGAATAGTGATGGGGTATTCAGTGCTTGTGTAATTTGTAGTACTTTTTGTGGCTTTACTCTATTCCCACCCTTGAGTAGTAGGCATGTAGGTAGGAATTTGTAGAGAATAGAAGGCCCAAAAAGATATCTCCTTCAACTCACAGAGAGTATGACCCCCTGGCACTCAGGAAAGGAAAAAAACCCAAGTGGAGGAAACCTGTGAGGACCCATGGCCAGTGTTCTGCCTGCCCTCTGGGCATACTAAGAGGAGAAGGATCCAGGTTCTAGTAACCATAGCTAATTTGAGGAATGTGATATTCTTGGAGAGATGATGGTCCATCCTCGATCCATGGGCAATGCATACTGAATGATGATCTTGAGGTTAAAGAGTAGGTCTTTTCTGAAGGAGCGGTAGAATCCTAAGTGTGAAGCAGATCCAATTGAAGAAGAGTGAATGAAGTCCAGATTTCCAAGGTGATGAAGGATGCTTGTCCAAAGGGATTGCATGGGCGTAATGAGCAGGGAGAGCATGATTCGATCGATATGTTACCAGACAGTGAAAGGAGGGAAATGCGATGATTTGTGGAGTCATAGGTAAATGATCCAACTTGCGTAAGGTTTGACTTTCAAGGTAAAGTCTGGAGGCAAAGAATTCAGTAGTGAGCGATGAGTTGCTAAGTAAGCATCCATGAAGTAGAAAATGAGCAGAGGAGAGTCTCTGAGTGCCTGATGGGAGTACTGCCATAACTGATTAGTAGACGAATAGAGGAAGAAAAAGGAACAACTGATGGCCTCCCACAGGTGAGCTGCTGCATTGCAGGACGCAACACGGCAGCTGCCACCTGTGGGTGGCCAGCCGAGTTCCGGCTGCACCTGGTGGCGCCCCCCCCATGCCCGATCACGGGCATATGTTTAGAAATAAATTCCCTCTCCTATATCCCTGGTGGTCCAGTGGACCGCTCTCTGCCCGACCCGGGCATCTGTCAAAATATAACGTCCCTGCCCAATATCCCTGGTGGTCCAGTGGACTACTATGTGCCCGATCGCGGGCATATGTAAAAAGGAAACTCCAATATCCCTGGTGGTCTAGTGGTACCCCCACCCACCCACTGAGCCCCACGGCCCGGCTCCCACTCCGGTCAGCCTGTGGGCAGCAGCACCCCACCCACCTGCCGCCCCACCGCCTGCCGACTGACACCTCCGTAGGACTGGCTTGGCACACCTACATGCAAATGGGATGCAAATGGGGCCATAATGACATGGAAATGTCCCCATGTGCTCCTTGCATAAATTATGGCTCTCTTTGCATGTCACCTTTTGAATATCGCAGGTGCTGTGAATGGTGCAATGGCACTTACGCTAGCACATCTCCATGCTCCACTCTGGCCACTTGCGCTGGCACAGTGCCACTGCGCCATGCACACTGGGGTTGGCCAGGGTGCGATATTCAAAGCTGCTGAGCCATGGTGCAGCTCCTTTGAATATCACCCAGGCCACACCCCTGCGCAGCCAAGTTGAGCTGCGCCCATGCTTGCGCCACAGCCTGGTGCAGTTTGAATATCCGGGCCATAGAGTTTAAAGTAAGAAAAGCCATTAGGCAGTAAAAATGTTTGAATGTTAAATAATGCCATGTTTCTTTGGGGGGGGGTGCACTGGATGCCACACACCAGCAGCACCCTTCTCCAGAAATGTGAATTGCATTTTGAGTAATGCAAAGGTTTTGAGCGTGCTATTTGGTTGTTTCTGGAGCATTGAAAGATCAGCTTGAAGCACCGCTGTCAAGTAGGGTCAATAGAGGAACTGACTGTGCACTTCGATCTGATGAATTTCAAGGGTAATCGCCAACTCAGGTGACGTTCACGTAAAGCAGTAGGGTATGCAGTGAGGGTCAAGGGAGACCAAGCTAAGTAACAAGCAATAAACTTGCAGGAGCTGTAGTAGGGTGGTGAGTAGTGAACAAGTATCTGGCAGGAGGAATAACTGAGTGTGTACTAGGTAGCATGGTGCAGTGCAGTACCGCTCTGAGTCTAAGGGGCTAGATAACGTCTCTCAGGGGAAGTGTAGTAGGAATGTGGTCAGTGGTAGGAAGAGCCATAAAATATAGCACAGCTACAGGAGCACTGCAAGACAGAAGGTATACTGAGAGGACAAAGGATAGGGTGAGTAAGGTTGACGCCTGGCGGATGTGCAGTGGGTCTGGGATTGAATTCCTTTAGCCATTATAGAGTGAGGGAGTACTGCCAAACAATCAGAGAGCTCATTTAGGCAGCAAACTAATGTGCACTAGAGAAATCATGGATTTAGGCCACATAGCTAATGGTCGGCGTCAGTAACACAGAAATACATTCAGTTCCAGAGAATGGGATTAAAATGTTGTACCTCCGTTAGAAACTTACTGTCTGTAAAAGAAATAGCAGTGGTCCGATATCCTGTCTTCCAGCTACATGACATTTAAATTCCACACAGACCACAACTGATACTATAAGTCTGGTATCCGCTGCTTAACCTCCCCATCCCACACATCTCTGGTTTGTTATGTAGAGTGTATTCCACTTTGGAAGCTATCCTATGCAGTTAGCATAATTAATGGCTCAATGTTTGGAGATTCCAGCAGGAGCACCATGGAGAGGTGGCGTGAAACCACCGGAGAACTGAGGAAGTGAATGGGACACCCGTAGGGATGGCCAGGAAGCAGGCATGCTTCGGGAGGGGGGGACAGAGGAAGCAGCGAATGTAGAGAGGAGGAGGGGACACTCACAAGCATCGGCAGTAAGGGGGGGGCTGAACGAAGGTGAGAAGCCCAAAAGAAAACAGTACAAGGGGAAGGATCCCAAAACAGCGGAAGGGAGATGAACGGAGAAGGGAGCGGGAAGACAGAATGGACCACTGAGAGAGGACAGGCAACCAGGACATGGAAGGCAGGTAAGACACAAAGACACAAGAGAGAAAACAATGGGAGGGTGGGGAGGAGGCTGAAGAAGCAGAGAAAAATGAAATGAGCAGCAAAGGGGAGCAGAACAGCACAGCCACACGAGCCACGCAGGGAGCCCAGGGAACAAAAAACACTCCCTAAGCAAGGGAGGTGCATTAGTGGAGGGTTTAAGTAGAGGTTGTGGGAGGAGCTATTCCCCCATACTGTACCTCGGGCTAAGCCCTACCATTATACCTCCTAGTGGCAAGTCACCCCAGGCTCCTTCAACTAACACTGGCACCACTCCCAGCAATGGCGATACAACTCCTCCTCCTTCTGATGACACCTACTACAACATTCACATTGTCATTACCAAAACCTTAGAGATGTGCCCTGGTGTTTCAGCAACCCCATGTCAAATTTATAGTGTTTTGCCCAGTACATTATGGTTATCTAAACATTTAAAAGCTATTAAAAAAACATGGGCTGTTATGCTTGTGTTGTAAGTTACATTGTGAGACTTAACCCCTCTTCATGGAAAAAATCCAAAAGGGGTGAGGTTGTGTTATGTAGTTATAACATCAGTATTTTAGGTGTCAACGTGAGTGTGAAAAAAAAAGTGAAATAAAGTAGTGGGCAAGATTATGGAGGCACTCCTTAAGGAAAGGATAGTGCAACACCTGGAATCCATAGGGGCACAGGATCCAAGACAGCATGGTTTTACAAAAGGAAGGTCCTGTCAAACTAATCTCATAGATTTCTTTGACTGGATAACCAGAGTAGTGGACCAAGGGGGAGCAGTTGATGTCGCCTACCTTGACTTCAGCAAAGCTTTTGACACTGTTCCACATAGAAGATTGATAAATAAGCTAGGTAGGCTCGGTGGGTCAGAAGTTGGTCAACTGGGTGGCAAACTGGTTGACTGGCAGAAAACAGAGAGTGGTGGTAAATGGTATACAGTCAGAAGAGATGCAAGTCACAAGTGGGGTACCTCAGGGATCAGTCCTGGGGCCAGTCCTATTCAACATCTTCATTAGTGACCTCAGATGGACTAGAGGGTAAGGCTTGTCTGTTTGCAGATGACACCAAGATCTGCAACAGAGTAGATGATCCAGATGGGGTGGGCAGAATGAGAAGAGATCTGGATAAACTAGCAAAATGGTCAGAAGAGTGGCAACTGGGATTTAATGCAAAGAAGTGCAAAATCATGCACATAGGGAAGAGAAACCCTGAAGCCACTTATAGGCTGGGAGGGATTTGCTAGCAGTCACAAAGGAAGAAAGAGACTTGGGCATCATCATCACTGATGACCTAAAATCATCCAAGCAGACCTGTAAGGCAGGTAAGGCTAGGGGGTGTTAGTGTATTAGTAGGGTATCACAAGTCGTAAGAGGGAGGTAATAATCCTCTGTCAAGACATTGGTTAGGCCCCCATCTGGAGTATCATGCGCAGTATTGGAGGCCACACCTTCACAAGGACATTAACCAAATTGAGGCAGTCCAGAGAAGGGCAACCAAAATGGTGCAGGGACTGCATCAGAAGACATATGAGGACAGATTAACAGAGCTCAATATGTATACCCTTGAGCAAAGGAGGAGAGAGGTGATATGATCGAGACATTTAAACACCTTAAGGGCATAAAACAAGGTGAAAGAGTCTAACATGTTTAAATATAAGAAAAATAGCAGGACAAGAGGACACAGCATGAGATTAGAGGGAGGCCGATTAAGGGGAATGTGAGGAAATTCTTTTCACAGAAAGGGTGGTAGATGCACGGAATAGCTTACCACAAGAAGTGGTGGCTATGAATACAGTGCAGGGCTTCAAATAGGCATGGGATAGGCATAAGGGAGCAATACAAATGACTATGAATAGATAGGTCACTGACAGAGCAAAGGCCGATGGCACATTTATAAGGTAGAAAAAGAAATGGGCAGACTGGATGGGCCTTGCGGTCCTTATCTGCCGTCAACTTCTATGTTTCTATGTTTCTAAAGACACATCATTTGTCATGATACTTGCTTCAGATTTTCCACAAATCAAAAATAAAGAGTAAATGACCAATACTATGAAACCTTCTTGAACTAACATCCCAAAAATGGGGGAAATACATGTATGTTTTTAATGCATAAAAACATTTCACTTTCATGTCATTTTCATAAAACATTTTTGATAGATGTAGAATATGGTTGTGAATTTAACATAAGAAAGAAATATAGGGGTTGCCATGCTTCTTTTGGTTATATCTGGTTTCAATGTTGCAATTTCAGAGATGGTCAGCTCAGGTTAAAAATACTGTAATTGAAAAATTCCAATAAAAAAAATTGCCAGAAAACAATTCCAGTAATTCAAAAATACATGCAAAATGACAAGGAATTTAATACAAAAGAGACAGAGAAACCAAAGATAGACAAACACATATGTAAAGTGCTTTGAATGATGCCAGTGGCTGCAATTGTAGGAACTCATTTTCTGACTGACACACTGGCTCGGATATTCAGACTGCGCCAGGCAGTGGCACAAGCCTGAGTGCAGCACAACTGGGATGCACCGGTGTCAGGGCAAGGTGATATTCAATGGTGATGTGCCATGGCGCAGCACCGTTGAATATGGCAAGGTCAATGCACATACTGCGCATGGCACAGTGGCACTGTGCCAGTGCAAGCCACAGATAGGGAGCACGGGGACGTGCCAGTGCAAGTGCAGTTGTGCTGGATGCATCATCTGCCATATTAAGTAGGGGGCATGCAAATGAGGCCATAATATATGCAAGGCACAAATGGGGCCATTTGCATGTCATTTTGGCCCCATTTGCATGCCTTGCGTAGGGCATCCCGGCGAATTGCGCCTGGAGCCCTGCACAGACTGATGAGTGCACAGTGAGGGTCTTGGGGCATCCTCTGCCCCATAGCCATGATCACGGTGAAACACCATAGGACAATTCCCCAGTAGTCTAGTGGTACCCCCCCTCCCTCCCGTGTCCCTGATTGCCCATAAATGACAGTATTACAATCCCTGGTAGTCTAGTGGCAACCCCTTCCCTCCCATTGTTGCGATCGCACTTAAATGATTGTATTAAAATCCCTGGTAGTCTAGTGGCACCCCTCCTTCCATTGCTGCAATTGCCTGTAAATGACAGTATTAAAATCCCTGGTAGTCTAGTGGCACCCCTCCCTCCTGTTGCTGCAATCGCTGGTTAATACCATATGAAATCCCTGGTAGTCCAGTGGTACCCCCGCCCAGCCCCGATCACAGTACAGTGCCGTATGTGCATTCCCTGGTAGTCTAGTGGTCCCCCCGCCCCATTGCCCGATCACGGTAAATCACTACAGTGTAATTCCCTGCGTGATCCAGTGGCACCCCCACCCCTCTCACCCACAGAGAACCTCTTGCCCACCCCACTCCCCCCCATCATCAGTGGGCAGCTGCAACCTGCCCGCATACCGCCCGGCTGCCTGCCAAATGAGTGGTACAGTATGGGCTTGCAGGGCATACTGTACTAGATGGTCCCAAATATGTGAGTGAAGTTATTCACATATTTGGGACTGTCTAGTACAGGGAGTGGGGTACCACTAGACTACCATGGATTTTAATACTGTCCTTTATGGACAATCGAGGACATGTGAGGGGGTACCACTAGACTACCAGTGAGGTATGTGTGCTTGTGGACAGTGTTCTGGGTGGGCGGGTGGCTACCCACGGCTGGCAGCTGCTGTGCTGTGCACTGCAATACAGCAGCCTGCCTGTGGGTGGCCGGGACGTGTTCCCACTCTTCCATGGCTCAACTTTGAGCCACCCACTGTGTCGCAATGCAGGGTTGTGCGTGTATATGTACCACACATCCTGGGCTGAATATCAGGATGTGCCCTATATGCATGGACACGCCCCCTGCATCTGCGCCGCCTACCATTACATTGCGCCCAGGCGCATAGGGATTTGCTCTGTGCCTGGCAGCCCTTTCAATATCCCACCAGGGTACAATGCAGGGTTGAGCTTTGAATATCTGTTTATATTCTTAGTTGGACATGACATCCTAGGACAAATCATATTCTAATAATGCTTCCATACATTTAAGAATGTGCTTGTGCCTCTAAATGGCCTAGGAAACTCTTCTGGGTGCATCAGAAAAATGAGAATTTGAAATAACAGGGAATGTCTTAAATATGATCAGGTATGCTACTAAGAACACAGAGCACACAGAGTCAGTATCAGTTAAAGAAGACCCATCATGAGTAATGTACGGTAATGCCACACATTCAATGTATTTTTATTTTTTATGATTTGATTTTTCATACCTAACTTCTATTTTGATTTTTTTTGTAGAAGCGAGTTATCTTATAATTTGAAAATCAGTGGGGCCAGACTCCATAAGGAATATAGTAACTGACAATCATGTAAAGCAAAGACTATGGGGGGGTATATAATTTGAGGTCAGCGATGAATCCTAACTATTGCTGCAGTTTGCATGGGGCTGTAGCAGCCTTAGTGGGCCTTGCTGACTCGTTTAAAATACCACAATCAGTAATCCACAGCAAATGCATGCCAACAGCATCTGCAACAAATAATCTGTAGTAAATAATATTTGTTGCTGACCACAGAGCTTTTTTACCCTCTATTTGTAGTCTGCTTTACCACCTGCCAGTTGTTTCATTAGGAGTTGAATCGGTTCAGCCGAATTCTTGAAGCTGAATCAAATTTATGGACTTCAACTTGAAGATGGAATTAAGTTGCCAATAGCCCACTTCTCTCACTCTTAGCCTAGGGCATGCTGGGAACTACAGCATTAGATCTTTTTGCTGCAGTGTATAGAAAACTCTCTACGGACTCTACCCCTCCCCTGATTCTCTTCAAGAGAATAACCAAATTATTTGTGAGTTCTGGGCATCCTGCTTCAATGAAGGGCTTTCCTATTAGCTGTGTGTTCTTTTGGTGAAGAAAGGAAAGGAGGATCATTTTCTAATGATGTGTAATCTCTAAGGAAGAGCACCTGTGTGAAAAGCTCTATTTGAGAACAAAAGTGTGGTCGGACATTCTAGAATTCAGTTCAGTTAGTCTTCTTCTGATTTGAATTCCTATCATGTGTTGCTCTTGTATTTTAATGTCGTTAGTGTGTTAGGTTTCTGCTCATACATTGCTTGTAAAGTGTGTACATTTTATAGCAATTAAATATTTCATAGTTAACCCATCTGTGACTGCACCTTGCTTTTTATAAGTAGAGGTGATACATTTTACTAGCAATCTGTGTTTCCACTCCAGAAGCACACTACTGAGCCAAAGGGAGACCTCTTATGGTACAGAAGTAGGGCCAGGAGTGTCTGAAGTAAACAGGGGTTTCTATGTCTAGGCATTGTACTTTGTGAGCTAGCACATAAATGGAATGAGAAAGGAAAGCCCAGTTATGAGTTCACAACATTCGAATGGTAGCAATTGTGAAGTGTGTAAAGCCAGTGGTCAGCTGCTGGCTCCATGATAATTTAGACGGGTAAGTTTCCTGACTCCCTGAAGGAGGTGGTGGTTACACCCCTTCTTAAGAAATCTTCTCTTGACCCAGACTGCCTCGCCAAATACATACCTGTCTCTAACCTGCCCTTTGTGGGCAAGGTTATTGAGAAGGTGGTTGTGCTGTAGCTGGATGATCATCTTACCATCCATGACATCTATGATCCTCTCCAGTCGGGATTTAGGAAGAGGCACAACACCGAGACTGCCCTAGTTCAAGTGCTCAATGATCTCCTGATATTAAAAGAGTGGAGGACTCATTCCATCTTAGTCCTCCTTGATCTCTCTGCAGTATTTGACACTGTGTATCATGGTATTTTGCCAGAGCGCTTATGGATGATCTGTGGACTGTCAGGTACAGTCCTCAGATGGTTCCATTCATTCCTCACTTGTAGATCTCAGACAGTTGCACTGGGGATTTATTTCTCCCGGTGCATTCTCTCTATCATGTGGGGTACCCCAGAGCTCTGTGCTTTCGTCTATGTTATTCACGGTGTACATGCTGCCATTAGGAGTCATTGTAAGGTGGTATGGCTTAAGTTTTCACTGTTATGCAGATGATACTCAGCTATACATGTCCTTTGTACCTGACCAGGATGACGCAGTCTCTGTGTTTAACAACTGCCTCGCCGAGATTCAGGGTTGGATGAGTGCCAACTGGCTGAGGCTGAATCCTGACAAGGCTGAGGTTTTGGTGGTGGACCCAGGTCACCAGGTAGAGGGGTCTTCAGCAGAGCAGGCCTCTGGTCTTGAGCTTGGGGGTTGCCGGCTAATGTCCTCTTAATGGGTGTGGAGTCTGGGCATTATTTTTGATGATGGGTTGACCCTGAAGTCTCAGTGTCATCGGTTGTCAAGACCTCATTCTATCATCTGAGGAATATCGCCCGGATTAAGCACCTGGTTCCGCCCAGTGATCTTTCAACTCTGGTCCTTGCCTTTGTGACCTCCGACCTTGATTACTGCAACACCCTGTACCTAGGGCTTCCAGGGACTGATATCTGCCACTTGCAGCTGGTGCAGAACGCTATGGCCAGGTTGTTCACTGGGCCCTCTAGATCTAATCATGTCAGACCTGTGCTGTGCAGCCTGCACTGGCTGCTGGTTCAGTAGTGGATCACCTTGAAGGTTGGCTTGCTAACCTACAAGGCCCTACATGGACAGGGACCAAGTTATATGCAAGAGCTCCTCTGTCTCCACTGCCCCCTCCGACCACTCTGCTCTGCTGAGAAGGGATTGCTAGAGATTTCCAGAGTTCATTTGAAAACCTCTGGGGCCCATGCTTTTGCTTTTGTGGCTCCTACCCTGTGGAATTCTCTACCTCTTCGGATAAGGGGGTGCCTGACTGTGGAGATCTTTAAAGCTGCTCTGAAAATGTATTTATTCTCTCTTGCCTATCCTGATTATGAATTTATAGATTCTGTCATTTTAAGTGGTTTTTACATTTTTATGGTTTACGTTGTTTTTTGTAAAAGCTCTTTGATATTCTTTGAATTGCACTTCATATAAATAAAGTTATTATTATTATTATTACTGTTTGTGTGGATGTTTGAATGTCTACTATCTGCAACTTACTACTGTCATCTTACCAGGATCCCATTGTAAATTAAATATATTTTAGTTACATTAAGGATTAAGCCACGAGAAAGCATGGGTCTACTGTGGTATTAATCCATGGTTGGGGGGGGGTTGGACCACTTATGTCAAGGCCGAGGTAACTAATTCAACCAAGGATTAATTCCACTGTAGACCCATCCTTACGTAGTGGCTTAATCCGCTTTGCAGATGGCAATCAGTGTATAACTATTAGTCTTTGAATAAATGAGTACAATCACACTGATTTACTTTCAGAGATACTATAAATTGAGCTATTAAACATGATGTACATATACTTGAAAACAATTGGAACACACCTATTGGAAATATCGTGGCCGCTATTTCACTTTTGTTAAAGTAACTTAGATTACAAGCTTTACACTTTCTAACATCAAAACATATTTTACAACTTTTCAAAACCTTGCAATTCACTTTCTATTCTAGGTGCTTTGATTTTCCTCTCTATGTATTAGAAGATATGGGCTGCACTGCATGATGGGAGTGTGCTATGGTACATTTTAGTTTTCTTTCTCCAGTTCCTTTGCAGACCAATAGGTGGCTATCACACAGTCCTAGTAGCACAAGCACCTTTTCTCCAAATGTACTGAACTAAGCCAATCTGAAAAACACTTTATTGAACAACTACTATTTTGCGGAATATTATTTTCACTTTTTTCCCTCTAAACTACGTAACTCAGCAGGACATAGAACAACATAACGTTTACTGCTTTCATCTTTCAAATACTTGTTTTGACTACTACTGTTAGTCTGATTCTTTGATTTCTTTTTGTTTCTCTCAATTTATTTTTCTTTTCACCCACAGAAGTATCCTCTCTCTTTAATTTTGCTTTGTTTATCTCACAGTCTGTTACTTTTGCTTTCGGTTATAGAAGCTGCATGCTCATCTTTACCACTGTGTATTCACCAAGAAAAGGCTAGGACAGATAATGTTATTCAGTCATCCACAATGCATTGCACCTACAGTTGCTTAGAAAGCAGTAGATCAGAAGGGATGATAACAGTATGTAACTGTTCACTTCTACATAAATATTGCTGCAGCATAATTAACAGTATATGTGGAGTTTAAATGTACAGTCTTTAGTAACTCATGAACTTCTGCTGTAGTTACAATATAGAGCAATGCTGAAAAAGTCAAAAACCCTGTGCCCGGAAAATTCTTAGTAAATACAACTTGGGACAATTATACACTCCGAGCTATTTGCATATTGCTTTCACTTGTATACTGCTTCTTACCTGTAGTGGATTGCCAAGGTATTACAATACTAACCATGATCTACTATGGTATTAGACCATGGTTTCTACTGTACCACATGATGTGTTTGTACCTATCTCACTGCTTCATTTTGTTTCTCTTTTTTATGCCATGTTACAAAGTAATTTAAGGTCAGAAGGAACTCTAGGTCCATCATGTTCACATTCTCTGCTATTCATAAGCAGGGATGAGTATGTGTGCTGTGCAAGCATGTGCTAATTTATAGGGATTTCCTACTCATTCTATTACCCTGGGTACCCAGTGATTCCCTTGGTAAGCACAAATGTGTTGGGCTATACCTTCGAGGCCTGCATTGTCTTCATATCCTCTTATCCACTGGTAGGTTGATCCATAGGTTCAGCACCCTCTAGAAGAAGAAATGCTTCATAACTTTGCCCTTGAATGTACCACTTCTGAGCTTCAGGCTGTGCCCACTTATCCTGCTGTAGGACAAAAGATCAAACATCTCTCTCTGCTCAATATCCTTGAATGTGAGGAAGACTAAGATCATGCACCCTCTCAGCCTCCCTTTCTCCAAGATGGACCTGTTAAGGGCCACCATCCTTTCCTCATAGCTTTTGTCTTCCATGCCCCTGATCATTTCGGTGGCCCTGTGCTGCACCCTTTTGACTATCTCAGTGTCAGGTTTATAATGAGGAGACCTGAATTGCACACAGACCAAGGCCTTGTAAAGAGGTAAGGTTACTCCCCCTACCCTAATGGTCACCACCCTTTTGATGCACCCACCCCAGCATTCTGCTAGCCCTCTTGACAGAGGATGGATACTGCTGGCCATTGTTCAGCCCCTTGTCTATTATGACCCCTAGATCCTTTTCCTCTTCCACAAAAGTAAGGGGAGCCACACAGCGTGTAGAGCCTACCTCTTTTTTTCCTCTCCAAGTGTAGCACCTTGCATTTAGCGACACTGAATCAGAAACTCCAAGTGTGCGACCAATCCTCCAGTTTGTTCAGGTTCTCCTGAAACTTGTCCCCATCCTCAAGGGACTCCACCAATCAGTCCAGCTTAATATCAGCAGTGAACTTAGGCAGCCTGCTGTAGGCCCCCAGTGTCTAGTTTGTTGATGAAAATGTTGAACAGAAGTGGCCCCAGCACTGATCCCTGTGTACCCCACTCCACTCATAGTAGTGCCCATCCATCACAACCCTCTACTTCATGCTCCAAGCCAGTTAGCAGTACTTCTTGTGTATGCCTCATGTGTAGCACTCTGGTATATTGTGTCCAGAAGCTTGTCACATACCACAGTGTCAAAGGCTTTGTTTTTTTTTGTTTTTTTACTATGTTTTATGCTCCTAGATAGACTACACATACATCCGTACCCTATCCTCCTCTCTGGTCACCCTTTAAAGATGCTTGTTAGGTTGCTTTGGCATGAATGTTCCCTCATAAACCCATGATGAGAGGCAGCAAGAACCTTGACCTCAACTAAGTGCTACTGATAAGGTAGGTAAGTAGATATAAAATGCATTTTTAAACCGGAAAATGGCTTTCATGACTTTGCCCAGTACTAGAATATAGATTGCCTAATCTATGTCTGTTATTTTTCATGATTCATAATGATAATGTCATGTTTTTCTGACCTCTACATACTGTTTGAACTGTTTTCTGGAGTTTTGAAAACAAAAATGCCAGCAACCTTTTAGCTTTGCAGCCACTTTCACCTTGGTTATATGTAACCATACTGAGGTCCCAGTATGGTGTTAGGAAACACCATGCTGTCAAGAGATGGATATTTCAGATGAGAAATTAAACCAAGGTCCCATCTGAATGTTCTGATGGTTGTTCAGGTGGATGGTAAAGATACCATGGTATTTTTATCGTGGTCCGTGGCAGTTCTCAATAACCTAACTACATTTTTTCCCCTACTATTCTAGCTGTTTCGTTTCTTTTTTTGTGGGAAAATAACTGTGTGTTGCTGATTGCTTCTGGCAGCAGCAGGTCAGTCCCCCACCCTTCCCTCAACCTGCCCACCTCTAGCTCCGTGTTTCTTTGTAGGTAGTACCTGTGACATCACATCCCCGGAACACTTCCTGGTGAACACACAAAAAAAATTATTTTTTCTGCCTAAACACTTGAACTTATTCTCCATTTTTCTTTTGTCTGCTCAAACTGGTCATCACAAATGGAGACAATCAACTGCGGACACTGTGGCACTCTCTTGTACAGAGCAATCATCTACCATGCCGGCCACTGCCCTACCTGCTGGGCCATTTATAACTTAAAGAGCTAGTGTACTGTCTAAAACTAATATTAGATTCTCAAAGCAGCCAACCATTACCTTTTATATCTGATGTACTTTTTCTTTTCCCTTTGTTTAATTGGAGGATTATTTAACTGATGTGAGTAGGTATGATGTGTGGAACAGCTCTTAGCCTGGCAGCTGGCATATCTTGCTCTACTGCCCCACACTACATCATCAGCATTGTGACATCACTAACTGTGACATCACTGCTACTTAGGAACAGCAAGTGAGTGACTGCCAGATCATTCATCTCTGATGTCACAGTCAGTGAGATAATAGTGTTGATGATGTAGTGTGGGGCAATAGAGTTAGATATGTCAGCTGCCAGGCTAAGAGCTGTTCCACACATCCAGCACAATATTATCACATAGAATACTTTCTGATGAGCAAAAGGAAAAGGAAAAATACTTCAGAAATAAAAAATTACAACTGACAACTACTTAAAATTTGCATTATTTTCCTGTCTGCTTGTTTTGGCTCCACTAGCTCTTTAATATCTCAGCTCCACACTGCATGGGATGAGATCATCTACTAGCATGCTAAACTCAGAACATTCTCGGCTGTGCCATACTGTAACCACCACACCCAACCTCCACTACCACAAAGGACAACCAATCCAGGAGAGTGAAAACTAGTAGGACAGCATTCAGCGAAACCAAAAAAAATAACCACCACAAAAACAAATGTCAGCAACTCTCATTACACACACATAAATAGATTCACATTGCTGGCAACTGTACAAGCCACCGATGCAAGCAACTCAACTAAGGGTAACCTATCACAAGGAAATTTATTTATTTATTTGCTTTTGGTAACCGGGTGAGTGCACTAGGCATAGCAATGCCTATTTTCAGGCACGACCCGGGAGAAAAACAGTTTAAGACGTACAAAATGAAGCATACATGTGACGCAGCACATGATATTGGTGAAACACAGTGAGGAATGCAGGCAGCTAAATAAAACTGGAACAATAAATTCAAAGAGTAGTTCACAAGAGGGAGTGTTGCAATGGAGGCAAAGCTGGAGAAATACATCTAGGTAACGTGCACAACTAGAGTTACACAGTGAGTGAAACAAACATTAACAACGAAAGGTTTATACAAAATAAAGTACAGTAAGTGCCAATTTAGGTTGAGATGATAAGAGAGAGAGGGAAAGGTGGAGAGAGTGAGGGGTGAGGGGAGGAGAGATTGGTAGATAGGGAGGTGGGGAAAGAGACGTAGAAGAGTAAAGTAATAAAGTGAGAGAGAGGGGAGATGATGAAGTCTAAGGTGGATTAAAGCAGGTGCATTGGCTGATTGATTGTAGATGTTCCCGTGCCAAGTTTTAAAGCTAGCATGGGTAGGTGCTCCACGAATGTTTGAGGTAATGAGTTCCAGTATTTGGGGATATATTGCAAAGGCCATGAGCCCATTTTGGTTTTACATCTGGGAATGTGATAGGGGGCTAGGTCGGCAGATCGGAGCTCGTAGGGCAGAGGGTGTGAGTGGAGCAGACAGGCGAGTGAAGATGGAATGCCAGTGCGGACTGTATTGTCAATAAGAGACCCAAGGGATTGGAGCCAATGGCCAGAGGGGCAAGGCCAGTTAAGGTAAGAGTAAAGTTGGCAATGGTGTGTAAAACGAGGGGATGCAGAGGCATACAGGCAGATATTGTTATAGGTGGTGTCCCACTTCTGGAGGGAGGATTTAGAGGCAGATAGATACATGGCTGATCCATAAGCCAGGGCGGGGAGTAAAAGCCTTGAGCCACAGCAAGTCTAGCGAAGGGTAAGAACATAGCTGGTGCGGTAGGCACCACCTAATCTAGCATTTACAGATTTGCAGGTGTTGGTTATGTGTAGGTCAAAGTTAAGGGATTCATCTAGAGTGATGCCCAGGTATTTGAAAGATTTGGTGCTGTTAAGTGAAGAGCTGTCAGTACAGGTGATGTTTAGGGGCATCAGGGTTTACTTTGAGTTTGGCGAGCGATCCAAAGAGCATGGAATGTGTCTTACTAATGTTGAGAACGAGTTTATTCTCTATCAGCCACGACTGAATGGACGTGAAGTCTGAGTTAAGAGGTTGGTTGACGTAAAGTGAGTTCCTAGCACTGTGATAAATTACTAGGTCGTCTACATAAAGGAGGGTTGAGCAGGTTGAGGCAAGCAGCGGGATGTCATTAATGAAAATGGAGAAAAGCAAAGGGCCAAGTATGGAACCCTGGGGCACACCAACTTGGATAGATGAGGGATCAGAAGAGGCAGAATTGAAGACAACGGTCTGCTGTCTACCAGACAGGTAACTGTCAAACCAGGCTACTACATCAGTAGAGAAGTCGAGGAAGTGAAGTTTAGAAAGAAGGAGGGAATGGTCTACCAGGTCAAAAGCTTTCATTAGGTCAGTGAAGATAGCACCAGTCAGGAGGCCAGAGTCCATAGCAGAAAAGATATCATTGGTGAGTTTGAGGAGGGCAGTAGTCGTACTGTGCCCCTTGCGGAAACCGTGTTGAGAGCTAGACAAGAGGTTATGCTTCTGCAGGTAATCAAGAGTTTGGGTTGCCACAAGTTTTTCAAGGATTTTACTGAGGAGAGAGAGGATAGTTATAGGGCGGTGGGGGGGGGCATGACCCTGGTAGGGTCTGCAATAAGTTGATGAAGATTATGTCCTTGGACAATAGTGTGAGAGGACTGGTTTAATTTACTGGTCCAGTTTAGGTTCAGGTCCCCAAGAATGAGGACTTCGTTATGACCAATAGCCTTATCAACCTGAGATAGCAGTTCCATTAGCCCAGCTGTGCCACCAGCCGGAGGGTTATAGACACAGACCAAGTGAAGTTTCTTAGAACCAAGCTTTATGGTAGCATAGATTGCTTCACAGTAGGATAGGGAAGGTTGGGCATTGGGGGATAAGAGAATGTGAGGTTTGAAAAAAATGGCAACCCCCCCGCCCCGCTTTGTTAATGGCCTATCCTGCCGAATGATGTTGTAGTTGGGCAGCGAGCTGAGATGATCAGGGGTGGAGGGTTTTAGCCAGGTTTCAGATAAACAGAGGATATCTGGGCTGTGCTGAGAAACCCACGCCTCCAGTTCAGCCTTGTTGCAAAGCAGACTCCTAATGTTTAGGTGGGCAATACGGATGCCCCTGGTGTCATGCCAGGTTGTAGCTTTACAGGATAGGTTACATGGAGGTCCAGGGTTTTTCTCAATGTCCCCAGCTAACAACAAGGTTAGGTGAGATAGATGTAAGAGTTTGCGACAGATGCGGGAGATGGATAGGGTTATGCTTGGTACCATGGGTTTATTCAGAGTGTAGGATAAGTGATAGATGAGTTTGTGATGAGTAAGCAGGGGGAAGGTGACAGGAGGCAGTTGTAGTGTTTTTCGCGTAAGAAATAACCTGCAGTGGTCAGGGTAGGAGTGGTAATAGTTACAGGATATAGAGTAGTAGAGTGTAGGGAGCCATATGAGGCAGAGAGCTATAGAGGCTGTTAAAAGAACGAAACGGGGAGAGATGGCCATTATGGTATAGTTATAAGTGGCGATGGGATTATAGGAATAAGTGGGAGTGAAATAAAAGAAGGTGCAGTCTAGGCACTAGTAAAGATAAAAGATAAAATTCAGTGCCCACAAGCAGTTTAGAGTGAAGGTACAGTCAGGGCACTAGTAAAATAAAAGATCAATCAAGCGCCCTCTAGCAGTCAAAAGGTATAGGCTGCTAATGGAAAAGAGAGGAGATAGTTAATTTTGTCAACTGGGCGTGTTTGAGGGTGGAGTTACAGCCTATAAATGTAAAGCCAGACAAGGGTGGGCGTGGTGGGGGGAGGGGAGCAGTCGCAAAGCGACTGCGGGGTTTTCAGTGACCTGGTCCCAGCTCAAACAGCAGTTATTGCACAGGGCAGGCAGTTCTGGTGAGCATGCCTAGTGCACTCGCGGTTACAATCACGGCTTCACCAGCTACCTCCCAGTTCAAACAAGCTGCTTGTTTTTCTTTAGCAGTTTTCAGCCACGCTACTCTAGCCCCACTGATTACAGCTGAGCACAGAAAATAGGGATAACAAAAATATCATAAAAACAGGGATACCAGGACATCTCTACTAATCATAGTTGACTCTGTGATTCATGGGGTACAGTCTCACCTTCAACAAAACACAAATTCTAGAGTGGCAATCAAATGCCTACCAGGAGCATTATATTGGAGAAACAATAACCACATAGAAAACATTGTATGCAGTAACGCTAATAACTGGCATGTCCTAATCCACCTGGGAATGAATGACCTCACCAGCCACTCGGTGGAGGAAACCAAGGAAAACCTCTCTGCACTAGGAGACAAACTAGCTTCTCTTATGTCCAGAGTATCCTTCTCTGAGATTCTGCCTGTATGGAAAAAGGGGAGCAGCAGGCAGAAAATCAAGCATAAAGAAATCTCAGAACTGGACCGGCCCTGTGGCGCTGAGGGTTGAGGCGATGGATGCCACACCTCATGCCACGCTGGCGTCCCGGGTTCGGGAGTGGACTCGGGCTGCCGGAGGTCAGCAGGGGAGGGAAGAGATTGAGCATCTGGAGGACTGCTGTCTCTTCCCAGGGTGGGCTCTAGGGGCTGCATCTCACAAGCATGACCTCTGGTGGTGGCTGGGGGAAAGCCAAGAGAGGAACTTGTTGCTCCACTGGCCACACTCTTCAACAAATCACTGGAGAGTGGGCAAGTGCCAGAGGACTGGAAAAAGGCCACTGTGGTGCCCCTGCACAAGAGTGGCAGCAAGGAGGAGGCAGGGAATTACCTGTCAGCCTCACTTCCATCATGGAGAAGATCATGGAATCAATACTTAAGGAAAGGATATTGACATAGGAGGCAGTATGGTGCAGTGGGTTAAGGCTCTGAGCTGCAAATCTGAAGACCTGGGTTTGAATCCCACAGCCCCCTAGGTGCATACTGTGTGACCCTGAGCAAGTCACTTAACTTCCTCGTGCTCCCAGGTTGCACCTGCAAACAAGCTTTCAGCTTAGTGTGTCTCACCTGGTAAAATAATTGGTAAAAAAAAAAAAAAAAAAATTACCTGGAAGCCAATGGGAAGCTTGACCCAAAACAGCATGGCTTCTCAACTGGACAATCTTGCCAAACAAACATAGTGGAATTCTTAGATTTGGCAACTAAAGTTGTAGACCAGGGTGGGGCAGTGGATGTGGTATATATGGATGTTAGTAAGGCCTTCAACTCTGTCCCACACAGAAGGGTCTTCAACAAACTGGAGAACATAGGTATCCGAAGTAAGATGATAAATTGGGTGAGAAACTGGCTACAGGGGAGGACCCAAAGCATTCTAGTTAATGGTGCTCTATCACAGGAAGGGAAAGTAACCAGTGGGGTCCCACAGGGTCTGTGCTGGGACCAATACTTGTCAACATATTCATCAGTGACATTGCAGATGAATTGGAGAGAAAAGTATGCCTTTTTGCAGATGACACTAAACTCTGTAACAGGGTTGATATGCAGGAAGGGGCCAAAATAATGGAGTCAGACCTAAAGAAACTGGAAGAATGGTCCAGGACTTGGCAGTTGAAATTCAATGCCAAAAATGCAAAGTCATGCAGCTAGGAAGAAGAAACCTAGGGACAAAATTCTTGGTGGGAGGTGAAATATTAGCCATCACTGACCTTGAACGAGACCTTGGAATCATTGTATCAAATGATCTGAAGGTGGGAAGGCAATGTGAAAAGTTGTCACAAAAAGCCAACAGCATCCTTGGATGCATAGGCAGGGGTATCACAAGCAGAAAGTGAGAGGTGATAATCCCATCGTACAGGTCCTTGGTGAGGCATCACCTGAAGTACTGCATCCAGTTCTGGAGACCAAAACTCAAAAAGGATGTAAACTGACTAGAGTCAGTGAAAGAAAAACTCCTTGGAACAGAGAAGAGACAGGGGAGACATGATAGAGACCTTTAAATACCTCAAAGGAATCAACTCAGCACAGGAGCAGAGCCTCTTCAGTGAGAATAGAGAGGCATGTACTGGAGGGCACAACAGACATTTGGTGGGGGGTAGATTCCAGACCAATACATAAAGAACACTGGATGGTCAACTATGCACAACCAGTGTGTTCTGCTACAGAGAGGTTCTGATTCCTTCTGACCTTGAGAGCGAAGCTTGAGAGGTCCATGGGAATCAGAACCCCGAGGTGGCAAAACA
This sequence comes from Neoceratodus forsteri, assembly GCA_016271365.2. Classification (NCBI taxonomy): domain Eukaryota; kingdom Metazoa; phylum Chordata; order Ceratodontiformes; family Ceratodontidae; genus Neoceratodus; species Neoceratodus forsteri. The sequence continues at coordinate 680,017,776 of CM057454.1, forward strand.
CACTGGTTGTGCATAGAGTTGCTCATCCTGTATTTTTTATAGTGTATAATACTATGTGAAATATGTGTTTGTGAGTTCTTTTGTTTTCAAAATGAAACTGACTCATGCAGTCCCTAGAAGTTCTAGAATGCTGTTCTACCACAGTAGGGTAGAATCACATTCCATGACCTTTGAACTGTAGCACAACAGCAGTTTGAAAGGGATGGGATTCTATACAGAACAACACTCCACTATACACTATAAGAAAGTTATTCTTCACTGAAAGGGTCATGGAGCCTTGGAACAGATTGCCACAGGAGGTTGTGGAGGCTAAAACAGTTAGGGAATTCAAGCTTTCTTGGGATAGGCATTGTGGGATACTGAACCAAAGAAATATATCCTAGGGAGGTAGTCAAACAAACACACAGGCAGACTACATCACGCGATCACCATCTGCCATCACCTTCTTATGTTCTTATGTTCTTCTTTTTCAATGAGAGTAGGAATGTTTCCCCAGTGCTCAGGACAAATTTCCCTCTCTCACTAAAACAATAGTCAATCAATTCCTTCTCAGTGCAGTTTAAAGAGGCCACTACTAGGCAAATTAGTCAATGAAGAAGGGAAAAGGTGAACCACTAGGAACTGAACCTAGGATCTCTAGCATTCTGTGCTAGTAACTCTACCAGCTGAACAATGGTTCACACAGCTGCAGTGGCTGTCCAGGTCTTCCATCAAAGTCACATTCCCTTCATCTGGCGTTGCATAATGCAACCTCAGAAATACATCAGAACAACAGCCAATCAACTGCTTCTCAGTGCAGTTTAAAGAGGCCACTGCTAGAAAAATTTAGATTATGAATTATAATGAAGAAGGGAAAAGATGAACCACTAGGAATTGAACCTAGGACCTCTAGCATTCCATGCTAGTAACTCTATCAGCTGAGCTATGGTTCATATAGCTGCAGTGGCTGTCCAGGTCTTCCTTCAAGTTACATTCACTTCCTCTGGTGTTGCGTAACTTTGCAACCTCAGAAACCTTCATTCCTCTGTCACTAAAAAACTACTAACAGTTAACCCTCTTCATTATTAATTAGTATGTCCTGTTTCCCCACCACCACCAGGATGTGGCTGAAAACAGGAAAATATTTCCTAGCCCTTCTTTTCCAGTCAACAGAAACTAACTAACTAAATAAATAAAAATAGCCACACCTATAATACATTTGAAGTTGCTTTGTCTATGGCTTCTTTCTTTTTTTCTTTCTTTCTTTCTTTCTTTCTTTCTTTCTTCTTCTTTTCTTTTCAATTTTTTAGCAGAAAAAGGCACACTGAGCCACATCTCCCTCCCAGGTATGACCCAGAAAAGAATTAAGTACTCAGAAGTTAATGACTTGCTCAGGATCACACAGTATGCAAGTGGCAGCTGTGGGATTCAAACCAAGGTCTGTTGGTTCTCCAGATTCACAGAGCTATGCTCCAGCCATTAGTGTTTTGTCATGCTAAAATTTCTCTTCCCTAATCACAGTATTGCAGAATATATTAATATATAGTGGGGGGGAGGGGTTGCTGGGGAAGGGGGTTGTCATGTTCTTCTTGACTTAGGCAGAACAAAATAATGTTTGTTCACCTAATGAGGAGGTGGCTCTATGTAAATGACCTTCTAGGTCATGCATTTCTTCCCTGCCTGACTCTGATTCTATAGGAAAAATGATCTTCTAAAAGGGGGATTTGCATGGCCTTTTTGTAAGAGGGCTTTTGTAATGTGCAAATGTAGCTGCCAGGCTTTTCAGAGACAATCAGTGGGCACCACTAATCTATGTATTTAAGTGAATATTCTCAAAAAAGACATGACCCATACGTGTTCTGCTGTCTTAAGATATCCAGTTAATGAAGTCAGAAAGGGGATGGAGTCTAAAAGAGAAAGGCATAATCATTTGGTCTGTTGTTAATGAAACTAGTGGTGAAAATAAATCCAGGATTGCAGAAAATATAGTCCAAATGTATGGTAAAATCCAGGTGATGGAAGCTAATTTTCATAAAGAAACAGGCCTTTTAGCAGTTCAAGAGCTTTTGATGCCACTGGGGAAACTATTAAAAATACTAATATTTTAACAAATTTAAACTTTTATGTCTATGTTCTTACATATTCTTTATTTTCTAAGTACATTTTCATAAAGACAAGAATAATGTTATATACATAAATTATTTATTTTATTTAGTATTTATTTTTATTTATTTGTAGTTTTTGACCAGGAAAGGCACACTAAGCTGTTATCGCTTGTTTCCAGGTGTGTCCTGGGACTGGGCTGCGTGGACCTGCTTTAAAATTAATGGGGATGGGAAATGTTGGCCATGACACCAAGGAAATTGGATTCTGGGGTTACCTTTTCATAAGTTACTCAGAAATGTGTTTTTTACTCATGGAAACCCTTTTTCACAAACTGTGGAAAGCAAATACCGTGAAACAGGATATTTTTCCGCAGTTTGCAATAAAGGATTTTCTTTTGCCACAAATCGTGAAAAAGAATCACAGAAAAGTATTCTTTTTCACAATTTGCTAAAAAAGATTTTCCTTTTCTGCAAATTGTGAAAAAAGGAACTGCAGAAAAGGATTTGTTTCCCATACAATAGCATTGTAGTGGGAGGTGTATACAGTTATTTCTTTGTCAGTCTGCTGTGAAGAAATGGTTTGCAATTTTGTTCTGAAATTTTCAAGGTACAAAGGGCTTGCCCCATGATGTGTCTTTTGATGGTTTTGTGAAAATATATTATGTAGTGATGGGAGCGCAAACTTTATGCGTAGATGGCAGAGCAGGGCCCAGAGGGCCCTGCGCTCCCACACGCAAATACGCAGAGGATTATGAAATGATGGGCTCTGCACTCCCACAGGAGAAAAAGGATACATTTACAGTCTCTCAAAAATGAAGGATGGTTGGGAGTGCAGGGCCCTCCATGCTCTGAGCTCCCACAAGCAAATAAGCTTATGATTATGCTATCTCAAAAAGTAAGGAAATTCTCTGCAAAAGATTTCATTAATGCACCATTTGGGTTCCAGTGACAAAAAAGTTGTGAAGTGCAGTCTTAAGGTTTCCAACCCTAACACCCTTCCCCCAGCCTAACCCTAACACTCCACCCACACCCTGCAGGCAGGAACAGGCATGGGGTATGCCATGGGGTTACTCAACATCTCTCCTGAATCTTCTTCCTGACAGTTTCTAGTCATGTCACGGAGTTTAGTTTCCTAGTGAATAGCTCCTTAGAAACATAGAAACACAGAATTTGATGGCAGATAAGGACCGCTTGGCCCACCTAGTCTGCCCATTTTCCTACCTAACAGATAAGCTGCAGATCCTAGTTAACCAACAGCTTACTTCCTCCTACCCCCCACTAGGACTGCCTTATGCCTGTCCCATGCATTCTTGAATTCCCCCACTGTTCCTGACTCCACAACCTCCTCAGGGAGGCTGTTTCATCCATCCACAACCCTCTGTGTGGAAAAATACTTCCTCACATTACCTCTGAGCCGTCCCCCCTCTGTCTTCAACTTGTGCCCCCTTGTTCTTGCACATCTCTTTTTCTGAAAAATGCTACCTCTTGGACTTTGCTGATTCCCTTGAGGTACTTGAAAGTTTCTATCATGTCCCCTCTCTACCTTCTTTCCTCAAGGGTATACATATTAAGCTCCTTTAGTCTTTCTTCGTATGTCTTCTGGTGCAGACCCTGCACCATTTTGGTTGCCCTCCTCTGGACAGCCTCCACTCTGTCTATGCTTTGTGGAGATGGGGTCTCCAGAACTGCACACAGTACTCCAGATGGGGTCTCACCAACTGTCTGTACAGAGGGATAACAACTTCCTGTTTTCTAGTATTGAAGCCTCTTCCTATGCATCCCAGTATCCCCCCAGCCTTCCTTACTGCCTTCTCACATTGCTTGCCCACCTTTAGGTCATCTGATATAATTACCCCCAGGTCCCTTTCCATTTTTACTGTTGTCAGTATCTCACCCCCCCATTGTGTACGCTTCCCCTGGGTTTTTGTTTCCCATGTGCATTGCCTTGCACTTCTTTGCATTGAATCTGAGCTGCCATACATTTGACCATTCCTCCAACCTTGACAAATCCCTTCTCATCCTTTCCACTCCATCTTGTGTATCAACCCTGTTGCAGATCTTTATGTCGTCTGCAAAGAGACATACTTTTCCTTCCAGTTCCTCTGCAATGTCACTTATAAAGACATTAAAAAGGACTGGACCCAGTACTGAACCCTGCGGTACCCTGCTAGTAACCCTCCTTTCTTCACTGTGGACTCCATTTACTACAACCTTTTGTGTCCTGTTGTCTAGCCAATTTTTTATCCAGGCTACCACCTTGGACCCACTCCAAGGCTGGCTAACTCGTGTATTAATCTTTTTGTGTGGGACTGTATCAAATGCCTTGCTAAAATCTAGGTAGGCCATGTCCACAGCCCCTCCCTGGTCTACTACTTTGGTCACCCAGTCAAAGAAATCAATTAGATTCATCTGACATGACCTTCCCATTGTGAATCCATGCTGCCTTGGGTCCTGTGCCCCACTGGCCTCTAGGTACTCAACAATTCTTTCCTTCAGAAGTGATTCCATCATTTTCCCTACCACTGAGGTCAAACTAACTGGTCTGTAGTTTCCTGCCTCTGTCCTGCTTCCACTTTTGTGAAGAGGAATCACATCTGCCCTCCTCCAGTCCTTGGGTACCACCCCCTCCTCCCATGATTTGTTAAAGAGAGTAGTAAGCGGTGTCACTAGTTCTACCCTTAGTTCTTTTAGAATTCTTGGGTGAATCCCATCAGGCCCCATTGCTTTGTCCACCTTCAATTTTATTAGTTCTTTCAGAATCCTTTCTTCTGTAAATGGACTGGTATCAACCCCCGTCTTCAGAGTGTTTCTCTTGTTTGGTTTAGGTACCTCCCCTCCTCTTCCTTTGTGAATACTGAGCAGAAATATTCGTTCAGTATCCTGCTTTTCACTGTCACCCTCTACCCACATTCCCTCCCCTTTATTAAGCCTTAGTATCCCTCCTTTGGTCTTTCTTCACTCCCTAATCTACCTATAAAAGGTTTTATCCCCCTTCTTAACAGAATTGGCTATCCTTTCCTCGGTTTGGGCCTTTGCTATTCTAACTGCCTTCCCTACCTCTTTCTGCTTTAACTGATAAACTTCTCTGTCCGGCTCCTTCTGTGTTTCCTTGCAATTTATCTTTTTAAAGGATACCTAAGCAACATTTTAACAACAAGCTATTTGAAAATCTGACTTCATAAGGGATTAAAGGAAAGACTGCTGTATTCATTAATGCTAAAACTACATTTATATAATTTATCTAAATGTGGTTACAAAGCATTTGAAAAATGTAAAATCAGCCTTCCAATTTCAAAAAAACTACCTCACCTGCTTCCTAAAATGGCCACCAAATGTGTTAAGTGATGACATCATTGGAGCCAGAGTCAGAGAGCTAAATGGCTCTCTATAGTGCTAACTAGTTCTTTTTTCCTTTGTATAGAATTATTGCACCAAAATGGTCAAAACCATGTGCAGTATTTTGATCAATGCACATGTTAGGCTATGGTTCTGTTGATTTTGTTTACTTTAACATTCTGAAATTGTGTTTTAGTCCAACCAACTTTCTCTTTGGCAAACCACAGTGCAGTACAAATCTTCAAATACCTGGTGGTTAGTGGTTATGGCAGATTCAGGATGTTACAATGGGGGTTGTTGGAGTGGTGTACATACTTGATATGCACTTTTTAATATTTTCATTGAACCTTTATATTGTCTGCTATTATTCTTTTTTTAGTACGTTTTGACAGAACCTACAAATGTAACCCATAGTTTTGAATGTAAACATTTGTACAATCAATAAATCAGACATCTTCAACAAAGTGAAATGCAGTAGCAGGAAGCAAGTAAGTTACAATGGGGGGATGCAACTGCAACCTTCACCACCCCCTAGATCCACCACTTGTTTGTAGCAAAGTTCTTGTGTAGTCCAATGCCAGAGTTCATACTTTCTTGGAAATGAAAAATATGCTTGTCTTGTATTCTTTTTCCATGGGAAATAATAATAATAAGAAGAATCAGCATTTATATAGTGCTTTTCATACACATTGTGTCCCAGAGTGCTTTACAAGCAATGCTAGACTGGCAGTGAAGTGACTGAATGTGTAGTGGCAGCCATTTCACACATTAATACCCACACACAGCTTCAGACAATTGCATGAACTGGTTTTATGGGAAGGGGAATGTTGGCCAGGACAATGGGGTCAGGTAGTGATCATGGTGCTGACAGCCCTACATCTTATATCTCACAGTGATCTGCTCATATTTTTCTCCTTCTGTCTTTCCCCTTCCCTGACTATAGCAGTACCTTGCAGGAGTGGCCTTCTCAGTCCCCTCTGGTATTCATTCTTCACTCCTTCTCCCCATACCAAAAACTGGTGAGCTCATCACCCTTCTGCATCATGAATGCAAGTAGTACAATCCCTGGATTTTTTGACATATCAAAAATAAACAAATCTTTCCAGTAAGCCAGGCTGATAGCAGCAGGGAAAAAGTGGAAAGATGGGATTTCCTATCCTTAAAGATCTAGGCTACCTATGATTAGGCACTATTAAATGATGGGTGTGTCCATTATTATGCACATCATTTAATAGAGCCTAATCATAGGTGGCTTAGATCTTATATGGGTAGGAAAGCCTATTTTTCCCCTTGTGCCCTGCTGCTATCAACCTGGCTTACCAGAAGATCACGTTTATTATTAATATGTGAAAATAACACGGTAGACTGTACTAACCGCATTCATGATGCAGAAGGTTAGTAAGCTCACCAGTTTGGGGTGTTGGGAGCAGGAGAGAAGAATGAATGCCAGAGAGGGACTGAAGAGGCCATTCCAGCAGGGTAGAGCTATATTCAGGTTAGGGGAAGACAGGAAGGGAGACATTGAGCAGATCATTGTGAGATCTGAGATGTGGGGCTGCCAACACCGTGATCACTACCTGACTGTGGATGACAGCAGCCAGCAATGACAAATACTCAGAGTGGCAGGGCTGCACCTAAACTGTTACTTGAATTCAGTGTAGGGAGATTACCCTTGGGTGGGAGAGGGGATGTTGCCGTTTGTTAGGATAGGACTGAGGGAACTGTGTATAGCTCATTCAAGATTCAGAAGAGTGGTAGCCAGTTAACTCACATTGTGGAGTAGGGTACAGAAAAGTACTGGAGAAGGATTGCCGTGAACTGTCCTGCGGAGTTATGCAGATCACAGGTAAAGGAGAAGACCGACACTGGAAGTCAGGTGGATTTGCTCAAGGCATTAGTATGCCTCTCCTGCTAATAATATTGTTATTATAGTAATGCAGCCCTTATGAGGACATGAACAGCAGTTATTCTGGTGTGTCCTGAAGCTTATTGCTTGGCCTTCCAGGAAGACTTAGCTGTTGGTTAATGAGAAGGGAAAAAAACACAACAGGGGGACTGTACATACTGCCTTCACTGTGCAGAAGGGTGGTGATTCACTCAATGTTTACTGTGCGAGCAGAAGTCAAACACTGAGAAAGTAGACTGGAGAGTGATTTGGGAGGCATTTTTTAACAGTGCCAGCTGATGAAGCACTTCGGTATAGGTGCACACAACTCTCTGAGGTACAAGATTACAATCTGAGGTGTGATGATTCTCTCCATGAGACCGCAAGCTCATATGTGGCCCCAGGCGGTACTAAGGACAGAGTATGGATGGTGAGATGTTCAAAAGAAGGCAGGCTAGGTGCAGGGGGTTCACTTGGATAAAGACTACAAGAGAAGCTTATTTGTGGATTAACAAGAAAGCATGAGCTTTGGAATTGGACCAGACCAATACTTGCTACAAATTTCAGGGCATCACATAATCACTAGATCATCAGGTATTTGAAGTGTTGTACTGTACTGCGGTTTGCCAAAGAGAAAGTCAGCTGGATTGCACAACATTTTCAGCAAGTTAAAATAAACAAAATGAACAAAACCATATCCTAACAAGTGTACTGATCAAAATAATCCACGTGTTAACACATGGGGCTGGATATTCAAAAGGGTTGCACCATGTGCAATAGGGTTGTGCCTGCGCAAGTCTGAAATTGCCATCTCGCCATATTCAGCAGGAGGCAGTTCGCCCCCAAGGCAAGCTGAGCAACAGCGCAATGCAAATGAATGCGCTGCTGAACTGGAGGAGGAACCATGCATAAACTGCACAGCCCGATATTCAGCGGGCTGTGCAGGAATGTCTGAGCACAGCCCCAACCTGTACCTGCACAACTTTGGGCCAAAAAAGGAGTAAGTCGAGGGCCACCCACAGGTGAGCTGCCGCATTGCAGGGGCGCAACACAGCAGCTGCCTGTGGCTGGCCTCAACCTACTCCCTGTGCCCCTCCCTGCAGCCCGATCATGGGCAAAGTATAAAAATCCCACCCCCGACTGGCCCGATCGCGGGCAAAGCATAAAATCCCCCTCCTGACTGGCCTGATCGTGGGCAAAGCTTAAATAAACCCCCACCAGCCCGATCGCGGGCAGCAAAGTGTCCCCAGAACATATCCCTGGTGGTCCAGTGGACCGCTAAGCCGATCGCGGGCTGCAAAGGCTTAAACCCCCACCCCATAAAACATATCCCTGGTGGTTCAGTGGACCGCTAAGCCCAATCACGGGCTGCAAAGGTTTAAACCCTCACCCATAAACAGGCCCTGGTGGTTCAGTGACCGCTAAGCCTGATGAGTGGGCTGCAAGGTTTAAACCCCACCCCATAAAACATATCCCTGGTGGTTCAGTGGATCACAGCCCGATCGCGGGCGTTGCAATGATAATCCCCAAGACCATATCCCTGGTGATGTAGTGTTCCCCACCCACCCACCCACGAAGCCCACCTATCGCTCCCCGGCCGCGTGAGCAGCAGCATCCCACCAGTGCCGTCTCCGCCCGCCGACTAACTGTCCAGTGGTTGCACCATTAGTGCAAAGAGCTTGTGGGCGTGCAGTCCACAAGGCAGTTCAGAGTCAGATGTGGGAATGAATTAATTCATTCACATATCTGACTGCTTTTGCACGGTATGGCTGCATGCCCATTGGCTCTGCCTACACCAATGGCAGTAGCCCTACCGGCAGTCATTCGTGGGGCGGAGGGGCGCAGGTGGTGGATGCTGCTGCCCGCCGCCGCCGGGGAGGAGCGGAGGTGGGCTTCTGGGTGGGATGGAGGGACACTAGATCACCAGGGATATGGTCTTGGGGTGTCGCCACATTATGCAGCCCGCGATCGAGCTTAGCGGTCCACTGAACCACCAGGGATATGTTCTGGGGGTGGAGGTTTAAACCTTTGCAGCCCGCGATCGGGCTTAGCGTCCACTGGACCACCAGGGATATGTTCTGGGGAACACTTTGCTGCCCGCGATTGGGCTGGTGGGGGTTTATTTAAGCTTTGCCCGCGATCGGCCAGTCTGGGGAGGGGGGATTTTATGCTTTGCCCGCGATCGGGCCAGTCTGGGGAGGGGATTTTATACTTTGCCCGCGATCAGGCTGCAGGGGCGCCGGTCCCTGGACGGCTGCTGCCTGGTAGGGCGCCAGGCGCAAGTCCTCGGGATCGGACGCACCTGCATGCTAATGGCATGCAAATGGATATAATTAGATGCAAATGGCCTCTGCACCTTGCATGAATTATGGCCCCATTTGCATGTCACCTTTGAATATAGGAAATTTAGCATGGCATAATGGTACTTGCACTCCTGCAACAGATGCTCCCTCTGACCACATGCGGTGGCGCGAAGTTCCCTGCATGCATGCACAGTGGTTGTGGGGTGATATTCAAAGGAGTTGCTCAATAAAGAACTGAATATCACCGGCCACACCCCTACGCAACTATTTTGTGCAGCACAAGGGCTTGCGCCACATAATAGTGCAGTTTTAATATCCAGCCCATGGTGTTGATCGTTCTGGTGAAACAATTCAAAACAAAGGGGGAAAGAAGAACTAGTTAGCACTATAGGGAGCCATGTGGGTCTCTGCCTGTGGCTCCAATTATGTCATCATGACTCATCACTTACCACAATTGGTAGACATTTTAGGAAGCCAGCAAGGCTGTTTTGTGAAAGTGAAAGGCTGATGTTTACATTTTTCAAAAACTATTAAACTGCATTTATGTTATTTACATAAATGCAGTTTTAGCATAAATATAAACAACAGCCTTTACTTTACCTCACAATGAAGCCAGATTTTGAAGTTTGCCATTTTAGAAAACTGCTTGTTTAGGTACCTTTTAATGCCCCTCAGGAATCTAAACATCTCAGTCAAATCACCCACTCCTTTCTAATCTCCACAGAGTATGTGATCAGGGCCCTGAGTCACTCCTCATAAAATCTGCCTTGCTGACCCTGAATCATTTTGGTTAATCTCCTCTGGACTGTCTCCAGTCTGTTTCTATCCTTACTCAGATAGGGGTTCCAGAACTGGGTGCAGTCCTCCAGGTGTGGCCTTACCAAGGACCTGTAGAGCAATATCACCTCATTTCCCCTGCTGTCAATGTCTCTTCCTATACACCCAACATCCCAGTCACCTTACTGTAGGGCTTGTCACACTAACTGGATAGTTTGAGGGAGTCGCTAATGATCACTCCAAGGTCTCCTTTTTCCAGTGAGACTGCCAATCTGACCCCCTCAACCTGTAATCGATTCCGGGGTTCCCTTTACCCAGGTGCATAACCTTGCACTTCTTTGCATTAAATTTAAGTTACTAGACCTGTATTACTTCACCAGTGTCATAAATAGACATGTTGGAGAGGATCAGTCCAAAGACTAATCTCTGCAGTATACTACTTGCAACACCCCTCTCTTCTGACTTGAGCCAGTTGACCACTGCTTTCTGTTTATGGCCTCCAAGCCAGTTTCCCACCCATCTGGTTAGTTCCCCTCCTAGTCCAGATCCCCTAGTTTTTCAGCAGACTCCTGTGTGGCACAGAATCAAAAGTTTTGTGAAAACAAAGAGCATGTTGACTGCCTGTCCTTTGTCTATAGCTCAAGTAATCCAGTCAAAGAAAACAATTAGGTTGGTCTGACAGGACCTCCCCACCACAAATCCATGCTGTTTGCTATTCTGCAGACAACTGCTCCCCAGGTAGGCTACCAGATCCTCCATGACTAACGACTCAGTCAGCTTGCCCTTGATGGAGGTGAGACTGACAGGTCTGTAGTAATTTGGCTCCTACCTGAACCTCTCTTTAGGAGTGGGACCATCTCAGCCATCCTCCAATCCACAAGTACCTCCCCAGTCCAAAGTGAGCTATTGAACAGCATTACTAGGGGTTTTGCCAGCTCTAGCAACAGTTATTTGATCACCCTTGGGTGTAAACCATCAGACCACAGTGTTCTGCCAGTCTTCAGTGCTGCCAGCCCCTTCCAGATTCTACCAGCAGTGAACTGAATTTGTCCCAGTTCCTGAATGCCTCTGTCTAAAGCTTTGATTCTGCTCCCCAGCAGGGGTCCTTCTGCTTCCTCTCTAAATACCGAGCAGTAGTAGTCGTTCAGAACTGATGCCTTCTGCCTATCCTCCTCTATTACCCCTCCATCCTTTGACAGCCTCACAATCCCTCCCTTTGTCTTCTGTTTGTCTCTGAAGTACTGAAAGAATGTTTTTTCTCCATCTTTCACCCTTCTGCAATACACCGTTCAGTGGTAGACGTGGCACCTCTGACCACCTTTTTTGCCTTCGTCAGTGTGCTCTGATATGTTTCCCAGGTTTTTTCCCCCTGGTTGTACTTATAGCTGTTGAGGGTCATTTTCTTCCTCTCCCTTACTACCTCCCTACAGAACTATAGGGACATCTTGTGCTTGTTACCCATGGTGACAGTTTCCATGCAAGTCTTGGTTGCCTCAAGAACTGATCCCTTAATAAGTTCCATTGTTTCTCTACACTTCTTGCTATAACTCCCTCCATAGCTTGCTCCTAACTATATATCTCTTCCTTCTGAAATCTGCTCTCCTGAAGTCTAGTACAACATTTCTGGAAGGAGGTGTACTGCTATACAGTGCTGTCTCAAACCACAGGGTGTTGCGATAACTGGACTCCAGTGGATCCCAAATGTCACATGGCTAATACTTTCCATCTTGGTGAGGACCACATCCAAGAGGGATGACTGTCTTGTGTGTTCCTTTATCAGCTGGACTAACAGGGAGCCTTGCATGCTCTAAAGTAGTGCCTGGTTTCTGACACTGTGAGCAGCAGGGGTCCCCCAGTCCACTTCTGGCATGTTGAGATCCCCCATCACAACCACATCCCCTTCACACTGTGAATCCATTCTTCCCCTAGTTCCTTATCAGCCTCCTCACCCTGATTTTGAGGTCTATAAATCACCCCTGCCCTCACGTATTTACCAGATGGAGTAGTCAGGTTTACCCAGAGGGACTCATCCCAGCATTGGCCCTTCTAATTGACCCTTTTTCCATTGCCTTTATGTTATCTTTCACATAAAAAGCCAATCCTCTTCCTTTGCCTATCTCCCTGTCCTTCTTGAACACTGTGCACCCTGGGATTGCCAGGTCCCAGTCGTTGTTTTCTGATGCCCAGGTTTCCATGATGGCCACCATATCTAGTTTGGCACTGGCTACCAGGGCCTGTGGTTCACTAACATTATTTCCCAAGCTCCTGGGGTTTAGGCAAACTACCCTACAACCACTGTTGCTTCCTTTTCTCTGACCTTTCTGGCTGACCTGCCATCCACTGATGTCCGACTGTCAGTTCTCTAGAACCCCCGCCTGATGCTGGATGGGGTAATGATGTTCCAGATGGTGATTATACAATGACTTTCTGTAAAAAAATAAAAAAAGAAAAAATGTAACATTGAAATACATTTTATTTTCACCTTTTGTAAAGGCCGGTATATCTATTGAAAATAAAGTCCACAATTTCTGTTTTGTCCAGTAGGTGGTGTTCAACTAGTGTACTGTGTCTCTGTCTAAGTTTCTATCAGCCCCTTCCCTCATCTGTTTGTCTCTCCTTCTCTCGCTGCCCCCCCCCCTTTTCTTTTCACAGTATCATTGTCTGGCTCACTTCCTCATTTTCCTCTGTTGCTGAGGCAACTGTTCACGGTAAGTGAAGTGCAGGGAGTGCAAGGAGACAAGGTAGGACTGCTGTGAAGCCCATCACACTGATGGCTTTCACTTTTGTGAGCAACAAGAGCCAGGAGAGTGGGAGGGACAATCAGTAAGGATTGCCATGAAGGTGTTCTGAGGGCTTTCAGTTAGATTGTATGTTTTTTAATTTAAAAGAAATGAAAATTTATCACAGTTATGATGTTCCTTAGTGAGCAGGGACTGCAAGTACGGTGGTGGGACTGCTGTGAAGCCAGTCATGCTGCCAGCTTTCACTTTATTTTTTTAAATAAAATGAAAGTGATAGCAGGTATCTGGGGAACATGTGTGAGGGTTCTCAGTTTGATTTGTCTGCTGTGTGAGGAAGGGATTTGCATTTATAACATATGCAAAGGTAAAATTCAGAGAGGCAGTGCCAAGTTTGGGCAACTTGGACATGACATGTGGAGTGATTCTTTTTTTTTTTTTCATGTCACTCAGTCATATGAGAGCTCGGATTTCATCCATGATAATGTGCTGGGATAACATCATGGGTGAAGCTCTCAGCTGGCCCATCATCTTTCAGGATTTTTTCTTGCCGCTGTATAATGCCTATTTTGAGTCAGGCTATTGTATAATCGATAATATAATATACAACAATAGTTTACATGTTATAGCTTTTGTATCTGCAGTTGAAGAGTTTGCTGGTTTTCTTTTTTCAGTAATTTTTTTACTGACGTTTTGTTTAAACAAAAGAACACAAGTACAATGTCACACAAATAAATGGGCAATGAGTATGTAAGAACAGACAGATAATGGAAACACCATTAGGTCACAGCCAGACAGGAGGCTAACAATGGATATATAGTAATGGGGATAACAGAAAATGAAGCAGTCATATGGTGAACCACACCTGCCAGGAAAACCAGAGGGAGGTCCATGCTAAACAGTGGAATATGACTTAGGAGTCAAACACCACTCACGGCCCCTTAGAGTGGGGAAGATAATCAGTGACCCCCTGGCCAGTAGTCTAGAATATTGTGGGTCATTATCAGGTGAGTGCCATAAGCTCAAGGATAGATACAGGTATGCCCCCAATATTTGATCATACTTATGGAGGCTGCCTGCATTCCTGTGAGCCATTTTCTCAAGAGCTACAAGATGGCCTACTGCAAGAAGCCACTTGGCCACTATAGGAATGTTAGAAGATCTCCACTGGGAGAAGAGTAGTCACTTAGTCACAATGCTGATGGCAACTATCCACTTGAGAGTGAGGGAATATTTAGGAAGTGGGAACCTGGGAATGCCAAGCAGGAGGGGCAGTCCATCGAGAGAGAGATATTATCCCCTAAGACCATATTACACTTCTGTTTAACACCCTTCCAGAATGTGATAATGTGGGGGCAGTCCCACAGCACATGAGTCATATAAGCAGCTATGAGTAGGCACCTCCAGCATTTGTCCTCTTACATTAACCCGAACTTGAGAAGCACTGCAGGTGTACGGTACCATTGACGGAGTACTTTATTCTGGATAAGACAACTCCTACCATCCCAAAAAGCCACATGAGCTCTGTGGAGTCATGGCATCCAAGCTGCATCACTAAATAGGATGCCTAGTTCATTTTTCCATGCTGACTTCACAGGAATGGGTTGGTCTGGCAGAGTGTCATGGAGTAGGCTGTACACAAAACTGGCTTTACCCCTATGTAGCCACTGAGCCATACTGACCATCTGTATCGCGAGGTCATTAGCCTGCTTTGGTTGGCATGGGATCCTAGCAGAGATCATGCTCCTAATTTGGAGGTATCTCTAGAAGTCCTACTTAGGAAGTTCATATTTAACCTGTAGGGTACTGAAAGCTTCCATGTGGAGTCGGTCTGCAGTAAGCAGGTCTCGGACAATTTGAATACCCGTTCAATCCCATGTGTGCCATTTTGGGGAATATTTCCCTATTTGTAAGTTTTCATTCCCCCACAAAGGTTACAGTTGCAATGGGGTAGGGGAAGAATTCATGAGTCTGTGGAGTTGTCTCCATGCCTTTTTGAAGCCTAAAATTGTGGGGTAGTCCTCGAGGAGGCACGATATCTGATAGTACAAATGTTAGCTACAAGAGGAGCCCAGCAGAGATTCCTTTCGATATGCAGATATAAGGGCGATTTGTGGTGTATCATGGAGAGCCATTGCATTGTCTGCACTGTGATGAAGGCCAGATGGTGGCCCAAGAACAAGAACCATGGCTGACTCCATCACCCCAGGTCCAGTGGCTACATAATTTTGCATGGCTGTACCTAGGGGGTTGTCCTCCCCAAAATAATCTCCTATGAATTTATCTAGTTTTTAGAACCACATAATTGGCAGGCAAATAGGCAGGTGGGACAGGATATTCGTGATCCTCGGGGGGGGGGGAGGAATCATCTTAAAGAGTACCTTTCCCATTATGTTTCACATTGCAAAACTATTAAACAGGGAGCTCTCTTATGTCATGGGGAGCTCCTCCAGGCTTATTGCAGTTTTTTTAATTCAGCCCCAAAAGGAAGGGAAGGGATTATAATTTGCCCCTGAGGGACTGGCCATACAATCCCTCTCCATTTTCTGACTCGCCAATCTGCCCCCACGCTCTGACATTTTATGATGTAGTTATAGATCTAGTATGGGGTCGCACTCCATTCACTTGAATGGAGCGTCTTCATCAAACGTAATTTCCTGATTGTAAATTGGGTTTTAGCACCTACTGATGTCAGTGTTCAACTAAAAAGGCTCTTGTTAGTTGAACACTGTCATTAATAGGTGCCAAAACCTGTCTTGTTAGTTGAACACTGTTATCAATAGGTGCCAAAACCTGTCTTATTAGTTGAACACTGGCATCAATAGGTGCCAAAACCTGAGGTACAATCAATTACATTTGAAAAAGATGCTTCTTTCAAGTAACTGGAGTGTGCCCCCACTCTACACCTATAACTGCATCACAAAACATTGGAGCA
The DNA here is from genome assembly GCA_016271365.2 of Neoceratodus forsteri. Classification (NCBI taxonomy): domain Eukaryota; kingdom Metazoa; phylum Chordata; order Ceratodontiformes; family Ceratodontidae; genus Neoceratodus; species Neoceratodus forsteri. The sequence goes on from CM057454.1 coordinate 680,033,834, forward strand.
TGTGGGAGAATCGGTGAGTAAGGAAGTGGAGAGGGTTCATGTGGTCAGCCCCTCAAGGACAAATTACAATCCTTTCTCTTACTTTGGGGCTGAATTAAAAAAAGCATAGTTATCCTGGGGGAGCTCCCTGTGAGGTAAAGGAGCTCCTTGTTTAATCTTTGTATTATTGAAAAAGTTGCACAGATTTAACTAAGCCATTCTGAGGAAGGAAGGATGGATGGGTGTATAATGATCCCCAGATAGGTAATGCCCTATGGTACCCACTTGAGTCCTTTATCAAGGAATACATTTCACACCCTTCAGTGTTTCATCAGAGATCTCTGATGAAACAGTGAAGAGTGTGAAATATAAGAAATTCCTTGGCAGTTGAACAGCATGGGCTGAGGCTGCAATAAAAATGTTTACGCAGTAAAACTAGCAGCTTTTGTGTTAATTTCTGAAGGGGTGATTGGGCTGATACTTTGCAAACTAAAAGTTCATTGATTCTTCGAGCAGCACCGCCATCCCAGTGCCTGTCCTGTGTTATGACTGTACAATGAAGGCCATTGGTGAGCACCATTGCTGAAGGAGCCTTGTACTGTACAGTAATTGAGCTCACTGTATAAAGCTACTTCCTATTCCCGTGTACTCCATCATCTGCCACAGGCAGTCTCACTCTACCGAGTTGAAGGCCTTTTTGAAGTCGATGGCCACAGCTGTGGCCAGATTGAATGATTTCTTAGCTGAGTATATGGGGCTGATGAGGGTGCATAGGTGATCTGAGCTCTGTCTGCCCTTTATCATGCCTACCTGGCCAGGATGGATGAGCCCCTTCAGGATCAGTACTAACCTCATAACCAAAATCTTAACAAGAATTTTAACATCTGTGTTTATGATGGAAATCAGTCTGCAGCTGCCAGGATTCAGTCGTGGTGGATGGCAGGGATCGAGATTGGTAGGGTTCTTGGAGCTTGGGGCTGGGGGAGAGAAACGGGCATTAGGGTTGAGTAAGCACTTTCATATTAAAGGGACACTGTCAACCCCCCTTAGCTCTCAAAGTGTCCCTAGTTTAACAAACACATTTTATGATTGCCAACTGTAACCCCCTTGTTCCCAGGGGTTACTAGAATTCCACTTAGAACCAGTGGCAGGCAGGAAAAGGCAGCTTGTGAGATGCCAGTTAAATGGGTTTCACACTGTCTCACTCTGTTCTCAGTTTCAGCTGAGCTGGAGTGATGATGTCACCATAGAATTCTTGCAGCAGCATAAGCCACATTGGAATGCTAGCTGCAGGGGGTTAGCAGTAGAACATTGGGGAATTCAAGTCAGTCTTCAGAGAGCAGTCTGTGTTAAGACGAGAGAGAGAGAGAGAGAGAGAGAGAAGAGTGCTGTAGTGTGCAGCTCCTCGGAGCCAAGCTCTGATATAGAGCTACCTTAGAAAGAAGGGGTTGTGTGTTCTCACCCTAGAGAGGAACACAGAAGAGACCAGAAGGAAGTGGTAGAGACCATTCCTAGAGTTGTTCCAGTGCCTCATCCCCGGAGGGATGGGGGGGAAATTCCAGGAATTCAGGGGCAATCCCCTGTGCCAGCCTGGAGAGGGAGAAGCTGCCTGAGAGTTGAGTTTGTACTGTGAGTACCAGAGTGGGAAAGAAGCCCTGGGGCACCTGCATACCTTTGGTGAGTTCTACTCTGAAATAGAGACAATGTTCACTGAGACAGAGTTTAAAGTAAAAGTGTCTGCCTACTGTGGGGTCAAAGAGAGACTTGCCAAGAACAGAACTTTTAGTTTGTGTATGGCTTAGAAGCATCTGCAACAGTGGGGATCTAGAGTAAAGACATAGCCACTTACCGAACTTTTAAAGTAAGGACACCTCTAGAGAGAAATTCAGAATGTTAAATGTGCTAAACATTTCTAGAAAGCATCTACAAACAGTAGTTCGAAGAAAGGTATTGTAACCAAATGAATGGCCGAGTATAGATTTGGGAGCAAGAGGTGGGCGACCCCCCATCTGGAGTAACCAGATTTCCCTCTCTGGGTTCAGATTGGGCACCTGTGGTTTTCTCTCAGCACTTGGCCAGTGTCTGAAGAAAGAACACAGATGTGGGATTTTGGATTTTCCCTGAGAGCTAGAAAGTGTTTGTGGGTGGTTTAGGGAGCCACCGTCGACCTCCATGCCATATGGAAAAGTGTCCTAGTACTGGCTTGGGTGCCATGTCAAGGAATAGAAGAGAAGTGTACCAGTTTGGGCCATGTGTGCCCAGATCCATTCAGAACCTGAGGTTTCATAGTGAAGAAGTGTGCTCTGTACCTCTGTAATCTGCATTACCAGCGAGTGTAGCCCTGTGGGGGTCCATCTTTGCTTTGTTATTCTCTGTGTTATGTGAATAAAAGCCACACTTTAGAATCCCATCCTGGTTTGGACAATTTAGTTATTGCTTCCAGTGTCCGGATTTACTTGGGTGCCCCTGACCAGACGTACAAACTTAGCACAATGCTGAGCAAACATTTTCTCCCAGGGACACAGGTTGTTGGCCATGCTAAATGGTCCCCCAAGGTGTGTGCCAGGAAGTTACCACACTTGGTTTACCTGTCTGAAGGATGGCAGGCTCAGAAGTAGAAGTAATGGGTCCACAGAGTTTCTACAAAAGATAATTAGTAGTCACTACCCCAACCCCTCTCGGTGGCACCTAGATATGAGAGGAGCAGCCCTGTTGACAGAGAAAAAAGGGGGGCCGGTGGTGGGAGGTTATAAAATGGAGGCACTGCTGAGGATTAGTTTGGAATTTGGGAGAAAACAAGAAAGGTTTTCTCAGATTGTAGCTAGCATTTTGTCTGTCTGGCAGTTGATAGCCCAAAAAAATCGGAAGCATTGCGCATAAGGGATTTGCCAGAGAAGTGTCATCTGAATGTGCTGCTGTGTGCTACTGTTCATGTGCTGCTGTGGTTGTGCCAACCTTTACCAAGGAGCTGTAAAGCCAAATTGTGTGTGCCCCTTGTCCTGCATCAAAAATAACATTTGCCAGCTTTTAATTTTCAAGTTGTGACAAGAAAAAGTATGGAGAACTGTGGGAAACAAAGAGACATTTGTGCCCTAGAAGTTTAAAGTGCTTGCTGTGTGGACTGGGGGAGTCACTAAGGAAATTGCAATGAAAAATGGGTAAAATGGTGCTCTCACCGAGGAGCTACAGTTGGAAAGAAAAAAAGTTGCCTTGTAGTTTAAATTTTGCCTGCTCGACGATCGCCGTGGAGGAGAAGAGCACGAGAAGAGAGAGAGGTTCATTTGCATGGCGTCGAGTGATTGGTGAGACTGCAATCAGTCCCGCCCCCAAGCCAGCTTCAGCGTGCTGCACAGTGTTTGAGAGGGAGTGAGCAAGTGATGTGTGAGCTGGCTAACCAGGTGGAGCGTCACGGTGACTGGAAAAGTTATAAAAAGTTAAATATCGGACTTTTCTTTTTAAAATCGGGCTCAACCCACATTCCGATCATCTGGGTAGAAAACGTGGTGTTTGCAAGGACAATCGGCAGGACTTCCATCCAGCTTCAATCCAGAGGCCTCCAGGATCGGCTGTAGGCCAAAATTTCCATCGCAAATGCCAGCTACTGATTCAGTGAGTACCATTTAGAGAAACAGTTCAAACTGTGTGATTTTTTTTCTAAAGCCAGCTGGATCTATGTGTAAACAGTGTGATTGTTTTTGCAAAGAAGGATTGTGTAAAGTAAATCCAACTAAACAAGAATTCTAAGCATTAGACTGTGAGCATAACTATGGATTCAGCAACAGTGAGATTTTCTGAGCAAAGTGGGACACTGTGGGTTGTATGAGAGATACAACAAAACAGGCAATCCTGTGCATGAAATACTGTGGCTTTAGGGACTTTAAGCAAGAACAAGTGATTGAAAGCTAATGAAAAGTCTTAGAAAAATCATATAGATATGCTAAGGGAGTGAAACAGTGCATTCTGTGCAGTTTGAGCAAAAATTTTTCAGTATGCAGTAAATCGGATGTGCAGTTGCTTGAGTCAGAGATAGAATGTTGATGCATCAGAAGTGCTGCTGCTGCCATTACAGGGTGGGGTAGCAAAGTAAACACAGCAGCAGGGGAGCCATTTTGTAAGACTTTTCTAACTAAAGTGAGATCCGAGATAACAGTGAACTTTGGTTTTTCTGCAGTCATGGCTTCGGGGTCATCCCACTACCTGGATCAAGCCCGGGCTATTATAGTGGAAGAGGTTAACAAGTTGAAAGAAGTTGAGAAATGTTGCTATGGGGGACATTTACCTCCTCATGTTGCAATTCCCGGATACCCTGTGAGAGTGTGCATAATGTACCTCAAGGTTGGAAGGGATGTCTTAATGGTTCCTCACTGTTCTGGGAGCCTAGAGAAGCATGGTCTAACTAATGCACCCCAGATTCATTTGGTTCCCACATGGACAAAGCTTCAAGATTCTGCAAGTGGCAGTACACAGCACCAGGTGGAGCCTGTTGGGGGAAGCCCAGCAGAGTGTGGTACAAAGGAGGAGGGTGTGGATGTACAGGCAGAGCAGAGTAGTGCTGGTGTCTCTGAGTTTGGGTCACAGAGTGACAGTGCAGAAAGAGCATCAGCAGATCCATGGAGAGAGGGGCCAAGCCCTAGTCTCATAGGAGAAGATGAGATGCGGGAGACCCTTGAATGGGAGGTGTTGACCTCCGCACCCAGTGAAGAGTGAACAGTCTTAGGAGTGAGGACAACTGCTCACTCATGGGCTCAGATCCTCAGTGAGGAAGAGGAGGAGGGGGAAGCTATGAGGCCTTATGATGAAGGTGCTAGTTCACAGCCTCGGGCTCTTGCCTCAGAGGAGCTAGAAGAAGAGATTGGTGACTCCACTGCTTTGTCCCAACAAGGAGGAGTCAGAGATCCATGTTACGTAGCATTGAGCATGTGTCACTGGCAGAACCAGGACTGGCCGCCCTCAAACCAGGCCAGAGGTCTTAAGTTGACCAAGCGTAGTAAAGAGGAAAGACTGGTTCATAGGAAGGCAAATGAGATCTATGGGATATCCTTTCCTACCTTTCCTCGGAGAGTCTGGGAGGAGATTGAGAGAAACAGGAAATCCTGGATAGTGGAAGAAGCAACAAAACATGTGCATCCAGGTACAACCCTAAATTTTAGAGACAAAGTGATCAAAGAAAAATTAATGTATTAGAAAGTGGGCAGGACACTGTTCATAGACAATGTACAGATTGTGGATGGAGAGGCCATGAGACCTTCTACAATGTGAATTATGAGTGCCCAGATGGGGTAATAATTCTCTCACCTGACCCATTGTGGCACTATCCTCAATGCAACCAACTTCCTGCGAATGTGCCCATGCCTACCAGGTGGAAAGTAGAGCAGTGGTAGCCAGTGCTGCCGTCCAGCCATTGTCATACCATGTTGTTCCACCAGTCTGGTGTTCCAGGATCCAAAGGTGCTTCCAGATTCATCAGCCTTGCAGTGTGCCTTCCAGTTCCATCACCTGTGCCTTCTAGTTCCATCACCTGGCCTTCCAGATAACATCATCCAGAGAAGACGCCAGCCCAGCTGTTTCCTGATTCATCGCCTGGGATTTCGGATGACTTCAGACCAGCTGTTCCTTTCCTGTTCCATGGTTCCATCTCCTAGATGACATCCACCCAGCAGTTTCCAGATGTGCCATCCTGTCATTTCTGGAAGATTTCTGCCCAGCTGTATCCGAAAAATGCTGCCTAGGAGAGTCTCCAGCTGGAGATCCAGGTGCCGTACCATTTTCATTCTTCAAGGAACTGGTAAATCCAAACTTTTCTTGCCTTATTGACATTGCAATACACATCCTACACCTGGCAGACTACAGACCGTTTGATCTGTCCACAAAGACTCTCCCCTTCAGGACTACAGTCCTACACGAACTGTGCTTCACCGGGTTCCAGCCCAGGAGAGACTTTTTCTTGGACTTGCCTTTGGGCACTATTGTCACTAGTTGGGACATTAGGGCATTCCATCCCAAAAAATGTGTATTGTACATAATGTTGATGTTTTTCTACTGTTTTCTACCGTTCCTGAAAAAATACTTTTTGTGATTCTCCAGTGTTTTGATGGTAAGGGTTATGATATTGTACTGTGTTTGCAGATTAGGGGTGTGTTTTTGTTTTTCTCTTTCAAGTGGTTCCTGACAAAGACAGAAGAGAATAGAAAAAGAGGATTGGAGGGACTCATCAGAGTTCCTCATTGTGCTTTAAAGTGTTGTATTGAATGTACTGTGTTAGTGTTAACATGTGTTAATGTTTCTTTCTACAGGTGTAGTTGTGGGGGAGTGTGGGAGTGTAATGCTTAGGTGCAGTGTTATGCTCCTTGGTTTGGTTGCAGGTGTCCAGGGATGGGGGGAGGTTCTCCTGTTTTGGGTAAGTTTTGTTTCTGGTCAGATAGGTTTTCCCTAGAGGGCTAGGGGGATAGACAAGCTGTGGTCCTGACCTGCAGTAGGGGCCTCAGTACTGGTCTATTAGGGCTATGCTCTGGACAGTTCTTCCAAGGCCACTGGTTACCATAGTAAGATTGTAGTGTAGATGCTGATGCATCAGCCAATGGCCTCTGGGCCCTTAGTATTGCCTGCCTGTGCCTGGCACTTGGTAGGAGAGGGTCTGATCACCCCTCTCCGTAGGTAACACATAGGGTAGGATGGTCTGGTGCCGGGTAAGTAATGACTACGGACAGTCATTTTCCTGGCCGAGGGTGGGTGTAACCCCCTTGTTCCCAGGGGTAACTAGAATCCCACTTAGAACCAGTGGCAGGCAGGGAAAGACAGCTTGTGAGATGCCAGTTAAATGGGTTTCACACTGTCTCACTCTGTCCTCAGTTTCAGCTGAGCTGGAGTGATGATGTCACCATAGAATTCTCGGAGCAGCATAAGCCACATTGGAATGCTAGCTGCAGGGGGTTAGCAGTAGAACATTGGGGAATTCAAGTCAGTCTTCAGAGAGCAATCTGTGTGGAGATGAGAGAGAGAGAGAGAGAGGAGTACTGCAGTGTGCAGCTCCTTAGAGCCAAGTTCTGATATAGAGCTACCGTAGAAAGAGGGAGTTGTGTGTTATTACCCTAGAGAGGAACACAGAAGAGACGAGAAGGAAGTGGTAGAGACCATTCCTAGAGTTGTTACAGTGCCCCATCTCTGGAGGAATGGGGGAATTCCAGGAATTCAGGGGCAATCCCCTGTGCCAGCCTGGAGAGGGAGAAGCTGCCTGAGAGTCGTGTTTGTGCTGTGAGTACCAGAGAATCTGTTGTGGGAAAGAAGCCCTGGGGCACCTGCATACTTTTGGTGAGTTCTACTGTGAAATAGAGACAATGTTCACCGAGACAGAGTTTAAAGTAAAAGTGTCTGCCTACTGTGGGGTCAAAGAGAGACTTGCCAAGTACAGAAGTTTTAGTCTGTGTATGGCTTAGAAGCATCTGCAACAGTGGGGGTCTAGGGTAAAGACATAGTCACTTACCGAACTTTTAAAGTCAGGACACCTCCAGAGTGAAATGTAGAATGTTTAATGTGCTATACATTTCTAGAGAGCATCTACAAACAGTAGTTCAAAGAAAGGTGTTGTAACCAAATGAATGGATGAGTATAGATTTGGGAGCAAGAGGTGGGAGACTCCCCCATCTGGAGCAACCAGGTTTACCTCTCCAGGTTCAGTTTGGGCACCTATGTTTTTCTCTCAGGCACTTAGCCAGTGTCTGAAGAAAGCACCCAGACATGGGATTTTGGATTTTCCCTGAGCGCTAGAAAGTGCTCGTGGATGGTTTAGTGAGCCACTATCAACCTCCATGCCATATAGAAAAGTGTCCTAGTACAGTGCCATGTCAAGGAATAGAAGAGAAGCATACCAGTTTGGGCCATGTGTGCCCAGATCCATTCAGAACCTGAGGGTTCATAGTGGAGAGGTGTGTTCTGCACCTCTGTAATCTGCATTACCAGTGAGTGTAGCCCTGTAGGGGTCCATCTTTGCTTTGTTATTCTCTGTGTTACATTTATGTGAATAAAAGCCACACTGTAGAATCCCATCCTGGTTTGGACAATTCAGTTATTGCTTCCAGTGCCCGGATTTACTTGGGTGCCCCTGACCAGAAGTACAAACTTAGCGCAATGCTGAGCAAACGTTTTCTCCCAGGGACCCAGGTTGTTGGCCATACTAAATGGTCCCCCCAGGTGTGTGCCAGGTATTTGCCACACTTGGCTTGCCTGTCTTTAGAATGGCAGCCTCAGAAGTAGAAGTAATGGGTCCACAGAGTTTCTGCAAAAGATAATTTGTAGTGACTACCCCCACCCCTCTCGGTGGTGCCTAGATGTAAGAGGAGACGCCCTGCTGACAGAGAAAAAAGGAGGGCCGGTGGGGGGAGGTTACACAACATTTTGTAAAGATTGATGATGTGGCTGATAGTTTGATTCTGACTGTTTTTTTTTCTTTTAAAATGTGAAAAACAGACTGCCCATCATGCTGGTGTTACCACACAAACACAGGTTTGTTTACATTTCTTGATCAGCTCCAACTGCATCTTTCCTGGACTTGGGAACACCCACATCACAGTCTAGCCCCTCATGATGCAGTGAAAGTTTAGGAGGTTACTGCCTCATGACATGGGTGACTGCACTGTTTGGGTGTGTTTCTAATGCTCAGGAAGCATGCAGTAAGAACAGATTCAGGATTGTAAACAAAACAAGGTTGTTTATAGATATACATTGGCATGCATTTCAGTTCTATTAAACATGGAGATAGGCAAAACAAACAGCAACATCAATAAATTTTAGGGACGGTAAGAAATCATAAAATGTAGGTTTTCAACTAGAAATAATATGAGGAAAAACAGGTTGACAGTGTCCCTTTAAACCCCGATTTTTGTACCTTAATAACTTTTCCCCCATTCAACCGAAGTACTTGAAATTTGGAAAACATAGAGATGGTGGCAGGATCTCAAGATCCTGAAAATTTTCTGGCAGTTGGTTCACTGAGAGCAAAGTTATAGAGGGCCAAAAACACCAAAATTACATAAATTAAGACTTTTTGCTCACCTATAACTAAAAAACTTGAAGGATTTAAAACCTGAAACTTTCTGATTTGACAGCATTTGATCCAAGGAGTGTGCTTTTGTGGTTTTTAGCTCCCAAACTAATAGTTTTTTCAATATTTAAGAAAAACAGTTCCATTTCTGAGCATGTGCTGTTAGAAAAATCAGCATTCTGAGGATAATTGAATTTTTATGACCACTTTGCTTAATGTGGTCATTTATTGAGAATGCATTTGTGTATCAAGTGGCAGAGCAGGAGTACAACATTTCTTTGTGTTCATTTTGCAGGGATGGGGCTACATGTCATTGCATAGCCCTGACCTTTTTGAAACAGGTTGTGCATGAGAGTTTGTTTTCTCACAAGCAGTCGTCTGCCATTATCCACATCAGCTGCTGTATTGCTTTACTCTGGATACTGGGGTGCCCAATTCCCTGTGCCAGATGAAGTGTAATTATTCTGACACCGGGGTGCCCACCCCAGTACCAGTTCATCTCCCCCCCCTCTGTATTGTACCCACCCACAACCCAAAATTGAAATCTCCGAAGACCAAGATGCCCAACTACCAGTATAGGCATAGTCCCCCCAACCCAGTGGTCTGGGACACTGGGGTGTCCACCCCTGTTACCCCAAGTATCAAGCCAGCACTGTGGTGCCCAATCCTCAGTGTCAGTAGGTAGGTGAAATAAAGAAAACTGTCCCTCAGTGTCTTTTTTTGTTTTGTTTTTCTTAAAACCTGAAATAAAGAAAACAGTCCCTTGTTTTTGCAACCATTCCAACCCTACACCCCAACCCCTTACTCAGCACCCGCCACCCCAGACCCCCCCCCCTTACTCTATTCTTACCTACTGGAGGTCCAATGCCGTAGTCCTCTCTGGACCAAAGACATCTCTACACTCCTCAACACCGGACCGGGAACTAATGAAATTGGGAAAGTGTACGTCAAAGTATGTCAATGTGTTTTGAATTTGGCCATTTTTTAATAATTTTCTCCCAGATTTTCAGTCTGGCCTTTTTTCGATGTCATCTCATGAACAAGGTTGGTTACATTTTTCAAATCAGGTCTGAAAGGTAATTTCATAGTCACTCCATGAAATTAAATTTTTTGGCAGGATTTGAACATTTTCACCTGTCGAGTTCATCTGGTGGGGTCATAAGAAGGCAGTGTTTAAAATTTGGGGTACAAATATTAGAAAACAGCAAAGTTATGAACTTACATTGACATGTTTCAACACTCACTAATAACTTTGGTTATTTTCAGTATTTTGACCCCAAATACTGAACATAGCCATTTTTTCACACCACCTCATGAACGTGACAGGTATCATTTTTCAAATCTTGGCCAAAATTGGTTATCACACCAGAGGCATGAAATAATGTTTTAGCCAGGACTGAAAATTTGCACCTATCAGATTCATGCAGTGCGGTCATAAGACAATTCCGTAGAAATCTGAGGGTCAAATATTGAAAAAAACAAAGTTATGAACTTACAGTATGTGGTAATGTTTCTAAACTCACTCAAAACATTGGCAATTTTCTGTATTTTGACAGCAAATTTTCAACAGAGCAATTTTTTCACACCACCTCATGAATGCGATGTGTGTGATTTTTCAAATCCTGGCCAAACTGTGTTTTCACACCAGTGGCGCGAGACAACATTTTGTCCACTATTTTATAAATGACACCTGTCATTTTCAGAAGGGAGGGAGTCATAAAAAGGCTATGTTGAAATTTTGGGGTCAAAATGTCACAAAAATACTATGAAGTAACATTGTTTTCAGGGATGTCCGTTGGCCCAGTGAGAACCATGTTGCCTTCTCATACCAGTGACCTGAGTTTGGGTGCAAACTCAGTGAGCCAGCAGAATGAGCTGAGGCTGGGGTGAAGGTGCTGTGGCATGTAGAACTGGTCCCAGCCTGGGGAGGGACATAGCAGTGTTCTGGCACACACACAACACCTTATGGTGGGCCCGGAAGCCTTCCTTAAGCCTTAAGCCTTAAGCCTTCCTTAACAAGAAGTCAACATGTGTGTCTAGGCCTATTGGGCCTATGCACTGTGTCGGGAATATCTCCAGTATTGTATGGACCTGCGTGAATGAGGATACCATTCCACTATCAGAAAAAGAGTGGAAATTAATTCCATTAATGCAGACATTAGGGCTGAAGAATGCAAAGTTCACAAATAGAGAAATTAAAAAACATTTTGGTTTTGGGTATCCAAAGTTTTGATGAATCAGCGGTGGAGGTCTTCCTTGGGGTTGTCAACCCTAATGCTCACCCTCTCCCCTAAGCAACCAAGATCAGCTGTCATCAATTTTCTTCATGCAGGGCCTACCCATCAAAAGGCAAGGCCATTGGCCAAGACCTATCTACTATGAACATTTGGAAACAAATTCCAAATCATTCTTGCCCCACAGGTGAGCAAAAAAGTGTGTTTTTACAGGCTTTTTAAATGTATGGATCTCAGAATCTAGAAGTGTGTCCATCCCAAAATTTCACAAGTCTTAAGAACTTAGCATCTGGACCATGCATGCAAAATGTCCATCAATTTTGTCAAATGGTGCTAAAGTTCCTACGGTACATAATTTGGGGGTTAACTTTAAAGTGTTTGTAAACCCATGCTGAGAAGCAAAATTCTTAAAACCTTATAACTCAAGAACCAATTATTATTTTTGTCATGAAATTTTTGAAAGGTACCTCCTTGGACCAAGCCACTTCCACCCTGAAAAGGTCTGAACACAATTTGAAACCATTTTTTGTCTAGACGTGAGGAAACAAAAACAGCCAAAAAGTGCATTTTCTTTAATGTTTTTACAATCCCAGGATCTCAGAATCTGGTAAAGTGGCCAGCATGAAACTTTCATATTATAAGAACATGGTACCCTAACTGCACATATAAATTTGTCAAAGAGATCTAAAATTATTAAGCTGCAAAAATTTGAGTTTTTTATTTATTTATTTAAAATTTGATAACCGGGAAAGGCGCACTGAGCCGAGGTTCGTTTCCAGGTGTGACCTTAGAAATGGGGATACATAGAAATAAATACAGTAAAACATTTTTGAACAAGTAGACACTATAGAATTGTAAAAAAAAAAAAATTCAAGGTCAGCTAATAGAGAGACCTGAAACTGTACTACAAACATTTGGTCAACATTATATAGGTAATTGTGAATCCACAACAGGAGTCTGACAGAAATTCTATCGAACACCCCGTCAGTGAGACCGGCAGGTCAACGGCATTCTGCAGTTGGCTACCAGCTCACTATTGCTGTCTTTGTTTTCTTCGGGGGGCTTCACCCCTTGAACCCCCTGCACCCTCCACTTAGGGATTCTCAACTCCAGTCAAAGCTGATTGGGGGGTACAGGACCCCCAACAGACAGCATTGGGTTCCAGCGGGTCTCCTACCATGGCTAGGTGCTGTAGTTGCTGTGGGGGATCTCACTGGTGAAATGTCACTGCGAGGGGGGTAAATGGGTAATTGTGACTTTAAAATACATAGACAGAACATAGTGACACCAGGGAAGAAAAAGTGTAGGCTTCAAGGATTCATGAAAGGGAATGTATCTCATTTAGCAGAGATGATGAGGGGAGTAAGGTGACAGGGTGGAGGAGAGGTGGGAACACTGGATGGGGGGAGTAGTCTGAGGAGACTTTTGAAGGAGAAGAGAGAGGGAGGAATAAGTGAAGATCAGATGAGAGATGATTCTAGAGGAAAGGGAGGCGGTAGGAGAAGGCTGATTGACCTGCAGCCAAGTGTGAATGAGGAATAGAGAAAGAGAGTTGGTCCCTGTTATGTAGGGAGTAAGCTGCGGAGTTTACAGGTGAGAGGTGGGAGGAGAGGTAAGGTGGTAGGGTCCCAAACTAGTATTTTGCAATGAAAGTGATGCAGTGGACCAATCTCCTATGAGTGACAAGGGAAAGGGAGAGAGAGGAGTAGAGTAGACAGTGGTGAGTGGAGGGCAGGGCAGAGGTAGCAAAATGACAGAATGAGTTTAGGAGTGTGTCAAGTCTGGAGAGGGCTGTGCCAAGAGCAGAGTCATAGACCACATCTGTGTAGTCTATGACTGGAAGAATCATTTTAGAAACCAGCTCCTGATGGGTATGAAGTGGAAGGCTGTCCTTATGACAATAGAGGATTGCAAGTTTGGATCAACGTTTTGAGCAGATGGATTCTATGTGTGTGTAGAAGTCTAGGTGGCTGTCAAGCCAAACACCTAGGTATATGAAAGTAGGGACCTTAGCAAGGGAGGAGCCATCCAGGGTGGAGAAAACAGAGGGGGACTGGAGTGTGACCAATTTCTGTCTGGAGCTGAACGTCATGGTGACTGTTTTCTTTGTATTCAGTTTTAGTTTGTTTGTCTGAAACCAGCTTTGTACCATCAAATTCCTGCTGAAGAAGTGATTAAACATTGATAGTGGAGAGGCCAGAGTTGAAAATGACAGTGTCATCAGCATACATGTGCATGTGTGAGGCAGAGCAGACAGAAGGAAAGTCATTAATAAAGAGGGGAGAAGAGGAAGGGGCCAAGTATGGAGCACTGAGGAATGCCTGCGAGGCTAGGAAGAGGGGGAAGAAAGAGTGTTGCTTACTTGGACTGCCTGTTGCCTGCAAGGTAGGTATGAGCTGAACCAGTTAACAGCTGGAACTGCCAGGCCAGCACATTGAAGTTTTTGAAGCAGTAGGGAGTGGGAGACTGAATCAAAGGCCTTAGCCAGGTCAATGAATATGGCTGCAGTTATATGATCTTTGTCCATGGCCAAGAAAATGGAGTCAGTAACTCACAGCAGGGAGGAGGTGGTTGAGTGCTATTTTCTGAACCCGGCCTGGACAGGGGAGAGAGTGCCATTTGAGAAGAAGAATTCAGATAGCCTAGAGTAGATTAGTGACTTGAGTAGTTTGACGAGAGATAGGAGTGAGATAGGCCCTTTGTGGAGTGGCAGAACCTTGGCGAGTTTCCAGGCTTGTGGGACAGTGGCAGTTTGGAGGGAGAGGTTTAGAATATGAGCTATTGGGGAGGCTATAGCAAGAGTGGAGATTTGAAGGAGCCTGGGGTAGAGTCCATCGGGGCTTGTTTTAGCCAGGTTTAGAGAAATGATGGCTTTGAAGACTTCCTCCATGGAATTGGTAGGAAGTAAAAACCTGCAGGAGGGGGAAGAGGGCTTGAGGGAGAGGGGATGGGATGGTCAGAGAGGAGAGGGCTGGTGGGGGATGGGTTTGGATGGTCTGGGAGTGTGCAGATAGAGAAGCAATTGTTGAATAATTCCACGACAAAGGAGGGGACAGTGATGGGAGAGCCATTGACTTTTAGAGTGGGGGGGGCTGGTGAGTAGGAGGACTGAGGAACGAGTGCATTAATTTCCAGAAGGAAGCTGGTGGGTTGTGATCTAATTTTAAGTGCGAACTGAAGTATTTAGCCTTGGTAAGATGGATGGCTTTAGTGCAATTGTTTCTGAGGGTTCTATATGATTGCAGATCAGTCAGGGATAGGGAGGATTTGTAAGTTGCCCAGGCTTGGTCCCTAGATTTACATTGCATTAGTAGATCTGCATCAAGTACGCAGCTATGTTACCAAAGCCATTTGCAACTCCAGAGCCAGCAGTGACTCCCTCCACCTCAAACTGCTATCACTCACACTTGAAGAAGTACTCCGACCACTAACCAGGATTTTCAACCTCTCCCTCAGCCTCAGCCAGTTCCCTGACTTATGGAAATCTGCCACGGTAACCCCAATTCATAAAAGTGGTGACAAAACAGCTACTGAGAATTACCGTCCAATTTCCATCCTACCTCCACTCTCCAAGGCCCTAGAACTGATTGTGTCACAGCAGCTCACTGACTTCCTAGACAATCACAACATCCTGTGCAAGGAGCAACATGACTTTAGGAAAGGTCATAGCACCTCCACGGCGCTACTTGAATTCACTGGTGCAATCCATCACTCACTCGATAACAGTCATCTTACTGGGTCCACCTTCATCGACTTAACTAAAGCCTTTGATACAGTCAACCACAATCTCCTACTTGCCCAGCTTCAACTAGCAGAGCTCTCACCTAACTCGGTGAACTGGTTCAAAAGCTACTTAGACAACCGCTCCCAAAGAGTGAGAATTGCTGGCACACTCTCAGACCTAAGACCAGTCCAGTCCGGTGTTTCACAGGGCTCAATCTTGGGCCCCCTCCTTTTCAGCCTTTTTCTGAACTCACTGCCAGAATCCTGCCCTGAACAGATCCTACTCTACGTGGATGATGCTGTCATCCTGGCATCCCACCATGATCCAGTCCATCTACAAGGTAACCTCCAACAGGCCTTCTCTGCAGTTGAAAACTGGTTCACAAAACACAGACTTATACTTAACCAGAAAAAAACAAAGATCATGATCTTCTGCAGCTCCCAAAACAAACACAAACAATATCAGCTCTCCATTAAAACCAAGCAAGGACTCACCCTCGAACAAGTTCATACCTTCAAATACCTCGGCTTCACCCTCGACTGTAATCTCTCCTATGTCCCACACATCAATAACACGGCAAAAGTAGCCAACACCAGGATGGGCCTACTATTCTGACACAGGAAACATCTAACCCCAGAAGCTCTGTCCATAGCTGTCCAGAGCTCCTTCATCAGCATCATTGACTACGGTCTCATTATCTATGGATTTGCCACAACCTCATCTCTCAGGCATGTTTCGACTTCCCTCAATCAAGCCTGCCGACTCGTTACTGGTTCCCACCGTCTCACCCACACCTGCGACCTCTACTCCAAACCAGGCTGCCTGCAACTGAACAACCAAATCAAATACCAAACCTACATCACTGCTAAGAAAATCATGATGGGAAAGGCACCACCAGGAGTCAGCAGCCTCCTCAAACCCAAAATCACCAACCGCAACACCAGGAGCTCTAAGCCCCAAATCCTTCAAATCCCCCGCTGCCGCATGTCCCAAGGCCAAAGATCATTTACATACAGGGCTCCATGTTGGCTGAATGAGCTCTCTAGTGACACCTCATCCACAGCAATGCTTGGAGCGTTCAAAAAAAGCTCCGCCACTCCATAACTGCCACCTCCACCTGTGCTTGCACCCCATAACATCTTCATTCCCTATACTGCTTCTGACCTTATAGGTGTCAGTTTCTGCCCTCTCTTCTTGCATTTACCTGTCCAATGCAACTTCTAATGCACTTGTCCTGTGTCTGTCCTGACAAGGCCCCTCGGCTGCCTCACCCTGACCCTCTACACCTATGCCTTCCCCTACCCTCAGCCCTCTCCCCTTCTTGCCCTCTTCCTATTGTTTCTTGAGTTACTCATCACTCAGTCTGATTTTGTTAAGCAAAGTTACTGCCTAAAACCATGTACCTGTAACTGTTTTATGTTTTAGTGTCTGTTACCCTGTAACCAGCATGACGTGGAACCTTTGTAAAAGAGCCTTGGCTCAAAGGTACTTTGTAATCCTAGACACAATTAAATAAATAAAATAAAAAAATATCTGAAGTCATCCAGGGGTGATGGAGACATTTTATTCTGGATTTCTTTAGTGCGGCCTCGGAATCCCAGATGCTGGTGAGAGTCCTGGAGAAGACATGGAGGGCAGAGTCAACATCTGGAGCTGAGAACACAGACTGCCAGTTAGCATGGATAAGATCATGAAGGAGGGCTGTCATATCAAGGGCATGTAGTGATCGAGTCCAAATGTATTTAGGAGAAGAGTGGGGGGTGCTTATCTTCCTTATGCAATATGTGATACAGTGATCATTGAGGGCATCTGGAAGGATGCCTGCAGAAAAGATGTGATGGGGGTGAGAGGTGAACACCCAGTCAAGCAGTGAGTAATTTTGGGAGCGGGGTTGTAACATGTGGGTTCTTGGATGAGCTAAGTATGGTTTAGAGAGACTCTATCTTAAGGAAGGTGGGCTTAGAGGAGGGAAGAGCCAGTCCAGGTTGAAGTCCCATTCTCCATTAGATGCATGGGAGGAGATGGAGAAGATGACAGTGAATAGGGACTTGAGAGGTTTAAGGAGGGGCATAGAGTGCACCGGTGTAGATAGGGATTGAGGAGAGAAGGGATAGGAGGGCAACTATAAATTCGTAGGAGGAAGGGCAGGATTCTCAAATGTTGGTGCAAGAAAGTGACTGCCTGCTGTACAGGGCTACTCCACCATCATATTTGCCATGATCTTAACAGAAGAGGCTGAAGTCAGGGATTGTGAGTGAGAAGTGTGTGATCCTGGCAGATAGCCAGGCTATGGTGATGCAGAGAATGTCTTGGAGGTGCTGGGTCATCCAAATCTTTAGAGCATTCACTTTGGGAAGGAGACTTCTAGCATTTAGGTGGAAAAAGTGGAGGCATGGGGTTCAGGGGAGGGTTTGGGTTAGGTTGAACATCTCCAGAGAGAAACAGGAAAAGTAGAACTAACAGAAGGTGAGGAGGGAACATTAGCATTCTGGAGCTGTGTGAGGAGGGTGGGGTAACATTAAACATTAAAGCGCCTACTCAGCCCATGCACAGAAGCCAAGTCTTTTCAAAACCTTATAATTCAAGAACTAATAAATTTTTTTTACCACAATGTTTGAATGGCAACCTCTTGGGCTGAGGCACTTCTGACCTGAAAATGTCAGAACAGAATTCCAAACTGTTTTTGCTCTAGACACAAGCAAATAAATTGTCAAAATAGAAATCATTTTTTTTACTTTTACTCTCCCTGGTTCTTGGAACCCTGAAAAGTGGTCATCACAAAACTTGTCAAATCATAAGAACCTGGCACCTTGACTGTGCATGCAAAATTTCATCAAAAGGTGCCAAAGTTATTAAGGCTCAGACTCATGACGGTAAAATTGTTTCTCGCAATAGTAAAACACATTTTCTCATGAAAAGTAAAATTATCTCAAAAACCCTACACGGCACGCTCAGAAACTAAATTTCAAACCTTATAACTCGAGAATCTATTTATATTTTTTTCAGGAAACCTTCAAAGGGCATACCCTTGGCCTAAGCCCCTTCTACCCTAAAAGATCCTAAACAGGATTCCAAATTGTTTTTGCTCCACAGGTGAGAAAAATACAGCCAAAAAGTGCCTTTTTGAAATTCCATGTCTTGGAATCTGCATGGGTGTCCATCACGAAATGTGCTGAGTCTTCAAAACTTGCCACCCAGACCATGCTTGCAAAGTTTCAGGCATTTTCGTCAAACAGCGCCAAAGTTGTTAGGGGCTAAAATCTGGAGTTTATATTAAACAGCCTGCTCAGCCCCAACTATACTTGTGCTACCACGCAAGTGCAATAAAAGTTGTTACTAGTACTGAGTATGCAGTTTAATGTTAAACCCCATTTTTGAAACTTAATAATGCGTCTGTCCCTGGATTGAGTAGTCTGGAATTTAACAAGTATGTAGTCGGTACCAGGATCTCTGGATACTGTCTGTATATTTGCTAATGGCCGATTCAGCAATTTAAAAGTTTTAGAAGGCTGGAAATCCCTAAAATATTGAAATTAAGACGGTTTTTTTTGCCCATTGATAGCACAAATGCAGGTGGGAGTTGAAACCTGAAACTTCTAGATTTGAGAGTATTTGGCCTAAGGATTATTCTTTGATAGGTGATTTGAATGTAAAATGTGCAGTTTTTAAAATTTTTTTTAAAAATAGTATCATTTTGGCATACGCACAGAATATTTTGGAACATTCTTTTCATAACTGTATTTTTGCAAAACGGATATATGTCAGTTATGTAAGGAGTGGGACCAATGCCATGACTCGAAACTGATGACGGTTTCTAGTCACAAAACTGTCCCTCCTATTAGTTCATTTTGCCAGTGTTCAGGAGTCTATCCCTGCCGCTGGCACCACCACCTCCCCAAGTTCCCCTGCAACCCACTCTGACCCACCAGAATGATTTCATAACCATTCCTGGGTGCTCAAGTCCACCACCTATTTATCTCCTTCCCACCTGCCAGATCCATAAAGAACTCAGCGGTGGGTGCCCACCCCCACCAGTGGTATTCCCCTTGAACAACCACTACTTAAAGGCCTGGTGCATGCCCATCCTCACCACCAGTATCACCCCCCCCCATTCATCTGCCAGATCTTTCACAAAACCAGCCGAGGGTGCCCAGCCACACTGATGGTATTCCCCCTCCCGCATACCCAATCTTTAAAACAAAACTCCATCTCCTGCAGGGCCACTCACAAAGTAAGCTATCAGTGTGGAGAAGTGAGCATCATTATGCAGCTGCTTCATAAGTGACTCACAGGGCCACTTATGAAAAAAAGCTACTGGTCTGGCACAGTGCACATCACTATGAAACAAGTTACAAGTCTGGTGCAGTGAGTGTCATTATGCAACTGCTTCGTAAGTGGCTCACACCTGCAAAGCAAGCTTCAGGCGTGGCATACCGAGCTTTGCTATGAAACTGCTTTTAGCTCTCTTTTCCAAAAAGTAAGTCAATTATTTACAAAAAAATATGTTATGCCTCTGTTAGGGTTGAAACACAAATTGTACAAAGTAGGTAAATGAAAGATTAGGGTTCAGAGTCTATGAAACCTTGGCAAACTGGAGGTGTGGTGTTCCTCAGCATTTATCGATAATGTGATGCAGGGTTGGCATTACCTTAATATCAGCAGTGTGATGTCACACAAAGCAAATGACACAACCATGCATGCATAGAGGGTGCCGATATTAGGGTAACACCAACCCTGCCGGCACAGGATCATTCAAACCCTGACAAACACCACACCGCCAATTTGCAAAGGTTTCAGAGACTGAACCCTAAGTTTTTTATTTCTCTATTTTGTATGCTTTGCATTTTAACCTTTACAGAGGCATTAATATAAAATGTTACAATTGATACATATTGTACTGATTTCTGTCTGAGTGAATGATTGCTTTGTTGCTCTGCAGCTTGCTTTGTGCTTACATCATTGTTCTAAGACTGTTTCAGGCTTCAAACTGCCATTGTTTACTACTAGTTTTATTATATGTAATTGCTAGTGTTATTGAGTTTTACTCGTTTTACCAGTGATTTTCAGGTTCCATCTCCCAGCTACCTGCCCTCTTGTTTGCATGGATAGTCTTTCGTGCAGCTCCCGCGAACCTGTTGCCTCCACTACAGTCACTCCTGTCATAGTTCTCTCAGGCCAGCAAATCTGAAATGCTGATTTGTTGTGCACTGCTGCACACTCCTGTGGTTGACTACTTTGTTTCATCTTTGACCATTCCTTTGTCCTGATCACCAGGGCCACCTGCCCTGTCCATTCACTCTGGTTTTAATGGACTAATTTTGCTCAGCACCGGTGGGTGAGCTATTGACTACCACATACGCTGGTCTGCTCTGCTGCTCTTCTGCTTGTTTCCACCTGACTGGGAGTGCTGCTTTTCACTGGGAGTGAGGGCCTGACTGCTGCTGCCAATTGCTGGATCAACATTCTGGGCTGGGAGCTGCTCTCTTCCTGACCCTCAGCTGGTTATTGAGTTATTCCTTTATATGACCACACAGCCCTGCACTGAATGGGAATATTTCATTAACTCTGATGGGGATGCTTTTTTTTGTTATTTCTCTCCAGCTCCAGCTACAAGCTACTAAGTGTGCACTACATCAGAGCAGTAAGATCAAGTTCCTAATCAGCTCTAAATTGATTTCATTTTTTGGATGATTTTTCAGTTTGCCGTTAACTTATAACTGGAGTTAAAACACTGATCTCCTAATAAGTGACATTGTCTCTCATGGTCCGTGGAATACTACCTACCACATCAGAGTGTACTATCTCCTCTGCAACTGCTATACACTTCATCATATAAACTGGTAACTAGGCCTCTCATGTGCCTGTCATCCATGTAGCCAACTGGGAGTCTTGTTTCTCCCTGCAATTGATATCCTGCCAAATCAACTTGTAGCTTAGCCCACCTTACTGCTAAAACTTCAGCTTGGCAGCCTCATGTCTCCTGTGGTTGATAAACCATCCTGGGAGCATTGCTTTCCCCTGCAGCTGTCTCCTGTCTTAGCTTTATACTGGTAGTGTTGTCTCCATGTGGCCATCTATTTACTCTGCTTCATACAGGAACTTTTGTCCCTTTTCTGCTTCCATCTTTCCTACAGCACATCTAATTGGGAGCATTGTCTCC
The DNA here is from genome assembly GCA_016271365.2 of Neoceratodus forsteri. Lineage (NCBI taxonomy): Eukaryota > Metazoa > Chordata > Ceratodontiformes > Ceratodontidae > Neoceratodus > Neoceratodus forsteri. The sequence goes on from CM057454.1 coordinate 680,054,968, forward strand.
CCCAAAGCTCTTATCTATTAAAACATATAACTATAAGCATTGTTTCCACTGCAGCCATGTTTTATTCCTATCGTCATCATAAAGGAAGTCAAACATTCCATTACAATCTACCATTGTTATGTGACCTTCCATGTAAAAGCTCCCTCCCAACATCTACCACTAATGTAAAGAACTGGTAATACTTATGCAAGCTTCCCACGGTGCCTGTTGTCAATCTCATTCAGTCTGAATCATTCCACCAGATCTAAAACCTTTTTTATCACATACTGTAAGATCTATTGTTGGTCACAGGCCCCAGTCAATATTCACTTAATCCTCACTGACAAAATATAAACAACTCAAATCTAATCTTTACTAAGCTTCAACATTCATCCGTTGTCACTACCTCCAAAATAGGTCTCTTAAATTGTAGTCTACTACAAGGCATTTAGCATGAATGACCATCTACTGGACCTAAGCACTAATAGCATTTGCCTAAAAGAAACCTAGCTCCATAGTAATGATTTTGTAACCATTAACAGCTTGGTACAAAACTCCTTTAATTCAGTATTACTTCCCCATGTCCCCTGCAGTGGGGAGGGTGAATGGGGGGACTTGTATTGACCTGGAGAAACCATCCAACAGCTGACAGAGTTGACAGTCTTTCTTTTGATTAATCTGAATATCTGTTCTGCTCTTCCCAACACCATTATCTTGCACTGTGGTATTAGTTTATCACTCTCCAAAGTATCTGATGACTTTCTTCAAGGACTTGTCAGAACTAATGTCCATCTTAGTGACAAAATCTTTTAATCCTAGGTGATTTCTACAATAAGGAAGACCCTGGTGGAGTTCCTGAAGGCTAATGGACTACAGGACAAGTGACAGTATGGGTTCTTGGCAAGATGGTGATGCCTGACTAACCTAATCATTTTTTTTATCAGTTTATAATAGCAGTGGATGGGAAACACTCAGTTGATGTTGATACTTTGACATCAGCAAGGCCTTCAGCTCCGTACCACACAGAAGGCTGGTTAGAAAACTGGAGGACCTGAAGGTTTAGAACAAACCCACCAGCTGGATAAAGAACTGGTCAGTTGGCAGGACTCGGCAATTGGTAGTTAACAGGGAATTCTCAGGTGTCGGGGGAGGTTACAGGTTGGGTGCCATAGGGATCAGTCCTAGAGCTGGTGTTGTTCAACATCTTCATGTATAAGATAGCAGAGGGTATACAAAGCAGGGTCTGTCTCTGTGCTGATGACACCAAGATCTGTGGGAAGGTGGACACAGTGGAGGGAATAAGAGGTATGAAAATGGATCTAGAAAGGTGGCTAAGTGGTCTAGGGTATGGCAACTTTAATTCAATGTCAAGAAATGCAAGCTAATGCATACTGATGAGACAAAAGCTAAAACATACTGTTGGATGGGGAACTGAGGCTGGTTGAGACTACTGAAGATGGGGACCTGGCAGTCATTATCAGCAGTAACCTTAAGTCCTCAAACTAATGCCTCGAGGCATTGGGAGGGTGAGCAAAATGTTTGAGGGTATAGGTAGAGTGTTTAGCACCAGAAGAAAGGAGGTGCTACTGCTCCTCCACAGGTCCATGGTGGGACCACATGTGGAGTACTGTGCTCAGTTCTGGTGTCTCCACGTCAGAAGAGACAGTGGCCACTCAGAGGTGGTTCAGAAGAGGAATGATACAGGGCAGCAGTGGAGGACATATGAAGAGAAGCTGGAGAACCTGAACATGTGCTCTGTCTCAAGATCTGAAGGAAAAGAGGTGACATGATTGAGACCTGCAAGTTCCTGAAGGGTATCCGCAGGGTATACTGCAGGAACTACTCACGAGGAATACAAACAGTTTCCAGAGGACATGGGTGGAGGTTGTTGGGAGGGAGAGTCAAGAGGGATCTTAGGACTGATCCCTATGGCACCCAAGCTGTAACCTCCACTGTCACCTGAGAACTCCCTGTTAACTACCAACTGCCAAGTCCTGCCAACTGACCAGTTCTTTATCCAGCTGGTGGGTTTGTTAACAGGGAAGGGATCACAGATCTCCAGGTAGAAGGTCACCTGGGGGCCAGTGATCATCACATGGTATGGTTCAATTTGGCCACTACATCTAAATCATCCCATTCCAAGGCAAAAATATGGGACTTCAGGGGAGCTGACTTTGATAAGATGGCCAACAGAGTTAAGCTAGTCCTGGCAAAAAGAAACACAGGTGAGGGGTACAGGCAAAGTGGGCAAGCATTAAGGATGCAATACTTGAAGCAACATCCCATTGTGTTAGACAGAAAAGGAAGTGCAAAAAAAGAAGGAAACCACTTTGGTTCTCAAATACAGTAGCAGAAAAGGTCAGAGCCAAAAGACTGGCCATCAGGAAATATAAGGGAACACAGCGGGATGAAGATAGGGAGGCATACCAAACTGCCCTAAGGGAAGCAGGGAAGGCAGTAAGGCAGGCAAAATCCCAAACTGAAGAAACACTAGCACAAACAGTAAAAGAAGGTGGCAAGACTTTCTATAGATACATTAGTGAAAGGAGAAAGTCTAGAGGGGGGTATTGCTAAGCTCAAAGGAGAAAAGGTGGCATGTGAGGAGGAGGACCCTGTAAAAGCATTTATCCTAAATAGATACTTTTGCTCAGTATTCACTGAATAGAAGGTAGGACAGGGCCCACAGCTCAGCACCATGGACACAGGGGGGATGGAGGTGAGCACTACTCCCTTCACAAAAGAAAGAGTCCTACAAGTGCTCACTAAGCTCAGGGTGGACAAGGCAATGGGACCTGATGGCAAACATCCCAGGGTACTTAAGGAGCTATGGGTGGAACTAGCAGAGCCATTAGCAGAACTGTTTAGTGAGTCTCTGAGCACAGGAGAGGTCCCAGAAGACTGGAGAAGGGCTAATGTGATCCCGCTCCACGAGAGTGGTAGCAGGGAGGAGGCAGGGAACTACAGACCAGTCAGTCTTACCTCAGTAGTGGGCAAGATTATGGAGGCACTCCTTAAGGAAAGGACAGTGCAACACCAGGAATCGATAGGAAGACAGGATCCAAGACAGCATGGGTTTACAACAGGAAGGTCCTGTCAAACTCATAGATTTCTTTGACTGGATAACCAGAGTGGTGGACCAAGGGGGAGCAGTTGATGTCACCTACCTTGACTTCAGCAAATTTTTTGACACTGTTTCACATAGAAGATTGATAAATAAGCTGGGTAGGCTCGGGGTGGGTCCGAAGTTGGTCAAGTCAAGTCAAGTCAAGTTTATTGTTCTTCCAATAAATTAGAAAAATTTCTGGACATTACAATTTTTAAATTTAAAAATACAAAATGTGAAATAAATTAAAAATATGATTAAACAGACTCTTATCTCATTAGAATAACTCTCATAAGAAAGTATGCTGGTTAAAATTCTTCAGATTGTATAAAAAACAATTCATTTATCTCTGAGCCACTTTCGGTATGCTTTTTTCTTAACACTTATTACAGACATTATAAAATTCCCTACCAGTATTGCATCTTGAACAGTCATTGGGTGCATCAATATGAATATCACATCATATGTTAAATTTGCATATTTACTAAGAATTTTCCCCAAATATTTAAAACGAATATAATTAAATAAAGAGCATTGAATTAATACATGCTTTAACGATTCAGTGAATCCTCTATTGCAAGGACATTTATTCTGAGTTGATTCATTTAATTTTAATTTATTAAAGTAAATGTATTTTGATGTAATAAGTTCAAATCTCTCCAGGTTATTGCTTTACGTATGTATGGTGATAAAGGAAGTCGTAAGTATTCTTCCATGTTGGAATCAATTTTGTTTTGAGCAAACCACAAGGCTTGTCTTTGGCTCCTTACTTGATTCATCTGAATTTGTGTGGCTTTGTAAAAAGTTTTTTAAATTAACCTTACAGCTTTCGGTATTTTTATTTCCGCCACAATCATTCCATTGGTGAGTTGACTCTATACTGTGTAATATTTGAAAAAGGGATTTAACCATAGAGAGGTAAAACCTTCTTTATGCCAGGAATTCTTTTCCATTATACAGTTCAATGGCATAACATTATTTATATTATTTATTGATCTCAACCATATGTGACTATCCTTAGGTTAATAAGGAAATCAAAGGTAATCTACCTAATTCTGTTCTAACTATTGATCCAGCCATTGAAGTGGAACTTGTAAAATATATTTAATAATATAAAGAGGGGTTTCCAGTTGTGGATAATGATTATATCCCCAGATTTCTGCTCCACATAATAGTAGTGGGGTAATTTTGCCTCCCTGCTTTAATAGCAGGTATTACCGTAAAACCTCCATATTTAGGTTAAATCTTTGCAGTGCTTTTGCTGCATACTTTGCCTTATTAATCTGTTCCTTAATATGATGTGCCCGAAGTTTCTAGATTGTAATGTTATACCAAGGTATTTATAAGATGTCATTATTTCAATAGGGGCATCATTGTAGAAAATCCTTGGTTTTGATGACCAATTTCCAAAGATCATTATTTTTGTTTTGTCTAGGTTTATTCTCAATTCCAATTCTTTACATTTATTCACAAGAGATTTAAATTTTAATTCTAGTCCTTTAGGGGTCAGTGATAGTAGAATTAGATCATCTGCATATGCTAGATTGTGTATGTATTGATATTTTATTTTTGGAGAGTCCCACTGATCATTTAAGTCATAATCTAATAAGGTATCTATATAGATATTGAATAATAAAGGAGCTAGTAAACGTCCCTGTTTGATACCTTTAGAGGTTGGGAAATATTCTGTGATATTTCCTCTTTGATCAAATCTCACTGCCGTATAAGTATTAGTATAAAGTAAAACCATAGGGAGGAGTAAAGATGAAGGGAGGCCTCGAATCCTAAGAATTTCCCATAAAGTCTGTCTTATTAATGAATCGAACGCAGTGGAGAAATCAACAAATAAAACATATAGGCCCAGATATTCAAAAGGGTTGTGCCATGCGCAGCAGCAGGGTTCTTGCGCGAACTCAAAAAAATCGCTCATTCTGATATTCAGAAGGGGCCAGTTATACCAATCGAAAACATGCTGAGCAACAGCGCAATGGAAATGAAGGCATGCGCAACTGAAGGGGGCGTGTCATGCATAAAGTGCACAATGCGATATTCGAACACTTGCGTGAATGCGCAAGAGTGGCTCAGTCGGAAGTTGCAGAGTGACCGGATTGGAGCCAAAATAAAAGGCTCAAGGAAGCGGGCGCAAGAACCCTAGCAGGCTGCAAACTGGGGAGAGACAGAGAGAGAGAGAGAGAGAGAGAGACAGAGCTGGAAGGGCAGAGAGGGACAGTGGGTCCAGGAGGACAGAGAGGCCAGTGGGGTGCCGGTGCAGTGGAAGCAGCAGTGGGGCAGCGGGGTAACACAGGAACAGCAGCCGGGGGCAGAAGCCAGGAGATGGATAGTGTCAGCTTCCACATGGAAGCTGTAATGAGGGGTGAGACACCATGCTGCAGGGGGACGTGGCCACGGAGGGGCCTGTCGGCGGTAGGCCCCCGACAGGCAGTATCGTGCCCGCATCAGCTTCGAGCTGTACACAGACGTCGAGATTGTGGGCCGGTACCGCCTGAACAGGGCAATACTGAGATGGCTCTGCGAGCTGTGCAGTGATGTGATGCAGGCACCCTCACGACGGAGTCATGCTCTGTCCGTGGAGACCAAGGTGACAGCCTGCATGTGCCTGCTCGCCACGGGCACCTTCCAGAGGCCGACAGGGGACACCACAGGCATTACACAGTTGGCCACGTCACGCATCCTCACCCATCCTCAGCGCACTGCTGCCTCATCGCGGAGTACATCCATTTCCCAGCACCGCGGGCAGAGCGCATAAACAAACATGCAGGAGTTCCACAGGGTAGCACGATGCCTGGCGTGTTAGGGGCCATAGACTGCACCCATGTGGCCATTCGCAAAACCACCTGGCCCCAACGCTGGGCTTATTGGAACCAAAGGGCTTTTCCAGTGTCAACTGCCAGGTGGTGTGTGATGCCACTGGGCACATTATCAATGTCTGTGCTACACACCTGGCGGAGCACATGATGCCTTCATATGGCACCAGTCTGCACTGTGCCATCGATTAGAGAGTGGAACATCCCACGGGTCATCTAGTGGGTGAGTACACATGTATGGAATGCAAACTCTGTGCAAGGGTGGAATGACACAGGTGCCATGGTAGTGGCACACAAGGATATGGGCAATATGGACCTGACATGACACTGATCTCCACTATCTCCACACAGGTGACTGCGGATACCCACTCCATCCCTGGCTGCTCACACCGTACCGGCGCACCATGACCCCAGCGCAGCTATGTTTCAATGAGGCACATGCCGCAACACGTAACATCATAGAGCGGGTGTTTGGGATGCTCAAGGCATGCTTCCGATGCCTGGACACCCCCGGCGGAGCCCTACAGTACAGCCCCCAAAAGGCCTGTGGGATATTCCTGGCCTGTTGCATCCTGCACAACATGGATAAAAGACCATGGGATAGCTGTACAGGTCCAAGAGGGGGACAGCGATGGGGACGCCAGTGGCACCGGTGATGTGGGTGATGAGCAGCCCCCCCTAGGATGGAGGGACCCCCGACTGACCCGGCAGGCCCAGCTGCACCGGGACACCATTGCAGAAGAGCACTATGCCCAACACAGGTAAGTCAAGGGGACATGTGCAGGCAACACTGTCCATGCGCAAACCACAGGCACACAGGGGAACACACTGCATGAAGGTCAGGAGTTGACGGTTCCAGGCATACTAACACACCATCAGAGGGTGAGCACTCATATGGACACACACACACACCAGGCAGCGGCATATGGGCAGCAGCACGGCACTGCGGAAATGACATTGCCAACACACAGCACCACCAACCACCCCACCACCTGGACTGTCCACGTACATGTGTCAGGACCTGGGCACATGTGCACCTTTGGTGTACAGTGCAATGCAGGCATCATCATGCACATGCACCTGTGGACAGCAGTTGGGAGAGTGTGCAGGTGGTCCGTGTTGTCAGCGTGGTGAGCAGAGCACCCAGCAGTGCACTGCCCACCATGACACACATTGCACACAGGGCAGCACCAGACAGGGCCTGCACTGAGAGACAGCTCAGTCAGGTAGCACTGTTCCACGGCCACCACGGATGCGTGGGCGGCCCTGCTGTGTCCCAGCAGCACTGGCAGGCTGAGCAGGGGCCACATCAGGTGGCACTGGTGCACCACCAGGGGTCCCACTGTGCGAACGCAACCTTGCCCATACAGGGGTCTGCATCCTGCCAAACAAACTTGCACCAGGGGTGCTTGGATGCCACAGCGAGAACCCGTGTCGACAGGCCTGGTGTCGCCACGCCTCTGGAATGGGGAGTGGAGGCGCACTGTGTGGGGTGTGGTACAGGGCACCTGACAGTGTGGCCAATGTGTCTGCCACAGAGACCACTGCCTGGGTCAGCTGTCAATGGCAGCGGTCACATCCATCCGCATAAGGGACCAGCTCGGCTCGGTCCCGAGCACACTCCCTGCTATGCCACCCACGGACACAGACAGCTCCACGACCTTGCAACCCGCCCCCTGCAGCTGTACCGAGTCCTGCAGCAGGCGGAAAAGGATCCAATGGGTACTCTGCCCCAATGGCCTCGTGACCCCAGGGTGTGGATGGTCCTGGTGCACAAGTACCCCTGAGGGTGGGCGCTGTTCGCCAGGACCAGGTATGGGCGGATCAATGAGCGGTGGACATGTGCCACTGATTGACACTGTACCCCAGACCTGGTGTGCGACTGCTGCTGCCGCCCCTCCAACTGCTGAGCCCCCAGGTCCACCTGTTCCACCTCCGTGCTGACAACAGTGCCAGACACCTGCACAGCCACTGGTGCTGCCCCACCGGTTCTGACAGGCACAGTCTGGGACTGTGCCAGCATGCTGGTACACAGGTGGAACCAGGAAGGCCCAGGGGCACGTGCTGGCCTGCCATGTGTCCGCCATGGACACACATCTATCACTGCCCATTGCAGGCCTGTATCATCAATGGTGCAGGCGCGTACACTGCCATAGGCACAGCATGCTGGCATACCTGCATGCCAGACTGCTGTGACACAGGCTGTGCACCCCTGCACCTGTGATCACTGACACCGGAGTTGTAGGCCCAGCGTGCATGCTGCTGCAGTGCCTGCAGGCTGGTGGTGGAGGTGGATGGTCCCTCCTCCACGTCCAGCAGGTCTGCCTCACTGTCTGGACCCACCACCACCACCGCCTCCTGCAGACGAACAGGATCTGTAACAGAAAGAGAGTACATGTGAGTGCATGTGAACAACAGCCCCCCAACAACACCACCATGTCATACCGTGCAGTGATGGGCTTCCACCTGTCTGGAATCCTCCGCCTGGTACGCCCGCAATGGCACTCGGCTGCATGGCCGCGACCAGTGTCTCCTCTGTAGGGGTCAGCTGCAACACCACTGGTGGGCCCCCACCAGTGCCAGCACGTGCCGCCCTGAAGGCTGCCACCTTCTCCTTCAGCCTCCTGCGGTCAGTCCCCATCTTCTTCCTGCATTCCTGCACGGAGTGCTGGTGGCTTCCGTGCAGGTTGATGGCCCAAGCTACCCCCTCCCATGCAGCTGCACGCTCCTGAGGGGTGCCCCTCCGTCCACTCAATAGTGGCTCATCCTCCAGGTAGGCCTGGAAGAGGGCCTCTGTCTCTGCCGCGGTGAAGTTCGGCCTCCTCCTATGCCTGCCGTCCACACCCTCAGCTTGGCTCTGGTCAGTCATGGTGATCTGTATGGGTGGAAGTGGACACCTGTCACTGTGCAGTCGATAGCATTTCCCATGAGCATAGCTAGCCGTCTGGTGCGGAAGCCTCCGCTTTCCTCTCCGCATGGCAGATACTGATAGAAAGGGTGCCCTTTGTCCCTTTCTAAATGCCCTTTTCATGCTCAGCCCCCTCAGCCTTTATCATCCTCCGGCACCCCTGCCCATGAGCATTGTCCTGAGCATCACACAGCATGTAACTCACCTCTCACCTGCAGTAACCAAATCTGGCCAGCACAACCCACTGTCGCATTTTTATAGCGCAACACATGCAAATGAGGTGTGGCGCTACTTTAATGACATGCTAATCGCGCCACTGTGCCTTTGAATGGCTGATCGAATGATTTGCATATGTTGGCTGAATATCGCGTATTTGCGCTTTGCGCAATACGGAAGGTCCGGCTGAGCCAATGGCGCAGGTTTGTGGCTGCGTACACTGCATTGTGCATGCCCAGACAGCTTACGATGCGCTATCACGCTGCAGACCTGCTGAGCGTGATAGGCTTATTCGAGCCATGGCCTATCTACTGTGCCAGTGGCGCCACAGCACTGGGCACTATATGGCGCTGTGGCACTACTGCGCGATAGTCCACTGTGGCACTGGTGCTCAGCTTGGCAGTCGCGCAGGATGCCTACGTCCCATGGTGCTGTGCGTGCCTTGCGTCGTTGCCGTGACCTTGTGTATGCCCTCTGCCCTCTGCCCTCTGGCGCTGTTTGCATGCCATGTATATCGTCCTTATTGCGCTGTCTGGTGACAGCGCCATGTAAGTGACGGCGCTGTTCGAACAGCGCATTGGAGCCTGTGGTGGTTCATTGCGCAACAACTCCACGCGGGGTCACGGGCGCAGGGCCATATTCCTGCTGTAAGTTGGTGCCATGGCTAGGAGGAGGGCAGTGTCCTGCAGCCAGCTTGAAGTGGCCAACCTGGTGGCCTGGTGGAGCCCCACTGTGAGGCACTGTATGGTGAGGCTCCTCACCATTCCTTAGGATCCACGTGGCAGCAAGTGGCCACTGATCTGGTGGAGGTCACTGGCCGGGGCGGTCTGCTGAGCAGTGCCGGCATCGGTCTGGTGACCTCCGCCGAGAAGAACGGAACTGCTGGCCAGCTGTTCCGGCGCGTGCCAGGTGGGGCGTGGTGCCTGGGCCAGGTGAGTGTACCATCTATGCACCTATATTCTCTGCAGGTGTGTGTGTGCTTGGGTGGCTGTGCATAGGTGCCGGCTCGGACACTGTTGGCTGTGTCAGTGTGTGCAGCTGTGATGGATGGTTATGGCTGTGTGGGCAGGCACTCACTGGGGCAGGGGCACTCTGCTTTTGAGTCACACTGATGTTTGTCTCAACATATGTCTCCCACAGGCCGGATTTTGAGGACGCCGGGCGAGGGTGAGGTGGGCCGTGCAAGGGCCCCGGTGCCAGGGGGTGTTGTGCCCCAACCACAGCAGCAGCAGCAGCAGCATCAGCAGCAGCGGCAGACCCAGCTGCTGGAGGAGTGTGAGTATCATTACTTCATGGATGCTATTGCATGCTGGGGGGGGCAAGACCACCAGCCATGCACAACACAACCAAAGGGGAGGTCATAATTCCACTATACAAGACACTAGTGAGGCCCCACACTGGAGTACAGTGTACAGTTCTGGAGACCATACCTATGTATGGACATGGACTGGGTAGAGAGGGTTCAGAGGAGGGCAACACGGATGGTGCATGGATTGCATCACAAGTCCTATGAAGACAGGTTGAAGGAACTGAACATGTACTCCCTGGAGGAGGGAGGGAGAGTGGGATATGATGGGGACATACAAGTATCTTACAGGGGGGAACAGAGTGCAGGAAAACACTATTTTTCAGTGTAACAGATGTTCCAGGACTAGAGGGCATGGGATGAAGTTGGAGGGGGGACGATTCAGAGGAAACATGAGAAAGAATTTCTTCACAGAATGGGTGGTGGACAAGTGGAACACCCTGCCAGAGGAAGTGGTGGGGGCTGACTTGGTCATGGGATTTAAGAATGCATGGGATAGCCATACAGGAATTCTGGAGGTCAGGGGTAAGGTGCAACAGACTTATAGGAAAACAGAGTGAACTTACAGGTCATATGGCCAGACTGGGTGGCCCATAGGCCCCTTATCTACCGACACTGTCTATGTATCCATGTATGTAAGCAGACACAGGTGACATGCATCACAGTGCAGTATCACAGCACATCTGTGTATGCGTCACTGGTGGTCAGGCATGCACTGGGCACATAGCTGTGTAACTGGCATCTTTACATTGCCACATCACTTGCCAGCCTAGTTTGTACTGTGATTGACGTGGGCAGTGTGTGTGGGCGGTGGTGCGATAGCTGGTGCCGCCTGTTTGTAATGGCCATGTGCATGTTCACTGTGGGTGGGTGCATGCCATCACAGGTACGGGACATTGGGCTATATGGCTTGCAGGTTGGGTGGTGTTCAGGGTTGTGGTCAGTCACAGCCATTGACTGTGTTCCCATTTTCCTAGGCCTCGAGGTTCTACGGAGGATGCAACAGGATGTCCGTCACCTCACAGAGGTCAGCATTGCAAACCACAGGATCCTGCAAGCCATCCGGAGGCATGGATGCCATCAGGACCGGGATGGAATGGGGTGCCAGCAGGGGGAGGACCAGGAGCCGGCTGGGCCATAGCCCACATTACCCTTCCCACTTCTCCCATCCCTACCACCCTGCCTTCCCTCTCCAAGTGTTTTAATCCCTCCTCTTGAACACCCCTTCCTTGTACCCGTCCCCCTTGTAAATAGTTTTTATTGTTCTTGTTGAAATATGTTTAATATACATTTCTATTTTGATATATGAATACTGTGTCGGTCTCTGATTTGCAGCTGGCCATGGGTGCTCAGTTGCAGGTGTGTCATGCCATCTGGGCGGTATGGTCCTGGGTATGTGTGTGTGTGTATGGGAGGTATCTCCAGCATGGCAGTGACTTTCGGTTGGTCTTGCTCATCTGCTGCCACCCAGTGCTGGGTGCACAGGGTGTGTCTGGCTTGTAGGCTTCTGTGTTGCACGGGCTGACATGCGCTGGGGACTGCATGGGTTCCCTGCAGTGCCAGTCACTGCACATGGGTGGTGTCTTGGGGTCACGTGCAGGGGTGTGCTGTGCATACGGGGCTGATGTGCACTGTGGCTGTCAACCCCTGTGTGTGGCACTCTCTGCCTGCCAGTGGTTGTGCTGGGGTGTCAGGGCTCTGCTATGCTTTGTTGGCTTGTCCCCATGGGCACGTGGATCATCCGTCCCACCCCAGTGATGCTGTGCTTGGGGTGTCCAGTGTGGTGTGGGTTCTGCAGTGTGTTCCTGTGCCCATGTGTGGCATGGCTGGTGGTGGGCCCCAGCCTGCCTCCCTGGATGTGCAGTTCCATTGCTCTGGGGGGCTGTGCTGCGCTATGGCAGCTCTGGACTGCTCAGCTGAGCTTCCTGGATTGCGCCATAGCGCAACATTTTTGGCTCAGCTTCTCCTTTCCTGGTTGCCGATGAGCGAGTATGTGCGATATTCAGATGTTGGTTGCTTGCGCAATTTGCTCTGCTCCATGTTTGAATATCGCACCTGTTGCGCATTTGCGCAACTGGTTTGTGCTTGCTCCTGCTGTTGTGCCAGTTTTGAGCGCAGTTTGAATATCTGGGCCATAGTCTCATTTTCCTAAATAATATGTATTTCTCTAGGAGATGAAATAATATGAAAACATTATCTGATGTGGAAAATCCATGACGAAATCCCGAAGTTGGTCAACTGAGTGGCAAACTGGTTGATGGGCAGAAAACAGAGAGTGGTGGAAAATGGTATACAGTCAGAAGAGATGCAAGTCATAAGTGGGGTACCTCAGGGATCAGTTCTGGGGCCAGTCCTCTTCAATATCTTCATTAGTGACATTGCAGATGGACTAGAGAGTAAGGCTTGTCTGTTTGCAGATGACACCAAGATCTGCAACAGAGTAGATGATCTATATGGGTGGGCAGAATGAGAAGAGATCTGGATAAACTAGCAAAATGGTCAGAAGAGTGGCAACTGGGATTTAATGTAAGTGCAAGATCATGCACATATGGAAGAGAAACCCTGAAGCCACCTATAGGCAGGAGGGCAGTTGCTGGCAGTCACAAGGGAAGAAAGAGACTTGGACATCATCATCACCGATGACCTGAAATCATCCAAGCACACCTCTAAAGCAGTAGGTAAGGCAAGGGGGATGTTAGGGTGTATTAGTAAGGGTACCACAAGTCGTAAGAGGGAGGTAATAATCCCTCTTTACAAGACACTGGTTAGGCCCCATCTGGAGTACTGCGTGCAGTACTGGAGGCCACACCTTCACAAGGACATTAACCAAATTGAGGCAGTCCAGAGAAGGGCAACCAAAATGGTGCAGGGATTGCATCAGAAGACATATGAGGACAGATTAATGGAGCTCAATATGTATACCCTAGAGCAAAGGAGGGAGAGAGAGGTGATATGATTGAAACATTCAAACACCTTAAGGGCATTAACAAGGTGAAAGAGTCTAACATGTTTAAATATAAGAAAAATAGCAGGACAAGAGGACAGAGCATGAGGTTAGAGGGAGACAGATTAAGGGGCAATGTGAGGAAGTTCTTTTTCACAGAAAGGGTGGTGGATGCATGGAACGGACTACCTCAGGAAGTGGTGGATATGAATACAGTGCAGGGCTTCAAACAGGCATGGGATGGGCATACGGGAGCAATACAGATGAGTATGAATAGATAGGCCACTGACAGAGCAAAGGCCGATGGCACATTTATAAGGTAGAAAAATAAATGGGCAGACTGGATGGGCCTTGCAGTCCTTATCTGCAGTCAACCTCTATGTTTCTATTATAGGGTGGGTTTGAACACCTTGAATAGTCTACCAAAGAGGGTGGTAGGAGCCATTTCAATGACCAGTTTGAAACCTGAATGGGATAAGAATATGGGGACAGTAAGACCTAAGGGAGGGGTGAGGATGAACAGCTGGGGGATGGGGTAATGGGGCACTGAAAGAGCTAGAGGCCCAGTAACTCCAGTCTGACCTCAGGTCAGACACTGTGTTAGACTGGAAATGGTCAGAAAGGATAGATTAATGAGTTGTTATCTGTCATCAGAATCTATGTATTTATGAATCACCAAACAGTTTAAAACACAGCTAGTTTACCTAAGTTAATCTAACACTCATTCAACAGATATTTCAGGTAGCTAAGTGTCACTCTAAGTAGCCTCAGAACTTAGTTGCCGGTTAGAGATTTAACTTAATAGTAGCCATGTGTGTGCCTTCAAACAGTGACCGCACGCACATGCATGGAACTGCTAGTCATGACTATCTTCATCCTCACTCCTCATTTTCAATTGCCAAGCTCCTGGGCCAGTAGCTTCCACTGGTCACCTGGCCCCATTCTTATACAGTACTTATGTAACTTCAAGGACTACAGAGGCAGAAGGGGACTCCAGTATCAGAAGGAGCATCTTCACCCTTCCCCAGAACAGGCAGTGGGGCCAGGCCTTTCATCTTTGTCAATGCTGTATAAAGTGGTGTACAATAAATAAAAAGCAAAATGCTGTCAATGGTGCAAGAAAAAGTGGTTTATTGCACAGACCCAGACACAACAGAAACATCCCACTGCTTTGAATCACAATTTTTCCATTGGGGGGGGGGGGATTTACCATACAGGTACATTACTTATGGTACACAAAGAAAAAGCAGTAATAAAACACAAAGCAGGAAAAGTAAGCAATAACCCACGACAGGGTGTACGGGTACTGGGGATTAATCAACACCCTGGGTGTGTTGTGAGGCACGAGGGCACAGCCTGGGTGCTCTCACAGCACCCAGGTGTTGATTAATCCCAACACCCCATCCCGGAGCGGGTTATTACGCTTATAACATGGGCGCGGGTTTAAATGTAAATAAAATATGCAGAGCGCAGTTTTTTTGCTGTTTAAAAAGGAAAAAAAGTAGTGTATCCTTCCAGCTTGGAAACTAGTCCCTAATAAAACATGCATGCTTCGGTGCTGTTATGCACATAGAAATGTCACACATTCACTACTGATGATGTGTGACGTTTCTTGTGGATAATTCTGTGTGGGACAGTGCTTGCTACCGTGATAGTGCCCCCCCCCACACACACACACACACAATGCAGATTCAGACTGTCAATGCACCACGCAGAGTGCTGGCAACATCTACATGCACATTTACCAATTAACTCAAGATGCTTAACAAAGGATGCCAGGAACAGATACATAACAGGAACCGGCACTGCAGATCAACATTTGATACTGCAACACACACTGCACTAGATAGAGGGTGCCTTTCCTAATGGTGAGGCAATAATAACCAGGATAAACAAGGAGATCATTACAGGGAATCTGCACTCTGCCACCTTATTACATATCCTGTGCTTAGGCACACTGCGATACATACAAGGCACTTTGACACACATTAGGGCAACCTAACGCCGAGGAGTAACAGCAGCAACGGATCTCTCCTTTCTGGACTAGTACTACAGCAACGGTGGCCAATGCAGACTGCCCCCCCCCAAAAAAAAGAGAACAACTTGGTAACAGCAGGGTAAGGAGCTACAAGCTTACCCGAGTGATGCTATCTGATGCAGAACGAGACACAGCTTGCAGGCTCCTGCTTCACACCGTGTCTCTCAGTCTCCCTTTCTCTCTCTCTCTTATCCTACCTCTGTCTCTCTTCTGGCTGTCTATGTGCAGAGGCTGCATCTCTGTGGTTCTCTCTCTCTCTCTCTCTCTCTCTCTCTCTCTGTGGGGACTGGCAGCACAGGAATCATCTGTTGGGGGAGGTTCACTCAATGTAAGCACACCACTCATGGGGGAGGAGGCTGGGGGAGTCACTCATTGTCACCACGCCACTATGAGCTGGGTACCTGACACAGATCTCACTGTCTCTCTCCTATACTACACACTCGATCTCCTTCTCGCTGCTCCCACAGATTGATCACAGTGTGAGAGAGGCAGGTGGAAAAATGCAGGAATGGGCATGCTGCACAGATATTGTGCAGTTTAGGATCACAGCATGTCACGCCAGGGAAGCTGCTCGCAGACAGAAAGAAGAGCCAGGAGTCAGGAATGGGTATAGTGAGGAGCAATGTTGGAGGAGTCAATTGTAGGGTAGGATGCAGGGTGGAAGCACAGCATTTATGCCAGAGAAGCTGCTCACATAGGGAAACAGAGACAGGAGCCAGGGACGGGTATGGTGCTGAGTACTTTAACACACTGCCTATCACATGATAATTGTAGCAGTTCTGTTTGTCAGCAGTTCTGGCAGTTCTTAACGTTCGCAACTGCACATTGTTACAAATGGCTGCTTTTACGTTCTTTTCCTTTACACTACGTCCTGCAGATCCGGTAGGTTCACTGATATTCCTAGGACCTACTCACAACACTTGTAAAAATATCTTGCATTAATGTACGCTCACGTGGCATGATTCAGCCACTCACATTTTCTATTACACTAACCCCATGTTATAATGAAGGTTACCCCATACTCAAGTCTGTAAGACACAGGTGAACCTACCCATAATAAATCCACAGTATTTAAACTAAACAGTAACCCCAGTGTTACAAAACACCTAAATAAAGCATTTAATGTGAAAAAGGTTTATAAGGAGGCTGAGGAAATTAAATAAATTAATAAACTAGTCCACGACATACTGTAGATAGGACAATCATCTAAGTACTGGGAATTCAAGAACAGCCTGACACCCAAGAAAGAAAAAGAGAAACAAAATGGAAAACAAGAAAAAACATAACAGGACTAATTATTGAAACAGTCATAATACAGTATACATACAAAATAAATAGTATAGAGAAACATTATAACCAAACCCACAGGTTATATTATGGAAAAGGTACAATATCCCAGTTTTCATTAAAACCTTTGAATGACATAGCTCCTAAACTGTAAATCAATTTACTTTATAGCTGGAGAAGATAGCGAACCTTATTCCCACCTTAGGATGTGAGGTATATGGTCAATCTCCATGACATGGAAGTTGAGCTGTGGATTCTTCGCTAGTGTGTCTCTACAGGTGTTTCACTCTTTTCATTTTTATGTTCACCCTTGGCCTTCCATGTAAAGCAAACATTTTGGTATAATGGTGGGTTTTGAGAGGTGAATTACTACTGTTCCAATGCAGGGCAGTCTGCAAGGGGCTTGTCAGTGTCAGACCAATCATCAGCCAAGCTGATTGTGACACTGTTCTGGTCTTGCTGACAGAAACTTTGTGTACTTCAAAGGAAAGAGCCAGCCCAGTAATAGGGTGGCTCTTTCCTTTTCATCTGCACAAAGCCACCCAGCAAGCAGTGCTGATCAGCATCCTGATCAGCCTGCTGTGTCCCCCCCAATGTAACCTGAAATAAGGACAACCATCCATCAATCCCTCCCACCCTTCCTTCTTAATTTTCTGACACCAGGATACCCAATTCTCAGTGTCAGTTACTACCCCACACCCTGACCATTTTAAATGTACGACACCAGGGAGCTCACCCCTTCCATTAAAAAAAATTCCCTCAATCCCTACTACCCCTTCCTTGTTAATTTTATGACACCAGGATGGCCAGTCCCCATTACCAGCTTCTAGCCCCCAACCCTGCCCATTTTCATTGTGTGACACCAGGGAGCCCACAGCAGTGCCACCAAACATAACACCAACACTGGGATGGCCAATCCCCAGTGTTGGTACCTCAAATAAAGAAAACCATCCCTCGTAGTCTTTTTTTTTTTTAATGTTTATATACCCTGTAAAAAATAAAATCATCCATGTTGTCATTGTCACCATTACTCTCCCAATCAGCACCCACCACTCCACACACCCCCAGCACTTACTTACCTACTGGGGTCCAACAACGAATCCTCTCAGGACTGAGTCATGTCTTCACTCTCTCTTCTTACCTCAGTAGTGGGCAAGATTATGGAGGCACTCATTAAGGAAAGGATAGTGCAACACCTGGAATCCATAGGAACACAGGATCCAAGACAGCATGGGTTTACAACAGGAAGGTCCTGTCAAACTAATCTCATAGATTTTTTTGACTGGGTAACCAGAGTGGTGGACCAAGAGGGAGCAGTTGATGTCGCCTACCTTGACTTCAGCAAAGCTTTCGACACTGTTACCCATAGAAGATTGATTAATAAGCTGAGTAGGCTTGGGGTGGGTCAGAAGTTGGTCAACTGTGTGGCAAACTGGTTGATGGGCAGAAAACAGAGAGTGGTGGAAAATGGTATACAGTCAGAAGAGATGCAAGTCACAAGTGGGATACCTCAGGGATCAGTCCTGGGGCCAGTCCTCTTAAATATCTTCATCAGTGACATTGCAGATGGACTTGAGGGTAAGGTTTGTCTGTTTGCAGATGACACCCAAGATCTGCAACAGAGTAGATGATTCAGATGGGGTGGGCAGAATAAAAAGAGATCTGGATAAACTGGCAAAATGGTCAGAAGTATGGCAACTGGGGTTTAACGCAAAGAAGTGAAAGATCATGCACATAGGGAAGAGAAACCCTGAAGCCACCTATAGGCTGGGAGGGGAGTTGCTGGCAATCACAAGGGAAGAAAGAGACTTGGGCATCATCATCACAAATGACCTGAAATCTTCCAAGCAGACCACTAAAGCAGTAGGTAAGGCTAGGGGGATGTTGGGGTGTATTAGTAGGGGTATCACAAGTCGTAAGAGGGAGATAATCCCTCTTTACAAGACACTGGTTAGGCCCCATCTGGAGTACTGCGTGCAGTACTGGAGGCCACACCTTCACAAGGACATTAACCAAACTGAGGTAGTCCAGAGAAGGGCAACCAAAATGGTGCAGGGACTGCATCTGAAAACATATGAGGACAGATTAACGGAGCTAAATATGTATACCCTAGAGTAAAGGAGGGAGAGAAGTGATATGATCAAAATATTCAAACACCTTAAGGGCATTAACAAGGTGAAAGAGTCTAACATGTTTCAATATAAGAAAAATAGCAGGACAAGAGGACACAGCATGAGATTAGAGGGAGGCTGATTATGGGGTAATGTGAGGAAGTTATTTTTTCACAGATAGAGTGGTGTATGCATGGAATGGCATTCCTCAGGAAGTGGTGGCTATGAATACAGTGCAGGACTTCAAACAGGCATGGGATAGGCATAAGGGAGCAATACAGATGAGTATGAATAGATAGGCCATTGACAGAGCAAAGGCCGATGACACATCCATAAGGTAGAAAAAGAAATGGGCAGACTGGATGGGCCTTGCGGTCCTTATCTGCCATCAGCTTCTATGTTACAAGGTCAGACCAGGAACTGAGGAAATCAGGTATGTGGATTAATGTATTTTAGTAAGTTGTGAACCTGTCCTCATAACTTAGTCATTTTTTAATATTTTTCCCCAAATTTTCAACAAGTTCTTTTTGGGACTTCAAAAAGTACTGAAACCAGCCAATCAATCCACAGAATTCTTCATATGTGGTTTATTTTCATGCATCAAATAGGGATCCCTCATAGACTGCCCGATGTTTTGCCCATCCATGGGCTGCAAAAGGGTGGAGGATCTGCATTATGACAGTATAAAAATGAAATCAGTACATATCCATAAATATTGATTAAATGACGAAACACAGGGAAGTCTATGGGGATCTCTATTTGATGCATAAAATTTAACTACATATGAAGAATTCTGTTGAATGAGTGACTGGTTTCAGAACTTTTTGTTCTCTGAAATTTGCAATACTAGCCCCGAACCTATACCTATCTTTTCCGAAAAAGAAAGGAACCCACCCTGTACTGTCTGTTTTTTATACTTTTTGAGACCAGCCACATGAACAATGGCAGTGAAATTATGCAAATTCATCTCAAACGGTGATTTTGCAGTTGCTATGCAAAATTACCTTTTGGGTGGGATTTGAGTATTTGCTCCACCCTTGTTCATGAAGTGGGGTCATAAGAAGGCTGTGTTGAAAATCTAGGATAAAAATATTTAGAAATAGCAAAGTTATGAGCGTACATTGACATTTTTCAATGCACACTCATAACTTTGGTCATTTTCAATATTTTCACCCCAAACTTTCAACATTGCTATTTTCTTACAACACCTCATAAATGTGACAGCTGTCATTTTTTTTTCAAATCCAAGCCAAAATGTGTTTTTGCACATCTGACACAAAAATCATCTTTCAGGCAGAATTTAAAAATGTTCTCTACCCTTGTTAATGAAGTAGTGTTATAAGAAGGCTATGTGGGGTCATAAGAAGGTTATGTTGAAAATCTGAGGTAAAATATTAAAAACAATAAAGTTATGAGCGTACATTTAAATTTTTAATGCACACTCATAACATTGATAATATTCAATATTTTGACCCCACATTTTCAACATAGCCATTTTACACACCACCTCATGAATGTGATTTTTCAAATCCTGACCAAAATATGTTTTCACACTTGAGGCGCGAAATGACATTTCGGCCACTGTTTTATAAGTGACACCTATCATGCTCAGAAGAAGTGGTCATAGAAAGATTATGTAGAAAATTTGGGGTCAAAATGTGAAAAAAAAAATACTAAGTTATGAAGAAACATTGAATTGTTCCAATGTTTACTCATAACTTTATTTTTTCAGATATTGGCCCTTAATGTTCAACAAATCCCTTTTGTTACTCCATCTCATTAAAGGTTATAGGAAATAGTCTTTACACCTCTGGAAGCCCTCTAGTTATTATTTTATTGGCTATCCAGTATTATGTTATGTTTTTTTTTCCTTTTTTTATTAAATTAATATTAGATGTATTGCCTTTTTAAGGACCCTGAATCTCTTTCTCCTCAACAGTTGCTGCTCTCTTGTTTCATACTGCCTGAACATTCTATGGCATCACAAACACCTTTCCAGGCCATTCAGATGAATAGCATGGAACTGGAGTTTCTGATGTCATAGAATGTCTTAGAAATATAAAAATCAAGAGCAGTAGCTGGTGAGGAGAGTGGAATTTAATGTAGACCTGAGGGCACCCCAAAATTAGATTTTTTATTAATAAAAAAAATCATCAAAGCATGACAGAATACATAACTGGCAAGGAAAAGAAGATGGAAGGGCGGTTAACTATGTAAAAATCATTTCCTATCTCCTTTAACATAACATATGCCATTTTTCAAATTCCCTCCAAAACTTGTTTTTGCAGTCGAACTGTGAAATCACCTTTCAGATGGCATTTACAAAAATTTCAACTGTCTTTATCATAGCATCAGGTCATAAAAAGACTGTTTGAAATGTGGGGTCAAAATGTGGGAGACCACTGCAAATTAGATATTGCCTCTTAGCTGGTCTACCCTGGTTAGACAATCTAAAAATGTGTAAAAGCAGAACACCACTGAAAATGAGATATTGCATCTCTTCTAGTCTGTCCCGGATAAATATTTGGTAAATATATGTACAAGCAAGACCCCGTACAACAGCAATGCAAGTGGTGAACATTCAGCATTGACAAATGCTTGTTTCATTTAAAATGGAGTGGCATGCTCCTGTACACACTCTTTCATGGGCCTAATAGTGCACTCAATATAAAGTTTAAGTCATACCACAGAGCATACACAATGAAAGGGTTATGACAAGAGAAGTGTTTGATCTGGTGATTAACCCCATTTGTGGGGCTGGTGAAAGTGGTACCCTGTGTGCTATACCAGTACATATTGCAGGATCCACACATGGGATTCTGCCAAAGGTTTTCTGTCCTGTGAGATGTTACAGTGTGTTCAGAGAGGTAGCAGAGAACCACATCATCTTTGATGTTTCTCCCCTTTCTGTACGCTACCCTAGGATTGTCATCGCTGGTTGGTGCCAGTTCAGAATCTGCAGCCAGAATGTGCCAATATCTTTTTGAGGCACAATCCCCTCTTCGGGCAGTTGAGTTGTAGTCAGTAATAAAGTTGATCCTGGGTTCTGGTGAATTATACTCAGTTCTCGGTTTCAGAAGTTTACTCCTATCCTTCTCCCTCACCTTGTCTCTTGCTTCATTGAGAATACTAGCTTCATGACCACATTCCACAAAATGGGGACATAAATCATTTGCCTCGAAAGTAAATGTTTTCAGATCAGAACAATTGCATTGGAACCTCAGGAAATGACCTAAAGAAATACCCCAATAAGAGATCCTGGGTGGAAGCTATCTGCTCTTGGAAGGCACAGGGCTTTGGCTTCATTGGGGACGGGGGGGCCACCTGGAGAGATAAAGGTCTATACTGGCATGATGGTCTGCATCTGTCCATGAAGGGAACCAAGCTCCTAGGTGATAGGTTTAAATACGTCCTTGGCAAGCTTTTAAACTAGCCAAGGTGGGAGGTGCTGATAAAAGGCAAGAAATTTCAAGCCTCCCCCCACAAATCATGGCAGGTAGTAAGGTAAACACTGAGGTACAGAGCTCAACACAGGGCAGGACAGTGGTAAATGGAAAAATAGACAAGGACAATAAGAGCAGGGATGGGGGAAAAGAGGATAAAGCCAACATTAAATGGAGGGCAATGAGTACCAATGCCCGTAGTCTGGGAAACAAGCTTCCTGAACTAGTAGCCCTGATGGAAGATGAACAATTGGATATTGTGACAGTCACGGAAACATGGTACACCAAGAACCATGACTGGGATGTCAACATACCAGGGTACACAATCTACAGAAGGGACAGGGAAGGTAACCAGAGGAGGTGGAGTAACTCTATACATAAGGGAAGGGATCAAAGCTACAGAACTAAAAAGTAAAGGGGGAGGACAAGAGGCATTCTGGGTCACCTTGGAGACAGGGAATGGCATCACAGTCTGCACAGGGGTTGTATACAGACCCCCATCTCAAGGGGAGGAAATGGACAACAAAATGATAGAGGACATTCTCAAAATGGCTGAAAAAGGGGAGATACTGTTGATGGGGGACCTGAATATGCCAGATGTTAACTGGATAATGTGTACTGCAGCCACATCCAAGAGCAGGGTCATTCTCGATGCCCTGCAGGGGGGCAGGCCTTAGACAGCTAGTGTTGGAACCCACTCGGGAGAGAGCAATACTAGACCTGGTACTCTCAAATTGAGAGAGGATCACAAATTTAGAAGTCAGTAGACATCTGGGAACAAGCGACCACTGCACAGTGTGCTTCACAATGAGCACAACCATGGAGATGAGCCATACAAAAACAAGGATACTGGACTTTAGAAGAGCTGACTTTGGCAAAATGGGTGAATACCTGAAAAATGCACTAGCAAATTACCAAAAAGGAGGGGTGGAAGAACAATGGAAAAAAATCAAAACCGCCATCATACGGGCAACAAGCCTTTGTGTGAAACAAATAAAGAAAACAAAGTGGAGTAAAAAACCACTATGGTTCTCAAAAGAGGTGGCAGGGAAGGTTAAGGAGAAAAAGGCTGCATTCAAAAAGTATAAGGAATCACAGAAGGAGCATGACAGGGAACTGTATCAATTAAAGCAGAAAGAAGTGGGAAGGCAGTCAGACTAGCAAAGGCCCAAACTGAGGAAAAATAGCCAACTCAGTTAAGAAGGGGATAAAACCTTTTATAGGTACATTAGGGAGCACAGAAAGGTTAAGGGAGGATAGTGAAGATTAATAAAGGAGAGGGAGGTGGGCAGAGGAGACAGTGAAAAGGCAGAGATATTGAATGAATACTTTTGCTCAGTATTCACAAAAGAAGATGAGGAGGAGTTACCTAAACCAGACAATAGAAGCACTCTGGGTAGGGGGGTTGACACCAGTCCATTCACAGAAGAAAGAGTCCTGAAAGAATTCCTAAAACTCAAGGTGGACAAAGCAATGGGGCCTGATGGGATTCACCCCAGAATCCTAAAAGAACTAAGGGAGGACCTAGTAACACCACTGACCACGCTTTTTAGCAGATCATGGCAGGATGGGGCGGTACCTGAGGACTGGAGGAGGGCAGATGTGATTCCCCTTCACAAAAGTGGGAGCAAGGCAGAAGCAGGAAACTACAGACCTGTAAGTTTGACCTCAGTGGTAGGGAAAATGATGGAATCACTTCTGAAAGAAAGAACTGTTCAGTACCTAGAGACCAGCGGGGCACAGGACCCAAAGCAGCATGGATTTACAGCAGGAAGGTCATGTCAGATGAATCTAGTTGATTTCTTTGACTGGGTGACCAAAGTAATAGACCAGGGAGGGGCTGTGGATATGGCCTACCTTGACTTTAGCAAAGCATTTGACACAGTCCTGCACAAAAAATTAATAATCAAGTTAGCCAGCCTGGGAGTGGGTCCCAGGGTGGTAGCCTGGGTAGCAAACTGGCTGCACGACAGGACACAGAAGGTAATAGTGAATGGAACACACTCCAAAGAAAGGGGGGGTTACTAGTGGAGTACCTCAGGGCTCAGTACTGGGTCCAGTCCTCTTTAACATCTTCATAGGTGACATTGCAGAGGGTCTGGAGGGAAAGGTATGTCTCTTTGCAGATGACACAAAGATCTGTAACAGAGTTGATACACAAGGAGACGGGTAGAAAAGATGAGAAGGGACTTGGCAAGGTTGGAGGAATGGTCAGACATATGGCAACTTAGATTCAATACAAAGAAGTGCAAAGTAATGCACCTGGGAAACAAAAACCCAGGAGAAGAGTACACAATAGCAGGGGAGGTACTAACAACAACAAAAATGGAAAGAGACCTGGAGGTAGTCATATCAGATGACCTAAAGGTGGGTAAGCAATGTGAAAAGTCGGTAAGAAGAGCCAGGGGGATACTGGGATGCATAGGAAGGGGCATCACAAGTAGAAAAGGGAAGTGGTTATCCCTCTGTACAGACAGTTGGTGAGACCCCATCTGGAGTACTGTGTGCAGTTTTGGAGATCTCATCTACGCAAGGACATAGACAGGATGGAAGCAGTCCAGAGGAGGGCCACTAAAATGGTGCAGGGTCTGCAGCAGAAACCATATGAAGAGAGAGACTGAGAGAGCTTAACATGTATGCTCTTGATGAAAGGAGGGACGGGGGGACATGATATAAACGTTCAAGTACCTCAAGGGAATCAACAAAGTCCAGGAGGGTAGCATCTTTCAGAAAAAGAGATGTGTAAGAACAAGGGGGCACAATTTAAAGATAGAGGGGGGACGGCTCAGGGGTAATGTGAGGACATTTTTTTTCATGGAGAGAGTGGTGGATACATGGAGAAACCTTCCTGAGGAGGTCATTGGGTCTAAAACAGTGGGGGAATTCAAACATGCATGGGACAAACACAAGGCAATTATAGTGGGGGGTTGCAGGAAGTAGGCTGTTGGTTAACTAGAATCTGCAGCTTATCCAGTAGGTAGGGAAATGGGCAGACTGGTTGGGCCAAGTGGTCCTTATCTGCCGTCAAAGTCTATGTTTCTATGAAGTAGGTGTCCGATGCCCCTCTGTCATGATTCTGCCATCCTCATGACTGGTAATCACAAGATCTAAAAAAGCAATTCTGTCTGGTCAATTGTGCATGTAAAACTTAGCTCAAACTCATTTATTTATTTATTTATTTATTTATTTATTTATTTATTTATTTATTTTTGCAGTTAGTCTTTTTATTAGGAGATTTCCAATTATACATATGTTGAACCATTAGACTAAATGGCTGACAAAGTGGTTTACAACCATAGCACTGAATACAAGCAGCTGAAGCTCCAGACATACAACTATATCATGCAGGTGTACATGAATTACAACTAGCTTATTGAAATGATAAAACATCCTTGAACCTGGATAATCCTAGCATGGGTATATTAAGAAAAATCTAAAGAGAGGATACTTACTCGCTTTAAAAAGGTGGAAACAAGGATGACAGAGCCTCTTCACCTAAAGTGTAGAAACTTGTTTTTTTGGGGGGGACCTGTATGATCATCAGAAGATGGAACACTCAAGATAGCTATAAGCAAAAAGCAATTGCAGTCTATAAACAATCAATCAGCCATTTCTACCAGGGGAGTCAGGGAGGTTTTAGTTTGTCCTTCGAATATCTGGAGGAAAAAGGCATGGTTAACGGGATCAATATATGTTAAATAAGGGGCCCACACTACTTCATACTTGTTGAAACACTAGTTTTTTTACACAAGATATCCTGATCAGGGTGGCCAACCTTTCTAAGGCACTAAGCCACTCTGCAAGGGGTGGGACCTTTAGGGTTCTCCAACATCATATGATTAGATGTTTACATTCTACCGAGGTCTGTATGAGCCACAGTGTAGAGGCTTTGGTGAGGATGAGAGACTCAGGTATAAGGCCTAATAGCCAAAGACCCAGGTCTGCTGGGAGGGACGTCGTTAAGATAAGGGAGCATTGTAGAATTACTGCCTCCCAGTAGGACTTCAAAGGAATACAAGACCACAGGATGTGAAGCAAATCTGCTTCTGGGGCCTCACATCTCCAGCAGCAGTCAGAGGAGAGAAGACCCATCTTGTTTAGTTGGGATGGGGTGTAATACCAAAGGTGCAATATTTTGTTCTGTAAAAGAAGGCTTTGGGGGATGCAGCAGACCTGGAGAATTCTCAACCTAGCACTGACGCCATTGCAAATCTGTAATGGTGATTTTTAAGGTGGTGGCCCACTTGGTCTTGGCTGGCAGAGATGGGTTGGGAGCACTGAAACATAGAAACATAAAATTTGACGTCAGATAAGGACCGCTTGGCCCACCCAGTCTGCCCGTTTCCCTACCTAATGGATAAGCTGCAGATCCTAGTTAACCAGCAGCCTGCTTCTTTCTGCCCCCAAACCCTAGAATTGCCTTATGACTGTCCCATGCATGCTTGAATTCCACAACTGTTTTTGACTCCACAACCTCCTCCGGAAGGCCGTTCCATGCATCCACAACCCTCTCTGTGAAAAAATACTTCCTTAAATTACCTCTGAGCCGAACCCCCTCTATCTTCAAATTGTGACCCCTTGTTCTTGCACACCTCTTGTTTTGAAAGATGCTACCCTCTTGGACTTTGTTAATTCCCTTGAGGTACTTGAAAGTTTCTATCATGTCCCCCTCTCCCTCCTTTCCTCGAGGCTATACCTATTAAGATCCTTAAGTCTCTCTTCATATGTCTTCCGTGCAGACCCTGCACCATTTTAGTTGCTCCTCCTCTGGACAGCTTCCATCCTGTCACTGTCTCTTTGAAATCTCTGTATAAGACCAGCCCTACCTTTGAAATGCATAATCCAGTCAATGATAGGAAGAGAAGGACTAGCAGCTTTACATTTTTACAAGTGGCACAGGTGCAACTTTTCTTAACCAAGACTGGTAAAGGCTTCTCATCTGAACATATTTCCAAAAATCACTGTGGGGGAGGCCATACCTGTTTTGCAAACCCTGGAATGAGTCCATGTCAGAGTGTTCTTGGGATCTCAAGTCCCTAGTGTACAGTATTCCTTTAGAGGCCCGGTCCACCCAATACATGGGAGATTTATTGATACAAAGGCTGGGGTTATTCCAGAGCGGGGTATGAATTCCCAAGTCGAGGCATTGAGAGGATTTGAGCCCCAATTTTTGCCAGGCCTGATGTGCTTGCTACATGGAGAGCCAGTGCTTGTGCGGTTTTGGGAGGGGGTGTGGTACCAGAGCAGAAACCAAGGAGCCCTGCAAGAGGTCCCTTTCAAGTTGGGACAATGCAGGAGGGTGAAGGGAGTGGAAGGCGCCTTCCTCCTTTAAGGTCTTTGCTACTATAAACGCAATGGAGTATTGTGAGAAGTTGGGTAGGTTCCAGCCTCCCCTGAGGTTTTGAGCCCTCAATTTAGCTCTACTATATCTATGTCTGCGCGAACCCCATAGGAAGGAGCTAATCAGAGTGTTCAGCTTTTGATTCCAGGCATCAGGAAGAAGAAAGGGAATGTGGGATAGTAGGTGGTATACTCCAGGGGCAAGCAGCATTTTGATCGCGGCGATCTTGCCTGCCAGGGAGAGGTGCAAATGAGCCCATCTGTTTTTGGCAGTTTGGAGTTTGGTCACTAGGGGTCTTAGGTTTATGTCCATTAGGGACGAGAGTTTAGGGGTAAGCCAAATGCCCAGGTATGTTATTTCGGATCTCGCCCAGGCCAGGCCTTGGGTATCCACACCAGCCGATGTTGTGAGAGCATTAAGGGGGAGGATTTCAGACTTTGCCAAATTGATGTTCAAGCCTGAGATTTTGCCGAATGTTTGTAATGTAGACAAGATGTTTCGGAGGCTGTGTGGTAAGTCTCGAGTCAGGATCAGGCAGTCGTCGGCATACAGCTTAGTATACAACATTTGCCCTTAAACTGAAGTCCATGTATGTGAGGGTGATTTCTGATGGCTGCTGCGAGGGGTTCAATAGCTAAAACAAAAAGTAAGGGGAACAGCGGACAGCCTTGTCTGGTCCCTCTCTGTAGGCAAAATGGTTGAGAGAGGACATTAATCGTAAGGACCCTGGCCGTAGGGCAGGCATAAAGAGTTTTTATCCAAGTGGTAAAGTACGGGCCAAAGTTTAAAGTATTCAGGACTGTGAATAAATATTCCCAGCTCACCGAGTCAAAGGCCTTCTTGAAGTCAATTGTAACTGCTGCCGCTGGGGTGGGGAGTGAGGCCACTAACTGTATTAAAGGTACCAGGGCCCGGAAATGATCTGAACTAATTCTGCCCTTAACAATCCCCACCTGTGAAGGGCGAATAATCTCTGGGAGGAGTTCCTCCAGTCTGGTGGCCAAAACCTTGGCCAGGATCTTGGCATCAGCATTGATTAATGAAATGGGCCTGTAACACGCGGGAAGGGAAAGATCTTTACCCTCCTTTGGAAGTATGGTAATTATGGCCTCAGATAAGGTAGGAGGGAGCTGCCCACATGAGTGAGCCTCGTTCAACATGTTTACCATGGGGGCTATAATCAAAGGCTATACCAATTTGTAAAAATCCACCGAGAACCCATCCCCCCAGGTGCTTTATGAGGGGCTTTCCTAGTAATGGCTCTACCAATTTCTGCCTCTTTAATGGGTTGTTCTAGTGTGACTTTCTGTGAATCAGAAAGTTTAGCGAGGGGCAAGAACTCAGCAAATTGAGTGTAAGAGTCACCGTCCCAACATCCATGAGACGAGTAAAGAATCTTATAGAACTCAGTCATAGTGTTATTAATAGAGGAGGGGTTCAGGGAAAGCTTCTCTGACCGGTCTCTCAGGCTGGCATATAGCTCTTTCAGTTTGTCTTTGTTTTAGCCTGTAGGCCAGCAACTTGCTAGCCTTTTCTCCCTCAGCTTGGAAGCGGTGTAGGGCTCTATGAATATAAAGCTCGGCCTTCCTGCCTACCAGCGTATTGATTTTTAAACGGGTGGCAGCCAAAGCGGATAGTACTGACGGAGTTTGAAGCAGTGTGGGCTTCACTTTATACTTCGCCTCCATATTTTTTAAAGTGTTCTCAAGCTGATGGAGTTCCTGGTCCCTCATCTTTTGTCTATATGATGTGAAGCTAATGATTCCTTCCCTGATAGTGGCATTATAGGCCTCCCATGTGCTAGTAGCTGAGGCAGAGGAGGGGGGATTGTGGTGGAAAAATTCCTCTGTAGCCATCCGACACCACAGGTTAAAGTTTTTATCATACAGCAGGAGAGGATCCAACCTCCACAGTAGTGATTTGGAGATTTTTAGAGCAGGTGTGAAGGTAAGGGAGACAGGGGCATGGTTGGAGATATAGATTTGGGAAATAACTACCCCAGAGGTGGCCGTAGAGATGTTAAGGGAAGTGAGCCAATAGTTCAATCTACTCGCCATTTGGCGTGGAGCAGAGAAAAAGGTAAAATCTTTTACTGCAGGATTCAAGACCCTCCACACATTGGACAGCTGGTGCAGAGAGATAAGATCCTGCAGCATTCTGCAATGGGGCTCCAGTCTGGCATTGGACCTATCTAAGAGGCTATCCAGTACCAAATTAAAGTCACTTCCCATGAGCAACTCTGGATTGTCATACGATATATCCATGAGTTTTTGAGAAATGGTATGAAAAAATCCAGGAGAATCCTCATTGGGACCATATATATTTGCTAGGATCAGGGGGCCAGAGACAGTAGAGACCTTCATGATGATCCACCTACCATCTCCCCCTCTATAGACCGCTTTAGTCTGCCATTGCAGTGATTTATGCAACAAAATGGATATGCCCCATTTGGCTGATTTGGCCGTTCAATGAGCTTCTTCTGTACCAACCCAATCCCTCACCAACTTCACAGCTTCTTTGGAACTTAATTTAGTCTCCTGTAAAAAGGTGACTTGGATGTCAAATTTTTTTTAGCCGGGACAGGACCACCTTTCTCTTTATGGAAGAATTAAAACCCCTGACATTCAAAGTAGTGGTTGTAATATCAGAAAATTTAGCCATAGTCAGGGTGCATCCATTTTGCGTGCCAACAACTATAAACAAACATTGAAGTAAAGAAGAGTGTTAGCTGAGAGCCACGTTGAATATACCAATTGCTAAATAAGGGTCCCCACCCTAAATTGAGTAGTACAGCAACCTTATACAGGGCCATAACATGATCTCTGTAGGTCCTAGTGGACACTGAAATCATTTTTGTAACTGTCAGTAAACCTGAGAGTTCATCGAAGAGAGAAGGAGACCTATATACCACCCTGGGATGTCCCAGTTGTTCCCAGAGTACCATCACATTCCAGGGGGTTAGATTAGGTAAGTGAGAGAGCAGCACCTTGACTGAAAGGCAGGTCAGCAGGCAGTGTATGTAGCTGAGTCTGTTGGAATGCTGAGATGCCTCACCAAGGTCAGTGAGGGGGGCGTAGTCTATTTTCGACCAGGGAGGAGGGAGATGGACCCACAGCTCCCAATGGCCCAAGACTATCCCCGGGGGTGGGGGTGAGTGCAAGTAAGAAGTGGAATCCATGTCCCACGAAGTGGTCCGCACAGTACGAACATCTCTAACCACCAAAAACATTGTACAGGGGGTGCCAGTTCTCCATATCCTGGAACATATACACCCACATCTACCCTGGACTAGCTTGTGCCAATGAGTAGAAAGAGCGGGGAGAGCAAGAATGTAGTGAGAATTACAACAATGATGAGATTTCTTAGTATTGTATAGAAAGAAAAGAAAATATGTACCTCTACCAGATTGGGAGGTGCACTGACTTATACGTTTGCTTTATCTCAAATACTGTCACCAGGGTGATATCATTGCTATACCAGAGCCCTAAGGACATAAAAGGGAAGGGTATATTCATAATCCAGATGCCCTTTGAAAAGATAGCATCCTCTGAAACTGACAGTGGCCTTTATAACTAGAAATACTCCAAAGTAAACCTTCAGAAGCCATATTGGCTCCAAATAAACCTCAGCCTTTTAACATAATTCCTAGGGCAACATTTTACAGACGGCCCACATTTCGTGCCTTCTTTCTCACCCCCTGATGAGAGCTATCCCCTGAAAGTCAAAGTGCCTTATGTGTATAAGGCAGCAGCCCCAATTCAGAGAAGTGGCCTTGGGGGATAAAAACCCAGAAAAGTTACAGGAAATCATGTCAGGGGCTTCTAATATAGGGCTGAATCAAAACTCTTTACCTGAAAACATGCAGGAACTCAATGGCTATTTAAAGAGAACCAAAAACAAAATGGAAGGGAGAAAGCCATTGATGCTACTGATTATGGTAGCTGAGCTCCCTTGTAGACCGTGTATCAGCAATATATCCTCAACGGAGGAGATTAACCCATGACTAAGGGCCCAACTAATTACATTTTTACCGCCAATCAGGTCAGACCGTGTGTGACACAATTACTCCGGATCCTGATCAGCGTTTACAAGTCGCGAAGAGCGAGCAATGTGGCTGAGGAAAGGTTAGGGAAAGGGGATTGGGTCTTAAAATAAGGAAGACTCAGTGTACATTGTGTGAGGTGGGTGCTAAGGCCTTGCCCTAGGAAAGGGGGCATTATACCAAGAACGAGCTTGTGGAGCCCTGGATTTACCAGCTGCACCATTTAGCTCCACAGACATGGACAAAATTTACTTAGTCCTGGGGCCATTACCCATCCTGTGGCATCGCTAAGATGGACAAGGTGCTCCTGTCCTCCAACGGGCTCCGAGATTTAGCTGCCCATTCGTTCTTGAGGGGAGTCCATTCGGCCGACTCCTCGGCCTTGTTCAGGTGGACAGCATCTTCTTGGCTGGTGCTTCTGTCAGGCATAACCAGGGCTGCAGGCAGCAAATCTCTGAGTGGCTCATACCTGTTAGTCAGCTTCACGGCCGTGGAGTAGGTGGAGGAGCCTTTGCTCCCTGATGCTAGGTGGGCCCGCTGATGGCTCCTCAAGTGACTCCTACGCTGTTTCTCTGCAGAAGGCAGAAAGGGCTTCCCCAACTTGCCAGGCGCTTTTTTTCATTGTCTGCCCCTCTGCTGCCTCTGCCACTCGGGTCTCTTGGCTGGTGCTGCGGGGGGGGGTGGAGTCTCGGCCATGGGAGCATTCTGGTGGGGCAGAAGTATCCATAAGCGGCGTGGCGTCACCACGAGGCAGAGGAGTGGATTTTTGTTGTGGCCTAGTTTCGCCACCGATGTCCTCCAGGAAGAGTTCCACCTCAGCCGGGGAGTTAAAGGTAAGCTGCTCTCCTTTGTATAGTATACATAGCTATGAAGGATATCTTAGAGAAGTCAGGAGGTTTAACTTGTAAAGGGTCTGCTTTACTGGACCATAGGCTCTACGTCTATGTGATAAATCATATGTATAGTCCTGAAATATCTAAACGGAAGCCCCATCCCTGTGCAGCGTTCTGAGGTCTCGAGCAGCTTTCAGACATAGTTCTTTAACCGGGTATCTGGAGAATTTACATAGTACTGGACGAGGTCTGTCCCCCGCTGAGGCTTTGGGGCTAGTGACCTATGGGCCTTCTCCAGTTCCAGGGGAGAAAGGTTGTTCAGCTGAAGCATTATTGGTAGAGATGTTTGCAAGAAAGACATCATATCTGGGCCTTCAGCACCCTCTGGAAGTCCCACAATCCGAATGTTTTTTCTTCTCCCTCGGTTTTCAAGGTCATCGACCTTGGCCAGTAGATATTGTATCTGGCTATGATGGTCCCTAGTTTGGAGAAATTGCTCGTGTAGGATTTGATCTTGCTGTTTAACTTGACGTTCAGTATTCTCCACTCTGGAGGTTAACTTTTCAACGTCCTTTTTGGTGTTGGAGGTGGTGGAAATAAGTGCAGCTGTGTCAAGTAATACTTTGTTTAGCATGGAGGTAATATTACCCAGTTGTTGGTCCACTGTCTGAGTAAGGAGGATCTGTGGTTCATTAGAGTGGGCCATCTCATCTTTTTGGAACTGCTCCCCAACTGAAGCCTGGTGGTTTGCAAATGCCTTACAGGCCTGAGTTAACAATGAGGCAAAATCTTAAACAGTCAGTAAAGTAGCAATCCCCTGTCCGATTTATTCACTTTAGGTATCTTTGGCTTCAGCTTGATGTACAGAGTGCAAGTCCAGAGAAATATCCTAGGGATATGGGTATTGAAAATTCAGATGTAACAGGATGGATAAGATTGGAACTGCAGCAGTTCATTTACATAGCTTCCATCTTGGCTGGTTAGCTCCGCTCCCCCTCATTTATTTATCAATGTATCTGATAAAGGATTCCACTTCTTCCTGGGTTCTCCTCAAGATACGTAAGACATCATCGATCTAATGCCCCCAGTACTGAATCCTGTCCACAAAAGGATTGTTCCTGGGGTCAAGATGGCACCCTCCTCCCACAAACCCATGAGGAGGTTAACATAGGAAGGAACCATTGATGATCCCATTGTGGTACCACAAACCTGTAAATAAAAACAAGAATAAAACAAAAAGTCATTTGAGGAGAGGCTCAAGCTGAAGGTGTCAATGATGAATTCAGGTTTTATCACATGTTCAGTACTGAACCTTTCTATCAGAAAGAGTACAGCATTAAAATCCAGCTCATGTTTGTTGCTAGTGTATAGTGATGGCACATCAGTGGTGAGCCACAGGTAGCCAGCATTCCATCTAAGGTGCTCAAGAGCCTCCAACACTGTTATGGTGTCTCTTAAAAAGATGGCACCTGAGCCACTAAGGATTGCAGAAAAGCATCAACAAATTCTCAGTGAGAGAGTCATTTGACAATTTAATGGGTCTCCCTGGTGGGTGTTGGAGGTTCTTGGTAACGTGTAGAAACTGGTTATTGTCAGGTGTTGCTAAGACATAAAATCACATGCTGTTTCCTTCATAATGTCAGACTGAAGGGGATTAGTAATAAAGTCCTCCAGATGATGTATAAAAAAGGCATGCAACCAGCTGGCAATACCCTATCGTATCAAGTGTTGATCAATTTCCCCAGTGCCTCCTCAAAATAGTAACCTTGGTCCATTAGCACAATTTTGATGCCAGTGTCAGCAGGCTTTATGGCAATGTGGGACATCCCACGGAGTCATTCAGTGCTTCCTGATCCTCACTTGGTAAATTGGAAACCATTCTAGATGTGGTCCTCAGAACGTTTTTCATTTTGGTTAAGACTCATTTTTCAAAAGTAATTATTGCCAGAGATAGGACTTTTTCTGGGCAAAACGTGAAACCAGGTCTGAAGAGTTTTCTTCTAGTCACAGAGTTGTTAGTTATGGACCTTGACTCCTGTTCAAGCTCCTCAAACAGCTCTAAGACTAGTTCCATATCCCATTCTTTACTCATTGCAGGTATATTCTTATATGATGCATTTGTGGTTGTTAAGATTTCTTCATCACTACATAGAAGATGTGCAGTTGGACAAACATCAGGCCTCCTGGGCTCTGTACCAGAGTTTAAAACAGGTACTACAGTATCCTCCTGGTATCATAGGGCACAGTTTCTAAATACCCCATTGTCTCGTTTTTTTTTTTAAATATTTTTTTCAGATGGAGTTTTCTAAATGTTTTTCTAAAGTCACCTTGGAGTTGGAATCTGTTCACTACTGGCTCAGAGACAAAAGATAGTCCTCTTGATAAAAAAAACAATGTTGAGCAGGGGTAAGACCAGTACTGGATATATTAACTACATCCCCTAGTCCACAAGTTGTAATGGCAGTTGCTGATTTTGTCTTGTTTCAGTATTTTTCCCCCAGTGCCCCACCTCATTTACCACTTGTTTTTGGTTGCTTGGTCTTGTTTTGGACAGCCCCCATTTGTTTCTCCTGCTCCAGGGTGTATCCTGATCCCCTGTCTCTAAAAAGAGACTCTCTTTTGTTAATTTCCATTTGAGACTCCCCAGATTCGTGGCCTGAGCAGGTTGCATGTCAGGGGGGAACATGTGGTGGATCTACCCCAATTCTTCTGCCCTCTATTTTGACTAGCAGATCTTTCTGAGTTACGGGTATGGAAAGGGGCATTTCTACTGACACATAACAAAACCTCAATATCACAGTTGTATTTATTCTGTTTTTGGTTAATCACTTGCTTCTCATTAGCTGTAATTCTCTTGTTCACCAAGCAATTTAATTCATAAAACTCCCCTGTATGCTCAGACAGCAATAATTCTACCTCAGTTTCCTTGATTTCTGTGAACATAGTATGTGCTTCTTTTCAGTTTAATAATATCTGAATTAGAGAACAAATGTCCAAGGCTTTTTCTCACCTTTTTTATAGCACTGCTTGAAAAAACCCTCTCTTGGGCCTTATCCAAAAGTAAGCCTGATTGGATTTGTTTGTTCTGCCTGTACTTGTGCACATTGACATTATTACAGTACAAACTCATTTCTGATATTTTGAGTTTTTCTACTTTGTTAAAGTTCAGTTGTCTGAGACCCAGCACCATCCAAAAAAAACATAGAAACATAGAAGCTGACAGCAGATAAGTACCGCAAGTCCCATCCAGTCTGCCCATTTCTTTTTCTACCTTATAAATGTACCATTGGCCTTTGCTCTGTCAATGGCCTATCTAATCATACTCATCTGTATTGCTCCCTTATGCCTATCCCTTGCCTGTTTGAAGCCCTGCACTGTATTTATATCCACCACTTCCTGAGGTAGGCCATTCCATGCATCCACCACCCTTTATGTGCAAAAAAGAACTTCCTCACATTACCCCTTAATAGGCCTCCCTCTAATCTCATGCTGTGTCCTCTTGTCCTGTTATTTTTCTTATACTGAAACATGTTAGACTCTTTCACCTTGTTAATGCCCTTAAGGTGTTTGAATGTTTCGATCATATCACCTCTCTCCCTCCTTTGCTCTAGGGATACACACTGAGCTCCGTTAATCTGTCCTCATATGTTTTCTGATGCAGTCTCTGCACCATTTTGGTTGCCCTTCTCTGGACTGCCTCAATTTGGTTAATGTCCTTGTGAAGGTGTGGCCTCCAGTACTGCCACGCAGTACTCCAGATGGGGCCTAACCAGTGTCTAGTAAAGAGGGATTATTACCTCCCTCTTCCGACTTGTGATACCCCTACCAATACACCCTAACATCCCCCTAGCCTTACCTACTGCTTTAGTGGTCTGCTTGGATGATTTCAGATCATCGGTGATGATGGTGCCCAAGACTCTTTCTTCCCTTGTGACTGCCAGCAGCTCCCCTCCCAGCCCATAGGTGGCTTCAGGGGTTTCTCTCCCCTATGTGTATGATCCTGCACTTCTTTGCATTAAACCCCAGTTGCCACTCTTCCGATCATTTTGCTAGTTTATCCAGACCTCTTCTCATTCTGCCCACCCCATTGGGATCATCTAGTCTGTTGCAGATCTTGGTGTCATCTGCAAACAGACAAACCTTATCCTCCAGTCCATCTGCAATGTCACTGATGAAGATATTGAAAAGGACTGGCACCAGGACTAATCCCTGAGGTACCCCACTTATGACTTGCATCTCTTCTGACTGTATACCGTTTGCCACCACTCTCTGTTTTCTGTCCGTCAACTAGTTTGCCACCCAGTTGACCAACTTCTGATCCACCTCGAGCCTACCCAGCTTATTAATCAATCTTCTATGTGGAACAGTATCAAAAGCTTTGCTGAAGTCAAGGTAGGTGACATCAACTGCTCCTCCTTGGTCCACCACTCTGGTTACCCAGTCAAAGAAATCTATGAGATTAGTTTGACAGGACCGTCCTTTTGTAAACCCATGCTGTCTTGGATCCAGTGCTCCCATGGATTCCAGGTGTTGCACTATCCTTTCCTTAAGGAGTGCCTCCATAATCTTGCCCACTACTGAGGTAAGACTGACTGGTCTGTAGTTCCCTGCCTCCTCCCTGCTACCACTCTTGTGGAGGGGAATCACATGAGCCCTTTTCCAGTCTTCTGGGACCTCCCTTGTGCTCATAGACTCACTAAACAGTTCTGATATTGGCTCTGCTAGTTCCACCCTTAGCTCCTTTAGTACCCTGGGATGTATGCCATCAGGTCACATTGCCTTGTCCACCCTGAGCTTATCGAGCTCTTGTAGGACCCTTTCTTTTGTGAAGGGACTAGTGCTCACCTCCCTTCCCCCTGTGTCCATGGTGCTGAGCTGTGGTTCCTGCCCTGCCCTACCTTCTCTTCAGTAAATACTGAGCAGAAGTATCTATTTAAGATAGATGCTTTTACATGGTCCTCCTCCTCACATGCCCTCTTATCTCCTTTGATCTCAGCAATACCCCCTCTGGACTTTCTCCTGTCACTAAAGTATATATAGAAAGTCTTGTCACCTTCTTTTACTGTTTGTGCTAGTGTTTCCTCGGATTGTGCCTTTGCCTGCCTTACTGCCTTCCCTGCTTCTCTTAGGGAAGTTTGGTATGCCTCCCTATCTTCATCCCGCTGCGTTCCCTTATATTTCCTGAAGGCCAGCCATTTGGCTCTGATCTTTTCTGCTACTGTTTTTGAGAACCAAAGTGGTTTCCTTCTTTTTTTTCACTTCCTTTTCTCTCTAACACAATGGGACGTTGCTTCAAGTATTGCATCCTTAATGCCTGCCCATTTTGCTTGTACCCCCTCACCTGTATTTCTTTTTGCCAGGGCTAGCTTAACTCTGTTGGCCATCTTATCAAAGTCAGCTCCTCTGATGTCCCATATTTTTGCCTTGGAATGGGATGATTTAGTTGTAGTGGCCAAACTGAACCATACCATGTGATGGTCACTGGCCCCCAGGTGACTTTCTACCTGTAGATCTGTGATCCTTTCCCTGTTAGTCAGTACTATATCTAGGATAGCCCTGTCTCTTCTGGGTTGTTGTACCAGTTGTTTAAGGCCCTCCCCTTGCAGGGAATCCACCATGTGTCTAGTTCTGGCAGATGTTCCTGCTGGTATTGACCAATCCGTTTCTGGCATGTTGAAGTCTCCCATTATTAGAACCTCCCCTTTAGCTGTCGTGTTTTGTATATCTTCTAGCAGTAATGTGTCTATGTCCTCCCCCTGATCTGGGGGCCTGTAAACAACCCCAGTTCTTTTGGCTGTCCCGTTTCCTGTTTCCAGGGTGACCAACAGTTCTTCTGGTTCCCTATGTGTATTCTGAATTTTGTAGCTTTGATATTTTCATTGACATACAGGGCCACTCCACCCCACCCCCTTTTTGCACCTCGGTCTTTTCTGTACAGTAACATAGCAGGTACTGAAGTCTCCCAAGGCGTAAGCTACTGGTAAACCACGCTCTGCAAATTGCTACTATGTCCAGTTTAG
Source organism: Neoceratodus forsteri (assembly GCA_016271365.2). NCBI lineage: Eukaryota > Metazoa > Chordata > Ceratodontiformes > Ceratodontidae > Neoceratodus > Neoceratodus forsteri. Next base: position 680,093,364 of record CM057454.1, read on the forward strand.
CCTCTGTCATTATTGCCTGCAGGTCTGGGATCTTGTTCCCCAGACTGTGAGCATTTGTGTACATGATTTTCCACTGGCCAGATTTCGGTGTGTTAGTTGTTGGGTGAGGTCTGGCGTTTGCCCTGTGGGTCGTATGGGAAACCGGACCTTTTTCCTTACCTGGTGATGCAAATGAACTGCAGACATACTGAACTCCTGTTTGACCACTAGCTGAGGGGGGAGAGGGTGTTCTTCCCATTCGACAAATGGGGTGCTGCACCCCTCTCCCCATTTGCTAGTTTAAATATTCTGCAAAGACGTCAAACTTCTGCCCCAATGCACTGACTCCCTCCTTAGTCAGATGCAGTCCATCAAATTTAAAGAACTTTCACTCCAAAAACTGTTACTAGTTCCCTACAAATTTGTGTCCTTTTTCCTGGCACCAGCCCTTGAGCCACATGTTTAGCTCCCCTATCTCCCCTTCTCTGACCTTCCGTCCATCTGCCCCCCCCCCCAGACTGGCAGGATCTCAGAGAAGGAGATGCCGGACGAAATAGATGATAGTTTGTCACCCAGCCTAGTCAGGTGTTCCTTGGTCTCCACAACTGACCCGCTGGCGAGATCATTAGTCCCTATGTGTACCAGGACATTAGTGCTTTCCCCTGTTTTCTGAACAATGCGGTCAGTGTCTCTCCTTGCTGATGTATCTGGGAGACATCTGACCATTACCCCTGGCTGGAGATAGGTATCAACTCCCTGATTCATGGAGTCTCCAATGATCAGAAGTTTTTTGGATTTCCTTTTTGCTTTTTTCGTTTTGGTTCCTGTTTTGGGTGAGTTTTGTTGTGCTAGCTCCTGTGCTGCAGTGTCCTGCTCTGCAGTGTCCTCTGCCCCTTTGTTTGAGTTCAGAGATAGAGGCAGATACCTGTTTGTAGTTTTTATATGGTTTGTGAAGGTAATATGTTGAAGAGCACCGAGTGATGGGGCACCTGATTTGCCCCTCCTAACCACCTGCCAACCTCCCGGACCAACTACCCTCTGCGGTCGAGGTGCTTCATTTGGATGTTGGGGAAATGGCAGGTGGTTCTTATAATATAGTTCCTCTTGAATATAAAATCTGAGGCATGCAGTCTCTGCCCAGGCTGCCTGGAGCTGAGCCCTAAGATCTCTAATGGCCCAGCATGTAAGACAGTGTCCTAAAGCCTGTAAAACTGCCCTTCTGAAAAGTGTTCCACAGTGCATGCAGTTAATGATATCCATTCCAGATAATTTGCTGGATTTATAACCTGGTCAGAGTAAATAGAAGGAAGAAAATGAAAGCAAAAGATTGATTTTTGTGTTTTGTTTGTTTGTTTTTGTATAACTTGTTATAACAAGTTAAATTACTAGTGCCCCTGTAAATGAGGTCACCGTGTGGATACCCCACTGATCCGCCCTTTCCTGATTTGCCACAGGAAATGTCACGACTGTGCTCCCCTATAAAACGAGTGCAGTGTGGGGTGGTTGGGGATGAGGGTGGGTGGCTGGGCCCTTCCCCTGCCGAAAAAGAAGAACCACGGATGAAAGAAACAAGAAGGTACGAGTAGAAACAATCAGTCAGCAACAAATGCAGTAACCCTGAAAGCTTATCCTAATGATAGATAAAATGCAAAACCTGTAAAGCACCACCTGTAATAATTTCACAGACAACATACCCTGTAAGAAACACATTGTTACAGAGAAAAATAAAGCAGTAACAGAAGATATACCTTGCAAAAGACAATTTGAATCAGAAGATTACAGCAGTAATCTGTAGGCACAGACCTGTAGGCTCACCCTGTAATAATGCAGCAGAAGGTATACCAGCAACAGCACTTTGAATCAGAAAAAATAAAGCAATAAAATGTTAGCAACAAACAGTAACAATCCCTGTGAGTATAAAATAAAAATAATGACACACAGTAAGTCTGCCTAGCCAAAAGAAGTCTTAATCCTTTCCCTTGGTAAGATTCTTTGCTCTGTCCTTTCAAGCAACCTAGAAGCAAAAACCCATTCAAGAGTGTACAGGGGCTCACCCCCACTCTCAAACACCCGGCACCAAACACACAGGGGTAGGGAGCAGAAGCACTGGACCCCAGGGAATCCATTTTGTGTGATGGTGCCAGGTCTCAGAGGGTGGGGGGCACCCAGACACCAGGTACTGTACTGCTGTTTGTTGGCTGCTGCCGGGTGTTGGAACATGGGGCACCATTCCACAAACACCATTGGCTGTTGTCTGGAGGCTCCCCACCATCCTCCAAGACCTGGCACCATCCCACAAAATGGATTCTCTGATGTCAGAGGTCTGCTCCCCACCAGCAAACACCTGGCACCAATCACACAAAATGAATTATCTGGTTCCAATGGTCCCATCCACACACTCCGAGACCCAGCACCATCACCCAAAGCCATTCTGTTTTGTACACTGTCCCATGCCCAGCCCATCCACCCCCCAAACCCCATGACCAGCACCAAAATGCATTCTCTGTGGTACAGCCCCCCACAAAGACCCAGCACCATCCCCCAAAGGCACTGTATTTTGTACACTCCACCCATCCCAGACAGATACAAACATCATTCAGTTGTCTGAGACCCAGCACCATCCAAAAAAAAAACATTCAAAAATGCACAGGTGCTCACTCCCACCCTCAAACACCCAGCACCAAACATACGGAGGTAGGGGGAAGAAGCACTGAACCCCAGGGAATCCATTTTGTGTGATGGTGCCAGGTCTCGGAGGGTGGGGGGGACCCAGACACCAGGTACCACTGTTTGTTGGATGGTGCCAGGTGTTGGAACACGGGGCACCATCCCACAAACACCACTGCCTGTTGTCTGTGGGCTGCCCACCACCCTGAGAGGGCGAAGTATCCTGCACAGGTGCATACTCAGTCTGAGGAGGTGGTGCACAGCTTGGGTGGCTACAACCATGTCCCAGACGCTGTTGACATCGCAGCCAGGGAGGTATTGGCATCGGCGAAAGACCGTGCACAACGCACCACTGAGCCCTGCAGTGCATTGGTGGCAGCATACACATCAGGTGTGCTCACAGCCATCACGGGGAGACTGCCAGCATTGCCACTGCTCAAATGGACCTGTGCCAGAGCCAGGACTGTGGCACACAGGCCACCACCACAACCCGTAAGCCTGTGACAGCTGGTGATACCCACAGAGTACAGTTCAACTGAGATGGGTGTCCCCTTCCTCCTGCATGACAGCAGCCCAGGGGATCACAGGCTGTTGGTCTTTGCAACATGGACCACACAGTCACACCTGGAGGGGTGTGCCACCATACTAGCAGATGGGACATTCAGCATAACCCTGCTGCTGTTCCAGCAGGTGTACACAATCCATGACCTGCAAATGAGCTCCAAAACAACTGTGGCATACACAGCAGCATTCCAGCAGTTGAGGTCACATTGCCCTGGCCTCGCACCTATGGCTGTCCTGACGGACTTTGAACTTGTGGCCATGCAGACCTTTTCCAGCATCTTCCCTGGCATTTGACAGCCGGGCTGCCTCTTCCACCTGGCCCAGGCCATGTGGCGCCATTGCCAGCACATTGATGGCTTCATGGCTCGCTACACAGAGGACCCAGACTTTGCCCTCCATACCCGTATGGTTGTTGCACTTGCCTTTGTGCTGCCTGCCAATGTTGTGGATGCCTGTACCACTCTGCGTGAGATGGACTACATGAAGGCCAATAGCGAGCTGCTAAATCAGCTGCTGGACTACTTCGAGGACACGTAGGTGGGCTGGCCTTTGGGCCGCTCTGCACGGCGCGGCCTCTGTGTGACATTGCCATGTGGAATGTCCATGATGCCACCCGTGACAGTACACCCCGTATGACTAACGCCGTGGAGGCCTGGCACAGGGGATTTGCCACACACCTGGGGCCGTGCCATCTGAATCTGTGGCGTTTCATACGGGCGCTGGGGGCTGAGGAGCAGCTGACCTCTGTGAAGCTGTCCCAGCTTTCCGCTGGGAACACCATGCCCACTATGAAGCGACGCTATAAGGAGGAGGATTTCCACCATTGTTGGGTCCTACGGGCAGTGGTCTACTGTAGAATACCTCCGTGGCATAGCATTCAATCTATCCTTCCAGGTGTAACGTGACTGTGCTGCTGAGTTCGGGGGGGGTTGGGGGTGTGTCTGTATCCACTGCCACTGTTGCACTGTGTGGATTGCCTTGCTTGCACTAGTAAACACTATTTGCACGCATGTCTGTTGTCCTGCCTCTTGCTTCCTGCCCACGACATGTGGGCCTGCTTGCACTGTTTCTCTGTGCAGTCATCTGTCTGTTAGCTGTTCTTGTGTTAGCAGTTTAGTTTGCACTGTTTTTGCATAAGACATTATGACCTCGTGCCATGGACAAAAGGTGCAGTTGCAGGCTCCTGTGATTGTTCTCTTCTCTTCAACCCTACTGCAAGCTCCAAGGGACCAAAATATGTAAAAAGCTTCATTTTATTTGGGGCAGGGTGGTAAAGACAAGCCAGACCTACATATACAACAGCATCGCCTGAAGGAAAGGATAAAATGTATAAACGTTTTTTAATTACACGTACCTACTTATTCAAAATCATCAAACAATTTTTAAAACATACATTTTTAAATTTTTTATATGAACAAAATAAGCCATTTTATAATCTCAGTAATGCACAATGGGGGGTGTTCTGCTGGGATAGCATCATCTAGGCCATTGATTTACAGGGACTGAAGTCATGAAATTCCAGGATCACATGGTGATTGCTAGTCTAATTCCCAAATTTTACTATGACTCTACTGTCAATATTTTAGTATATGTATAATTAAAATAAAATCAGAAAACAAGAAGGCTTAATAATATGCAGTAAAGTAAGTAAAGAAAAATGAAAATAGTACAGGACGCAATTTAAAGAACAATACAACTGTCACTGACCCTCCCGCTAGCACTCATCTTTCCTGAAATGCGCCTCTGGGCACTTCTCACTCTGCCTACCTCCCTTCGTCCCACCACGCAATCTATCTCTTTTGTCTTTATCCTTTCCCAGTTTTCTCCCTCTGCAACCTCTACCCGAGTTTCGCACTGTCTGCTTACACTCATATGGAATCAAATTATTTACTTACTTGTTCACACCAATTTTGTTACCTGTCTGTACCTTATAGTGACTTAAATTTACTTCTACCTGTACTGTACTGTATTTCTGGGTATGCTACCTGTGACTACTACTGTATTGTATTAATTACATGTACTGATTTTGTATTGTTGGTTATTACCTATCATGCATATGTACTTTGTTGCCACTAGCTGGCCCAGGTCGTGCCTGAAAACGGTCCCCAGGATCAGTGCACTTACCTGGTTACCAAAGAGTAAATAAAGAAATAAGAACAATACAGTTCTGTAGATTCACTGATCTAGTATAAAATGCCAGATTCAATGAAATTCATGGGGCAGGATTCTCAAAATGGATGCGCCAAGCGCAAGTCCTTTGAGAATCCTGGCTACTGTTTTTTCTGATGTGTAGATAATTCTGAGTCATGAATTTGACAACGTTTCCAGTAAAAACAGAAAACCAGTGGTCCTGAACATTATTTATGTATTTATCTATTTCAAAAGTTTTACCAGGAAAGACATACTGAGCTATAACAGCTAGTTTCTGGGCACATCCTGGGGAAGGGGGTTGAGAACAGTGTAGCAATAGCATAACAGCATAGCCAGTAATTGGGAGGCAGTATAGTATAGTGTTTAAGAGCACTGAGCTGCAAACCTGGACACCTGGGTTTGAATCCCACAACCACCACTTGCATACTGTGTGACTGAACAATTCCTTTAATTTCCTTGTGCTCCCAGGACACACCTGGAAATTAGCCTTTCCTGACCAAAAATTGTAAAATAAATAAGTTAGAACAATCAGGTTACAAAAATAAAAATACAAACTATACAATTATGAAGTAACAAAGTGATCAAGTTTTGCAGAGCATAGCATCAGTCAACATGGAAGGTATTATATAACAAACAAAGGAGGTGTATGCAGACAAGCAGGAGAAGTAGATGAAGTCTAATAAAAAAGATCAAGTTTTCATGCAAACGATCAAGGTAATACAGAATAGAGAAGTCAGTGTGGTCTCGTACTTGAGGCACTGAACTGTAAAACAGGGGATCACAGGTCAAATCTCCCCACAGCCACTCAATGTATAACCCTGAGCAGGTCCTTTGACCTCCCTGTATTTCATCATCCAGGCTGTAAAACTGGATATGAGCAGAACTCCTCTGAAAATTATTTACTTCATCTCAGTTGGGATTTCCTGGGTAAATGAAATAGTAAAATTATAAAAATAAAACAGAAGCTGTTATGCGTTTATATTTTATTAGTCACCACTAACCATGTATACTCAGAACCAGAGGCTATTCTGCAACAGCCAGCCCACACAACGATTTAGCTACAAATAACCATCCTCAGCTGTTTCTACTGTAGGTACCTGATCGCCCCCTGTCATTCAAATGGCTACTGACCAAAATGGTGAGCGGATGGGTTGTGCTGGTCAAAGTCAGGGTGGCTACAGGGGCACTGCACCACTGAGTTGGGGGCCAGCGGAGTGGGGGTTGCTGGCCTGAGTGGGTGGAATGGGTGGGGTGTATGAATGTATGAGGATCTGGGAGAACCACTGGACCACCAGGAAATTATGTCAGAACTACTAGAGGGTGACTGGAGAGCAAGGGGAACTACTGGACCCCAGCAACTTCTGACAGCTATTACCAGAAGGCAATGGGGTGGGTGTTGGAGTAGTGATGAGACACAGGAGATCAGACCTGTTCTGCGGAGGTAGTAATTAGCAAGGCAGTGACTGCTAGTTACTACCTCTCCAACCCTACCAATATGCCGGTGTGCCCATATGCAATTTGCAGTCAGTTGCTTTGCATAGGTGCAGCAGCATAGTTTAGGGCCACTCGCAAACAGGTTACGGACTTGCAGATCATGCTATCCAATATGGCATTTTCCACCGCTACTCCCACTTTATGAGAGCTAAGCTGTGCTAATGAGTCACTAACTCTATGGTTTCCAATATCCTGGCCCTAGAGTGTCTTTTTGTTGCTGTCCCCAGATGTTAGGTATTACAAGGCCCTTCACCTTAAGAGGGACCAGTCAGAGTGGGTTTCACGCTCTAAAGTCTCTAATGGGACCCTGGAGACCTCAGTGCAACATAAGCTTTGTAAAACATCCAGCTCACTAGCCTCACAAAACTTTGCATTCATGCAGTAGTTGTTAATTAAGTTCACAGCTTCATTTTTCCTTCTCAGCTGCTCCAACAAGGAGGACCACCTAGCGTGTTACAATTCACAGAGGCAGATGGTACACCTGAAGTTCTACTTCACCAATAGTGATGTGGCCCCCCGCGGAACAAAAAAACAGATACTGGGAGGGATCCACTCCACCAGCCCTCAAAAAAGGTATTCAGAGCCTCATCCCTCAACACCACTGGGCTGTAGATTAATTTTCTTGGTGATCCCTGCAGCAGTCTGTCTTCAGAGTTCACTGCATATGTGTGATCCCCTCTAGCATACTTGCATATTGGGCAGCTGGAGAATTTCTCCAGACTCCCCCCCCCCCCGCACTGTCAAACTGCTCTCATACTGCAAGTACCTCCATCCTTCCTGGAGAAGAATCAAGGTCTTTGAGCCTCTGATAGGCTTGTTTTGCTTCATTTAATTTGGGAGGATCCTGGGGGTCTTCAGTAGTATATTTGCAGATACTCGCTCCCTCTTTCTGGCTGTACAGCCTTATGGGAACCCTGTCGGGGGGTGGCTACTAGTCAGGATGCACAGAGATGTCCACCCTTCTCACTCTCGGGTACACCCAGCTCAGTTGTCTATGCCTTGGACAGCACTCAGTGGATAAGACCTTCATCACTTCAGCAAACACCCTGCTGGAGTTTCTCTTCATACTCTGGAAAAGCAGGCCCTACGACTCTTAAGTTCCTGTAGAGCAAACAGGCAGCCTGTTCCCTTCAACTACTCTTTGTAACAACCTCAGTTAGAACTGTTTCTCCCTTTAGCTAAAACTGATTCCACACCCCTTTTTGACTGGTACTCTCATTTACCCAAGACAGCTCAACTGAGATGCATATCTCATTTCCAGTGGGGTCCTATTCCTACCAAGTTTGAACATTAGCTGGACTAAGGCACAGGGAGGTGAAGTGACTTGCTCATTGTCACACAGTAAGTTTCTCCTGATAGGGGCTGGGTATATCCTGATTCATAGATCTATCATTTAACCATTGGGCCATGCTACCTAATAGCACAGAGAAGTTTGAAACAGTAGATCAAAGACTTGAATCCTTCATAGCCATTTGCTCACTCTATTTTTGTCAGCAAGTCACTGAAAGCAGCAATATTTCTTAGTCACCATACAGTCTGTTTTTTTTTAGCACTAATGTTTTTCTAGCACAAAACATCAATATACCCATTTTTTACTTCATTTTCTTTCCTGAACTTAGATACAGGATTTGTAAGATTTTAAAGTTCCTGCCCATGCCATGCGCGCCATGAAAAACCTCAATATCTTGGTACAGTGCTGTGCTGTTTACCATAAGAAACATGTGGCACCACCATCCTAATACAGCTGCAGTATGACTCTTATGTGCATATTTAACAGGTAACCTCAACAGAAGACATTTTTAAAAATGACTTGAGTTATTAATTACAAAATTAGCTCTGCAAACTGTTACAAAAAATTGAAAAAAGATAGGGTTGTGCCATGTTAGCCCACACAAAACCAGGAGAGAAATAAAAAGACATTATCTTGGTTTTCACATTATACTTACTGTATGTTTTATCTGATATTGTCATATACCTACTATTGTACTGACCAGGTCATGCATGAAAATAGGTATTCAACTGTCTATTGTGCTTACCCGGTTACCAAAAACCAAATAAATACAGTACATTTACCAAGCAAAAATGTTTCGCTTTTTGTATGTCTCCTTGAGAAAATTACAAATACATTGAATAGTCTAAGGATATCAGAAATAAATTTTTCCTAAAAAAACTGTGGTCTGTATGCACTATGGTGCAGGCTGCCTACGTGGAGGTATGGAGACAACTGTAAGTCAGAACAGCAGACCCCCAGCGACATTCATGACAGATACGTGAGCCCCTTGCACACTCAATCCCCTGGCTACCTGTGCAACCGTGTGCCATGGGCAGTCCAGTAGGAGTACTGGGGGTGTGCCCGCACTATAAACCATGCACGAAGGCACATAGTGCTGGGCACAGGGGTGCAGGATACGGCAGTGGGAACCCTGCTATAACCAGTGCACATCCCCAACCAATGACACCCGCCGGTTCTGGTGGGACACAGACTTCCCCCTCCCATGATGCCCCAGCCCTCTGAGCTGCATAATTGGGCTGAGGGCAACCCTTCGGGTACTTAGTGCCATTACTCAAGTTTTACAAAAGGGGGTACTACACAACGGTCACAAAGGCATCCCCTAGAACTTCACCTCTCCACAGTTGTCTGTCTAGATAGTTTTTCATCTGTGTTATTTTTAGGTAGCATGGTTTGTTTTTTGCTAGAACAGTGGTACTCATAATACAACCCTGAGGCCACATGTGGCCCCCCTGTCTTCCCTGTGCCCCTGTCTGGCTCCCAGGCATGCTGTACTGATGTTTAACACTTGGACACTATCTGCATTTTACAGCTGATTAGTTAATTTCCAAATGCTGATGCCGCTTTTTAGGAAATAGAGCAGCAAATCGAAGAAAGATACATTAAAAAAGATACAGATACAAAATAAGGGGAGAAAGAGAGAGAAAGAACTGCAATGGGCACAGAAGCAGACTAAAATGGGCACAACAGGTAAATCACAAATAGACCACTTCCCCACATACATGCTCCTTGATGAAGTGGATCTCAGTGGAGGAATCTCCTCTAGATTGTGACCCCTCCAGAACACTTGTTGAGTACCACTGTGCTGGAACAAGCAGCAGGCTCTCACAAAGAATGGTAGAAGCCAGCAAAACTGTATACACATATGCTCATCTAGGCCCATACATTGACAATCCTGGGACCTGCATCTGCCCAGAATCCCCTGCTTACGTGGAGCATGGAATTCACTACAGGACCCAGGATGGGCATCTGATTGGATGCCTGCCTATGTCCTCTGCACCGGACCTATCTGCACCCCACGTTCCTGCACACCGGGGAAGCGGGGCTGTGGGCAGGCAGCTGGTGATGGTGAATGCCACCCAGTGTGCACCTGTTCATGGGTGCAGAGCTGCGCAGGCTGGGTACGCACCTCTTGTGCATACCCGTACCTGGTTAGTACATAGAGCTCAATATGAGGGAATTCGTTAATGAGTGACAAATACTGCATTGCTGCCTTAACATTCCAGCATTTCCATCCTCACTGATGTAAAACAGCATAGATGCAGGTCCTCATGGAAAAAAAGTTACCACTCAGCTGGAAAATCCCAGGTAAATAAACAGTAAATAAAAATGTTCCTTTTCTGATGTTTTTCATCCTGACCGTAATACCATCCATGGTTCTATGGACCAGCAATGACTCAGATTTGAATCCCTGCTGTACACAGTGCAAATGCTAAGTGGGTAGAAGGCACAATCCCATGTGACTTGACAATGTACAGGTTTAATTGTACAGCTTTATCTACATCTAGAATGCTCCCGGGCATCTTCCTGACTCCGAGTTCAAAAATGTAATTAATGCAAATGCTTAGAAATTATTATTTTCACAGGTCACGTAATTTGTTTAAACAAACTTTACATCTATTATTACTAAAATGGTATGCAGTGTGTGAGTAAAATGTCAGGCTCATGAAAATAATTGGATTTCAAAAGGCTGAAAAGCAAGCCTGAATCAGGCAGCTTTTTTGTGTTTTAGAATACTGTTGAGAAGACTTGTTAAGGATTTGTAAAAGCTTCATCTTTGTTTTTGCATCTTGGACAATTTTTGAAATGACCTTAGATATTCCATTTCTCTGAATACATTATTATTTCAATATACAAGGACCCTAGGTTTATCATGCCCCCAACACACACACACACACATTTCATAAGCAGGAATGAATAATGTAAAAACATTTATAGGGATTTATTTCCCTTGGTAAGCAGACATGTGTCCAGACTTACCCTAATGGCCTGTAATGTCTTCATGTCCACTGCCTCTACTAGTGACTGTTCCTTGGGTTCACCACCCTCTGGAAGAAGTGTCTCCTAACATCACCCCTGTTTTAATGTCTCTGAGCTTCAAAGCATGCCCCCCCACCCACATCCTGCATGAGGACATCAGACCAACATCTCTATTTAATCTTGTCAATATCCTTGACTATACTGACAATTGAGATCATGTCCTCTCTTAGTCTCTTTTTTTCTCTAAAGAGAACATGTTACGGGTCATTGGCCTCTCCTCATAGCTCTTGCCTCTCAACCCCCTGATCATTCTGGTGGCCCTGTGCTGAGCCCTCTCAACTGCCTCAGTATCTTTATGAATTAAGCTTGCTAGCCATGAACTCAGTTGGTGGATGGTGCCTGAAATTGGGTCTACTATATTCAGATTCAGCAATCCGTCTCTCCCTGACTGGCTTCAGCTCCTGGAGAGTTGAAGTCCCCTGGAACTCATCTCTCTCTGCTGCCTAATTTTTTTTTTCTAACCTCTGCAACTAAATCTGTGATGTGCCTTTGTGCCCACTGCTGAATTCAAATTGTTAGTGTAGGGAACTACAACCCTTTTTGTATTGTTAGGAGTAGAAAACCATAGCATCTTTGGAGTGTTTCAACTGCCTTAAGCTATTAAAGTATTAACGAAGTTGAAGTTAAAAACTGCTTTGTCTAACTGCTGAATTGCTTTTTCTCCCATCTGCCCCCCCCCCCCAAACACACACACAAACCCCACTTGCCTTTTCCTCTATATACTGGTGAGGCTGCTGGTGCTTAATACCAGCCACTCCCACAGCCATTCTCTCCCTCTCTGGCTAGCTTAGCACCCTTAATTTCTCACCTTGTTACAGAATTCTTTTGTCTCCTTACTTGTCCTGCCTCCCAAACTCTGAAGCCTTTGTTTTGTTGGTACATATAAGATGATTTCTCCCTTCTCTTCTTTTCTCCTCAGGATTCCCTGAGGGAGACTCCATCTTCTGCACTAGTGGTCTGGTGCTGAGCGCAGCTGGCCACAGGGTGCTCCCCAGCCTGCCCTCAAGAGCAAGATTCCAGGTACGCTTCAGGAAAGCAACTCCAGTCCAGCTTGCTAGCCATGAACTCAGTTGGTGGATGGTGCCTGAAATTGGGTCTACTATAGGCAGATTCAGCACTCCGTCTCTCCCTGACTGGCTTCAGCTCCTGGAGATTTGAAGTGCCCTGGAACTCATCTCTCTGCTGCCTAAATTTTTATGTTGATTGCGTGCATGCGCAAGAAACATGTTGCGTCAGCTTTCTCCACAAGCAGATTGTGGAGGCATGGCACTGTTGTGCCCAATGCCCCCACAGCCTGCAAAGGCTTGTCCCCCATCCCCCAATGCTGTGGGACGCTGCTGAAAAATCAGCCGCTGCAATCAGGGGCCGCCTCGTCATTGCAGCGTCAGCCATCCGCTGCAATGAGGGAGCAACCCGTCATTGAGGCGGGATGTGATTCTTATTGTTTGTGAACATGGCGCGCTTGCCGCCATATTCACAAACAACATCTACCTCTCATATTTATTTGCCAACGGGGATCCTACCCCGTCGCATACTGTAACCCTCCCATTTTATTGTCTGCCAGCTGGGTGTCCAATCCTCTGTCGGCAGAAAGGAATCCTTCTGTTGTTTGCTGACAGGGGTGCCCAATCCCATCAGCAGAAATGAATCCTCCCTTCTGTTGTTTGCGGACGGGTGCCCAATCCCATCAGCAGAAACAAATCCCCCGTTGTTTGCTGACAGGGTGCCCAATCCCCGCCGGCGAAATGAGTCGCCCCTTCTGTTGTTTGCCGATGGGTGCCCAATCCCAGTGGCAGAAACGAAATTCCCCCTTGTTGTTTGCCGATGGGGGTGCCCAATCCCCATCGGCAGAAACAAATTCCACCCCTTTGTTGTTTGCTGATGGGGTGCCCAATCCCCCGTCAGCTACAGCTGCCCCCCCAAGCAAGACTCTGGTGGCACAACATGCCCCTGTAAAGTAAAAAACGGTCCCACAACATTTGTTTTTTTCTTTTCTACCTGAAAAAAAGGAAACGGTCCCTCATAGTCTCCGGGGCCCCCCTCCCACAACCCGGCCCACCCACTGCGCACCCTGCCTCCCCACATCCCCCCTCACCCCATAATTACCTATGGAGCTCAGCGTGACAATCTTCTGTGGACCGGGAACACATCTGCGCTCTTCAAAGCCAACCGCAACTGAGGAAATGCCGTAAGCTGTATAATGTAATGAATAGGGTTTTTTCAACTTTAGTGCATATCTCGAGCATTTTTGGGAATTTTTTCACCAAATTTTTAACATGGGGTTTTTGGGACCCTTCCTCATGAATTCTTGAACTGTCATGTCATTAATTGGCCCCGAAAGGTGGTTTCACGGTCAATATACGGAATCAACCTTTGGGGCTGATTGATGAAACCACAGTGCCAGTGTTCATGAGGTGGGCTCTCAAAAAGCCTATGTTGCAAATTTGGTGGAAAAAATCCAAAAAATGACTGTTCTATGAGCTTGCGTTGCGCAGTTGCTGTGTACGCTCCTAACTTCGTGAATTTACAATATTTTCATGCCAGATTTTCAACATTGGCATTTTGTCACACCTCCTTGTGAGCAGTACAGCTGTCATTGTTGACATCCTGGCCAAAATGTGTTTTCGCACTTCCAGCGCAGAATAGCGCGATCCCTGTGGGACATCAGTGTTCAGGACAGATTAAGAAAATGACAGTGACACTGTTCATGAGTAGAGGTCCTAAAATGCCTATGTTGAAAATTTGGTAATGATACTCCATAAAATGACTAGAATTAGCCGCAAGCGTTGTACACCAGTACGCACGCCAGAAGCCGCTAATTTATAATATTTTCTACTCCAGATTTTCAACATTGCCATTTTCCCAGACCTACTTATGAACAGTGCAGCTGTCATTTTTCCCATCCTGGCCAAAATGTGTTTTCGCCCTTCTGGTGCAGAATAGAGCGGTCACTGTGGGAAATCACTGTTCGGGACAGATTAAGAAAATGACAATGATACTGTTCATGAGCAGAGGTCCTAAAATGCCTCTGTTGAAAATTTGGTGATGATAGCCCATCAATTGACTGTGTTACAAGTGTGCGTTGCACACTTTCCATGCACCCTTGTAGCTTTGCAGATTTGTCATATTGTCACACCAGATTTTCAACAGTGCCATTTTTCCACACCTCTTTATAAGCAGTACAGCTGTCATTTTTCACATCCTGACCGAAATGTGTTTTCACAGTTCCGGCGCAGAATAACGTGGTCACTGTGAGAAGTCAGTGTTTGGGACAGATTAAGAAAATGACAGTGGCACTGTTCATGAGCAGAGGTCCTAAAATCCCTATGTTGAAAATTTGGTGATGAAACTCCATAACATGACTGTGTTACAAGCATGCATTGAACTGTTTCCACGCACCCTTGTAACTTCGCAAATTTGTAATACTGTCACGCCACATTTTCAACAGTGGCACTTTTTCACAACTCCCTATGAACACTACAGCTGTCATTTTTCACATCCTGGCTAAAATATGTTTTTGCACTCCTGCTGGACAACAGCACGGTCACTCTGGGAAATCAGTGTTTGGGACAGATTAAGATCGACCGAGTGACGGGGAGTGATCAGCTCAACTGAGCTCTGTCGGGACTGCTGCAGATTTGTTTGTGGACAGACAAAAGCCCCAACACAAGAGCCCAGTACAAAAGGGCAGCCTGCAGCACTGGGAGAAACAGAACGAGTGAGGGAGAGGGAGTGAACGAACTCACCGAAGCGCTGGCAGGACTGCTGTGGATTTCTTTGTGGGCAGAAAAAGGTGTCAATACAGGCAGGGGCCCAGTACAAAAGGCCAGCCTGCAGCAGTGGGAGAAACAGTACAAGCAAGTGAGACAAGGGGACTTAGTGAGCTCAACGGAGCTCTATCAGGACTGCTGGGATTTCTCTGTGGGCAGAAAAAGGCGCCAATGCAGGCAGGAGCCCCGTACAAAAGGGCAGCTTGCAGCGCCAGGACAAACAGAATGAGCGATGAGAGAGGGAGACTGAGCGACCTCAATGGAGCTCTGTCAGGACAGCTGCGGATTTCTTTGTGGACAGACAAAGGTGCCAACGCAGCCAGGAGCCCCATACAAAAGTGCAGTCTGCGGTGCCAAGAGAAACAGAACGAGCGAGTGACAGAGAGGTAGTGAGCGACCTCAATGGAGCTCTAGTGTGACTGCTGCAGATTTCTTTGTGGGCAAAAAATGCGGCAACGCAGGCAGGAGCCCAGTACAAAAGGCCAGCTTGCACCGCCAGCAGAAACGGAATGCGAGGAGTGACAGAGGGGAGGAGCGAGCTAAGGAGCTGTGTCGGACTGCTTCAGATTTCTTTCTGGCCAGAAAACGCCCAATGCAGGCAGGAGCCTGGCACAAAGGGCAGCCTGCAGCGCCAGGAGACACAGAACAGCGAGTGAGGGAGGGGAGTCAGTGAGCTCAACGGGCTCTGTTGGGACTGCTGCAGATTTGTTTGTGGGCAGAAAAAGGCAGCAATGCATGCAGGGGCCCAGTACAAAAGGGCAGCCTGCAGTGACAGGAAAACCAGAATGAGTGAGTGAGTGAGCAAGTTCAACAGAGCTGCATTGTAATTGCTGCAAATTTCTTTGTGGGCATAAGAAGGCAGCAACACAGGCAGGAGCCCAGAGGGTAGCCTGCAGCGCTGGCAGAACAGAATGAGCGAGTGAGAGATGGGCAGTGAGCAACCTCAACGGAGCTCTGTTGGAACAGCTGTGGATTTCTTTGTGGGTAGAAAAAGCCACCAACACAGGCAGAAGCCCAGTACAAAAGGGCAGCCTGCAGCACCAGGAGAAACAGAATGAGCGAGTGAGAGAGGGGGAGTGAGCCACCTCAATGGAGCTCTGTCTGGACAGCTGCGGATTTCTTCCTCAGCAGAACAAGGTGCCAACGCAGGCAGCAGCCCAGTACAAAACAGCAGCCTGCAGCACTGGGACAAACAGACTGAGCCAGTGACAGAGGGCCACTGAACGAGCTCAACAGACCAACGCAATCAACATTCGGCATTGACAAATGCTTGTTTTTGTTTGTTTTTTTTGCTGACTTTTCCATTAGCAAATTATATCTTTTGGCCACTAGAGGGCCCAATTATAAGAACACTTACCTAATCCAATCCATCAGTCTTCACTGCTAAACCCAACTGTTTTTTCTCTTTTCCTTTTAGTACTCCCCCAGACCATGCCTCTCCTCAACCACCTGCTCCTGCCTCTTCTTACTCTCTCTTTCCTTCCTCCCCTCAGCTACCTCCCTGGTGCCTGCCACTCCTCTCCACCCTACACCTACCTCCTACTCATCTCCTACCGCCAACCTGGAACCCTGGCCCATGCACCTTGCCCTCCCTTGGGGCACCCCCCTATTAAGGTCTGGCCGTATGCTGATACACATGAGAATGGAACCTGGCCAAACCGACCCCCGCTGCTATCCATTGCTCTGCACTGGGACATACAGCACATACGCTATATTCGGTCTTGCAATATACGGAGACGAAACCACACCGACTATGAACAACGACAGATTGCACTAAAATTGCACTAAAACTCTTGCTGCTCTTCCTACTGATGTCAGGGAGTGTTCACCCGAACCCTGGCCCGGTTACCTCCAGCTCAGCCAGAAATGGAAAATCAGACAGGGGTCTCATCGTTGCCACCCTCAACATATGCAGCCTCCTCCCAAAGCTTGCTGCCCTTCAAATCTTTGCTGACCAGCATAACCATGATATCCTTACTGTTGTTGAAACCTGGCTGACGCCCAATACTCCTGACCATGCTATTGTGCTACAAGGCTATAATGTTTTCAGGCTTGATAGGAGGACAAAAAGGGGGGGGGGTGCAATTTACATCAAAGACAACATCACCTGTCACCCCATCTCCACTACCCCCTCTGACTCTTCTGTGCAATTCCTACTTATCAAACTACTCCTTGGGGCCCAAAATAAAGTGCTCACTGTAGTCTCAGTCTACATCCCACCAAAAGACCAAGGGATTGGTCTCTGTACAGTCCTGGGCTTTGTAAGATCCCAACTTCCCAGATCTGAGATCCTCCTCCTTGGCGATTTTAATATCAACTGGCTTGCACCTGATGTAGGAACCCACAAGGATGCTATCTCCTCAGCTAACATAACGCAGATGGTCAATTCCCCCACAAGGAAGAACTACAAGTCAGGTACCAGCATTCTCCTGGACTGGGTTCTTGCCAGCCACCCAACCCATATCAACAACTCCACTGTCCTCCCGGATTCCCTCAGTGACCATTCCCCTGTCATCTGCAACTGGTCAAATAAGTTTTGTAAGCCTCCTCCTAAAACCATTTGCAGCAGAGTCCTACCCCGTGGCCAACTGACCCATCTCAAATCCTGTCTTAGTCGGCAAGATTGGTCTCCATATACAATGCACTGGATGTTGACTTGGCCCTTGATTATTTCATCACCACATTCAATGCTGTCTGCAACTCCTACACCCCAGTGAAAAAGGGCAAAGTCAAGGCACTCTCCAATCCCTGGATCACGGCTGAGCTACTGGCTCAGTTAAAATCAAGGGACCACCTCTGGGCAATAGCTAGGGCCACAGGTGCTCAACTGGACATTCAAAACTACAAACAGACTCACAACAACTGCGCAAAACAAATATGACAGATGAAGAGTACCTACTACAAGGAAGCCCTCACCAACACCTGGGGAGATAGGAGAGCTTTTTGGGACAATGTTAGGGAAGTCACAGGGAAGCAGTCCAAATCCTCCCCAACCCTACTAATGGTTGTCGGAGCCACCACCCTTGAACCGAAGGTCGTTGCCAATTCTTTCAATTCAGTCTTCTCCGACCTTAGTGCTGTTCTCCCCCCAGACTTTTTCTCCAAAACTGACTCCCCTGCTCCAAATTCCCTACCTACCACCTCAAATCATCCGCCGTTCCACTTCAAAAAAGTCAAGGCGAATGATGTCTGCAAATACATAACAAAGGCTATCTCCAAGTCCAGAGCCAGTGGTGATTCACTGGACCTTAAACTGCTATCCCTCACCCTTGAAGAGGTATTGTGCCCATTTACCCGAATCTTCAACCTCTCCCTCAGCCTCAGTCAGGTCCCAAGCAAATGGAAATCTGCTATTGCCACTCCAGTCTTTAAAAGCGGCAACAAGTCCATACAGGGGAACTACCAGCCGATCTCTACATTAACCCCCCCCACCAAGGCCCTTGAGCGCATTGTTGCTGATCAGCTTATAGACTACCTGGACAAATATAACTTCCTATGTGCACAGCAACACGGGTTCAGGCAAGGGCACAGCACATCAACAGCCGTCCTGGAATTCACTGGAGTCCTTCACAACTCGTTGGACAAAGACCATCTAACTGGAGCCGTATTCATCGACTTTACTAAGGCATTTGACACTGTTCACCATGGCCCGCTTACCAAACAGCTGCTGAATGCCAGGCTCTCGGAGGACTCCACTGCATGGTTTAACAGCTACCTGGACCAGCACTCACAAAGAGTAAAAATCTCAGGAGTACTGTCTGACTCCAAACCTGTTCGCTCAGGCGTCTCTCAGGAATCCATACTGGGCCCACTACTTTTCAGCCTTTTCCTGAACTCCCTTCCACTATCCTGCCCAGAACAAATTATCCTCTATGCTTACGATGCTGTGCTTCTCATCCCCATAAGGACCCACAACCCTTACTTCACAACCTACAGCTTGCTTTCTCCACTGTTGAAAACTGGTTCACAAAACATAAACTGGTTCTAAACCACAAAAAGACCAAATCTATGCTTTTCTGCAGCTCGCAAAACAAACACAGGCGATACCCCCTTGATATCAATACAAGCGCTGGTAACACCCTCGAACAAGTGTCATCTTTTAAATACCTTGGAATCTCACTTGACCCTTGCCTATCTTATGGGACTCACATTGATAGTGTTGCCAGAGTGGTAAACTCACGCATTGGAATTCTCTACCGAAATAGACATCTTACCCAGGCAGCACTGAAGATTGCTATCCAGAGTTCTGTGGTCTCCATCATAGACTATGGCCTCATAATCTATGGCTCTGCCTCTACTACCGCCCTCAGGTGCATAACGACCTCCCTAAACAAGGCCTGTCAACTGCTTACTGGATCCCACTGACTCACACATATATGTGAGATTTACGCTCAAATGGGATGGCTTCAACTCACTAACCACATAAAGTACCTTACCTGCTTGATGATGAAAAAAACTACTTTGGGCCTTACTTCACCTAGTGTCCAAGCCCTCCTGCACCCAAACACTAATCCTCATAACACCAGAGGGTCTGAACATCAGCTTCTACAGGGCCCCTGATGCCGCACCATTCTGGGCCAAAGATCCTTTGCGCACCGTGCACCCAGCTGGATGAATGCCCTCAGGACTCATATCACCTCCACCTCCTCACTGGGCATATTCAAATCAAGCCTGCATCATCATCTCATAGCCTCCAGCTCATGTGACTGCCACCTCTAACTTCCCCCTTCCCCATTGAGATCAGTCACCCCGCTCTGATGTTCTTTGACAATGCCGTGAGCTGCTCTAGTCTCTTTTACGGCTGCCACCCCCTATCCTCTCACCCTTCCTCCCTGATTTCTTCTAGGTTTCTGAAATGATTCCTTGTATGTGTTATTCATGTATCCTATTTACCATGATGCCATACCTGAACTGATGAATAAGGTTGTATGCTCTCTTTAATGTTGTATGCCCATGTTTAACATGCATGTACTCTCCTGACGTGGAACCTTTGTGAAAGAGTCTTGGCTCAAAGGTAATTGTAATCCTAGATCTAAATAAACAAATAAACAAATAAAAGAAGTCCAGAGCTATATATACTGTAGTACTATAGGTGGGGTCTGACCAGGGCCTTGTAAAGTGGCAGGATAACTTCCCAAGCCCTGTTGGTCACCATCTTTTAAAACACCCCAGCATTCGGCTGTCCAGTTTGACAGTGGCTCTGCACTGCATGTCGTGCTTCACTCTTGTCTATTACTGTATGTCTCCCAGGTCATTTCCCATTTCCACTGTAACAATGCGAGTCCCACACAATATGTAAGTTCATACTCATTTTCTTCCCTCCCACAGTAGTAGCACTGTGCATTTGACTACACTGAATCTGAGACTCCATAGTCCAATTTTATTTTTCACATAGATGTTTCTCAGCCTGGTCTCATCTGGAATTGCCCCCCCCCCCCAGCCCCATCACCAATCTTTCACTTACCCAGGACTACAGTGTGGTGGGTGGCCAGCCGTGTCAGTCCTGCAAGAGCCTGCCAGGTGTGGGGGGGTGGGTGCCAGCTTTGACAGCTGACATTTTCATCCTGCCACCTATTTTTTCTCCCCAGGGTGCTGGCATGCAGTGATGCCATTATGCATCCATGTGGTGGCATTCATGCATGATAGGTGTCCAGTGGCAACCCTTCCCCTCCTGATGCTCCCAACTGTGCTGCCAACTGGTCTCCACCAGTCAGCAGTCACATAGTGGGAGCAGCATCCACCCCCCCCCCAAGAAAAGAGAGCAGTCCTTGGAATGCTCAGTCCTTCATCCCGGGCCAGCTCACAAAGGCCAACAATTGTCCCCAAATGCAGATCACCAGCATAGCAAGCAGTAGCATTGCTGCTGTGCTACCAGGCCAGCTCATAGGTCCAATTTTTAAAGGATCTGGCATGGCCCAGAGACTAAGGCCTGTATTTTCAAAGAGTTGCGATGGACGCCACATCAAGTTGCATCACTTTTGCTGTGCCTGAGCTTGCATCCAGATTAATGATGCAAAGGTGACACAACTATGATGCAGCTGCATTTGCTTCATACTTAAGGCATATCTGTGGTACAGATGTGGGCTGCATCATAGTTGTGACACTTTTTGCATCATTAATCTGAACACAAGCTCAGGAGCAGCAAAAATGGCACAACATGCTGTTGCATCCATCTTTGAAAGCACAGGCACCAGCAAAAAACTGCTATGTTATGTATTTTTTGCACATGGTTGGCATTCTCCTTTTTCGCACAGCTCAGCAAAAAATGCTATGCCTGTTAGTACTAAGCATAGAATTTTTGCACATCTGCAAAAAAAAAAAAAAAATGTGCAACCTGCTGTAAAATGTGGAAAAGGTTTCAAAAAAGGCAGTGTTCTTAAAAATTGCATGCATGCAGAAAAAATTACAGTTGTGCCAGTGTACCCAAACGTGTGCAACATTTGTTGCAGCACGTGCAAACTTTTTCCACTTTTAAAAATTCATCCTCAGGAAACCACCTAATCACTGTATTTTTAGCACTTTCCAAACTGCAATTAAAACTGCAGCAAGTATTGTATTTCAAGTTTTAAAGAAATATTAATGGTGTTCTTTTCACTGCACAGGCATATTTATTTTATTTATTTATTTATTTTAAAAGTTTTACCAGGGAAGACATACTGAGCTGGTAACAACTCATTTCCAGATGTGTCCTAAATATTCTTTATTTAAAAATTAATATTGAAGTGGGACACTGAATTGTATTATTGTCATTTTTGGCTCTGCCCTTAGTTCTTAGAACTGCAACTTTTCATGGGAAAAAGTATGGTGTCATTTTAATCTCAGTGCCTTTTTATTCCTGACACAACAGATAAATAAAAACATTGTGGTACAGAAACATGAATCCTGTCACTGTAAATCTATTTTTTTTTCTAGAAGAAAAACATTTCATAAAAGGCTGTGGTAAAAATATTTAAGAAACTAGAAACTGTGGGCCTTGGATATCTGGGAAGGAGCAGCAATGAAACATTAAGATGCACAATTGCATGGTAAATCTGAGGAACTTTTTATTTTCACTTAAACACACTTTCTGTTGCTGATGATGCGACCAGTAAATAAATGCATGAGTTAGCTGGTACCATCAGTAGCTAGTCCTGCAGTGTACTTGAAGAGGTGTGAGATGATTCGTGGATATTCTTATGATGGGAGCAAGCACACAGACACACACCTACAGTGCATACACGTACACACTAATTCTGACCCTCTTGTAAAATATTTGTTACAGCTAAATGACCATCAAACAGACATATACAACAGAGCCAGCCACGATGCAATGTAATAACTTGCAGTAAATGACATGTCACAACATACTGCATGACAAGAGTTTAATTGCCATTGAATTAGACTGTTCCCTGCAGTATACTGCAGCATTTTGTGATATACTGCAGCATTACTACATTACAGGGTGGCGCTGCTGTACCAGCCTTCTGACAGGCACACATTGACCCACTGACAAGCACACACTGACCCTTAGGCAGACACACATTGACCTTTGGACAGCCACACACTGACACTCGTACAGACATACTGTACTACATACCACCCTTGGGGAGACACACACCGATTCTTAGACTGAACAACATTAACCCCCTTAGTGACACACATTAAAGGACCACAGAAAGACATGTAGTAACCCTAGAGTGACACACAAGGACAATCAGAGAGATACATATGTACCCCCAGAGTAACAAACACATGCATCCTGGACAAACAGACCCCCAAACTGATGCATTCATGGACCTCTGGTTAGACACACACCCTCAGGCAGGTGCACAGAGCCTCTGAGTTGCACAGGTTGTCTCAGAGTGACACAATGAGTCTCATAAAAACACACACAGAAACCCCTGCATGACAATGACATGGACCCTGAACAGACACATTAACCTACGGACAGACACGCAGAGCCTCACATTGAAATAGTGTTAGACTGACAGAGCCTCAGACACATAAACACCATTACTGGACACACACACACCTTAAATGATACATGGGCCTCTGGAAAGACACACTGACCCTCAGAGTGACACAGGAAGTCTCTGACTCATCATAGCTAGCGAGAGCCTGTGCCTACGTAAAGTGTTTATATTGCCATTGTTCTGCAGTGTCTTTGCAGATACATGAGATTATTTGTTGGAGTCAGTTGGAAGTAGACACACTGTGTCACACACACACACATAAATTTTATTTATTTGTAATTGGTGACCAGGAAAGGCACACTAAACTATGAGAGAGTGTTTCTAGGTGCGTACTGGGGGAGGTGGGCCATGTTGCAAAGATCTGTTTTATTAACAGGAGAAATGTTGGCCATGGCATGGGGAAATGGAAACATAGAAACATAGACTTTGATGGCACATAAGGACCGCTTGGCCGACCCAGTCTGCCCATTTCCCTACTTACTGGATAAGCTGCAGAGCCTAGTTAACCAACAGCTTGCTTCCTCTTTCCCCCTACTAGAATTGCTTTATTTCTGTCCCATGCATTCTAGAATTCCCCCACTGTTTTTGACCCCACTACCTCCTCTGGAAGGCTGTTCCATGCATCCACCACCCTCTCTGTGAAAAAATACCCCATCTCTTTTTCGATACTTGCCATGGGATCATTAGCTTCCCCCTTGACAATGACCAGAGATAGGTAGGAGGGATACTGATTTAATGTCTTATGTAGACAAACACATACATATACAGTAATGTATGTGGACAGTAACACACACACACACCATGAGCACATACTAATGCACACATACCAACACACTCTTACACATCAATACACAGTGACTTGCATACACTTCTATATGCCTCTGATGCAGAGACAGTACTAACCTACATACAGTACATAAAGGCACACTAATACACCCAGCAACTCACAGACACAGGAACACGTGCACCAACATACTAAATACTAATGTGCACACACACAAGCACACTAATGCATACACACAGACTGGACAGGGATGCCCGTGGGAAAAGCAGGATGACATCCCAAGTGAACTACTGAAAGAAAGTATTCCTTATACACTATTTGCATTGTTTTTTTGTTTGTTTTTCTTTCTCTGAAATTCATTACATGTACTGTAATTTTGTTGTTCGTGTACATGCACCTATTGTGGTCACTTTTTCATTGCTGTTTCACTCCCTGCTGTATCCCCTCTCTGGGTTACACCTGGAAATGACCTCCAGCTCAGTGTATGTATCTTGATCAACAGATTTTGAATAAAGAATTCAGAGATCAATACTGTACTTGAGTCCTGTATTGGGAAAAACAAATTATTGGACCCAATACCATTAATCGATTTCCTATTAAAGATGAATACTTACAATATTATGGAAAACTTTGCTCTATTTGGGTATCAGGAAAATATTAGAGGAAAGAAAGTGAAGCCATATCAGGAATTTATTCCAATAAGTTATAAGAAGTTAAACTCTTACTTAAGAGTGTAGAAACCTATGGGATGTTGCTATTGCCCTTATTATTTTAGAGTTAAACTTACAGGGAACCCCTTTTTTCTTACTTTCTGGTTATGTTCCTCCAGACATCAGGTGCTTGAACACATGTTTTGGTCCTCAAACCCACACTTCAGATCCATCAACCTGCCTTCTCCCAGGGCTTACCACCTCCCAGCATTCCCTGATGGTGGAACTTTCGGGGTGGCATTGTTCTCCCTAGACATTACCAACCAGTCATTAGGGAGGATGTCTGAGTCTGTGGGTGTAGAACCTGCAGGTGGATTGGGTTCCATCATGTTGCTCTGATTGGGGGGTTCCTTCACTGTTTCTCCCAGCCCTGTAGAATGCCATATCTCTGGGATGTCATGATGCACACTTGTATTAAGTGCAGGCATGTGCATTAATGTTGGTAGTGTCTCCCCCCCCCAATCTTGAGGTCCTGACTGCACCTCTACCTGTGGTTGCCCAGGGGCAGTGTCACAGTGGGACTACTCACCTTCCTTACCTGGAGGAAGACAGAGTCCTCTGGGTTGCTCAACCCTTCTTCCTCGGCTGGCCTCCCAATGACCCAAGCTTGTCCCCAAACTCAGGTTGCTTTTGTAGCAAGTGGCAGTGTACCATGGCACCATCCAGCCAGCCCAGAAGCCACTTATAATAATTGGTGAGCATGTTTGTCATCCCCATTTCAGTTAATGCAAAATGCCATAATAAGTGGGTGTGACATCACACCCAGATATTATAACATTTGTTTGCAAACACTCACTTGGAATGCTTTAGGAACAGCGTAAGCTGCAATCAGTACTGTCAAAGCTGGGGCGATCAACGGGAAACTCAAACCGCAAGCCTCAGTCAGTGATTAAAGAAATGAAAAGAACTCAAATATAAGAACAGTTATATGTAAAGTTTCGAAGTTAGTAGCTACAATTGTTCCCTGTACTCTATTCTACTGTGATTTACCAGACCCAGTTTTCTGTGCTACTTTCTGTTTCCGGCGCTACTGTTTCCAGCACCACTAACGCACTAGTTATTTTCCTAAAATATATGTATCTCTGCTGGGTGAAAGTTGTATGATTCACAATACAGTAGTTCAAAATGAAATGCCCACGTTTGTTTTATCCCAGTTCAGTGCACGTTCCAATAAAACATGTTTTTCCAGTGAAAACAATTGCATTTGCTTTCTAAATATTGGACCAGTTATTTTGAAAAATAATACTCAGAGTACCTGTGTGTTTATGAGGTTTTTTTTTAATACTCCTTTGGTCTGTGGTGACCTTATAAACCTCATGACCTTAGATCTCGAGGTTTGTGGGTCATCACACACCTCAGGTGTGTTTAAAAAACTCTAGCACACAGATGCCTGAGCATTATTCTATCTTTAATATCTAAAGAAAGTCAGGGATATCGCTTGGTTCAATATGGATGTTATAGTATCAGCAATTGTAAATGTATTAATAAGTGTGAACATGTGCAGTCTTAGCTGGCAGGATAGGTTGAAAACCATTTTAATCCGCATGCTTCTTTCTGTAAGGATTTGGGAATATAAGTTAGAATCACTTGAATTCATAGACTTTTTTACATTTTGGCATTTGCTGGTTGGCATGTAGCATTAGCTAATGTTCTTCTACTAATCCTTTCAGAAATACCTTTTTCATGAAAAGTTCTCTACAGTGTTATTATTCTTTTTAAGTCAATTGAGTGTATGATTTTAATAATGCATAATGTCTTTTTGATGAAATAATAATATGTATATTAGTGTACTACAGTATGTTCTAAATGCATTGTGTCTAAGGTTGGTTGGTTCTTCAACATTAAGGCATATAGTGAAATATACTAGAGATAAGATTTTACTTGATTATATGAAAGAAACAAGTACCATATCTGCAAATATTTAAAGATTTACTTGCAAACAGAGACAAAGCAAAGTTTGAAAAACATACTTTGATCATGGGCTGTAGTAAAATAGAAATCTTTTCTGCCACATAGACCTTTTAAAACTTTTTAAAACAGACAGCACTTATTTCATACTCGGTAAAACATACGTGTTTGACAACTGCTAACTAAAACATGGCAGTTTAAGAGCACAGTAGCTGAGAAATAAGAAACTCACAGTACAGAAGTTAATGCTATCCATTTTATCCACTAAGAAACTCACAGCACAGAAGTTAATGCTATGCATTTTTCCACTCCTTCACAATCACGTGATCTGAAATTCATATCACTATATGATTGAAGCTGCCTGTTTCAGCAAGAAATACAATCATATGCGGAAATTACATGAATGATTCTGATGTTCCCACATTCATTAAAGTTTTAACTGCTGCACTGCTGGAACATTCTTAAAAATCTTTAAGAAAAGTTAAAATGAAGCTGATTTTGACTGCCCAGGTGTGTTATATAAAACAAGTACTAGAAAAGTGCTGTATACTCATGAAATACTGTCTTGGGGGTCTAAAAAGATAACATATCCCCTTGCCCTTTAGCTTGTGGCTTATAACTATGCTAGACACATTGACTGCATAATTTCTATGTACACTACAGTTTTCTAGCATTTATTACACATATAATAAGATTCTCCACATCAGACATGACCAAGGAATATAGTCTAATTTGGTACAATTGGCATGAGATAGCTACCCAAACATCTGTGTTCCATGATAATGCCCTCAGTTTTGAACATCATTGCTTAATTATATTAATCATGGAATTATTTTAGCTAATCAATTTTTCTAAACATTGCAGAATCTCTTATTTTGATAAGACTGTAATAATTTAATAGCTTGGCTTTCCGAAGTTCTTACTTTTGATAGAATGCTCCGTGTTTTTTGAAATGATTATCACTGTTTGTTGTGTATAATAAAACAATAGCTGCTCAGCTTCACTTTGCAATCCTCGGCTTCTACCCTAAGAGCTCTTGCGGAGACAGTCATAGCCAAAACCATGACAGGCGCAGTGACCGTGCATATAAACAGGCATTAGTTTTTGCTTTGTTTTTTGCTATGGCTTGGCCTGTATATCAGGTACTGGAGGTAAAATCCAGGTATTGGTCAGTGTATTTTAAAGTTATTGTCTATGTGCTAGCCAGTACATACTTTCAAAAGGATTAATTTTCCTAGATATGACCAGAAGGCAAACTGTACTGAGATGTAAACAGTGTGATCTCCCTAGTTGATAGGTGCCCCCCCACGAGCAATTAACTCTTTGACCTCCTTGATCACATCTGGAATTGCCAGTTACTATTGGCCCATGATTCTTGCGCTGTCCGTTCACCTTTTGTCTTTATTATGTTGGTTTACCTGCATTTCATGCCTGCCCAGCTGTATTGTGTTTCTTTTTTTATTACTCTTGCACCGTACTGTACTGTGAATTCTGCATTTTGCATTTTGTATTTTATTGTGCCATCCAAACTGTATTGTATGTTAATACTTTTGCACCTTACTGTACTGTGTATTATGTAGTTTGTATTTTATTCTGTATATTGTGTTTTATTTTTTCTGCATCTTTGTTATTGTCTACTTCCTCACACCCTTCCCCCAGATGCATCTGGAAATGAGCTGTTATCAGCTCATTGCCAGCTGTTACCAGCTTGTCTTTCCTGGTAAAACTTTTGAAATAAATAAACTGGGAATTGAATGCAAGCAAGCAGAATTAATGCTCTACCACCTGAGCTAAAATGCCAAACATCGCACAATCACAGTTTTTCACAAACTTCAAATCCTGTAGCTGGCAATGAGTTATTGGAGCATTATTTGCCAGCTCAAATGATTTTTGAAACATAAGTAGAAATGTAGGGGGTCAATGTACTAGGTCCCTTAAAGGTTCACCTCTCCATCTTTCCTGAGGAGGCCAGCCTGAGTTACCAGGTGGGTGTGCTACACCGGCCTAATGTAGCACTGTTCTTCCACCTGGAGTGGCAATATGGGATACCTGACTGCTAAAACACAAAGCTATCACCCTGAGGAAACAGTGCATAAACTGCCTATACAGTCCCGCCCTCAAAACAACTGACACAACAAGCAATGACAATTCCCAAACCATGAAATGCAATTCAAACAAATGATTTTATTTAAAAGAGAGGGTATAGAAAGAACAAGGGGGCAGCGAGGATGAAATGAAAGCAATGAAGTAGCAGTATCTCTATACTCTAAGCAATAAAAGGCTAATGCTTTAGGCAAGAAACATTTCAATACTTTGCTCCATAAACTCTGCCCACCCCTTGGCAATCCTCAAACCTCAATGCAGGTGCACCCATCTTCATTCCTCCAAAGATCATGGATGAGAGATCTCTCAATAATTGCAGTGGGTACCACACTGGGGACCCTGATGCTGCTAGCAGGGTTGAGCTTGGTGGCATGCTTTAAAAGAATCAAGTAAAATATTTTTCAAACACAACTTTGGCAGAGTACAACTTTGAACTAATAACAAAGGAAAAAGGGACCCCTATTTGTAATCTAAATGGGATTTGGCAACCAACTGTTTTCCACAGATCTTCTGCCTGGGCTTTCACACTGGGTTAGTCCTGCCCAGGGCTTTTCCTTCAATTCCTGGCACACTAAACAGTCTCCCCAGATTCAGCATCAAACCCTGGGTTTTACTCACAATTCTGATGCCTCAAATGCTACCTTTGGTACAGGTTGCTAGAACAGGTTGACTGGATGCAGTGGCTGGGACGCTGGCTTCCCCAGGGTTGCTGGTGGCTTTTATCCACTTTACTTTTCTCTCTACTTGTCTTGCTGAGGCTTGGGACCTGGATCTAGGCAGGTGTATTCTTGGACTGGAGATGCTGTAGGAGCTGATCCCCTGCAGTGGTTCTATGTGATAGCGGTGATCGCAAAACCACGATCACCATTAGGATGAGTGTACATCGCCGAAAAGCAAATCGGTGATATATACTTGCCGGCGAACAAACAGCAAACAACTGGACTTAGTGTCTATGCGGGGGGGGGCTGTGCCCACCACCCTCCCCTTGCAGGGGGCTTTGTCCCCTCACCCCCCCCGCTTAAGGATTACTAACTCCAGGAGGGTGTATGTCGGAGAGGGGGTGACACTCCAGATTGCCCCCCCCAAAATGGCAGCAGCAGCCAATGGTAAAAGTTTTCCCCTGTTCCCCAGCCACAAACCCAGTACCTGCTGCACTGGAGCTAGCCACACTGACCAGCACACCACATGCCCAGCTCGGTTGCAGCAGGCACACTACCCCCTTAGAAAACCTCTTCCCTATCCCTCCCCTTCCCTTCGCTATTCTCCCCTTCCAGTTGCCCTCCCCTATGGTCACCTTCTCATAGGGTCACTACCCTTGCAGGGTAGCCCGTAAGGATAGCACTGTTTATGAGTCTCCATTTTGATGGTCATGCAAATTCAGTTGCTATCCTAACTGGGTATCCCCTGCAGTGGAAAAGTCTGTGGAGGGTCAGGAAAACCCCAGCTCCAATTTGCCCTTTAAACAGTAGTTTCACTGAAAACTTCTTTTCTTCTCACAAACCCTTTACTCTGGGATCCGAACACTTCTAGTCTGCCAGGTCTGCAGGTCCTGGGAAGCCATTGGCTTGCTGGCTACAGCAGAATAAGCTGCGTGCTGCATATTCAGGCAGACTTAATAGACCATGATGGCCTGTTTCTGCTGGCATGTTCATAAGTTTGTATGTATCTTTACACACAGTCACTTTCCTTCAAGTCTGACTGAACTGCCATAAACTCTGGAAAATATTCCCTTTTATACAGGCAGGAATTCAACGCCTGATTGACCAGACTTGTTCACAGGCAAAACTGTCTCTGGCTCAAGCTGTCTCCTCATTGGTTGAAATTAATGGGCAAACTAGATTCAACTTTCCACCCCTTCCCATGATGCTCTGCAGTCTCTGATCACTGATGATTGTTGCCATCTTTGTTTATATTCTGTGAGTTCACTTTGGCAGCTTGCTGGTGCTTTCAATAAAGTTGCACAGCATTGTTTTCATCATGTCCCTGCCCCTCTTGCTGTTCTGGACCCAAGGGTGTGCTTTTTAAACTGGGCACTTAACCCATTGCAGAGTCAGGAGCTTGGATGTGGGAGGGGGCTGTCCAAGCCACTCTCCCTGTTGGTGGGCTTGAGCACTTGCATTTTTTTCGGTTCATAACCCGCTGACTGCCCTGGGCCAGGAAACCCTTTCCACACAGCCCAATGGCAGGATTTTACTGTTTCCCAGCTCTACTTCTCCTCCAGAGCAGGGACATGCACTGTGGAGTGGGCACATGGCCTGATTCAACTGTTGGAGCTCTGACTCAGAAAATGCACTACTGCGCATGTGCAGCGGCACATCCAAAGATGCCGTATTACTCCATCTCCCATTCCCTAGCCCTCTTCACTACTTGGCATAGGAAATGCATACAACCCAGCTGCTCCTCCTTCTTCTTGCCCCCCTGCATTGACCCCAGGGACACTGGATGGGCCTGAGGAAAGAGGGGGACATGCAGCAATGGCCACAGACTCTTCCCTGGAGCTCTGGTTTAAGTTCCACCAGGATTCCTGGCTACAGACACGAGTGCCCTGCTGGTCCCCACATCTGCAGCCCGGGGGGACTGGAGGGTGAAGACATGGTCTGGGCACTAACAGGAGGAAGTAAGATAAGCCTCAGATTTGGGGGAGGGCTTACAGTGATGGGAAGAAATGATGAGACACAACGGGGAACTGAACCCAGCCTTTGGAATATTGTCTTATGTTTTTTTTGCCATCTAAACTGGCTGGCCTTAGCTTCCTGCTGTCATCATCTTTCTCAAACTGCTAATCTTACAGCTGGGAATAATTTAGAAACCAAGGAATTATTGGTGCAATATGAGCCACTACTGAGCATTATTGAAACAAATTGTAATAAGAAAGATTTAGAGTTTAAGACAGGTAGTGACTGCAGAAAAGCTCACCCTAACCATTTTGCCAGAAAACATAGAAACACAGAAAGTGATGGCAGATGGGGACCAAAGGTCCATCTAGTCTGCCCAGATCCTACCCCCTTACTCAGTTACTTTTTGTAACTGTCCCTTTGTGCCTATCCCAAGCTGATTTAAATCCCCATTCTGTTTTGGATTCAATGACTTTGGCAAGTAGGCCATTCCATGGACCAACCACCCTTTCTGTGAAGAAAAACTTGCGCATGTTGCCTCTGAATCTACCCCCAGTTTCATGTTGTGGCCTCTTGTTCTCGTGGAGTTATTAATGAGAAAGAGTTCCTGGGTGAGAACTCTGTTTATACCCTTTAGGTACTTGAATGTCTCAATCATGTCCCCCTCCCCCCATCTCTTCACTGCTCCAGGGAGTAGATGTTGAGCTCCCTTAATCGGTGTTCATAAGACAACTCATGGAGACAGTGAATCATTTTAGTTGCCTCCTCTGCACTGTCTCCAGTCTGTCTGTCTTTCCTGAGGTAAGGCCTCCAGAACTGGACACAGTACTCAAGGTGGGGCCTCACCAGGGACCTGTACAGTGGCAGGATCACCTCCCTGATTCTACTTGAGATGCCCCTATCTATGCATCTTAGCATTTTGCTGGCCCTTATTGCTGCTTTTTCGCATTGACTGCCCACTTTTAAATCATCTGAAATGATAACTCCCAGATCTCGCTCCTGCTAGGTGATTGCTAGTCTCCCCGCCCTCCCCCGGTGGTAGTCAGTACCCAGGTTGTTCTTACCCATATGCATGACATTGCATTTTTTTGCATTGAATTTTAGCTGCCACATACTTGACCATTTTTCAAGCTTGAGAAGGTCACTTCTCATTTGCTTCACCCCCTTTGTCATATCCACTCTGTTGCAGACCTTTGTGTCATCTGCAAACAAACATACCTTCCCTCCCAACACATCTGTGATGTCACTGATGAACACATTGAAGAGTAAAGGTCCCAGGACGGTCCCTTGTGGCACACTGCTGGTTGCTTCCCTGGCTTCTGATGCTGCCCCATTTACCATCACTGTTTGGGTTCGCTGATGAAGCCAGCTTCCTACCCATGGTACCACTTCCTTCCCTACTCCTGTATTCTCAAGTTTATTTAGCAGCCTTCTGTGTGGGACAGAATCGAAAGCTTTACTAAAGTCTAGGTAGATGACATCCTCGGCACCTCCCTTGTCCACCACCCAAGTAACCAAGTCGAATAACTCAATCAGGTTGTCTGGCAAGACCTTCCCATTGTGAACCTGTGCTGCTTGCCATCCTGCTGTTCAGTTTCCTCAGAAATGCTGTTATCCTTTCCTTGAGCAGTGATTCCATCAACTTTCCCACCACTGAGGTGAGACTAACTGGGCAGTAGTTCCCTGCTTCTTCTTTGCTACCACTCTTGTAGATGGGGATCACTATTGCCTTTTTCTAGTCCTGTGGGACAATCCCTTCCCTCAGGGATCTACTACATAGGTCTGCTAGGAGTTCAACCAGTTGATCATTCAGTTCCCACAGTATGCGTGGGTGGATTCCATCCAGACCCATGGCTTTATTCACATTCATTTTTTTTAATTCTGCCTTTACCCTTTCTGCTATGAACAGGCTTGTGTCCACCCCCTTTTCTGTTATTTTGCCCCCCTTTGGGGTGGATCCATTGCCAGGCTCTTCCTTTGTAAAGACAGAGCAGAAGTACTCATTGAAGACTTTTGCCTTTTCTGTGTCTTCTTCTACCTTTTTCCCCATCCCTGTTTAAAAGCCTGACAATACCTCCTTTATTTTTCTTTTTGTCACTTATGTACCTAAAGAAGGTATTTTTGCCTTCTTTTACCCCCCATGCCAAGTCTTCCTCTGTTTGTGTCTTCACTGCTTTGATCACCCTATGTGCTTCCCTCAAGTTACTCCTGTATACCTCCCTATCCTTGTCACTGTTACAGCTCTTGTACATCTCGAATGCTTGTCTCTTTTCTGTTACTGTAGTTGCTACCTCTTTTGTGAACCATAGCGGATTCCTTCTTTTTCTTGTCATACTGACCAGCCTGAAGCATTTCTCAGTTACTTCTTCCAGTGCCTTCCTCATGTGTCCAACATTTTTCCACCTCTCCATTTTAATTTTTCTTGAAGTTAGCTCTGAAGCAACTTCTCATTTGGGCAAAATCTTTTTTTTTGAAATCAAGGACTCTGGTCTTAGAGTGGCTTGATTCCTCTATCTTGCTGACCTTAAGCCAGATTTGTGGTCGCTCGATCCCAATTGGCACCCCACTTCCACCTCCTTTACCTTGCTACTCTTAGTGAGCACCAGGTCCAGGATTGTGTTTTCTCTAGTAGGGGCCGTTAGGACCAGCCCCTCTCAGTGCATCAAGGAAGTTTATGCGTCTAGCTGTGGATGCTGTGCAGGAAATCCAGTTTATGTCTGGGAGACTGAAATCACCCAATAACATGACCGCTCCCTTATCAATCATATTCAGTATGCTTTCCAGTAGTCCTTTGTCTGCTTCTGCCCCTTGCGAGGGAGGCCTATATATCACCTCTAGTCTGAAGACTTATTTATTTCCTGGTTCAAGTGTGACCCAGAGGACCTCTGAGTTGTCTTGGGTTCTTTGGACTTCCATGGCTTTTATGTCCTCTCTTATATACAAAGTTACCCCCTCTCCTCTCTGTCCCTTCCTGTCCTTCCTGAACAGGGTGTAGCCTGGGATGGCACTATCCCATATATGGTTGTCATCAAACCATGTTTCAGTTTCTGCCACCCAGTCCAGTCCAGCCTCTGCCATTGTAGCTGTTAGTTCCAGGATTTTGTTAGCCAGACTGTGGGCATTAGTCACCATTGCTTTCAAGTAACTGGCATCCTTTTTACTTTTTGTTTTAGTGTACTGTGTTTCCCATTCGACCCTACAGTGCTC
Source organism: Neoceratodus forsteri (assembly GCA_016271365.2). Lineage (NCBI taxonomy): Eukaryota > Metazoa > Chordata > Ceratodontiformes > Ceratodontidae > Neoceratodus > Neoceratodus forsteri. The sequence continues at coordinate 680,127,598 of CM057454.1, forward strand.
TTTCTGTTTTTGCTTATGGGCTCGATGGTGGAGTTCTTGCCAGGATCTTGGGGGGTGGTGGTGACTGAGGTTCCATTTCCATGGATTTGTTTGGTCACCCCCTCCACTCCTTCTAGTTTAAACAACTGGCAAATACATTGAGTTTTTACCCTAGTGCCTTCACCTCCTCTTGTTGAGGTGAAGGCCATCAAATTTAAAGTAAGATCTTCCCCAAAAATCATTCCAGTCGCCGATGAAAATGTGGCCCTTGTCTGAGCACCAATTGCGGAGCCATGAATTTAGTTCCTTGATTTCAGTTTCCCTAATTTTCCCTTGGCCTTTTCCCTTTTCCCATACTGGGAGTACCTTGGAGAAGGCTAGGGTGGATGAAAGAGAGGTCAGTCTATCCCCCAGATTAGAGATATGTGCTTTTGCTTGTTTGATGGAATAGTCAGTGATATCATTTGTTCTGAGGTGAACAATGATGCCTTTGATGTTATCCAATCTATGTACAAGATTCTCAATGCAGCCTATATCCCTTTTTGCTGTGGCCCCAGGGAGACACTTGACAGTTATTCCCACTTGGTTGGTATCTTGCAAGTGGAATTTGATTCCTCGAATCACGGAGTCTCCCACAATGATCAGGTTATTTTTTACATTGGTAGAAGCATTTGTCCGGGCCTGTTTGTCCTGTTGCTGTGAGTGGTGCAGTGGAACCCTGTCCCTTTGACCCACATTGGTGTTTTCTTCCTCTCCTTATTTAGGCACTTGTGGGAACCTGAAGTTTTGTTTTGTAGTGCCTTTTAGGCTAGTGCCACACTGGTGCTGCTGCATACTACTTTGCCACTATGAGCAGCTGCCTGATTCCCTGCATGTCCTTGCTAGCAGGACAAACCTGTTTTGCAGCTGCATGTTCTTCCTGTGATTGCTACCTCTTTGGTGAGCACTGTTGTGGTTGGCTCTGCCCCTTTGCACAGCCTGGAAGCCCCTGGATGGACTGTCCTTTGTGGTAGAGGGATGATATCAGGGTGTTGGTGGTGCTGGGGTGGATTCCAAGCCCTTGTGAACTGCTGTAATTTATGGTTTAGCTGGGAAATTGTTGCCCATGCTTCCAGGAGGTGGGCTTGGAGGTCTTTTATGGCTGAGCACAGTGGGCAGTGGCGAATTTTGTTGATCCAGGCCCTGTAAAAGAGTGATCTGCATTGATTACAATGCACAATGCCCATGTCTGGTTGTTTTATGTAGCTTAGTGATGAGACTACAGTTGTGGTAGGTCTGTGCTGGATTCAAGCACAGGATGACTTTTGTGGATGGAAGAAAGGTGTAGGATCTATCTTTAGGAGTGTGTTAGTGGACAAAACACAAGAATGCTGTTGGGGGGAGAAAAATATTTTTTTTTTCTAGGTGTGTTTGGAAGAAAGTTGCAGGATGTACCTGGCTAGGATAAGTTAATGGAAGAAAAGCAAGAGAACTACAGGAGCAAAAAAGTGACTGAAGGTGGGTGTTATTATCACTTTAGTGTACCCTAGAGAGAGAGAGAGAGAGAGAGAGAGAGAGTTTGAGTTGCTGAAGATACAGTAGTTCCAGGTGTCTCCTGTTAGTAATGGTCAGGTAATACGCCTCTTTCCTGGAATGAGAGGAAGTGAGGGAGTAAATAAGAAGATGACCCTGGGATGGGTGGGATTAGAGAGAGAGAGAGAGAGAGAGAGAGAGAGAGAGGGAGGGTGGGTAATTTGAGGGTGCTCGTCATTGAAAAACAATCAACAACAATTGTGAAGATCAGTGAAACTCAGCAGACAGTAAGGCTAGGGGCTGGATCACACTTGGTGTATACCTCCTGGGGTTGCCCTTTGTGTCTGAGCTGTTGCTTCTGGCTGAGAACTTTCTTTTAGCCAACCACTATTTCAGTAGTGAGTACAGCAGTTGGTGAAGATCAGTGAAGCTCAGCGGACAGTAAGGCTAGGGGCTGGGCTGCTCTTGGTGCATGCCTCCTAGGAGTGCCCTTTGTGTTTGAGCTGTTGCTTCTGGCCGAGAGCTTTCTATTAGCCGACCAGCAGTACAAATGCTAATTTACATAAAGCAGCCAGGAATTCTGGGTAAGTGTTCCAACTACTCCTTATGCTGAGAGAGCATCCGCCGGATGGGTCTGAGCAGAGAGAGTGAGGAGAGAAGCCGCCTCAGCAGAAAGAGGAGCCCAGACTGTGCACTGCAAGGGGGATTCACCCAGGTAGAACCACTGTCAAGGAATCCCTGCTTCTGCACCTGTCAGAGTCTGCTTTCCCTCCATGATTGGTCTCTCTCCCAGTCGGTGAAGATCAGTGAAGCTCAGCGGACAGTAAGGCTAGGTCTGGACCTCACTTGGCGTATGCCTCCTAGGGTTGCCCTTTGAGTCTGAGTTGGTCTGCCATAGCACCAGGATCTGCCAGAGCACAGGGATGGTATTACATGGACCTATCTTTAATGCCCAGTTAGGTCAAATTATTTTGTTACCATTCCTATTTGTGTTTCAAAAATGCTTGGTAGTGGCTAATACTTCATCAATTATTCCCTGACCTCTGACTATAACTGAAGCAGCGAGACAGTGGTTATGGCCAATTCTATCTCAAACTTATCAAGTGACAGTTGATTAGTAAAATACATTCTAAAGAGTTTCTAATGTGATTGACTATTTACCCCGAGGAGTTGAAACAGACAGTCTATAATGGCAATACTGTAACTCACAAAATATGCTGACTGCCTCATTGAGGAGTATTCTAAGTATGGACGTCCAAGGATTTCTGCCTTTTGGGTTCAGCTATCTTTCACAGATGACTCCATGGCAGCAAGTGGTGGGGTAACCACATGGCATGTTAGAATGCTAGGTTTATACCCTGAGGCTGGGATGACCAGACCAATGGCCAGCAGTGTGGGCAAAAGAGCATTTGCAAAGGCACGCTCCTTCTGGGAGAGGATGGAGCAGCGTACTGCTCCATGAGCAACTCCTGTTGGTAGCGTGGTGGTGACTTGAGTGGCATGGATGACAACACACTGCATGCCTTCCCAGAGAATGGCAACACATGCAGACACAAAGGAAGGGCGAAGAGGGAAATACAGCCATTCACTGATACTGGGATTTTTGCAAGGCAACCCCTGTGGCTGTTTCAAAGGTTGAAGTCCAGGGCAGGACTTCAGTCCTCAGGCTCTGAAACTATTTCTCTGAGTCCCAGGCTGGGAACTCAAGCTGTAAATCAACTCAGAAGCTGTGCTGAGGAAAACACATCTATCTCATGTTCTGGCACATCTCATCTGGCTTGGCACTCTGCAGATGTCCCACTTCTCTTAGTTCTAGTGTTCATTTGCTTATCAAGTCATGAAGCGGACAAGAGACCCTCTGGTTAAACTATTTTTGTATACCTTGTCTTAGTGGACTATGATTCCCAGAAGCCTTTGCTTTGTCTTCCTGTTGCCCACGACGTTCCGTGATTGACTGATGCTATAAGGAGGTTTGTCCTGAGCCTAAGAAATAGAAGCATAGAATTTGTTGGCAGATAAGGACCCCTTGGCCCACCCAGTCTGCCCATTTTTCTCTGCCTATACTGTCACTGCAGACCCTACCTGATCTCTGCCTGTCTCCCCTCTGCTTTCCAATTAATATTCCCTTGTGCTTATCCCATGCATGCTTGAAGCCCACCACTGTTTTCACCCCACTACCTCTGCTGGAAGATTGCTCCAGGCATCCACTACTCTTTCAGTGAAGAAATACTTCTTCACATACCTACTAAATTTTCCCCCATCCAGCTTCATTGCATGTCCCCTTTTCCTTGTACACACTCTCCTATGAAAAATGCTCCCCACCTGTACCTTGTTCAACCCCATGGGTATTTATAGGTCTCTGTCATGTCCCCACCTCCTTTTACAGGGTGTACATATTGAGATCCCTTAGTCTCCACTCATAGGGCTTCTAATGCAGCCCTTGCATCATTTTAGTTGCCCTCCTCTGGAAAGACTCCACCCTGTCTATGTCCTTCGTGAGATGTGGTCTTCAGAACTGGACATATTACTCCAGGTGTGCTCTCACCAAAGATCTACAAAGTGGCAACACCACCTTCTTTCTTCTGCTGGTGATAACCCTTTCTATGTACCCCAGCATCCCACTGGCCCTACCTACTGCCTTGTTGCACTACCTCGACACCTTGAAATCATCAGATATGATTACTCCAAGTCCTATTCCTGTTTGGCGATTGTCAATACCTCTACACCCATTGTATGCTCTGCCTCTGGGGTTTTTTGTGCCCTAAGTGAAGGATTTTGCACTTTTTGCATTGAAACCCAGCTGCCATACACTTGAACACTCCTCAGGTTTTCTCAGGTCTCTGCACATTCTTTCCACATTCTCTCTACCCCTTGCGGAGCATCCACTCTAATGCAGATTTTGCTGTCCGCTACAGCTCTTAATGTCACTTGTAAAGATATTAAAGAGGACTGGTCCCAGTACTGAGCCCTGAGGTACCCCACTGGTCACTTTCCCCCCAAGTGAATTCTGTTCACAACTACCCTTTGCCACCCATATTTCATACCCAGTTTGCCACCTTAGGATCCACTCCCAAACTGCCCAGTTTCTTTATGAGCCTCCTATGTGGTTTGGTTTTGAAGGCCTTGCTGAAGTCTAAGTAGGCTACGTTCACTGCACCTTCTTCATCTGTTTTATTGGTTTATTTGTTTTATTGGCCACCCAGTCTAAGAAATCTATCAGGTTTGTCTAACATGACTTCCCCCCATGAGCCTCTGAGAACCTCCTGACTGGGTCCCCACAGTATGACAAACTGACAACCTCTGACCCCTTCCCACAGTCCTTTGGCTCCAGAGGAATAACAAAGATGGCAGCACCCATGCCTGCATAGGCATTTTTATCTATTTCAAACCATCCAGCCCTCATCGCAACGTTTGTCCATCTTCTCATTGCCAACAGGCACCTACAAGAAGAAAGTTCAAGCAAGGAAGTGTGGCACACTCAAGGGAGTAACTGGTGATGGTGCAGAGCAAGGCAGCTAGCCTATACAGTAACAAGAAAAAGAAATGTCTCATCACTCGCATAGTCAATAATCCAGGCAGAAAGAAGTTTAAAATATTTATTCCATCACCACAGAGGTCCAGATTAGCACCCAAATGCCCCAAGAAATTTGAAATATTTATTCCATCACCTTGGAGATCTGCCTAGTCTGGACCTCCGTGGTGATGAAATAAATATTTTAAACTTCTTTCTGCCTGGTTTATTGACTCGCTAAGTGCCAAGCCGTTTCTCTCTCTCTTACCTACAAGAAGAAAGTAGCTACAGAATGTGTAGTGTGCACAACTTCCTGCTCTGTTGTCAAGGTCAGGAAAGGGCAGTGGAAGCATCCAAAAAACACTTCATTGTGCTCCGCCCTGTGCACAGCTTTCTGTGTGTGTGCCCTGCTGACCCCTGGCAAGGAGCCAGGTTTTCATTTTAAAGTTCCAGTCCTTTGTCGTGAGTGGCAATGCCTATCTTGCTCCCATGAAAACGATTCATTGCCATGATTGTATGCATCATCAGACACAAAGAAGAAAGGGTTACATGTCATAACAACGATCACAGAATAGTGATCGCAATTACAGCAAGTGTACATTGCTGAAAAAAAAGGTGACGTACTATTGCAGTGACAAAAATAGGCAAAAATGGAAAAAGGTTGTTCTGCGGTGGGGGGGGGCTGCACCCCTGCAACCCCCCATATAAAGATTACTAACTCCAGAGGGAGTGCATGTCGGAGAGGGGGTGAAATTCTGAAAATAAAACAGTACAGTGAACAAAAATGCAAAAATTCAGTATCCCTCCCCAGCCCTGAACACTGCACCCTCCCCACTGTAGCCAGCCACCCTCATCACTCTACCAAGGCACCAGCTCGGCAGCCTCTTGCTGCACTACCCCTTAGATACCCTCCCTCCTCTTCCTGTCTCCCTCCCCTTCCTCCTGTTGCCCTCTTCTCCCCCCCTCCGTTGCTACCTTTGCAGAGTAGCCCACATAACTGTTGCTACCCTTGCAGGGTAGCCCACATAACAGGCACCAAAAGTGAATCACTCATATTCGAGTTGCTCACTTTCAGTTGCCATTATGATGGTATACCAAAGACAGCTTCCTGTCTCCAAGGCTGCCTGGTCCCACTACAGAAATCCCATGGGGACCGGGAGCAAGTGGCTGATATTATTGGAAGGGTAGCAAGGAGAAGAGGTGGTGAGAGGCTGGGGTTCCATCGTTGTGCTCTCAGGCAGGAATCATGAAGCTAAGTCCCTGATTTAGGAGGGAAAATACACTGGTAAACTTGCTTTCTGGTGTCTGCCCGAACCACTGGAACACTTTTCACCTAGAGTTGAATACCACCCCCACCAATGAAATCTGTAAAATCCCCTGAAACATATTTATTTTCTTTAACATTTAATCAGTAACAGAGTTCTTCTTTTTGTAGTTCATCCTCAGTTTAAATATTGCTCTGTGTAAGTTTGTTTTTGTTTGTATTTTACAATTTGCTTAGTAATGATAGCCCGCCTGAGATGCAACATTTCAGTTCCAGTGTAGTCCTACTTCTACCCATCTCCACAGCTGGGTGGACTGGAGAGAACTGAGATGTTAACTGATTTGCTCAAGGTCAAACAGTGAGATGTTTTTGGCTCTGGTGAGATTTGAACCTGTGATTTCCTGCTTTCATAGTTAGAGCTCTGACCAAACTGCCTTCTAAATGGCCTTAAACATCTTGTAAAGCTACGGTATAAATAAAAAACTTTACCTTACACTACTTTATTGACAAAAAAAAAAAAAAATGGTTTTCAACATTTTGCAATGGTTTTCAACACCTGCACTACAAAGGGCCACATTACCCAGAATGCTGTGCAGGTGAAGCTAGGGTCACACACATGTATGTAGTTATGTACAAAGATCCTATTTTGAGGTTTCACTCATCATTTCACAAGACACTTCAGGAGGATGTCACCTAGTGACTTACTTGTCTTCCTGACAAAAAGAAAATAGGCAAGCGGACAAAAAAAAAAGAAAAAGCTTTGATGTTGTGTCTCCTGATGTTTTTAAAATACAGCAACTGAGTTTCTAATCAGACAGAATTCTACATTCCACTGAAGGATACAAATTGCTGTTCCACTTCTTATTTGTGAAAAAGCCAAAACTGTCTGAAGGGTGAAATGTCAGGATTAGACTTATCACAGTTACCCCAACTGCACTAAAAACATAGTGTAAGTCATTGCAGCACGTTGAAAATCCAGAATCACTTGCTGGCATATGGCTCAGTCAAAAGCATTCATAGCCACTGGCACCCCATCATTGAAGCCTGTAGGCCCTCTTCTTAGAAGGTGCTTGCCATAGGAACAATATTAAGATACTCGTTAAGGGAATAGGACCCTATGTAGAAAAGCAAGAGAATCATCTACAAAAGTGAAGAGCTGTGATTGAGAAACAAAGTGAGAGAGAAAGAAGTGTTGAAGGATTGAAACCCAAGATGTAAAAATAGAAAAACAGCACAGAATTTATATTTGTTTTGCTGCATAACATTTAAAAAAAACTGAAGGTACAGTACAGTGTAATAAATGGATTCTAAGACGTGCAAGGGATCCAGCAGTGTTACATTTTGAATCTGCAAGAATAAACTACCCATTAGAAGTCTCTGTCTATGCCACCATTAACCTCACTGTCAAATAAATATAATTAAAGACAACAAACGGAATGGATCACGGAGCAGTTTTGCCAACTAACTGGCTACTCCTCCACTTTCTAATGGTTAATTAGTAATTCAGATGTTAAACATTGTAGGGTGAGACAGACAAAAGTTCAGTACTGTTTCTTTTTAAAACAGTTTTAAATGAAAAACCCTCAATGCAAAATCACTGCTACATTGTTGTAAATATTTGGCCTTTTAGCTGAACTTTGCTCTAGCAAATCAATATTTGTCGTTTACTCTAAAATGTTTTGTAGATGACTTGATGCATTTTATTGACAAACAAAACACTGTGCATAGATTTTTCATTGGCTGCCCACATGCCTCCTTTGAGCCCCTCCCAATGACCACTAGGGATACACAGATTCAAGTGGCCCACAGGTTTATTTCACATGGTAAAACCATTCCTTAAGTATCAGTATATACAGCATATAGTTCAACAATGCATAATGATACATTATGCACAAGCAACATATACAGTATATATACATCCTAGCTAATAAACCCCTAATCATATACACCAAAATTCCCAATCTGCCCTCCCACCAGTGAGTGGAACAGCGCCAGTTGGGGGTGTAGAGATGCCACAAACCAGGACCCCAGGAAATGGCAGGACCATGATGTGAACCAGGCATATTTTATTGTCTCTATGTGAACAGAGGCCAATATGGCACAGAAGCAACCCAATTGTTGTCCCGTGGACCTCCAGTGCCTTGATACACACATAGCTGCCGTGGCCATGACCCGAATGTTGTCCCTCAATCATCCATAAGGCTGCTTCTGTTCCCAGCTGGTCCATCATTCTCCCTCACCCAGACAGATCACTAGTCAATTCCAGTTCTAGCACTGGATGGTTGGCTTCCCCTAAATATAGCTGCAGTGCATCTTTGATGCTGAATAAAACAAGTCCACTCCCCTGTCTGATAGGAGAACCCCATTGGGCCATTATAACCCGGGCGGTCCATAGTGATGTCTGGGTGGCACAGCAATAAGCCACCTACTGTTTCAAAGGTCACCATAACCATCCTGTAAAATTATTTCCTGTCATTATCCATTACTTTTTTGCACCTTGCCAGGTGCCATGCTCTTTGGAATCTCCTTTGACCATACCAGCACCACCCATGGCCACCTGCTCTTAATCTGATGCAGGTTTTCCAGAGCTTGGAGCCATATCCCCTTCCACACTTGTAACACTATGTCATTCTCTTCTAGGTGCATGAGCATCACATCTCAGGCTCACTTTTCCTTCCATGTTGCCCAAAGTGCATCAGGAGATGAGGCCATCTCATTCCCCGGATCCCCAACCACTCCAACTATGCAGCAGCTGGGTCATTGCTCAGCTGTCTCACCCTAGGACATGCCACTGCTCGGACCCCAGTGTAGTGCACAAAAGAGTGCCCACAGATATAGATTACTCCTTGGTGTCCATAAGCTGCGAAAACAAAAATGGCAGAGGTTTGTCACTGCTGCAGGTTTTTGGCATACAATTTGTACCTTGCCGAACACCATCTGCCTAACCTATCACACTCTGCACCACTAACTCTGCACCACCTCAGAGGCTGCCCTGATCCCTATGGGGTGTGAGCTCTACAGTTCTGGGTTCCCACCCAAGAAGGTGATAACTTTCTTTACCATTGCTGACACCTGGTAGCAAATTAATGGATTCCCATCCTCATGGAGGAGAATGGGACCAGTGGAACATGGCTTAATCACCAGTAATTACTCCATCCCAAGTACAAGGGAGAGAGGAAGACCCCCCCTGCCAATCTGCATCCCCCCCCCAGTTTGTTTCTTCTTAGATCTGCATAAAGTAGTAGTAGCCAAAGGTGCTGGATTCCACTGCCACATCCACTACTCTGAATGCCCCATAAAATAGCAGCAGAAAGGCTGCTCAAAATATGTAGGTCTCAGCTGCCAAGGAACACACACACACACACACTGTCTGCTAGCAACTGAAGAGAGATGGGTGACTGGTTGTTAGGGACCTTCCCCATTAGTGGGCCTAACCTTGTATGATCGTTTTACCATGGCTTGTCCAGGATTTGTGACCTCTCTCGGCTTGCTCATGAATGTTATGGGCTCATGAATGTCATGAAAGCTTGCTCATGAATGTTATGGGCCAAAACTGTGCCCCTTCCTCCTCCTCCTCCTCCAACTAGACTATGAAGTGAATCATATTTTCCACTGATATTGGCCACCTTACCTGCATGTCACACTACCCCATAAAATTATAAATTACCTTCATGGATGCATAGCTTTTACTGTGTGTGATGACCAGGCCTGTTTTAAGAGAGTACCAGCTCTTGCCACCCAATCACCCACAACTGGGGTGGCACAAGGGTCTTTTCTGGCATTGCCTGCAGCGCTAGCTCCACAAATCTGAATAGCTATAAATGAGAAAGGGTATTGGCAGTGTTATTCTACAAGCCCTCAATATATATTGCCCTTAAAGATAAGGTCAACTCCAGGAAATGCAGTACCAATACCCGGAGCAGCCTGGTAACCATTTCTGACTTGATAGAGTGCTCATAACATTTCTTTGCTGTTAGAGCAGAATTTCTTCTGTCTGATTTTGACAGTCTCTCCCCTAATAAATGTGGCCACCACTATGGGCTATATCCTTACTCAGGTGCCTGCTGTCCCACTCCTGTGGCCATGGTTCGGCAATATACTTGCCGTGCATGTAAGCCCCATACCCAATGGTCCCTGCCACATCAGTGAACAACTGTACTTCATTTTGCTGTTACCATTCCTCCTGCCACATAGCAACCCAGTTAAAATCCTCCAGGAACTTGTCCTAGATTTGAAAATCTGGCTGCACACTAACTGGAATATCCACACAGTGATGTATGAGGCAGGTGCCCAAAGTGTCTCTGGCCAGAGTCCTTGTAAGGGCCCTTCCAGGTGCCAATGCCTAAAAGGGAAAGTTGAGCACCCCAGCTGTTGAACCTCCCTTAACTGTAATATTTTTGACTGTGTGGCCTGACCTAACAATGACTGTAGATTCTGGACCTTATCCACCGGCAGCCATGACTTTATAGCCATAGAGTCCAGATCAATGGTCAGTAAAGTAAGGGTCATGTCTAGACCTTGGTTTTCCCCAGAGCCAGGGGAATGCTCAGTTCTGTGCACACTCTCCCAATTCTTTTTCCATATGTATTTTTAGGTGTTTTTAGTTTTCTCCCCAACCCCTTCCATCCCTGAGTAGCTCGCATGTGTGGAGGCACACGTATGTCATGCACTATAGGACACCCCACCCTACCTGTCACTTCGTTACCGCCTGTGCCTGCCACCAGACCTCCATCCGGTGATGACAGAACTGCAGATGGGAAACTCACCCTTCCAGGAGAGGAGAACCAACGCTAAATTCTGCTCCCACCTCCCCCCCATGCCATCACCCTGATGACCCGAGGTCATTCCCAAACCAGGGTGGCCAGCGTAGCGTGAGGTAAGGCATTCAGTGCCTTAGCCCTCAGTGTCACCGGGCCGGCCCTTTCCCAAATTGCTGTAGCATGATCCCACATTCCTCCAGAAGTGTGTCCCCTACAAACACTCATCCAGGTAATAGATATCCTGCACCTTCCCCATCCTCTAAATGCAAACCCATCTGAGGAAAGTGTTGTTTCTCAGAAGCAGAGCATGCTGTTAGACAACCCATTAACATGGCCATAATAATACCCCCTTCAAATTTAAAACCTAAATCCGAATCACCTAGGTAGATGGGGAGGAGGTAGAAGGATGGCTCTATGTGACTTTTTCCCATCTGTACCCCCTCATCCTTTGCCCCATGTAACGTCAAGAGCCTTATCCAGGGTAGCATAAGCCACCAAGCAATTCTCTTTTGGGATAAAATCAGTTACTGCTAAACCGTCTGGGTAAGACAGGTGATGAAAAAGGTAAAGGACACCGGGCCCTTCTTAAGTACCAAACCCAATGGTGGCACCCTCAGGTTCGGAGGTAAAAATCACCACCACCTCCTTGTTGACATGTTGCCTAGCTGCCTTAGGATTTCCATGTGTGGATTTAAGGTATCCTGCATTCTTTGCTACCCTTGGGTCAGAGTGCCATAATTTAAAACCTTGTGTAAAACAATCATACAGTTCCTGGGCTGCTGCTCTGTCAGGTTACAGGGGTTCAAGCCAGGAAGGTAGAGTGGTTCCCCTCATCCCTTGCTTGGTCTCACAAGGTCATCCTGGTTTCCCCTTTGTTCCAGAAGGTCTAATTCCTTTCCCTGGGACCAACCACCTCCCTGCAGGCTCCTATTAGGTAGGACCCCTTCCCCCCCACACACACACACCTGGCACACACGTTTGAACTTGCACTGATCTCTAATGCAGGCCATCCTGTTATTGTCCCAAAAGGCATTCTTTATGCCTCTGGCTTGGGACTGCAGACCACCTGAGTGGTTGCCCTCCCCTGGACTGGCACTGAGTCATTATTTCCAGCCAGTAGTCCAGATGTCTAGTACCCTCCCACAAATCCCCTTCGTGAAATAGCCCAAGATCCTCTTATGCCCCTCTCTGCCCTCTCATTACTTGCCCTAAGATCCCTTAAATCAGTGCAATCACTGGGACTCCAACCGCGGCTCCTACCCTTTCCTACTCCCTCCTCCCCTTAATGTACTCATCTGCCTTACGTGCCCAAACCTCCTACATACCTTCCCCTTATTTTCTCCTCCTAGCTCCTGATCTACTACTCCCCAACCCCTCTCTCCTATCCCTGCTGCCAAACTTTATTACAGCACCCAGAATCTAAGACATGTGTCAAAGCCTGTTGATGAGGCAGCTTCTGATAACCTGATGGGCAGCTTTGACAACTCTTTTAGCAACTAATTATTAATAACATAACTGAAAGACTTCAAGCGACAAAGCCTGGTGATAAGGCAGCTGTAGTTACCTCGTAGTCCTAGAATTTGCAATGATTTGTAACCTGTCACCGTAGAATACTGTCTTGACCTGCTAGTATCCAATGTTATTTTTACCTGTCTCCTGTCTCTGTAATCTGTGCCAGTGTTAAATGTAGTCTTGTCAATTGACATGGAACCTTTGTAAAAAAGCTCCCAGCTCAAAGGTATTTCTGAAGACATAAATAAAATAAAAATAAAATAAAAAAAATTCCCATGACTGGCCTTGCGCTACCTGAATTCTCATGTCTGATCATGCCACGCCAAATCGCCCTCTGTGGTCATCGTGAATGTTTTACATGCATCCAGCATAACAATAGCTTGATGGGGGTGCTTCTCTAGCACCTTTTCCATGTACAAAACCTGTGAACCAAGCCTCAATGTGTCTCTACCTCTCTGAGTGATCCCCTTGCTTCTTCCCCAGTAAAAGCAGTGCTGCAGCAAGTTCTAACACTCATGCTCTCCTCCTTTTTCAGCCTTTTTTACTTATTTCTTTATATAGCAGTGTAAAGACATCCACATATCCACCCTTCCAAATATTTTCTCCAGTGGCCTGGCTTACATGCTCCCCAATAGGTTCATATGGTAGAGTTCAGCTTCCCAGAGGTGCTTTATAGGGATGGTGTTGGTGAAAGACAGCAGGAGGAACAAAGGGGGAAAGGTGGAGATAAAGAGAAGGAAAGCGACGCTGAAAGAAGTAGGGTAATGTAGGGTCAACTGGGGCAATTTTTACATTGGACAATCAAGGGGAGATACTAGGATCCTGGGTAAGGACAAAAGTGGTCCTAAGGAGTACCGAGGGACTGGTGATATCTGACAATATGGGAAACACTTAAAACATATCTTTTTAAAACAAGCATATAATGATTTTTAAGTATTATTAGTGTGGTTAATTTATTGTTTTTATTAATATTGTTTTGTTATGTGATGTACAGGCGCCTTGGTTTTTAGAAAGGCACCTTTTTATAAATGAAGTTTTGATTGATTGATTGATTGATTGATTGAAACAAGACCAGGGGGAGGAGAATGAGGGAACGATCCAGGGAGGGAGAAGAGACTAATTGTACTGAGGATAATCATAGTGAGTGAAATTAGGTCATTGTACTGGGGGACTCCATAACAGGGGGTATCAGGTAGGGGGTAGTGGCAAGAGCAAGAGAAGCGGGATCTGGGTGGAGTCCATGCCTGGCATGACAGTACAGAGGGCCAAGCATATTGTCCACTCCATTGTAAGGAAGCATAGAGAGAATACCCACTTAGTGGTGCACCTAGGCAAAAATTACCTTGAAGGGAATAGTGTGTAGGAGGTGCAGGCCCGCTTCAGGGAGCTGGCCAGAGTATGCAGAAACAAAGGGTGCACGGTTGCATTTTCAGAGGTTCTGCCAGTGCCAAGGGAAAGTACTGAGAGGAAGGAGAGGATACATGTTTTTAATGACTGGTTTGAAAATTGGTGTAAGGATATGGGGTTTGGACTGGTGGGAGGTTGGGGGGCAACATGGGAGAACAGCAATCTTTATACCAGAGATAGACTGCATCTGAGCAGGGAAGGGGCAGCAATTTTAAAAAGAAAGCTGGGGGAGTTCATTTCTGGTAGATATGGTTTAAACTAGCAGGGGAAGGGCCTAAATTTGTGGGGCAGGATGATAAGCACAGCTTGGAAGGCCTAGTGTCTCACCCCCCAGTTGGTAACTTGGTGGGAGAGAGATGTTTGCATGGGGATACACTAAGGAGACAAGATAAGTACAAAGGGGTTCAGGCAGTAGGTTGCAGGGTGGGGGATCAGAGGGTTGGCTGCAGGGTGCTCTCTACAAACACGAAGTGCATCGGGAACAAGAGACCCAAGCTTCTGGGTTCCCACCCAAGAAGCTGATAATCTTCTTTACTATTGCTGACACCTGGTAGGAAGGGTGGACGTCGCTGCAATCACAGAAATATGGGCCATCACACACCACAAATGGGATTTGACAATCCCAGGTTACAAACTGTACCAGAGGGATAGAAAGCATGGGGGGGTAGCGATATATGTATGGGAGCAGACTGAGTGGAGATTGAGTGCAGCAGGGAGGAGGGAAATGATGGAAATGAAGAAATGTTGTGGGTCACCATGTAGGATGTTGGGGGTAGGAGGGTCAAACTGGGGGGTGGTCTATTGACCACCATCTAACTCAGAAGAGCTGGACAGGGAAATGGTGGAGAAAATAAAAACTAACTGTAGTAAGGGTAAGACAGTGGTGGTGGGTGATTTTAACCTACCTGGGGTTGACTGGGGTACCATGACATCTGACATGTCTAGGAAGCAACAGATACTAGATGCCTTCTAAGATGTGTTCCTGGCACAACATTTGGAGGAACCAGTTAGGGAAGGAAATATCTTTGACCTGGCACTGACAGATGGGGACCACATAAGAGATGTAGCAGTACTTGAACCACTGGCAGGGAATGACCACTGTATAGTGTGGTTCTCCCAAGACCTGGGAAGGGAAGGCAATGGGACAAATACAAAGATACTGAACTTTAAGGGAGCGGACTTCAACAGGATGGTAGCAGTACTGGCAGCATACCTGGAAAAGATCACCCCAGATATGGACACAGAAAGCAGGTGGGAAATAATAAAGATGGACCTGCTAGAAGCAACAAGAGCTGGAGCTAAGTTCAGAGGCAAAAAAGCAGGGTCAAAGAAACACAGCTGGTGGTTGTCGTCAAGGCACAGGTCAGGAAGTATAGGTAAACCAGGAGCAGTTTTAAAATTCGCAAACAGCATTTTATTATTAACAGCAATAAAAATTAAAAATTGTTCAGTGTAACTATTTACAATGGCAGTACAAACATAGAAAGCAGAGTCTTTCTGAGTTTTTCTTCTCAATTTTAAATCTCAATCTGTCAGTCTTTGTCTCTCCCTCTTGCAAAATATTGCAGCTCTTTTTATAACAAATCTTTGCAGGAGCTCGTTAAGAGAACATTCTGCTTCTCACACATTGTTCTTGCCAGTTTCAGGAGGTGCAGCAAAACAGTACATAATGACCCAGAACTGACCTCTTGTTTACATCTCTTGCATGAGGCTTAAAAACTGCATCTCAGGTTTTATTGATTTATTTATTTATTTTTTGATGACCGGGTAGGTGCACTAGACACAAGAGTGACTATTTTCAGGCACAACCCGGGAGGTCAACAATCAATCAATCAAATCTTTATTTATTCAGGCAGACATCATTGAGCAGAGCTCATTTACAAGATGTACCTGATAGGTCAAGGATCAAATTGAAGGTACAATAGCAGACATATACAGAACACTTATATTTAAACAGATACAGTAATATAAACATATATACGAATGAAGGATAAGGATGATTCAACCTAACAGGACAAGGTAGGATACAGTAGAAGTACCCTAGAAGAAACCAGAATGTCCAAGATACAATAGAGGAGCCAAATCAAGCACGCAATACATGGTAATAGGTGGTTACAGGCTCCAGGGCAAACTAACGCAGACAAACAGATGTAATGATTTATGACTGCAAAAATGATGATAAACAGCCTCTGACGAATGACATGGAGGGGCTGGTGGGAGAATCAGAGAGGGGCTAAGGCTACTAGTAGTAGGAGGTATGGAGGAGTGGTTGGGGTAGAAGTAAGTGCCAGGAGTTGGTGTGGAGGTCTTAGTCAGGTGAAGCTAAGCTGTAAAAAGGTATGAAAGGGGCTGAGATACAAAACAAAAAGGGGGGCCAAGAGGGAGGAAAACTAGGGGAAGATTTATGGAAGAGCTGTCAATAATAATTGCTGACTGAAAGGGGAAGGGTTGTGAATGTGACTGGACTAGGCCTTGTGGTAGCAATTGCATTTCTCTGGGAAGAGACTTACGTAGAGCTTTTTAAAGGATGCTAGAGGTGTAAAGTTGGTCAACTTTAAGGTCTTCTGTAGAGAATTCCATGCCAATGCTAGAGAGTAGCTGATTGCAGACCTCCCATGCCGGGTGTAGGCTTTGGGTAACTTAAGCGTGATGAAGTTGTTGCTTCTTAGGGCATAGGACCTAGCTGTGGCCAGTGTAAAGCAGTCTAAAATATAGGATGGAAGTTTATTAGACAAGGCTTTGTATATCCATAGTCCAGCATTTCTGTTCCTTCTGAGGTAGGGATGTCCAACCAACTGCAGCATAGAGAGAGCAATGATGGGTGTTGAATGGAAGATCTGTAATAAACCGTAGTGCTCTGTGTACAAGGTATCCAATTTGCTTAAGTAGGAAATAGGACAGTGACCATAAAGGAAGTCTGCATAGTCGATAAGTGAGATAAATGAGGCCTGGATTAGTCTCAGCCTTGAGTCTCTGGTTAGAAAATGTTTAATTCTGAAGAATAGGCCGAGCTCTGGCGAAGTTTTTCAAAGTTCTTCAATATGATGAGTGTAGTCAAGCCTGCTATCAAACCACACCCCTAAGTATTTGAATTTATCTACATAGTCCAGGCTTTCTCCAGGATGGTGGATAAATGGGGAAGATTGCTTGGTGAGGAGGTGTTAGTATGGTTATTAGTGGAGAAGAACATAGCTTTGTCTTCTTTGCATTTAGGAGGTTTTTTCCAAGTAATTGGTATTGCAAGAGGAGAATTCTGATTGTAAAATTTCACAGGCCACTGCAGGCGATGGGTTACTGACATATAAAACAGTGTCATCTGCAAAGAGGTGAACATTGGCTTTGGTGAGATTAGTGTCAATGTTGTTAATGTAAATGGCAAAAGGATGGGGCCCGGATAGATCCTTGAGGAACTCCTCTTAGAAGCGATTTTAATGAGGATAAGTCACCTTCAGCTTTCACCTGCTGTGTTCTATCAGTGAGGTAACATCTGAACCACTTAAGAGAGGGTGGGTCTAAGCCTATGGAGTGCAGTGAGAGTAGCAGCTCATGATCCAATGTGTCAATGCTTTACTTAGATCAAGGAATACAGCACAGACACTGCTCTTTTGTCAAGTTCAGTTTGCCAGTCATTTGTGACTTTGGCCAGTGCAGAGATGGTGCTGTGCCTGGCCCTAAATCCAGATTGAGCAGGATTTAAGAGGTTGTTAACTTCAAGGTAGTCTCTTAATTGGATGCTCACTAATTTCTCTAGCATCTTGGAAAGCACTGGAAGAATGGATATGGGCCTGTAGTTGTTGAGGTCCATGGGGTCCCCTGATTTTAGGAGGGGAAACACTTGGGCTGTTTTCCATATCGAAGACAACACAGAGAGATAGAAATACATAGGATACAGTGTGAAGAAATATGCAAATACATCACAGTCAGAGGTGAGACAAATTTAAGACAATATTTGTACTAAGGCACGTAGAAGTGCAATTATACAAATAGAAGGTAAGTACCCATGTGTAATCAGTAATAGTAATATCAACATTTAAAAGTGCAGAAAAATTGCCACAGTGTAACATTACATTACATCTGGCAGAAACTAAAAACAGCTAATTGGAAGGAGGCAGGTAAAATGCTGAAAATGCCTAGCAAGAGTGAGGAGTCACGATGAAGAGGGAATGGGAAAAGAGGGGGGAGGATAGAAATAATAGGGAGACAGGGGAGGAGAGAAAATACGGGGGAGGCTGAAGAGCAGGGTGCCAGCTCACACCACAGAAGGGGAGGAAATAGTGGGCAACTGGGGCAAAGGGAGTTATGATCTATGGTGGGTTGAAACAGGTGCAATGATCACATGTGGTAAAGAGGGAGCGGTGCCTTTACTTAAAAGTAGCATGGTTAGGGGCCAGGCATACGTCAAGGGGCAGTGAATTCCAATATTAGGGACCTACGTGCGAGAAATCTGATTTCCCTTTGGTAGTTCTACATCTGGGGATACTAAGCAAGGAGAGGTCAGAGGATCGGAGACCATATGAGATGGGCTTGGGGGTCAGCAAGAGGTGAGATAGTTAGGTATATTGGATCTCAGTATACTGTCTAGAAGGTTCCCCAGAGAGAGAAGCCAATGTGCAATGGGGGAGGGCCAGTTTAGGTCTGAATACAATAGGCAGTGATGTCTGAGTCTAGGAGATGCAGAGGCATGACGGCATATATTGTTGTAAGTTGTGTCCCACCTATGAAAAGTAGCCTTATATGCATTTGTATAGATTACGGATCCATAAGAAAGTGACGGGAGTAGGATTCCACTAACAATGGCTGTCCTAGCAGAAGGGGTAAGAATATGACTTGTTTTGTGGGTTAAGCCTAGTTTGCCATTTATGGCCTTACAAGAGGCAGTTACATGGGTATCATAAGTGAGGGATTCATCGAGCAAGACACCCAGATATTTAAAGGAGGTTACCATCTCCAGTGGGGAGCCATCAGCCCAAGAGACCCGGAAAAATTCACGGCACTGTTTTAGTTTGATAGATGATCCAAAGAGCATGGCCTGGGTCTTTCCAGCGTCGAGAACAAGCTTGTTTTTGGTGATCCAGGAGTGAATATTTCGTAGCTCCACAGAGAGCTGATGATTAATAGAATGGACATTATCAGAGCTAGTGTAAAGAACAAGATCATCAGCGAATAGCAACAATGAACTGGAGGATATATTTTGTGTTATATGATTAATAAAAATCGAGAAGAGGAGAGGTCTGAGGATAGATTCCTGTTGTACACCAACATTAATACCTGCTTTTTCGGAGATGGATGAATTGAATTTTACAGCTTGAGTTCTGTTTAATAGGTAGCTATGGAACCAAGTTACGACTCCAGTCGAGAAAACTAGGGTTTGGAGATTTGCAAGCAGAAGAGGGTGGTTTACAAGATTGAAAGCTTTCATCAGATTGATGAAAACGGCACCAGTTTGCTGACCCTGATCGATGGCTTGGAGAACAAGATTCACATATATTTTTATACCTGTAGATATGCAAGGGGGGAGAAACACTCCTTGAGTTCCAAATAGCTTTTTGCAGTCATTTCAACAGTAAAACTATATACAGTTTTAAACAAAGGGATCACAGTATTAGTGACATTTGAACATAAAGACTCACATATATTTTTATACCTGCAGATATGCAAGGGGGGAGAAACACTCCTTGAGTTCCAAATAGCTTTTTGCAGTCATTTCAACAGTA
Source organism: Neoceratodus forsteri (assembly GCA_016271365.2). Lineage (NCBI taxonomy): Eukaryota > Metazoa > Chordata > Ceratodontiformes > Ceratodontidae > Neoceratodus > Neoceratodus forsteri. Next base: position 680,147,257 of record CM057454.1, read on the forward strand.
AAACTATATACAGTTTTAAACAAAGGGATCCCAGTATTAGTGACATTTGAACATAAAGACTCACACATATTTTTATACCTGCAGATATGCAAGGGGGAAGAAAAAACAGAACAGCAAGTGAAGGCAGAGAGATAACGAGAGGGAGAGAAATTGCGAAACCGTCAGAGTGATCAGTTCCTAGGTCTCACAAGAAAACTTGGTTGCGCAACCAGACAGACAAGAGACAAAAAAGGAGGGACTAGAGCAGATCTTTGCATTTAACTCTTTCTGTATAACAAATGTGACAGGTCCTTATTCAACCATGTCACAGTGGTCCAGAGCAGTGCAGGAGAGTGTGCGGGAGAAAAGGTCTGGCATTCAGTATATACAGAAGAACCCAGAAGGGTGAGGACAGGGAGGTTTATATCCTGCAATTGAGGGAAGCGGGTAGGAGCTGTGGCGATAGGCCATTTGGTCTATCACATCTGCTCAAGCTGAGCTCAAGCAGATGCGATAGACCTAATGGCCTAAATCTGCTGGTTTAGTCATATGTTTGTATAGGAGCTATTCACACCTACTAGCCCAAGGCAAGGGGCAACTGGAGCCAGCTGCCCCCCCCCAAGACCGCCCACTTAGGTCCCAGCTGAGATGCTTCTCTCTCTTTTGTTGCCAGGTGCTGTAATTCAGAGAGGCCTAGACTGTGGAGAACAAAGAACAACTGAAGGAGTCTGCTCAAAAAAGCTTTGTAGAATTATAGCTGATTGGAGAATAGACTCACACACTCAAAAGATTTTTTTCAATATCAAGGTTTTATTATCCATATGGTGCCAGTACTGCCATACAGAACCCAAGCCAGCATGTTGAGGATTTTCTCCTCCTCTTCTTCTGGGCTTGCAGCTACCATCCCATATGGGTCTGTGTTCAATTTTTTTTCACTTAATATCAGTTCCACATCCCTTTATGTTAAATCTTACCCTTTTAAGGGTTTATGCCTTATTGGCATAACAGTGGATCCTCTTGTACTCACCGCTATTGAACCCAATAGGATATCATGTAGCTGCCAGCGTCCTGCCTGCCAACCAGCTATTTGGTTTCTTCAGCCTTCTTCAGCCATGGACCTCAGCTGCCTGATCACTTCTGCTGCCTCTGAAAGTACTTGCTCTGGCTGCTGAGGCTCTTCTGCTGCTTTTTTTCTGCAACTTTCCTCTCTTTTCTGGGCATATTCACACTGCTACACAAAAACTGAGTAAGACAAATGCTGTGTGTCCTCACTGCAGCTGCTGCTTCTCCTCCACAGCTTTTGATGTTGGCTTTCTGGATTTTTTTCCATTCTCTCATACCTCTGTTGTAAGCAAACTGATGGAGACTATAGTCACAGAAAGTCTGGTTGTGTACTTAGAGGACAATGGACTGCAAGAAGCAAGCAGCATGGTTTTGTGTCAGGGAAATTATGACAGAGCAACTTGATACTGTTTCCTGACTGGGTTGCTAGGGCGATAGACAGGGGACAGGTAGTAAATTTGCACTATTTTGACATGAGCAAGTCAATTCAGTGCCATACAGGAGGCTGCTGAAAAAGCCGAAGGATTTGAAAGTGGAGCATGGTTAGGTCTCATGAGTAGATAATTGGCAAGGGGGAGGCAACAGAGGATAGTGGTGAATGAGGCCAAGTTGGGGGACAGGAAGGTTATGAGCAGGGTGCTGCAGGGATCAGTTCTGGGACCTATACTGTTCAATATGATCATTAGTCATGTAGTGATCTTGTGGAAGGTATGCAGGGAAAAACTGTGTCTTTTTACTGATGACACAAAGCTATGTGGCAGGGTAAGACCATAAGGAAGGGGTGAGGGAGCTCCAGATGAACTTAGAAAAGCTAGAGAGGTGATCTAAGATCTGGCAGTTAAGATTAAATGTCAAGAGCAAAGTAATGCACTAAGGGAAACAAAACTCACACTCAGCACACTGGATGAGAGGGGTGAGGCTGGCCACTGCAACACGGAAGAGGGATCTAGGGGTCATCATCAGTGACTCCCTCTAGAAAAGAAGTCAACATAACAAAGCATATAATAAGATGTTGTGGTGCTGGGGTGTATCGGGAGGGGGTTTGATAGTAGGAAAAATGAAGTGATACTGTCCCTATATAGATCCATAGTGAGGTCTCATCTGGAATACTGTGATAGGTTTTGGAGTTCTCATCTGAGAAGGGAAATAGACAGACTGAAGCCAGTGCAGAAATGAGTCACCAAGATGATCGAAGACCAGCAAGGCAGAATAGTGAGGGCCTGTTTGTTAGAAGTAGGGACATAGTCACAAGATGGCATGATTGGAGATTGGTGGGGGACAAGTTCAGGAGGGGCATGAGGAAGTTTTACTTCCGAGAGAGAGTGGTGAAGCCATGGAACAGGCTGCTGGCAGAAGTGAGAGGGCATGTACCCTAAATGGATTATAACACAGCTGGGACAGGGCAAGGGGATTTATAGTCCCTCCGGGGGCACCAGGGGGTTAAGGAGTGGGGGAAGCAGGAGTCAATCCACAAGCACATTAGGTTTGTGGGATGAGGCTGCATAGTGAGTTAGACTTGATGGACCATCAGACTCCTTCTGTCAAGAAATAATATGTTTCTATGTTTCTCCATCCTGAAGCCACACATGCTGTGGTGTTATTATTCTCTACTGAAAGGAAAGTTTCTTCCTGGAAAGGCTGCCGCAGTGAAAAGGGTCTCCTCCCTCCAATGTTGCAGCAGCCTATATGGGAATAAAACTCCTCCCCTAACTTGAGGCATGAGGCATGTTTTAGTTTACTATATGTTACAGTTTTGGTTTGGCATTTTTGGGGTGGCTCAATCACCTCTCGATTTGCATTTGTTTCGATCTGTCCAATTGGTAACAGATGATTTCTAAGCATCATCTGGGATCATCCTCTTGACTCTGTACAGCTACATAGGGGAAATCTCCCCAGAGATCGACAAGCTTGTGTTTTCTAGGCAAACCAAGATTCTTCACCAAGACCCTGCCTCCTGGCAACAGTCCTTAGGCTCTCACTTTTTTTTATCAAATCTTGCTTTATTGACTTGGTTTCTCTTCCCAGAGGTTGCTGAGGCAGGTTTGTGTGCACCATCTAGCTGATCATTAAAACTTTACCCATACTATAAATACATTTCAGAGTGTGTTTCATCAGCATAAACTCCAAAACCAAATGTCTACTGGCAATCTAGCCTCTCTTCCAAACATAAGATAGTACAGTGAATAGCCAGTTGCACCATTTGTAGAGTTGCAGGTGTGCACGAGGGTGCTTACTTGCTGGCTCTATTTCAACATTTGTTTAGGATCTAAGGTACCAAGCATGTTTACCAAAGTCCTATTAAATCATTCTGGTTGAGGATCACTTTGCAGGTGATACAGAGTTGTTCTGGATTTTCGAATGCCCCACAGGAACTAACGTTCTTTCGCTAGTTTACTTTCAAAGTTTCTGCCTTGATCTGAATGGATTGTTTGTGGTACCCCACGTAAACAATGAACTTCTCAATCAAGACATCAGCTCCTGTTGACACTTTTTAGTCTTTGATTGGGAATGCCTTTGCATATCATGAGAAATGATCAGTCACAACTAACACATTGGCTACATTTCTACTGTCAGGTTCAAGACTGATGACATCAATACAAACAAGGTCAAGGGAATCTTTTTTGAGTACACATGTAAAAAAAGATTTTGTTAGCTGCATACATAAAAAAGCTAGTATCATCACATATCATTTATACAGTGTTGGTTAAAAAGCAAAACATAACCAAAACAATATTTAAAAATACCTTGACCTCAACCTTGAAAACAAACAAGTTCCACTAGAGCACTGGTAGTGATATTGATAAATGGCATTGCACATTTTGACAATATCTTTCTTTGGATGTAATGGATGCATTGTTAACAGTACTTTTCAACTTCCATCCCCATTCTGGCAAGTAGAATCTGTGTCAAATCAAATCTAGAGTACAATCCAAGCCCAGATGTCCCATTTCATCACGCGAACTCTTACCTGTAGCATGTGCTAACAGACCATGAGTGGTAGTAACAATTGACATTTTATGTGAACATCAGTACCTTAGAATTTTCTATATACCAGTCCATCACATATTTTCTACTAAACAACTAAGGAGTATCTGTATGTATTACAGTTACTTGTTCAGCTGGTTCTCCTTTATGGAGCACAGGGATAATGTCTTTGAAGCATGGGTCTTAACAATTGTGCCTCTGTAAATCTTTTTGATTCAAGTATGGCAATGAAGATTTGTCAAAAGTTCTGAAACTACAACAAGCTGCAACCAAACATTTGGCATAGACACCCAGGCTGTCAATAAAATGATTCAGATTTGCAGGAAATGGTTGCTCATCAATGTCATATTTTCTTACACAAAGCTGGCACGGTTTCAGGAATTCTGACCAGGTCCTCATTTTAAATGTCTATGTGGGCATCTCAGTAACGCATCAGCATCAATCTGTTTTGGTCCAAGGCAATACTCTACACAGTAATTGTATGTGGATAAACCAGAAAGCCAACAATGACCAGCTGCATTAAGCTTGGCAGTTGTTTTGACATGAGATAAAGGATTATTATCAGTTCTGACTGTAATGTGGGCACCATACAATTACTCAGGAAATTGGTCCACAATTGCTCATTTCAGTCCCAAAATTCTAACTTATGAACTGGATAGTTGCTTTCAGATGATGTAAGACTTCTATTTGCAACAGCCATAGGTCTTGTGTCCTCTGGGTATGACTGGTACGACACTGCTTCAAGTCTCTGAAAGCTGGCATCAACATGCAGGGTGTATGGTTTGTTGGGTCTGTGTGCACTAACACAGGTACACTTGTCAATTGTTGGATAATGTCAGCAAAGGCTCTGTCATAGTTGGTATCCCACGTGGATCTGAATGGTTCACTGAGTCTGTAATAACATTTAGGAACTGGCTTATTTCCTGGTGAATTGCATTTTTTATGTGTGGGTGGATATCCTTGCATCAAAGTTTGCAGAAGTCAAACAATTCTGGTATGGTCTTTGATAAATCTCCTGTAGTATCCGTAGAACCCCAAAAATCTGTACAGCTCTTTCAGTTGTGTGGGTTTTAGTGAGGTAGTTAAGGCCTGCATTTTTTCAGGGTCAATATGAACTCCTTCTCGAGAAATGTGTCCTACATATTTTACTGAACCCGACACTTGTCCACAGATAATTTCAATCCAAAGTCCTTGAGTCAATCCAACAACTTGAATAAGTGAATCTCATGCTCTACCAGGTTCTTCCAGATAGACAAGACACTTAAACAGATTTATATCACCCGTGACTCATTCCATGAGCTTCTGGAAAGTTGCAAGTGCTCCCGATATTCCTTGGGGCTATCCTCAAGAATTCATAAATACCCAACAGACACATAAAGGCTGTTTTCTCCCAATCTGACTTTGCCATGGGTATCTGATAGTACCCACTTCTAAGGTCCAATACTGAAAAACACTGATTTCCAGTTAAACAGTCCAGCACATCTTGGATTCTAGGCATTGTGTATTGATCAGAGATGGTTTGTTTGTTCAGAGTGCAGTAGTCTGCACACATTCTCACAGTTCCATTCTTTTTCCACACCACCACATTAGCTGAAGCATATGGTCTGCCTGACTGTCTGATGATACTAGCTGCTAGGCTTTTCTGCAGATATATTCTGATATCATCAATATCAGCAGACGCCAAAGATCTCGATCTCGCTGAAAGGTCTCCCATCATGCAAATTAATTTTGTGCTGTTCTTCCTTTACACATCCCACATCCCATTCATGCATGGAAAATACTTGATTCTCTGAGCTCACTTTTGTCTTACACGGTCTTTCCACTCTTTAGGCATGGGAGAGTCATTAAAGTCAAACAAGTTTGGATTAATTTCATTCAATGGGGTGGGTGAAGTGCACTTGAATTGAACAACAGTGTCAGCACTTTATACTTGTGCCAGAGCCCTCCCCTTGTGCACAGTGATATTGTGTTCCGTAACATTCTTTATTTGTACCGTTATTCTCCAGTCAGAAGCATAGGCATTCACAGGCAAAATACTGGGCTTAACTATCAATTCCTCAGGCAAACTATGTTCTACCAGGCCATAAATCATTAGCAACTGTTTCTCTGCTTCTTTACCAGCTGGACCATACCCAAAATGGCATACCCTGAGTTCGGGGGTAGGACCAATTGTTCACTATCTCTGTGCCCCACAATACCAACCGAGTTGTCATCCTGACTGCCTTGTTTCTCTATATGTCCAACATGTGCCTTGTGGACCAGTCCATACAAACTGATACTTCTCTGGGATTTTGTTTCTCTTTGTCTTTACAGAGCTGTTTTAAATGTCCTGACAAGTTTGTATTGGTACCAATGATGACTGGCATGTCATCATAAAATTTGGCTTGAGGGCACACCAAAGCAAAGGTTTCCACAGGTCCCTCAGCTCCAGCCACATTCTCAAGAAAGGTGATCCAGATCTGGATTACTGCAAGGTATGGCTGTGTCTCATCACTCAGGCTCCAATAATACAAGACTTAAGAGTTCATCATAGTAACCTTTATCACAACTGTTACTTGCAAACAATTGCCCAGCAATTCTTGGGTAGGCTTGCCTTCAGTTTTAACTTTTGTTTCAGATGAAGGTCCAACAATTTTTTCCAGATCAGTTGCTTTCTTTACCATGTGACTTGTTTGAGGTAAGGTTGTCCTTACACAGGGACATCTTGCAGCCAGGGCTCCAGTGCAGTCCCTTAACAGTCCCTTTTAAAGTTTCTTTGCTCCTATTATTTTTTGATAAGCAATGCATTTACTCTTCTCAGCTCTTCAGGATTATGACATTCTCCCCACAAATGTCCTTTCTCACCACATTTGTATCAGAAGATACCTTCTCACCACCTTGGTGTCCATGGATATTCTCTGGGCCAGAACTCTCTCCAACAACTCCTATCAGTTAACCACATGGCTCCTTGCAGAATGACCACTCCAGTGTCAGCAGTTACTTGTGCAGGTTCTCAGTTCTCCATCACCAGCTGTGTTAGCTTGTCAATACATACCGGCAGTTCTTCATTACTGGGTCCTGTAGGGGTAGTCACAGTAGAAATCCCAGTCACACATTTGGGAGTCATGGCTTTCATCGCAGCAACAATCTTGCTTCTTGCTCTCACACCTCTCCCATAAACTCATCATAAGGGGGCACTTGTTCACAGTCAAATGTTCAATAGAATTTGATCAGAATACACTGCTTCATCTAGTACTTGAGTAGCATGGGCACAATCCATAGTGTTAGGTGTCAAACACCCATTTTTGTAAGTTCTCTGCACAACCTTCTGTAACATCACTGGAAAATCAGACAATTATTTTCCTTCATGCTGCCTTGTCAACGATAACATGATAAGGAGACAGCCCCATTTCTATACACAGCCAAATATCCTTTCCAAAGCAGCTAAATGATTTTGAGCAGTCACATCTGAATTGGTAGCTTTGAGGGCAACAATTGCATCTAAAGCAGGACCATGAAGACATTCTCCCATTTGTGCTCTTTTCTCAGCATCTGAACACTGCAGGTCTTGCACCATTTGAGTAGATTGCTTAAGCCACGTAAAAGGTCACCCTCCCCAAAGGGGGTCAGTTTCATGCCAGAAAATGATCCAAGCCTCATATACTCTTTGCATTCTCATGTAGGCTGTCACATCTTTTCCATTAATCCTCCTATGGCATCCAACAAATCAGTTGCTTGAGAACTTTCCTGCCCAGACACATTCAACAATTCTTTCAAGTCTTGCTCTGATTTGTCTTCTTGTTCTAGAGGTTTCCTCCCATTCTCCCCCAGTTCCATGAGGAGGGTTTAGCCAGCAAACTAAGTGTAGTGCTCCCCTTGCTATAAAAGTGCCAAACCTCATCTTCATTGTGCATCAAGGATGCAGACAATTCAACAATAGTAAAGTCTTTTACAGTTTCCACAAATAAGTTCAACATCTTTTTTCTCTGGTGCACATGTTATATTTTTATTCTTACAAGGCCAGTCAAATTCACATTCTAATACAGAGAACACTATCGAGGTGTCCCCTCCCTCAGGAATATTACAAACCAACATGTTCTTCAGGTCCAAACCTTGTTGCAAACATCATTTTTTCGACTTCCTTAATGACCATTTAGAATTCTTTGATGTTTCCAAATTTTAGAATTTTACAAAATTTCCCAAAAGCTTTCCAAATTTCATACGGGATGGTAGGCACTCTTCCAGTAGTCCCAGATGTGTCCAGCAGGTAAACAGGAGATCCCAGTGGTGCCTCCAAAGATGTGACCAGGTTGCAATGCAGATGGTGCAAGTGTTATTTTCTTGTTTACTACCCCTGCTTTGCCCCCGTGGAGGCCAAACAAGGTTGAGGGGCCTGGAATCATTAAATTTCTCATGTGGGGGGGTTTGATTTAGACAGAGAATAAAGATAATAAAGTGGTGCCTCCACCCAGAGAAGAAAACAGTGGGCCTTCTGACAGTAGAATTCTGCCCCATGGGATACAGTACCAACCCATCTCCCCAACAACTTTCAGACGCTGCGCTGAAACACACTACCACTAGTACCCACCCATTAATTGTAATTTCAATGCCTTGGACCATTTAAAGCCTTGAAAATTAGGATCAGATCCCACGGTGGTCCGACGGTCATGAGGACCTGAGTGCAGACGCCCTCCTCCCCCCCAAAACCTGAAGTAGAGCAGCCAACCTTGAAAATTAGGATCGGATTCCATGGTGGTCTAGCGGTCACAAGGGCCTGAGCGCAGACACCCTCCCCCCGAACCTGAAGTAGAGCAGGTACGGAACGTGACACAGCAAGGAAACACAGGACTATGGCGCAGTTGGAACCAGTGTGTGTGCTTTGGTGCCTTTTTTCTCTCTTTAACATTTTATTTCAGCCTAGCAGTGCAGATAGTTTTATTTCAGTAGACTCTCCACTGCCTTTACATGTATGCTCCTACACTGTGCCTTAAGGAGTTGAGGAACTGTTCAAGCTTGCTTTATTTGAAAAAAAAAAGTAACATTATTGTAATTACTATAGCCATTTCAGGTTTAGCTTTAATTACTGCAGCCAGGTTTAGCTTAATTACTGCAGCCATGGTATGTTTAAATTACTACAGCTATTTCTTGTGCATGTCCCGATAGAGCTCTTCTACCTCTGCATGGAAATTAAGTCTCCTCCCCCTTTTGCTCAGCATAAATAATGCTCACCTGTTTCCTCTCCACAGCCAGCCTTGAAAATTAGGATCAGATCCCATGGCGGTCTGCAGTCATGAGGGCCTGAGTGCAGACGCCCTCCTCCCGAACCAAGTAGAGCAGGTACAGAACAGAAGGAAACACACAACTGTGGTGCAGTTGGAACCAGTGTGCTGCCCATACGGCGCTATGCATCTGCTCCCCTGCCCCCCAACCACCCTTGGTTGACATGGATTTATATAGGGTGGATAAGAACCAATAGGAGTGCGGCTGTGTTTTAACCAATCAGCCCACTTCTCCACCTGCAGATTATATGCGTTGGCCACTAGGGGACTCAGCCTGCCACCCTTATCTCTCACTGGCCCTCCTTTGGTCCTACTCCCATCTCATACTCCAGCATGTCCCTGATAGTGATCCCTATACTCGCTCTGCTCTTCCCTGTGCTGACTCCCCCCCCCCACTATCCTCCGGTGAATCTCCCCAGCTGTGTTGAAAACATACATCTGCCTGATTGTCAGCCTCCACTCACCAATCCACCCATTGTGCCTAGTATCCCCATCTGTATACCACTTGTGCTGTGCAGCACTGGTAAGCTCTGTATTGTCAATATCAACACTTGCACCTTCCTAAAAAAATGGGACTCTTACCAGGGATGGGTACAGTAACCTCAGCCTGTTATCACTTCTACCCCACCCTTTATCCCACTTCCCCCTTTCCCACCACTAATTCACCTCGCACACTGGACCACCTTATCACCCCACCGCACCCTCTGCCAACACCCACTCCCACGCCCCTGTCCCTGGAGCAGGATGGTCTCACTCTATCCTAGCCATACCTTCCCTTAGCTCCCTACCCATCCCCTGCACCTCCACCACCCAGATCCTTGCATCTGCCCAAGCACATCAACCCCAACCACCTTAGCACACTTCTCCAACTTATCACCTTACTTCTTCTGCTCTCTGGGAACGTTCACCCAAACCCTCATCCTGTACATTCTACCCCTCTCGCCCCCTGCTGGGCACGGCCTCTACATTGCCTCTATGAATATCTGCTTTCTCCCAAAGAAAACTGCTGCACTCCAGTGCTGGGTCACCCAACACAGACCTGACATCCTTGCCATAGTGGATACCTGGCTCTCTGCATTAACCCTTGACTCTGCTGTCTCCCTCCCCGGTTTCACCCTTTTCAGAGAGGATCGTGTGGGTAAGCATGGTGGTGGATGTGCAGTCTACTTGCGTGACTCCATCCTGGGCCATGCATTTCCTGCCCCCAAGCTCGATCATGGTGCTCAAGCCATCATCTTAAAAATCTCCCCTGACCCGGGCAGAGGCCCTCTCTATCTTACAACCACATACATACCCCCACAGGCCCAAGGTCCAGCTATCCTCTCCCTCACTGACTATCTCTCTACCCTGCCCCACAAAGCTGAACAGCTCATCTTAAGTTACCTCAATATCAACTGGCTTGGCTCTACTGCAGCACACATAAAGGACTCCTTCACTGCATTTGACTTAACTCAACTATTCACCCATCCTACCAGATTTAATCAGTCAAGTGGAACCAACTCCCTCCTTGACATAATACTCTCCACCTTCCCCCACAAAATCAAGTCTGTTAGCGTCCTAGCCAACTCCCTTAGCGACCACTCCCCTATCCTCTGTTTCTGGCCCTCCCTCATGCTCAAACCCACATGCAAAGTCACCTCCCACCACCGCTTTCACCCCGGGGGCCTTAATAAGCTAAAGCAGTACCTAGCCCAGCTTGACTAATCCCTGATCTCCCTTACGACTGATATAGATACCGCACCAGCCTACCTCACCAGAGCCTTCTGCAAGGCCTGTGACATCTTTGCCCCATCACCAGCACTCGCTCCAAAAGACACAATGCAGCCTGGATTTCTCCCTCCCTGATCCAGCAACTGAAGCAGCGAGACAACCTATGGCAGATCGCAGTCGAGTCAGGCAGGACAGTAGATAGACAAGCCAGTAATGCCGCTCGCAACCAATGCACCTGGGCCATAAGGCAAGCCAAGGCCAGATACTACTAAACCACCCTGGCCTCATCCTGGAGCTCTGCACAAGCTTTCTGGGATAATATTAAGGAGCTTAATGGGAAAACTCACTCCCCCCCTTGCAGATGCTTGTTAACTGTGCTATTACCACTGACCCCCCACTTGTTGCCGACTGCCTCAACACGGCCTTTTCTGACCTAAGTGCAGTCCTTCCTGTTCACGTCTTTGACCCTATCCATGCCTCCAACCCCCACCATGAATTGCCCCCCATTTCTCCTCTGCACCATATCTCCCCATGATGCCAAACCACTCCTACTAAAAGCCCTCTCCAGCCACAACCCCAGTTGTGACCCCCTTGATTCCAGGATTTCCCGCCTAACTCTTGTTGTCATGCAAGCCCCTCTCACTGACCTTTTTAACTGGTCTCTATGCCTCAGCCAATTCCCGAGCGCATGGAAATCAGCTGAAATTAACTCAATTCATAAGAATGGAGACTGCACATTACCAAACAACTACAGACCAATCTCCATCCTCCCCCCACTCTCTAAAGCCCTGGAAAAAATAGTATCCACCCAACTCATGGATTATCTATCCAAGTACAACATATTATACCCAGAACAGCATGGCTTCCATCCTGGACACAGCACCACTTCAGCCCTACTGGAGTTCTCTCAGCAAATACACTCTGCACTTGACTCTGGGATATCACCAGGGCAGTGTTCATTGACCTATCTAAGGCCTTTGACACTGTGTGTCACCCTCTATTGCTTGACTCCCTCCATCAGCTTGGTATCTCATCTGTCCCCCTGGCCTGGTTCTCCAGCTACCTCCATGCCAGATCCCAATGGGTCAAAATCAACAGTACCCTATCAACTGCCCTACCTGTATGCTCTGGTGTCCCTCAGGGCTCCATCCTGGGCCACACATTGTTCACTCTCTTTCTAAACACCCTCCCCAGCTCCTGCTCAGGCAGAATGCTCCTATATGCTGATGATGCAGTCCTCGTCGCCTCCCACCCCAACCCACTCGCCCTCCAGAGCTCTCTGCAACTCACCTTCAGCCAAGCTGAAAAATGGTTCCTCAAAAATCGTCTGGTTCTGAACCACAAGAAGATGAAATCTATGATTTTTGCCCACCGCCAAAGTAACTCCAGAAATTCCCCCCTTCTCATCCTCCCCCGCACCCTACACCCCCTGAACAGGTATCAGCATACAAATACCTAGGCATCACCTTTGACTCGGCTCTCTCCTTCTACTCCCATCTTAACTCCCTGTCCTCTGCCATGAACGCCAAGATTGGACTCCCCTACCGCCACAAAGACTGCCTCCCTGAGTATGCCCTCCAGCTGGCTATCACCTCCTCCATCCTATCTTTGGTTGATTATGGGCTCCCAATCTATGCAGTTGCTGACTCCACTGCCCTCTCCAAAGTCCAAACCTCAATCAATAAGGCTTGCAGGCTCCTGACCGGTGCTCCCAGCAGAATGCACACATGCCAGCTTTACTCCACCTCGAACCTACTCACCTTTGAAGAGCGCCTGCAATACCACACCTGTATACTGCCCAAAAAACACTACTTGGGCTCTCCCCATCAGGAGTTACTACATCTCTAAAACGGGCCACCCACTCGGTCCCTACCCAAAATGCAACCAAAGCCACCTTCCAGGTGCCGAGAGCCAGGACCTCGCTCGCCCAAAGATCTTTCCACTCCACAGCCCCCTCCTGGTATAACTCCCTCCCCACTCATATCACAAACATCCCCAAAATCAGCCCCTTCAAAATCGCCCTCCGTAAACACCTCACCGACACTCGGAGCTGCATATGCCCATGACTGGGCTATACCTAGAGCTCTGCCTGACCCAATCCACAGACAAAGTCTTCCCAGTCCACCAATCTCCCCAGCAACTACCCCTCCACACCCCCACCCCAGGTGTTCACTACCCAGTATCTCTAGGGATCCCACAGTATTATATGTATATTAGTTTAATTAGATTAGCTTAATTGAAGCCTGTACACCACAAATGAAACCTATGTGCTCCACTGTATCACTAGAATTGCTTTGAATGTCCTTTTGCTTTGCTCTGTATGCTCTTTTTATTGTATCTCACATGTAATGTTCTCCATTGTTGTACTCCACCAAAATGTTCTCTACCCTCCATGCGACGAGGTGCCTTTGTAAATGAGTCTTTGACTCAAAGGTTGTAAATCCGAATTGTAAATAAATAAATAAAAAGTAGATTGCTCATAACATGCTCACACATCAAATGTTAGAGACTAACCACAGGATTTTATTATTTGACATATCTGGTTCTGCAAAAGAAATGGTGAACATACCAAATTGGTTAATCAGTGACCTTGAGTCACCAATACATTGGCTCTCGTTAACAATTCAAGTGCATTACCTTTGGCAGTATGATAGTATATTGGACGTCTGGGCCACTCTTCAAAGCATGCTTACTAGGCCTTCCCATACTCACACACAAGATGAAAGTGCTGCTCCCTCACAAGTAACGATACATTCTATATTTTGAGTCAGGCCATTGTGTTCTCAATTTATACAACATCATTTTAAAGGTATGACCTTTAAAACAGATTTTAGTGAAATTTTAACTGTCTTTGAGTTCAGCAGCTGGCTTCAGGACAAGAACATTCTATTGTGATGTCATCAGCATTGTGAACTCTGCTCTCTGACTGGTTCTGAGAAAAACTCCAGTTGTATAGTGCTTGTTTATGACATATTCAACCTGAAAAACAAATGACTGGCATATGCAACCTGTACAATAAATGGCTGTGCCATATGCAACATCTAAAATAAATTTTAGATTACAGATATAATTGGCTAAATAACTCACTTGTTTGTACAATATCAGTCCATTAGTGTTGTCTAAATTGGGGGTATAGATGCTCTGCCCTCATTGCTGACAGACCTACACAACTAAATGAGAGTGCACATCAGCTGTTTGGGAAAGGTCAGTGTCTCTGTATTGTCTATCCAGATCCTCTCTTGCCATGAAAAAGCTGGTTTCTTTCAATGAAACACTGGCATTAAAATAGAGGTTGAACATATGAATAAAATTCAATAAATTGAAGGTATGCAATTGCCAGACACAAAATATGCAATTCTCAGTATCTTCAGTTGTGAGGGGGCAGGATCATAACTCAAAAGTGGCGGAGCCACAAGTGAGTTATAAAAGTCCTGCCACCTCACAAGTCACGATACACTGTATATTTTGAGTCAGACCATTGCATATTTGATTTATACAATATCAGTTTACTAATTTAACTTTTAAATCTGCAGTTTACTTGAAGATTTATTTATTTCTCTCTCTCTCTCTTTGATTTCAAATGTTATCTTTAGTGCTGCACTATGAAAACCCACAGCTGACACAGATAAAAACTCAATAGTTCTCTTTCAGTACTTCGCTCTTTTAACCCCCTTTCTCTCTCACACACACTCTCTCTCTCTCCCAGTACTTACAGTCTTTGGTAGAGAGTGCTCTCTTCCTGTCCTTTAGTATCCTCATCCTTTCTCTCTCTCTCCCCCTTAAGTACAGCTCAGCTCCTTTTAACAGAGCTTTACCTGCACAGCTTAGTGATTGCATCTAATCAGCAGCAGTAGCAGCAGCCAGAGCCTGTCACACTGCTCTTAAAGGGACACTGTCAGCTTTTTTATGATTTCTCGGGTATCCAGAGTGTAGGTCACCTGTGCCCCTGTAGAAACTACTCTCATCACAGAATCTAAAAATGCCACTACATCTGTGTAAAGTTAACAGGTATCCTTTAGATATGTTAAAAATACACTTCTGTCAGTCTGACCTGAATAACTAGCCCCAATGCTCCCAGGCGTACATGAGATGATATGGGGCAGGAGCCACAAAAGCTGTGGTGTACACTCATTCACAAATGAGTCTGAATTTTTTTGCCATGTAGGAGTAAAATGCGCTTTCCGTTTCAAATGCATACTTGTGCTGATGAAAGTTAATTCTGTTCCGAAGCAAGTACTACAACCATTATAAAGCTGGGCTTGAAAATTCAAGGCTTACTTCGAGCATGCACTGTAGTATCAGCACCACTTTCTATGACCTTGGCTGTTTTTCTGGAGCCACCAGCACCAAATTCCACCCTGTGTGCCCTTTCCCTGCTAAGGCAGTAAGAACTTTTGCACTATAGCTGACTCACCACCCTGTTCCAGGTAGAAGGTGTGGTTGGCAAACTGCTGAGGAGGGAGGTGCTGGAGGCGGTGCCTGGCTAACGTCACTAATGTCGCTTCTGGCTGCTCCTACTCCCTCTCTTGCTCTCTCATGCTTCCATGTGGCTGCTGCTTCTGGGTTCTGATGCAACTCCATTCATGCTGCCAGTGAGGGACCACGTTCAACTTAGAAATGAAAACAAAAAAAGAGGCAATACTGAGCCCTCATTCTGCCTGCCAACCATGGGATAGAGTCAATGGACCCAGCACTGGGTAAACCTCTTTGGGTGCTCATTAAACTCCCATCCACTCCTCTCCTGGATCAGCTTGATTTATTAATTTTAAGCTAACCCCCAAACAATTGTCAGGGATTCTCTTAGATGCTCAGGGTTCCAGAATGCGAACCCCGGGCCCAACTGCCTCTAATGAGAAAAAATAAATAAATGGAATGCTCACACGATGGGCAGGGCAGCAGTCCCAGTGCATGGCCTGCCTTGCCCTCATGCTGCCAGAGCTGAAAGGGGGGGGGGTCAAGATAGCAGAAAAAGGAAAGAGAAAAAAGTAGTTTTAGCATTTTAAATACAGACCTAACATGAGTTCAGAGATGAACTGCTGGAAAGAGGGGGGGAGTCCTAGTACACAGTGTGGAAATGAGGCCCCAAATCTCTATCTCAGGGCCCATGTCACACCACCCTTCCATGACTACCTTCAGGGGTGGTCCTAGTACACAGTGCATAGTACCCTCTGTAGGGCACCAACTTTGGGGCATTACAATATCATCTGCAAACAACATACCTTCCCTTCCAGTTCTTCTGCAGTGTCTCTTATGAAGACATTGAAGATGACTGGCCCCAGTACTGATAGTTGTGGCACCCCACTGGTTCTTCTCCTATTTGCAGTGAGTGCCATTGACCACCACACTCAGTCACCTATCCATTAACCAGTTTGTAACCCAGTTCACCAGTTTGGATCCAACCCCTAGGCCGCTCAGTTTCTTTATCAGTCTACTGTTCAGCACAGTGCCGAAGGCCATGCTAAAGTACAGATGATCTGTTTCCCCAGTCACCCAGTCAAAGAAATTAATCAGATTCGTCCAGCATGCCCCCCCCAAGAATCCATACTGCATGTGGTCTTGTAGCCCACTGAATTTAAGATACTCTACCAACCTTACCTTTAGCAGGGTTTCAGTTAATTTACCCACCTTTGAAGTGAGACTGACGAGCTATACTTTCTTACCCCCTCCCTGCTGCCATTCTTATGTAGAGGGACCATGTCTGCTCTTCTCCAGTCCTCCAGAACCACACCAGTTTCCAGTGAACTGTTGAATAAGGCCATCAGTGGGGCAGCTAGCACCTTCCTAAGTTTCTTTAGTGCCACTGGGTCTATCCCCTCTGGTCCCATAGCCTTGTCCACCTGCAGAGCTGTAAGTCCTTTCAGGACACTTTCCTCTGAAAGGGACTTGTGTCCACCTGGCCCATGTCTGTTCCTGCTACTCCTTGGTAGTTCATACCCCAACCCCACTCCACTGTGAAGACTGAGCAGAAGTACCTGTTCAGGAAGTGCAGCTTTTTCTTGGTCATCTTCCCTGTAGTCTCCCTCCGAAACCTCACTATCCCTCCCCTTGTTTTCTTCTTCTCACTCATGTATCTGAAGGAAGTCTTATCCCCTTTAGCTACCCCTTTGGCTATCCTTTCTACCCTCATTACCTTTCCTACTTCTCTCTATTTTACTTAATATTCCTCTTTTTCCACCTTCCTCTGCATTTCCTTATACCTCATGAATGCCATCTTGTTTTCCTTCACATGACAAAGTTTGTTGAGGGGAAGCACTAGGTTACTGGACCCCCACACAGTGACTGGCAAGTAATCTTGCACTACAGAATACTGCTAGTGTGTGCCATTTGGTCAATAAAATTATCTGCACTGCAACTGTTACGTGTGCTGGCTCATTCTGTTTCTTTTTCATGAATGCATCTGAACTGCCTTCTGATGTACCTGTAGCAGAGGGGTTAGTCACCCCATTCAGTTGCACCACCCTACAGCTCACTGAAGCATGGCTCCTTTCTTCGGGATCCTGGACACACTGATCCCAGCTTCTCGGGCTCCATTCTGAACTGGTAGCACAGTAGCATGCAGCTGGTCCACTGAGCCATCATGCAGCCCTGTTATAGTGTCTCGTGATCTGCTTATGAAGTTGCATGCCATGATTTTGTTTGCCATGCTAGTTGCTGCCTTCCACTGATGCTGCCATTTAAGTTACTGCTGGTCAGTACTCCCAGGTATTTTCTTCCTTAGCTTCAGTAATCTCTATACCATTTAGGCTGTGTCTTACTTTCATGCTCTTCTTTCCTGAATGTATCACCTGCATTTCTCATCAAGTTTAAGCTCATAAAAGTTCATTGGTCATTGCTCCACACACTTCTCAAGTCTGACAGGATCCTCTTACATTTCATTCATCACCTGCTGTGATGCAACTAGCCATCCAATTTTCTTGTCATTGGCAAACATGGTAATCCAACTGCCGGTGGTACCCACCTGCAGGTCACTTACAAATACATTGAACAATGTAGGTCCCAGGACAGACCCCTGTGGGACCCAAATGGTCATTTGTTTCTTTACTGATAGGTTTCCATCCATTAGGGTCCCCTATTTCCTAGCTTGCAACCAGTTCTGAATTGATTTCATCACTAAGAACTAACTTCCCATGTGGTACAGTATCAGTTGATTTACTGAAGTTCAGTCATATGACATACTGTACACAGGTTTTCACACATCCAGTTCCTTGGTCACATTTCCCAAAACAAATGATAAGATTGGTTTTGCATGATTTTCCTTTACATTCTCCATACAGGGCCACTAAGCCCATGTTGTTTTCTTGTGCATTTTCAACAATTCTGTTTCTTATGATTTCATCATGTAGCTTATCTGGTATTGTTATCAAACTGGCTAGCCTATAGTGCCCTGATTCTGCTCTGGGACCTTTTTTGAATATTGGCACTACTTGTTGAAGCCAATAATTTCTCATGAGGTACAGTATGCCATAGTATCATCACTCATTGTAAATGGATTGTTGCTTCCAGCCATACAATACACCACTGTGGCTGCTGTATGTTTATTTTAACAATTTTGTTTCCATATTCTATTTTTCCTCCTGGGCTGAGGCAGTCTTTGGTTCCCTTCTGCCCTGCCCCACTGACCAGTACCATCCACCTCCACAGGCTTGCCTGACCAGCCCAGTACCCCCACACATTTTCCCCTGTGGCAGGATCAGGAGGGGGAGGGCCACCCTCACCCCTCCAAGGTCATAATCCAGGAGGCCAGCAGGTGCTTCCTGGTGGTGAGCCGGGTGGGGGCTTGGTGCACAGAGTATCATTAATGCCGACCTTATCATGTTTTCCTCCTTTTTTCTCCTATTCCCTAACCACGGAAAACTCAGGTTGCACATCTGCTTGGAGGTGCACATGTGACCTGAGACCACAGCTTCCCTCTCCCCTGACTCACATCTACCACTCATATGTTGGCGCTACCTCCATGCCTGGTGGCAGCCTAGAGCTGAGATGACACACCACCCCCATCTGGGAGAGGAGAACAGCCAGGTGGCCACTCAATCCTCTCCCAGTCCTTCCCCTGCCAACCACTGGTGACCCGAGCTCATTCTTGAACTTGGGTCACCAACATGGTGAGAGGTAAGGTACTTACCCTCTCAGTCCTCGATGCCACTGGGCCAGCCCCTTGTGTTTGTATTTTAAAGAAACTTTATTTAAGCTAATTTACAGTGTCAGATATTGCTGTATATATTTTAATTTTATTTTTAGTTTTCATTTGGTAACTGGGTTGACTCTTGAGCAGAAATCTACCCATCTGCAAGAGTGACCAGGGAGGCAATACAAACACAGTAAGCACAGCAATATAACATATGAAGGTGGATACAAAACAATACATACCGTGCCTTGTACTAGTTTATTCATAGAGCAATAAAGATGAAGGATGTCATATTTTCTTTATTCATAGATATAAATGTAGGCAATAACACATGAGAGGGTGTGGGTTATACTCTTTTTAACCAGTTGTTGAGGGGTTGGGGCCATGGGGCAAAGCTGAGTGGATTCAATCCTACTACAGTGTGTTACTTCAGCACAACCCTCAGCCTCGGCCTCGGGTATGCTACTGCAATTATAAAATGAGACATTGGCTAGTAAAGAAAATTATGGCTGGTTGGTGCTGTATGTTTAAAGGAAAGTGGTCATAAACAGAGGCTCCCAGCCCCCCCAAAGCCTTACCCCCCCCCAATTAGGCTTTTCACAAGGAAAATAAATGTTTGTAAGTATTTTAACTTACTTTATTTTAATGTTGCAAAGTTCAGGATTCCACAACATGGTGGATGCTGTGTGGTTCCATTTCATTGTGAAAGTGCGATGCCACACCGCTCACCTCAATATGTTTGTATTGAGGTGAACAATTCTGTGGTGCACTTTCACAATGAAATGGAACCACACAATGTCTGCCATGTTATGGAATCCTGAACTTTACAACATTAAAATAAAATAAGTTAAAATACTTACAAAAATGTGTGTTTCTTGCAAAAGGCCTAATTGGGGGGTAAGGCTTTTGGGGGTGGGGAGCCTCTGTTTATAACCGCTTTCCTTTAAACATGAAAGAGAACTCTTTATTGGTCATAGTGGCTGTATTCTGCTTCAAGAAAAAATAGTACAGTAAAGTCAGCCAGAATGCAACACAGTACTGCAGCATGCTGACTCATATGCACCTGTAAAAAAACGTAAAGTGAAAGCGCTCTCTAATCCCTGGCTCACTGCCAAGCTACTGTCACTACTCAAAGGTAGGGACTACCTCTGGGCTATCGCAAGAGCCACTGGCTCACTGACTGACATCCTAAAGTATAAACAGGCCTGAAATCACTGCACCAAAGAGACCCGCTGGATGAAAAGCTCCTATTTCAAGAATGCCCTCTCCAACTCCTGGGGGGAAGGCAAATCCTTCTGGGACAATTTAAGAAATATCACAGATAAGCAGGCCAAGTCTTCTCCTACTATACTGACCGTGGATGGTACTACCACCCTTGACCCTTTGGTCATCACAAACACCCTTAATGAGACATTCACTGACCTTAGCAGTGTCCTCTCATCTGACTACTTCTCTAACACTGACCCTCCTATCTCCATATCCCCTTCTGCCTCTCCAAACATACCGCCTTCCATCTCAAAATAGTTAAAGCACATGAAGTCTATAAATACATAAAGAAGGCTATATCTAAATCCCGGGCAAGCAGTGACTCTATTGACCTTAAATTACTGTTCCTTACTCTGGATGAAGTACTACTCCCCCTCACCAGATTATTCAATATCTCCCTCTGCTCCAGCAAGTTCCCTAGTAAATGGAAAGCTGTAATTGTCACTCCTGTGCACAAAAATGGTGACAAGTCCCTGCCTGGCAACTATAGACCTATTTCAATACTACCTCCCCTCTCAAAGGCTCTTGAACGTATTGTGGCAGACCAGCTTACAGACTACCTGCAGAAATATAACATCCTCTGTGCCCAGCAACATGGATTCAGACAAGGGCATAGCACATCGACAGCCCTCCTTGAATTCTCAGGCGCTATCCACAAGGCCTTGGACAAGGAACCCCTAACTGGAGCTGTGTACATTGATCTAACGAAGGCTTTTGACACGGTACATCATGGCCTACTCATCAGTCAGCTGCAGTCTCTTGGGCTCTCCCTGGATTCAGGGGCCTGGATAAAAAGTTACCTCGCGCAGCGCTCCCAAGTTGTAAAAATAGCGGGTGTGCTCTCAGAACCAAAGCCTGTCCTCTCGGGAGTTCCGCAGGGATCCATCTTAGGCCCTCTCCTCTTCAGCCTTTTTCTAAACTCCCTCCCTAAATCCTGCTCCGAGCAAATTATACGCTGATGATGCTGTGATTCTATCCTCTCATAAAGATCCTATCCCCTTATGCCTTAGCCTCCAGCATGCATTTGCCAGTGTTGAAAAGTGGTTCGTGGCACATAAGCTAGTCCTAACCATAAAAAACAAAATCCATGCTTTTCTCAAGTCCGCAAAACAAGAAAAGGCAAACACCACTCACCATCAACACATCCTTGGGATCCACTCTTGAACAGGTGGCTACTTTCAAATATCTTGGAATCACCTTTGATCAGGGCCTCACCTTTGCAACTCATATCGACAGTACAGCCAAAACTATCAATCAGCAGCTCAGGATACTGTACCGGAACAGACAGCTTCTCACCCTACCAGCACTGAAGCTAGCTATTCAATCCTCAATCATCTCAATTATTGACTATGGCCTAATTATCTATGGGTCTGCCTCTACTAGTGCACTTAAACGTATTACAACCTCCCTTAACAAGGCCTGTCAGCTGCTTACTGGCGCTCATCAACATACTCACACCTGCGAGCTATATGCTGAAACTGGATGGCTACAACTCTCAAACTGCCTAAAGTACCTTACCTGCTTTATGGCTAAAAAATCCATCATGGGCCTCACTCCACCTTGCATTCAAGACCTGATATGCCAGAACACAAGTGTTTGACCCACCAGAAGATCAGAAAATCATCCCCTTCAGGTCCCCCGTTGCTGGACTTCCCAGGGCCAGAGATCATTTGCCTATCGTGCCCCCTCCTGGCTAAATGCACTTAGCACCTCTATTACCTCCTCTACCTCTTTAGGTACATTTAAATCTAGCCTATTCTCTCACCTTGCCACCTCCAACTCCTGCGACTGCCTTGACCAATTCCTCTCTATTTAAGTTGTTTCTCTCCAGCCCACTTTACCTGACAAAGGCCTGGTAGATGATTCCTTTCCACTACCTGTGGTCGGCTCCTCCCTCCTTTCATTTATATGCCCTATCTCTCACATTTACTTTCCTGTCTCCCCCCCATTTGATTGCTTATTGAATTAAAGTGTTTCACCTGGTAATTACTTATCCCTGCACTAATGTTTTTGATATTTGTTCTGTCCATGTATATAGCATTCCATAATGTACTTTACTTGTGTCACTCATTGTAACCTTATTGCTTGTACCTAATTTGACGCGGAACCTTTGTAAAAGAGCCTTGGCTCAAAGGTATTACTTCCTAGTATTCAATAAACAATAAACAATGCTACAGTAGAATTACGGCAGTAAACAAGGCAATTTCAATGGCATTTAATCCCATAGGCACTTTTTGCTACTGTTTAAATATCCTCTTTTGCTATCACTGTTTTTAATAGTCACTCACACAAGGGATACCATTGCACATTTTTTTATATTTTGACACTTGTGTATTTTGGTTCTTGCTGATAGGTACCATACAACACGCAGCCATTCTGAACATTTTGTTATGTACAGCTTTAAGAAAGGAACAATAAAGGCTACCTGTTTGTATATGTTTAGCTACACCCCCTGAAGAAGGGTTACATCAGTCCTGAAACGCCAGGGTTTAGCTCTGCACTCTCAATAAACCTTTTCTAGTCTCTCCTTCACTGCAACAACTTGTTTGTTTTGTTTTATTCCAATGGAGTGCTTCTCTTTGTGTTGTTTCGATCTGTACAAATGCACCTGCAGCAAGACTGTGCGCTTTTGACAGTTTGCTTTCTCTTAAATAAAGATACAGCATCATTGGTTTAACGGTGACAAGTCACATTATCAGATCATGACTCCAAGTGGAAGCATACATATTTTAATAGCAACAAGGACAGGATGAATCCCTGCAGACCTCCAGAATCAATAACATGAGAAGAAGATCTAAAACTCAGTGGGGCCTCCACAAGGTGATCTCATTTACAGGGCACTAGTAATTTAACTTGTTATAACAAGTTAAACAAAGCACAATTAAACCATTACTTGCATTTTTTTTCCTTCTAATTACTCTGACAAGGTTACAAACCCAGCAACTTATTTGGAATGGATTTCATTAACTGCAGGTACTGTGGAACAATTTTCAGAAGGACAGTCTTACAGGATTTAGGACACTGTCCTACATGCTGGGCCTTTGGAGATCTTAGGTCTCAGCTCCGGGCAGCATGGGCAGAGATTGCACGCTCAAATTTCATATTGAAGAGGAAATACATTATAAGAACCACCCGCCATTTCCCAGCATCCAACAGAAACACCTCGACCGAGAGGGTAGTTGGTCCAGGAGGTTGGCAGGTGGTTAGAAGGAGCAAATCAGGTGCCCCATCACCTCTGCTCTCCAACACATTACCTCCAAAAACCATATAAACACTACAAACAGGTATCTGCCTCTATCTCTGAAATCAAATAAAGAGGCAGAAGACACTGCAGAGCAGGACACTGCGGCACAGGAGCTAGCACAACAATACTCACCCAAATCAGGAACCAAAACTAAACAAGCACAAAGGAAATCCAAAAAACTTCTGATCATAGGAGACTCCATGATTCGGGGAGTTGATACCCATCTCCAGTCAGGGGTGATGGTCAGATGTCTCCCAGGTACATCAGCATGGAGAGACACTGACCGCATTACTAAAATTGTTCACAAAGCAGGAGAAAACATTGATGTCCTAGTACACATAGGGACTATCGATCCGCCAGCCGGGTCAGTTGTGGAGACCAAGGAACACCTGACTAGGCTGGGTGACAAACTATCATCTATTTCGTCGCATCTCCTTCTCTGAGATCCTGCCAGTCTGGGAGAAGGGAGCAGATGGACGGAAGGTCAGAGAAGGGAGATAGGGAGCTAAACACGTGGCTCAAGGACTGGTGCCAGGAAACAGGACACAGATTTGTAGGAACTGGCAACAGTTCTGGGAGCGAAAGTTCTTTAAATTTGATGGACTGCATCTGACTAAAGAGGGAGTCAGTGCATTGGGGCAGAAGTTTGACGTCTTTGCAGAATATTTAAACTAGCAAATGGGGAGAGGGGTGCAGCACCCCATACGTCGAATGGGAAGAACACCCTTCCCCCCTCAGCTAGTGGTCAAACAGGAATTCAGCGTGTTTGCCGTTCATTTGCATCACCAGGTAAGAAAAAAGGTTTGTCTCCCCATACGATGCACGGGGTAATGCCAAGCTTCACCCAACAACTAACACACCAAAATCTGGCCAATGGAAAATCATGTACACAAATGCTCACAGCCTGGGAAATAAGATCCCAGACCTGCAGGCAATAATGTCAGAGGCTAAACTGGACATAGTAGCAATTAGTGAGACGTGGTTTACCAGTATCCACACTGGGAGACTTCAGTACCTGGCTATGTATTGTTCAGAAGAGACCGAGGTGCAAAAAGGGGAGGGGTGGTCCTGTATGTTAATGAAAATATCAAAGCTACAGAAATTCAGAATACACATAAGGAGCCGGAAGAACTGTGGGTCACCCTGGAAACAGGAAATGGGATAGCCATAAGAACTGGGGTTGTCTACAGGCCCCAGACCAGAGGAGGACATAGACATATTACTGTTAGAAGATATACAAAACATGACAGCTAAAGGGAGGTTCTGATAATGGGAGACTTCAACATGCCAGATACAGATTGGTCAATACCAGCAGGAACATCTGCCAGAACTAGACTCATAGTGGATTCCTGCAGGGAGGGCCTCAAACAACTGGTACAGCAACCCACAAGAGACAGGGCTATCCTAGATCTAGTACTGACTAACAAAGAAGGGATCACAGATCTCCAGGTAGAAGGTCACCTGGGGGCCAGTGACCATCACATGGTATGGTTCAATTTGGCTACTACATCTAAATCATCCCATTCCAAGGCAAAAATATGGGACTTCAGAGGAGCTGACTTTGATAAGATGGCCAACAGAGTTAAGCTAGCCCTGGCAAAAGAAACACAGGTGAGGTACAGGCAAAGTGGGCAAGCATTAAGGATGCAATACTTGAAGCAACATCCCATTGTGTTAGACAGAAAGGGAAGTGCAAAGAAGAAGGAAACCACTTTGGTTCTCAAATACAGTAGCAGAAAAGGTCAGAGCACAAAGGCTGGCCTTCAGAAAATATAAGGGAACACAGCGGGATGAAGATGAGGAGGCATACCAAACTGCCCTAAGGAAGCAGGTAAGGCAGTAAGGCAGGCAAAGTCCCAAACTGAGGAAACACTAGCACGAACAGTAAAGAAGGTGACAAGACTTTCTATAGATACATTAGTGAAAGGAGAAAGTCCAGAGGGTATTACTAGCTTAATGAAGAAAAGGAGCATGTGAGGAGGAGGACCCTGTAAAGGCATCTATCCTAAATAGATACTTTTGCTCAGTATTTACTGAGAGAAGGTAGGGCAGGGCCCACAGCTCAGCATCATGGACACAGGGGAGGTGAGCACTACTCCCTTCACAAAGAAAGGGTCCTACAAGAGCTTACTAAGCTCAGGGTGGATAAGGCAATGGGACCTGATGGCATACATCCCAGGGTACTTAAGGAGCTAAAGGAGGAACTAGCAGAGCCATTAGCAGAATTGTTTAGTGAGTCTCTGAGCACAGGAGAGGTCCCAGAAGACTGGAGAAGGGCTCATGTGATCCCACTCCACAAGAGTGGTAGCAGGGAGGCGGGGAACTACAGACTGGTCAGTCTTACCTCAGTAGTGGGCAAGATTATGGAGGCACTCCTTAAGGAAAGGATAGTGCAACACCTGGAATCCATAGGGGCACAGGATCCAAGACAGCATGGGTTTACAAAGGAAGGTCCTGTCAAACTAATCTCATAGATTTCTTTGACTGGGTAACCAGAGTGGTGGACCAAGGGGAGCAGTTGATGTACGCCTACCTTGACTTCAACAAAGCTTTTGACACTGTTCACATAGAAGATTGATAAATAAGCTAGGTAGGCTTGGGGTGGGTCAGAAGTTGGTCAACTGGGTGGCAAACTGGTTGACTGGCAGAAAACAGAGAGTGGTGGTAAATGGTATACAGTCAGAAGAGATGCAAGTCACAAGTGGGGTACCTCAGGGATCAGTCCTGGGGCTAGTCCTATTCAACATCTTCATTAGTGACCTCGCAGATGGACTAGAGGGTAAGTCTTGTCTGTTTGCAGATGACACCAAGATCTGCAACAGACTAGATGATCCAGATGGGGTGGGCAGAATGAGAAGAGATCTGGATAAACTAGCAGAATGGTCAGAAGAGTGGCAACTGGGATTTAATGCAAAGAAGTGCAAAATCATGCACATAGGGAAGAGAAACCTAAGCCACTTATAGGCTGGGAGGGAGTTGATAGCAGTCACAAAGGAAGAAAGAGACTTGGGCATCATCATCACTGATGACCTAAAATCATCAAGCAGACCTCTAAAGCAGTAGGTAAAGGCTAGGGGGTGTTAGGGTGTATTAGTAGGGGTATCACAAGTCGTAAGAGGAGTAATAATCCCTCTGTACAAGACATTGGTTAAGCCCCATCTGGAGTACTGCGTGCAGTATTGGAGTCCACACCTTCACAAGGACATTAACAAATTGAGGCAGTCCAGAAAGGCAACCAAAATGGTGCAGGGACTGCATCAGAAGACATATGAGGACAGATTAACGGAGCTCAATATGTATACCTTGAGCAAAGGAGGGAGAGGTGATATGATCGAGACATTTAAACACCCTAAGGGCATAAACAAGCTGAAAGAGTCTAACATGTTTAAATATAAGAAAAATAGCAGGACAAGAGGACACAGCATGAGATTAGAGGGGGCGATTAAGGGGGAATGTGAGGAAATTCTTTTTCACAGAAAGAGTGGTAGATGCATGGAATGGCTTACCACAAGAAGTGATGGCTATGAATACAGTGCAGGGCTTCAAACAGGCATGGGATAGGCATAAGGGAGCAATACAAATGACTATGAATAGATAGGTCACTGACAGAGCAAAGGCCGATGGCACATTTATAAGGTAGAAAAAGAAATGGGCAGACTGGATGGGCCTTGCGGTCCTTATCTGTCGTCAACTTCTATGTTTCTATGTTTCTATGTAACTCCTCATAACCACTGACTCATATTACTCTGATATGAAGGACAGGAATTATTCTAACATGATTCCAGCTAGCCCATTACACTTCCCAAGGCATTCAATCTGTCTCTGGTGACCAGCAGTATTAACTGCTGAGGGCAACTCAAGGAGAACTACAGCTGACAGCTCCCTTTGGTCTACTACAAGGAGGAAATCAGCCATGACCCTCAACAGGGAGGTTTCTGTGCTGTGTCAAGTCCAAAAAAACAGATTAAAATGGAGCCTAAATGCTCCAGATGTTCTCTTAGTTGCAATGTCACCACTTTCTCAATAACATTACCTAAAAATGGTAGGTTAAAAACATGACTGTAATTCACAGGGTTGTCAGGCTCTAATGAAGGTGTCTTCAAGAGGGGCCTTGCCGCAGCTTCCTCCAAGGCTTTTGGATGATCCCCTCCCTCAGAGAAGCATTGACCATCTCCATGAATACTGACAACCAGTCTTCTCTAGATGTAAAGGAGCTGGGTCTAATATGCAGGTACTGGGGTACAATTCCAGCAACACCTGGCAGACTTCTGCATAATCAGTAAGTCAAAAAGTAGTCCAGAACACTGGAGGTTCCATCACCTCAACTTCATGATCACTGCAATTATGCCATGCAATGGAAGAGGATATCCTGGCCCCACTATCCACACTCTTGGCAGAAATGAAATCACCCAAATCCTTGCATATAGTTATTATGTTAAGGACAACCTGCAATCATTTCATTCATTTTCATTTTTTATTTAAAATGGAACTCTCATTTGGGACTGCAAACATAAAATAAAAATAAAATCTACAAATAGAACAAGAATTACAGATTACCATTAACACAGTGAAGTAATTATTAAGTATCATAAATACAGTACAACAATACATTTAATTTATTCATTTATTTAAACATATTTTACCAGGTAGGCAAACGGAGCCCAGGAGACTTGTTTCCAGTTGTGACCTGGGGTGGGGAGGGTGGGAGGTTATAGGAGTAATACATTTACCCACAAGGGCAATGAGTATCATAAGTACAGAGACAAAAAACTACATAGATACTAGAGTACAGTTCTCCGTACAGCACCTTGTGAAAAAACAGCAGCAGTTCATAATGTAGGAGACAACACGGTTGCATACAATGTTTATAACACTCACAATATTCACGTTTTGAATTTAAACACAAAAGTCAATGAATTCAATATAAGAGCTTCTTGAAAGCTCAACAATGAGTGTGTTAGAGAGAAACTAATGGACAGAGTCCCAGACTTAGAAGGATATGTAGGAATTACAAGAGAAAAAAAAAGATGAAGACTGCAAGTTATAAGAACATAAAGCAAATGGAACAAGTTGGATTATATTCTGTATAATGGGGTCCTATTAGCCTATTAGTCAGTATCCTATAAACATATACGACCCAGTTATAAAGGCATTGGTTTAGTAAGAGATAACCGGTTAACAGACTGATACAGGAAACAATGGTGGGTATGATGTGGTAGCCCTATAAACAAATTGCACTGTAATACAAAGGGTCCAATGCTGCTAGATGAGATTTAGAAGCTGTGCTATAAACACTATCCTAACATTTACAGTAAGAAAGAGAGAAGACAATTGTTTCTTCACAGAGAATGTAAAGTCACATTTATTTTCAGTAGAAGAAGCCCAATGTAAACTTAAATTTAGCAACACATTAAGAAATGTGAACATCAAAGGAAAGAAAGCTATCCAGGAAAACAAAAAGGTATTTCTATGATTGTGGCCAAGTGAGTTCATAATTATCTAAAGTAAGAAAAGAGGGTGAATTGGATAGCTTAGATGAAGACTAAGAAAAAAGAACCCACTGAGTCTTTTTTTTTTAATTAGGTTGCAAGCAAAGATCTAGTAAAGTGTGTTATTCAAATCTTGTTGAAAACTTGTGTAAAGCAGCTGCAGGAGAAATATGAAAAGTGTAAAGTATCATGTCATGTTCATATAAATACATACAAGAAATAACAGATGCTTTAGGCAAATCATTGATATATATATATATATAGATATATATATATATATATATATAGATATATATATATAGATATATATATATATATATATATATATATGTATGTATATATATATATATATATATATATATATATATATATATATATATATACAGTAGCAGCCACAGACACTGCCAGCTGTTTCCAAATTTCTATGATATTTCCAGATATATCTAATGCTTTCTCCATTTCTACAGTAGGGCAGCAGAGAGAAACTCTTTAGAAATTTCACAAAATATCTGGAAATAGCTGGCAATGTCTGTGGCTACTACTGTATATGGAGAAAAGAAGAGGTCCAAGAAAAAAGCAGTGTAGGACAACCTTTCTTAAAGCAACACATTCAGAGGACAAATCAGAAGCCCAGATTTGTTGTACTCTATTATGAAAACAGGAGGAAAACCAGAGAAGAGTATGATGACTTAAACTAAAGATAGAGGGCCCGATTCTCAAAAGCCGGTGCAAGCCGCCCAAAGGCAGCTTGTGCCAATTGCCGGTGCACCAGGGACCCTGCACCCGATTCTCTATTGGGTAGGTTCCTGGCATCAAAGTCCCACAGCTTGTGGCAAACTTGGCCCTGCACTAAACAGATGGGGCATCAGGAAGGAATGCTGCAAGTCATGGGTCAGCCATGCAGCAATAGCACCATGGACAGGTGACTGGTGGCTAGCGCCCCCAGCCCTGATCCCTGATTGTACATGAAAACATTCCCTGGTAGTCTATGGCACCCCAGCCCCAATCCCCAATTGTACAAAAAGTTTTCCCTAGTAGTCTAGGGCAACCCTTCCCCCCAGCCCTGATCCCTGATCCCCATGAAAAATATGACAAAACATTCTATGGTAGTCTAGTGGTCCTTCAACCCCTCCACACCAGTTGGCAGTGCCCCACCACCCTGATCCCACCATCCCCAAGCCGGCAACTAGTACAGCCCTCTGCACATCTCCACAGCTAGCCACCGACTGAGCTATCAATGAGTGCATACTGTATAGTAAGCACTCATTGATAACTCAGTCAATGGCAGTCATGGAGGTGTGTGGAGGCTACTAGTCATTGGCTCAGGTGTATGGGGCAGCAGAATGGCGGAACATGCCAACTGGGAATGAGATGTTGAGACCACTAGACTACAAAGAATGTTTTGTCACATTTTCATGGGGATACAGGTGAGGGGGGTGCCTAGACCTCAGGAAAATGTTTCTGTACAAACGGGATCAGGGCTGGAGGGTGCCCTAGACTACCGGGGAATGTTTTCATGTACAATCAGGGATCAGGGCTGGGGGGGGGCATTTAATACACTGGGACCGGGACCATGGCACATTAGCACAACCCACCAGAGGACAATTAAGTACACTTAGACCAGCTTCTGGCTGGTCTAATGGTCCTTAAACAGTTGTCCTCTGTGGGGAGTTTTTAGTATATTGATTTAGGGGATGTGGCAGCTTATGTCTGCCACAAGTCCCCTAGTGCCTTGTCATAGCCCCTTTTTGTGTGCAAGATTGGTGCAACCCCCCTTTGGTGCATGCAGCCTGCATTTGATGCAGGCTGCTTTCCAGAATAGCTCTTGATGCATCTTTCAATGCAAGGTGCCACTTGCATCAGAAACCTTTGATGCAGGCACATTGCATCACTCTAAAGCCTTTGAGAATCGGGCCTCAAAAGTCTATTAATTAAAAACCATTTCAAAAGCTTTGGCAATCCCTATGAATATAGCAGAAGTCAATTAACTGTTAAAATAAGTATGAGTATTATTTATGACACAGGAGATCACATGTAAAGTACTGTGACTTTATATGTTTTTAAATCTTAATAAAGTACATTTATTTGCAAAAATAAAGTATTATGACCAGAACTAAATCCAGAATAAAAAAAGGGAAAGAAGATTATTCAGTGATAAAATGGAAGAGTGTTGTCTGCATGTAAGTTTTTCAAACATTTTGGTGCAAACAGGCAATATAGAGATGGGTCTTTAAGAATAAGGATCCAGAAAAGACTTGTATTAGACATAGGAACTACATAAGAAGATGTCCAGTCTTGAGGGAAGTCATGTTTCTGTATAGAATGACTAAATAGAAAAGTAACATGCTAACCAGCAATCAGGGCAACAATTTTCAAGAAAGAAAGGATCAAGGGAATCAAGACCAGGACCCTTTGAATAGTGCAGTACACCGAGCTCCTTTAGAACCTTATTTAAACAAATTTCCAGTTACACTTTAATTGTATGTTTCAATGTAACTGCTCATTAATTACATGCAACAGGGTAATTATGCTGTAGTTACATGTTTGTTTCATGCAACTACATTTCAGTTACATTGTAGTTACACTGTAACAACAGTGTAGTTAACTAACACTTAAAGTGTAACCAAATTTCCCTACAAGAGAACATAGAGTGTGACAATCAGCTATGACTGCTTGACCAAAAACAGGGAAAAGTGCCCCACCTTGAAAGGATTACCACAGTTTACCCACCCATATAGCAGTCTGTAACTGCACCCACAACTCTGCCCCATCCTTATTCACTGGCTATGAATCCAAATTAGGCCAGAAACTGGGGTTGGAGCAAAAAGGTCCCCACTGTGGATAGAAATACATGGGGTATGGTGATCAAGAGGGACCTGTGCTGATCTCCCCACTGTGTCAGAGTCAGAGAGGATATGAAGCACCTTATTAGATAAGGAGCCAGGAGGGGCAGTGGTTACAGAAATGAATATTAAAAAATATGAAAAGTATTTTTATGTTTGAAATACAGAATTATATTCAATGTTTCAAACCCTTTCACCTCCCTTTTGATTTAGAAGAGCCGGACATTAGGGTGGTAGCGCCCCTTTCGATAGAACTGTGTAAACATCATAGTTAAAAACTTTTTCATTTAGCAGCTACCCAGTCTTTAAGAATGTAATCCAACAAGGATAGGCTACTACGTCACTAATGTGTATGTTTCAGTGACACCACCCGTTGTCACACCATGACAGAACTTCTGTTTTGTCTAGTCTTAATCCTTTTGTATTCCATTCTTGACATATCACACCTGTAAATAGTATCTCTATTGTCAGGGCCTTCTTGCATAGGTCAGACAGCTTGTCAGGGAATACATGTGGATGTTGTAGTGACACTGAAAAAGAATAAGCATAAAATTACCGGAATCAAACGGCATAATGACTAGATACGATTTTATTGACTTTCTATACAAAGGGAGGTGCTGTAGTTTGTGGCACTGTATAGAACTAAGTGTTAGCTACAGAAAAACTAATTTCCCTGTAGTGAGCTACTGACACTGTTTTGGTAGTGGATACTAAAATGGATACTTTCTTTGTGGAGTGCTCTGGACCTTGCCCTGAGTGAGCTATACTAAAAAGCAGCTCCAGAACAGTAGGCTTCCAGCACAAATCCAAGTGCTGGTCAAGAAAAAGCCAAGTCTATGCAGAAAATAATGGGTGCCTCAAAATTCACCCCTTGATCAGAGTACAGTTGAAGTGGGCTCCCAAATGGTTGTATCACGTACCACCATATTACGTGAGCCATAGTAACAACTATCTGGTCAATAGTGGGGCTAGCCCAAGCAAATTTAGTAAAATGATCAGTTACAACTAAAACATTCTGGTATCTAACTGAAGAACATTCCAGTGTCAAGAAATCCAGGGCTAACAATTCTAATGGTGTTGAAGTGTGAATGGATACTAATGGAACTTTTGTGGTTTTGGAGGGGGGCTTCCTCTGGCACATCTGGGGCAGGCAGCACACCATTCCTGGACATCTTGCAGCATTCATGCCTAACAGAGCTGGCTGCACGGCATGCTTAGGGTTTTATCCATACCAAAATGTCCTGCCCTTTCATAACAGTGCTCACACACCTGGTGTTTCAATACGATTGGGAGTAGCAACTGGTGCTTTAGCTCTTGCTCTTGTGAGTCTCTCACCACCCTGTACAGCACCCCTTCATGTAGCTTAGGTCAATCTCACTGGCAAAGTTACTTCAGCACATCTTCTGGGTCCTGAGCCCTCTTGGGCATTTGGTGACTGTCCCCTGTGAAGAAAATGTAGCACTCTCTTTAACACTGGATCCTCACCTTGGGCATTCCTCCACTGGTCTCCATCCTACCCTGCTAGGCTTCATCTTCCCACCTTGTGGCAGGCAGCCTTCTGAAAGGAGTGGACCACCCCTTCTGCACAACTGCCCCTTGTTCCTTGCAGCCCATTGCAACAGGCCAGCACTATGTCCTTAGTGATGGAGTGAAAGCCTGGGACTTCAAGTTCATCCCTGTCATTTGCTTCCTCCGGTCCAGGTGATTCCACTGGATATTGAGAGAGTGCATCTGCATTCTGATTGCTTCAACCTGAGTGATATTTAACTTTAAAACTGTAACTGGTCAACTGTGAAACCCACCTTTGTTCCACCCACCTAGATTATAAGTCTGCAAGTGGGCCAATGGGTTGTCTATAAAAAAGAGTGAAATGTGACCCAGCCAAGTACTCATGAACTTTCTCTGAAATGAACCACTTTGGTGCCAGAAATTCAGTTTTAAGTGAACTGTAATGTGCATCATTTCTTTCCAAGGGGTGTAAGCTGCAACTTGCATAAGCAATGAATCTCTCCTGCCCATCCTGCTTGTGGGCTAAAACAGCTCTTAGTCATTGTTTGCTGGCATCCATGTACAAGAGAAAAGGAGAGTTAAAATCAGCAAACACTAGAACAGGGGCTTTAACTAATACCCCATTTAATTCCTGGATTGCTTCTTCACAGTCTTTAGTTCACTCCCATGGAACACATTTCTGCTTCTGGCCAGGGTACCCTTTCTGTGGAACATCACACAATAACCTCCAGAGAGGTGCATCAACCTCAGTAAAGTCTTTAGCAAACCAACACTACTATTCCACAAAGCCAAGAAAAGAGCATAACTCAGTTATTGAAACAGTGGTCTGCCAACCTTGCACGGCTCAGATTTTCTCTGGGTCTGAGTGAACTCTCTCCTCAGATACAATGTGACCCATATACTAAACTTGACTTCACAGCAGATGGCACTTTCTGGGCTTGAGTTTCAATCCATGCTGCCTCAGTTTAGTGAAAACAAAATCAAGATGCTTACGGTGACTTTTGAAATCAGCTGAATACATAGTTATATCAGCAAGATAGATGAGGAGCGACTCCAAACTCTGTTCTCCAAGGCAACACTCCATAAGTCTCTGAAATGTGGCAGGGGCATTACAAACTCCAAATGGCATGCACTCAAATTCATAGAATCCTATTGGGGTCACAAAAGCAGTTTTTTCTCTATCCTGGGGGTCTACCTCTTCCTACCAATAACCACTAGTCAAGTCTAGAGTTGAGAATAGTCCAGCTCTGCGAAGCGCAGTCAAGGATTCTTCAATCCTTGGGAGAGGGTAAGTGTCCTTGTGGGTTACTGCATTCAATTCACGGTAATCCACACAAAATCACAATGACCCATCCTTCTCCCTCACAAGTACAATAGTCACAGCCCTTGGACTGCAGCTTTTCTGGATGATACCAGCATCCAGCATTCCAAGCAAAAGGACCTTGACCTCCTAGTATAGATTTGGTGGCATTCTAACTTACTAACATACTAAAATGCCAGCAGAATAGGCCTAGCGGTCTTTTGCGTCTGCTCGTTTGGGCAACCCCCACCCTGGGAGCTGACCTTGCTGCCCCCCTCGCCTTCTCTGGCTTCTCCCTTCCCAGTTCCGGATATTCTCGCTGCATTGGATTTTGCATCCAGAACCCTTCCCCTATACCTATCCCACCCCCTCTTGAACTCCTCCACCTTCTCTGCCTCCACCAGTCCCCTAGGCAGTGCATTCCATGGCTCCACCACCCTCTCAGTGAAGTAGCACCTCCTCATTTCTCCCCTGAATCTTCCCCCCTCCAGCTTCCACCCATGCCCTCTAGTGGCCCACTCCTCCTTCCTTCGAAGCACCTTGACTGCTCCTCCCCTATTTACCCCCTTCATGTACCTGAAGACCTCTATCATGTCCCCCCGGTCCCTTCTCTCTTCCAATGTGTACATATTTACAGTAGCTCTTCAAGCCTCTCCTCATAGGTCCTGTCCCCCAAGCCCCAAATCATTTTGGTTGCCCTCCTCTGGACCCTCTCCAGGAGTTTAATGTCCCTCTTTAAGTGTGGCCTCCAAAACTGCACATAGTACTCGAGGTGCAGCCTCACCAAGCAGTTATACAGAGGGAGTATCACTTCCCTCCTTCTGGAGGTGATCCCCCTAGCGATGCATCCCAGCATCCTGTTGGCCTTGGCTGCTGCCCTCCTACAAGTCTTCGAGTTGTTCATCTTGACATCCACCACCTCGCCCAGGTCCCTCTCAGCCATCGAGACTTGTAGCATCCCCCCCCCGGGTGTACACTTGGCCCAGGTTTCTGACCCCCAGGTGCAGTACCTTGCATTTCCCTGCATTGAACCTCAGCTTCCACTTTCTAGACCATCTTTCCAGAGCCTCCAGGTCCCCCTGTAGGGCCACCCTCCCCTCCTCCCCATCCACCACTGCCCCCAGTTTTGAGTCATCTGCAAAGAGACTCATCTCACTCTTGATACCTGTCCTTATGTCAGAGACGTAGGCGTTGAACAGGAGGGACCCAAGGACTGATCCCTGTGGGACCCCACTAATGACCCTCCTTGGGGATGAGACTATCCCACCAACTATGACCCTCTGGGTCCGGTCTTGGAGCCAATTGCCTATCCATCTGATCATCTGGTTCCCCACCCCCATTTCTCCCAGCTTATCCAACAGGCCCTCGTGAGGAACAGAGTCAAATGCCTTGCTGAAGTCTAGAAAGCGGACGTCCACTGGTCTACCCAGGTCCAAGGCACTCGTCACCCAGTCATAGAACTCCACAAGGTTTGTCTGACACGATTTCCCCAGGATGAATCCATGCTGTTTATTGTCCAGGCACCCTGACTTTTTCAGGTCCCCCCCCCAGCCTCTCCTTGACAATGCCCTCCATCACCTTGCCCACCACCGATGTCAGGCTGACAGGCCTGTAGTTCCCTGCCACCTCCCTTGATCCCCCCTTGTGGATAGGCACTATATGCGCCACCTTCCAGTCCTGGGGCACCCACCCTGTCCTCAGACAGATGCTGAAAATCTCCGTCAGGGGTTTCACCAGGACATCCGCAAGTTCCATCAGCACTCTGGGATGTAATTTATCTGGCCCCGGTGCTTTCTCTGTCTTAAGGGACCTGAGGGCTTCCCTCACTCTCTCTGCTGTGATTTCCACTTCACTACCTCTTCTCCTGCTTGCCTCCCCCTCCTGTCTGATGATGCCCCCTCTCCCCAGACCCGCCAATCAGTAGGGTCCCTCCCCTCCTCAGTTTCACTGTCTCCTCCCATGTATGATGCAGCACCCCCATTTTCCCTAGGTGAAAACTGAGGTGAAGTACTCATTTAGTACCTCAGCCTTCTCCCCGGTCTTGTGCCCATCTCTCCCCTATTTTAATCCTGCTAATCTGCCCCTTCACCCTTCGTTTTCCCCAATGTATCTAAAGAACCCCTTGTTCCCTCTCCTAATTTCCTTGGCCAGGTTCTGCTCCTTCCTTGCCTTAGCTTCCCTCACCACCCTAGTGGCCCTTCTAGCCATCAGCTCATACTCCCCTCGATCCCTTTCACTCCTTGAGCACTTGAATTGCCTATAGGCTGCCTTCTTTCCCCGCAGGGTTTTCGGCCCCACCGCATTTTCATCTTACTCTTGCACAGGTGCTGATAGCATCCTGCACCCCTCTCCTGATGATTTCCCACCTACTATCAGCGTCCATGTCTGACCCAATCACATACGTGCCTGGGGAGTAGCAGCATTAACATACTAATACTAATTCGTCTGTATCTTTCCCCTAGGGGGGTTGCATCTCCCATTAGGATGTGATGTCTTATGGCATTGGTCCACCCATAATCCTCATCATGACTGGAGAAGACTGTCCGATGCTGCTCAAGCAACTCATTTAGTTTGGCCCATTGTTCTTCTGTCAGAGACTCTCCAGTCAAATTGACTG
Organism: Neoceratodus forsteri; assembly: GCA_016271365.2. Lineage (NCBI taxonomy): Eukaryota > Metazoa > Chordata > Ceratodontiformes > Ceratodontidae > Neoceratodus > Neoceratodus forsteri. Next base: position 680,184,644 of record CM057454.1, read on the forward strand.
GAACAGAAACAGAGGAGGCCTCTTTTTCTTGGGCTATCTCTTCCACCTGCTGTAAGTGCATGTTTACTACTCCTTTCCTCACTGGGATAATGTCCATGTCCTTCTCTTAATTAATATCTCCAGGTTCAAGCAGGAACAGTTCTCCCAGTTTCTGATACTGCTTCAAATAAAATGGTGTCTTCCCCAGGTTTTGCACTCACATGGGCACCCTGCCCTGTTTCACAGTACTGATTACACGGGCCACAAAAACAGTCTCTTGCTCGCTCCATAGCTCCAGCAGGCATTAATAATCTTTGCCACCTAGACCAGTCCAAGCCCAGCACTGAAGAACAGCATCACGTCCCCATTTTCAATGAGAAATGATTAGGGACCCGCACATAACCCACATGTCCATTTGTGTCTGCAAAGTGCGCTCTCTTCATGCAGTCTCTTGGTGCTTGCCACCAAAACAAGTTCCTACACTTGTTGATGCCATGGGCACTTTTCATATAGTTCCCTTCTTCCTTCTTCTGGAACAAAATCTCCCAACAGTCCTGGATAATATTCATGCCAAGAAGCCAGGGTGTGGAGAGCAGGCAGTGGTCTTGCACAGTTTAATACCATGCTAACAGCTTTGCAGTTCTCCAACTCCAACATCCATCTCCACATAGCCTAGGTACTGTAAGGGATAGAAAATCCATTTGCTGCCCTGAGCATAAGACAGCCTGCTGGGTCTCAAAGGTCTGCCACCTGCTCCCTAAAGTGCTGTTCAAAGAAAATCTGTCGCATCATAGTTACTTGAGATCCTGTATCCAATAGGCAAGGAACGTGGATCTCCTCCATCCAAGCTTCTATTAGTGTGCTCTCTCCTACCCACATTTCCCTTCTCTAGCTCCAACATGGGACTATGGCTAGCACCACCCATTGTCTGGCCCAGGACAGTGGGGCCTGCTAGTTTAAAGGCTGCCTATTGGTATCCTCCTCTTACCTGACTCCAAACCCAGCAGTGACGCTCTATGTGCCCTGGTTGTTGACAGCATCTGCAGATGGGCCTCCCACAGGATCCAACTTGGGTGGGGGGTGGGGGACCACTAGACTACCAGGGAAAGGATTGGCAAAGTGCCCATGGGGATCGGGGATCAGGGCTGGGGGGGACCACTAGACCACCAGGTTAAATTAGTAATCATTAAGATGTGGATTGGGGATCGAGGCTGTGGAGACCACTAGACCACTAGGCTGAATTATTAAATATTAACCTGTGGATCAGGGATCAAGGTTGGGTGGACTGCTACTGTAGACCACCAGGTATTTGCCAACATCACTTAATGGGGGATCAGGGCTGGAAATGCGTTATAACAGGCGATGGAGGGGGCACGGGGCTACCAAGGATGTGATTTCAATCATGACAGGCAATCAGGACTTAGGGGGGTGGGGGACACTACACTACCAACATTTTTACATGGTGATTGGGGCTTGGGATGGGAGGCGGCACATGTACACCTCCCAGAGGATGTCTAAATACCATTAGACCAGCCTTGGCACAGTCTAATGGTACTTAGACCATTGCCCTTTGGGAGGGTTTTGCAGCCTACATTTGCCACAAGCCCCCTAGCACCATGCCACTGCCCATTTGGTGGTGCAAGGTTGGCGCAGGCACCCTTTAACCCATGCAGCCTGCATTTGATGTAGGCTGCCTTTGAGAATAGCACTGGGTGAATTTTGTGCTGCAAGGTGCAACTTGCATCATATATGTTTGATGCAGGCACCTTGTGTCAATCTAAGTTGTTTGAAAGTCGGGCCTCTATGTCTCTGTCCCTGTCTCTTTCTCAGACACACACACACACACACACACACACACAGAGTAAATCTGACATTTCAGTTGCCCCTTCCCCATCTTACTGCTCACCTAAAGCTTACTGCTCACCTAAAGCATAGTCAACTTTTCAGGTTGCAGCACTGTGACTTATGCCCCCACACTATCACAGAAAGCAGTGGAACTTAAAGGAAGATTACAGCAATGAAAAAAGCTAGTTTACCCATATTACATTTTCTTTTGAGAATTTGTTTTAGGAATGTTTAGTATTCTGGTTCGATTTTATTGTTTGACTAGTGTCTACCTAAAGGGTATTAACAGGATTAATACATAAAGGATTCTTCAGATCAGAAGGGGAGGGACATAAGAGAGCATCAGCTGAGATTGGAGGGGGGGATTCAGGAGGGAAATCAGGAGACACGTTTTCACAGAAAGCGTGGTAGATAAGCAAAACACTCTGCCCGAGGAGGTGGCATCATGTAGAATGGTGGCAGAATTTAAGAGAGGGTGGGACAGAGTGAGGGGGTGGTGGTTATGAGAAGGGGAGGGGTGAGTGGGGCAGCTGCAAGTTGAGAGGCTAGTTGCACAATCGAGCAGACTCGATAGACCGTGAGGCCTGTTTCTGCTGGCATTTCATATGTTCATATGTATATTCGTGTGTGTCTCTCCTTATGTTCCTTGTGGGATGTCTTATTTGTTATTTCAGTTATAACTGGTCTCTTCACTGTTGATACATGTCTGGTCCCCTTTTTATGTTGGCTCGCGCTTGCGCGCCAGCCAACATATTGCATTAGTAGCAGATTTGGAGGTGCAGTCACTGTTGGGCAAATGCAGGGCACGCATCAGTAGATGTGTCCCTCATTCCCCCAATAAGCCAGCATGCAGGTGCCATACCAGGAATACATAATATGGCGAGCACATCTAAGGAAAGGTCTGCTGCAATGAGAGCAAACCTCATCATACGCAGCGGCACCTCTCGACGTGCCTTCCCTGGTGAAACATTAGAGTAAACATGGCAGCACACTGCCTGCCACAATGCCGACTTTGGGGGTGCCCAATCCCCATGTTGGCATGCCCTGACCCAGTTTATGTGCCCATGGGAGAGCCCACTTCCCGTTGGCATAATGCACCCCCCACCATTTGTTATGTGCTGAGGGGGGCGCCTAATCCCCCTCGACTCTTGCCCCCCCTTCAGTATGCGCCGACGGAGGTGCCCAATCCCCATCGGTTAGCCCCAAACACTCATCTGGCACTCTAGAGCCCACCCCAGCATTCAAATGCCCTGTAAAAATCCTGTGATGTTTTTTTTTTAACCTGTAAAAGTAGAAAATGGTCCCTCGTGTTCTGTCCAGCTCCATGCCCCAACCCTCACCCTCCCTCTGCACAACCTGCCTTTCAAGTCCCCCCTCACCACATACTTCTCCCCGGAGTCCGGCGTGATGATCTTCGATGGACCGGGAACACATCTGCTCTCTTCAAAGCCAACCGCAAACTGAAGAAATGTCGGTAAGCTGTATAATGGCATAAATAGGGTTTTTTCAACTTTGGTGCATATCTCGGGCATTTTGGGGAATTTTTGCACCAAATTTTCAACATGGGGTTATTGGAGCCCCTCCTCATGAATTCAGGCACTGTCATGTGTTATTCGGTCCCGAAAGGTGATTTTGTGGTCACTGCACAGAATCACCTTCCGGGACTGAGTAATGAAATGACAGTGCTACTGTTCATGAGGGGGGGCTCTCAAAAAGCCTATGTTGCAAATTTGGTAAAAAAAAATCCAAGAAATGGCTGTTTTACGAACGTGCATTGCGCTGTCTCCACGCACATGCGTAACTTCGTGAATTTGTAATATTTTCACTCCAGATTTTCAAAATTGGCATTTTTCCACACCCCCTCATGAACAGTACAGCTGTCATTTTACACATCCTGGCCAAAATGTGTTTTCACAAGTCCGGCACAGAATAGCATGGTCACTGTGCGAAATCAGTTTTTGGGACAGTTTCAGAAAATGACAGTGACACTGTTCATGAGCAGAGGTCCTAAAATGCCTATGTTGAATATTTGGTCATGAAAGTCCATAAAATGACTGTGTTACAAGTGTGTGTTGCGCAGTTTCCATGCACCCTTGTAACTTCACAAATTTGCAATATTTTCATGCCTGATTTTCAACACTGGCATTTTTTCACACCTCCTTATGAACAGTACAGCTGTCATTTTTCTCAGCCTGCCCAAAATGTGGCACACAATGGCGTGGTCGCTGTGGGAAGTCAACTTTTGGGACAGATTATCAAAATCACAGCGCCACTGTTCATGAGGAGAGGTCCCAAAATGCCTATGTTGAAAATGTGGCTAAAAAAATCTCAAAAATAATTGGGTTACAGACATGTGTTACACAATTTCTATGCATGCTCATGACTTCACCAATTTTTCATATTTTCACTCCAGATTTTCAACGTTGCCATTTTTTTACACCTCCTCATGAATAATACAGTTGTCATTTTTCACATCCTGCCCAAAATGTGTTTTCGTCCCTGTGTCACCAAATGGCATAGCCGCTGTGCAAAACCACCTTTCAGCTCTCAAACTGATTATGCCGCTCTTCATGAGGTGGGGTCACAAAAAACCTATGTTGAAAATTTGGAGTGAAAATACCAACAAACGCCTACAACGTTAGGGTTTCCAGCTGTAACACCCCACCCTGCAGAAACTTCCAGGCGTCAGGAGTGTGACTTGGGATCATTGGCTGTAATGCTCATGCCATTCCACCCCAACCCCCACCCTACAACCAGTGACAGGCATCGAGGTGTGCCTTGGAGTGTTTGGCCCTAAAGTTCACCCAGTTCTCCTATACTGCACTCATCTCAGTGTATTTCCTTATGGAATGGGGTAAGTACAAGGCCCAAAGACCACAACGCACACCACGACACTTGACAGTGTCTACAGGGTAGGGTGAGACCCATTCTCCTATACTCCATCCACCTCAGTGTATTTCCTTATGGAATGGGGTAAGTATAAGGCTCAAAGACCCCAAAGCACACCACGACACTTGTCAGTGTCTACAGGGTAGGGTGAGGTAAAATAGCATGAGCGTTATAGCTGACACCCCAAAGGCACACCCCAGTGCCTGTCAGTCTCTGCAGAGTGGGGTGGGGTTGGCTTCAGTTCCATACTTCACTGCCATTCCTATTATGCATCTCTAACTCCTGCACTACTAATGCCAATGCCAGCGAGACAACATTCGGCATTGACAAATGCTTGTTTATACTGTGGTTGTGTTTATTTTTCCAGCTGTTTATCATCACTTCTCTGAAAGTTTGGCTTCATTATACCCCTTCCTACCACTTCATGATTAGCATATATGTGTTCTACAGTATGGCATCCTTTTTGCTAGGATGTACTATACCACTACTTGATGTATCCATAGACTGCAGGAATGGAACATAATCTTTCCTTTTTTGTTTACATCAAGTATATTGAACAACTTGGGTACATAACACATCACTCTAAAGTATGACAAGTTCAACAGTCACACATTTTATGACACAGAATGGGTCACAATGACATTTTATAGACTGCAGCAATTACATCAGCTTAAAGGCGACAGGAAATCTGTGCTAATTGGCAGCAGTTAGTAATGCTCCTAGTAAGAGAAATGATAAATTTGCCTCCAGATGAACCATATTTAACTATACCTTAATAAACACTGATGTGAAAGACTGTGTTTTCAATTGTTTTCTTTTTATGAACAACATCTGAACAGTTATCTTCATGGAACCAGTAATTTGGAGTGTTTACTATGTCATGGTTTGAGTACAGAATGCTAAACATTAGCTATTGTCCTATCAGAACATTGCTTAGAGTTCTTGGCTCAAACCGTGATATAGTTAAAACTCCAGATCACTGGTTCCATGAAGAGAACTGTAACAGAATGCTGCTCATAAAAACAAAACAATGCAAAATACAGTTTTTGACATTACATTTTACTGAGGTACAGTTACATATGGATAATTTAGGCTTATGGATATTATTTCTGTAAATGGGAACATTACAAACAGCTACCAATTAAAAACCATTCCCTGTCCTCTTTAAAGCAGTATTTAGTGCAGATTTCCTGGGGTGTTTCCACCATTATAGTCAAAGGCTGATCCCCAACTAAGTGAGTTTAGGCAGAGGGCCCCAGACAAGTCATAGGAGAATCTCCACAGCCACTACCTCCTTTTGATAATCTTACTCACATTTGTGGCTTGCTGACCATTTCTTTTTGCTATTAAGAGTGATGTATTACTAATTCCTCTTAGATGAGAGTTGTTTATAAACATATATTCCTTGCTTTTTGTTAATTCTTGTTTCATATTTATAAATGTTTGGAATCATGTTCACCTCCATTCCCAAATGCTGTTCTGTCCTATCATTAACTTTGTTATTGTGCCTACTTTGTTTGCTTTTTTCATTAGACAGACTTTTTTTCAGGGCAAGCCATAATAAAAGTATGACACAGGTAAATCTGGACATTCAGCTGTTTCTAAATTAAGCCTGCTCACACATGGAGTTAAGACTGCTTAAAACTCCTCTGAATAGCTGTAATTCGACTCATGTTCAACTTTCTTATCACCCAACTAATCCACTGAGATCAATTTCATATTTTTATGAGCAATATCTGTAGTATTTTATTAATTGTATTTGTATATTGAGTCTCATAATCATGGGAGATTAGCAGAATGCAAAATGGTGCTCTGCGCATTGCCTGGTACAAGGTACTGGAAAGTGATGCTGATCATTCTCTCCTTGCAGAGCTAGAGTGTGTCAGTTTGCACTGTTTTGCACTTTTAATCAATCAGAACAGATCAGTGGAAATGGACATCATAGAATGACCAGGAAATACCAGAACAGAAAGCTAAAACCAGTAAAGGGTGTGCGAGTCTTAGCAGCATTATAACAAAGTGATAAAAAAAATTATTTTGTGAATCGACACACATCCAAAAACCTGTCAGAGCTGAAGCTGTCATGGAATGGAAGATACAAGATGGTGTATGAGCATACTTAAAATTGTTTCCCATCACCTTTAAAAGCCATGTCAAAACAACATTTGAAAAGAAAAACCAATGCTATGTAAACTTGCTCTATAATTTCTCCCACTAAAGCCTCAGGCACCCCCAAAGCCTCTCATTCCACATCTGCTATTAAAAAAAAAAATTGCCTAGGTTTGTTCAGTGTCATAGGAAAAAAATAAATCCATCCAAACTAAACCTCAGGAAATGTCTGAATGAGATTAAGATGAGGAGAAGCTGCCAGACTGGGTGTGAGTTTGCATTGCTGTAAATGTTAAGCCCTTTTAGCACTGTAATTCAGCCTGTCTCGTTCTATGGGTTATTACACGTCTGACAGACGTCTTCTATAAAGAATACTTCCCTTAAATCCTTTGGCCAAAATAAAAAAAAAATATTTCAGAGGCTGCCCATCCCACTCCACCCGATATGCACACACCATTGTGATTGACAGTGTCAGACTATTTAGTATCATTTACAATCGATAATAACTTAATTAGCTCTATAGGAAGCAGTTTAAACTAGTTTTCATCTTATGCTCTGAGTCATAATGGATTAGTCTCAAGTGCCCCTGCCTTCCAGTAGTTAACAGCCATTAAAACATTGACATCCATTCACTACCTAAAACCAGCTACAGAGTGTAACCCAACACCCTTGGGGGGACCTCCCTAGTACAAGAAAACCAGACATAGGGGGTCTTCTGGTTTCAAACTCAGCCCAGTTCCACTACCGCTCCTTGTCTCCTAGGTGCATAAATGCATACCGGTTCATGCTCACTTCTGATTCAGAAACACCCAGGCTGCACGTACTGTGGGCAATAAAAAGAAAGTGATCAGTATGCTTTCAAAAAGCAGTGCTGCTCCTTATTATAATGCCTCGGTGCCTTAAGGTACAAGTTAGAAACAGAGAGACAAAGTGCATTTCTCACTCTAGTCCTAGAGAGGATATATAAAATTATTAAACAAGTGACAGCTAAGTTCAAACTCAGCTGTTCATATTGGAAGAAAGGGGATGGTGGTAGTAGTAGATTTATTTATAAGGTGTCCTACCCTAGAGGCTTGGGGCACCGTACAAGTGTAGACAGACAAATAATAAAACAGTTCAATAAATAAGAACAAATAACTGAAAAACAACACTAGTAAAATAAATAAATAAATTACAGTCATCATAATAAAACAGCAGCTGCCACATGATAAATACTGGGTACTAAATCTGGTCCACAAAGGTCTGTCAAAACAGGTAGACCTCTAATACCCTTTTAAAGGCCACCACCAAGGAGGCCTCTCTCAGTGCCCTCGGCAGAGTATTCCACAGCATCGGGCCAGCCACCTCAAATGTACGATCCCCTGTAGATTTCAGAAATGCCCTTGGGACTGAGAGAGGACGTTCCTCAGTGGAGCGAGGGAGCATGAGGACTGGAGAGGGTGCAGAAAATCTTACAGGTAGCCAGGACCCAACCGATGTAAGGCTTTGCAGGTTAGCAAGCCATGCCACTTCACAGCCAGCCAGTGCAGGGGGTTACATGACAGGACCTCGTAAGGTCAGTCAGCAACCTGGTCACTGCATTCTTCACCAGCTGCAAGCATCATAGGATACCTTCATTTACCCCAAGGTAGAGCACATTACAGTAGTCCAGCCTAGACATCACAAATGCATACACTTGTGTTGGCAGATCTTCACAGGGGATATAGGACTCAATCCAGCTGATGTTCCTAAGATGGTAAAAGCCACTCCTGACTACAGCAGACACTTAAATCTCCTATGTCAGCTGGTCATCAAAAATGACTCCCAGATTTTTCACTTTTGTAAGACCAACAGCCTGGATAACAGGAACTGAATCCTCGTCTCTCCCATTGCTAGCTCTGCTCCCCCCAACCCAGCTCAATCACCAGTACCTCAGTCTTATCAGGGTTAAGTCTCAGCCAACTAGATTCCATCCAGTTCTGAATCTCAAACAGGCACAAATTCAGCACCTTGACAGCATCAGGCATCCTGGGTGCCAAGGACAAATACAACTGGGTATCATTTGCAAAGCAGTGGAATCCCAGACTGTATTGTTGAAGGATCCTCCCCATGTACACTGCAAACAACATAGATGAGAGAACTGAACCTTGGGGCACGCCACAAAGCAGAGGCATTGGGGTTGATGAAAAGGTTCCCATTACCATCTTCTGCATCTTTTCTCTGAGATAGGAATCAAACTAACAGATGACAGTACCAGTGAGCCCTCCATACCCCCCTCAGATGATCCAGCAACAACTCATGGTCCACAATGTCAAATGCTGAGGAGAGAGCAAGAAGAATGAAAATAACCATTCACCCCCTCCCTCACCCTTATGAGGTCATTATGCACCTTGAGCAATGCTATCTCAGTGCTATGCATAGATCTAGAACCAGACTGGAGTGGCTCGCTGATGTCATGACCTACGAGCTGTACTTCAAGCTGTAGCAGCACAGCCTTCTCAATAACCTTATCTGAAAAAAGGAAGGTTAGAGACTAGACAGTAATTTGCTAGAATATCCAAGTCCAAAGATGGTTTCTTGAGAAGAGGTCAAACTAGTGCATTTTTAATATCATCTGGAAGCCCCACTCGAAAGTGAGAACTGAACTACTCCAATGAACACCAACTCCAAAAAAAAACATGCAGCTCATCAGTAGACACATGGGGCCTGGGCCTAGTTCACACAAAGTGGGCCACAGCTCCAAAATCAAATTGCAGACTGACTTCTTCCTTTGTAATTGACCAAAACTTTTCCCAGGACAGCTGAGTGCATCCAAGAGGTACAGGCTCAATGCTGGCAGGTTGTGACAGCCCATTTAGAGAGATCCCAAACCAACTAGAAGACACTCAGTTTAAGAAGAATCAAGCAAAGTCTTAGCACTTAGCTGATGAACCCACTCTAACCAGCTGAAGGCAGGTTGGGTTTAATAATTTATCCACAGTATGGAAGAGTTGAGTCAGCTCCTTCCTCTCAGCCAAATCTCCTTGAACAGAAATGTTGCCTTCTTCCAGGAGATCGCCCTTTGATATTCATTGTAATGAATCATCAAAGCTAGTTTGTCCTCCTGAGCCTTGGACCTCCACCAACAGTGCTCTAACCTCCAACTCTGGTTTTCAGCTCCCTGAGATTGTATCAAACCATGTTATGCTTGATATTTGATGTTTGTATATTGTCAATATTTATTATTGTATTTTTTTGTATTACGTTTTTGCCTTGTTATGTTTTCTATCTGGGTCGAACCTGAAAAAGGGCCTCAGCCCAGTGTCCTAACCCGGTTAACAAATAAAATAAAATAAAATGAAATAAAACCTAAGCATGACACTCAGGGTTGTACTCCGGTAGGTGCCATGAAGTCAAAGGCCTCAATAATAACTCTGTTGTAGGTCACCAACACATTCCTCAATCCCATCTCACAAGCTGCCACCATCTTCAAGATGTCCAGTACCACCTGCAGTCCTTGTGGTCTAAACCCTTTAAAAGGGCAGTACTGAACCATCTCCAATGGGGGAGGACTATGGGGGGCCCCCAAAGGAGAACTTCACTGTGCAGTGATCTGATCAACTGACTGGGTCAGTCTTGAGGTTCCCAGTTTTGAGCCCCAAGGGGAACACCAAGTCCAAGGTGTGCCCATGTTGGTGGGTCGCAGAAGTAATAACTTGTGCAAGGCCTAGTGATTCCATCAACTGGAGGAAATCCCTTCTAAATTGCAAGAATTCATTATCAAACAAGGCATTGAAATCACCCAGAATAATCCAGCTGGATGACTTCAATTCCCTGTCAGCCATGAAGTCAGTGATTTCCTGCAGAACATTCCCTTTGTGTTGAGGAGGCCAGTACACCATGAGGATCCTGCACCTGGATCTCCATGCACAGACACACATTCAAACAATGAGGTTTCCCCCACTAGGTTCACAGTGAAGTTCAACTTGGATCTTAAACAGATAGCCACCCTCCAACGATCCCTTTGCAGGCTGTGCACTATGGAGAATCTTGGTGGGACTATTGCTTCCAGAACTGAGCCGTGGTCATCACTATGCCAGGACTCCATGATGCAAGCCAGATCATCCACGGAACCTAAAATAAATCTGCCATAATGGCAGTCTTGTTCCTCATTGATCTCGCATTGCAAAGCACCACCCATAGGGAATGGAGTGAGGCAGCCAGTCAAATGGCTACCTTCCCACTCAGTCTGATGGGCTCCCTGGCTATGGGAACCAAACACATCTTGCCTCTCCCTAGGTTCCATTTTGCTCCAGGGTCCTAACCATCCTAATAATGCCCTCTCAATTAGCACGCCTTACACCCAGCCACTGACCACAATGCTTCCTCTTGATCCCCACTCCCTTCCACTGATGAATGGCAATTCTGGGCAGGGGGATCCTGAAAGGAGTGCAGATCATACAGCTGAGATGGGATGAGAAGTATATAAACCTAGGGGGTCCAAGGCCATACCCTACACACATACCTGCAGCTGCAGGAAAAACAACCCCCAAATTCCTCACTACCACCCCATTCACAACTAAATCACAACCCTGCCACCCACAGTATATTCACAAATACATAACTAACTACCACAGTTCACCTAAGTACTCACACTATGAATGGACTCGTACTTATTACAATAAAATTTCTAAAATATACACCCCCCCCATTCAGCAGTACTATACTCAAGCACACACCCATTCACAACCTCCTAAATTTTAAGTTATCTAAACAAACCAAGTAAAATTAGATTTTGAAGGATAAACAAGAGAAGCCTCTTCTGTGTGAGCTGTTCAAAATGTCCAATAATAGAGTCTAATTATGCTAATTAAGAACTCTCAGTTAATTTACCACCCAAGTAAAGTCCTGAATCCAGCATCAAGAAGCAGTTCCAGAAATGCCATCCTCAGTGGCTAAATAACCTTCCCCCTGGAAAGTACTCTCTGAACATGGGATTTTGAACCATTGCAAGTACCTGTTTGTAACCCCTGGAATCCCATGGTTTCCTAAAATCTGGTGAGGTTCCTGTTGGCAACTCAGGGTTTAAGCGTTGAAAGACCCTGCTGCAATGATCTCAGATGTATGTGCAGGGGAAGAGGTCTGGTGTACTACATATATGTAGCTCAAGGGATCATCAGTGAAATCTATTGGGGGTCAGCATGAATAGAAGTTCTGAGGAAATCCACTTGTGCCCGAGCTGTAAGGGAGGGTCCCTCATCTTGTTCCTGTCACGCTGCTCATGATCCAACCTGCACTTTAGTGAAATAGCAGGGCTGTTGGTATTTGTCCAGCTATTGACTGACTGCCTTGCTGGGTGAAAGTACAGTTGCAGCTGTGATCAGCTTGCACTCTGTTTGCTGGAGTCTGCCAGGACTGCTACAATAACTGTGGACTATCTGTTAGCATGAGACTATTGTTTGCAGTTTACGTCTGTCATCTTCTATCACCAGAGTTGCAGAGTAACCACTTTACTGATGTTGCTGATGATAGCGAAATGCTAAAATTCTTCTTAAGTTTGCCACTGAAAGAACTGGGGAAATTCATGACCTTTACTGCTTTGGGACAGTGTTTCATTAGATGGGGAACCAAGTTCTACTTTCGATATTGCTGCAGTACTCACAATTATTGTTGCATTTTCCTCACCAGGCACTGTACTGTACATTTCATTATTCACCTCCACACTAAGCAGCTGTTTAGAAAAGTTGTTATGATGTCATATTGGTCACTCCTGGGGAGATCCATGGATGGTGTCAGAAGGGTTACCTTGCCACCTGGTCAGGTTCAATACTTGCTCTCCAGATGGAGTAGCACCCACAGGTTCTACTCCTCATGCTTGGAGATACAGAACTTAGATGTTACATGCTGGTGCCCAGGTGATCTTGAATCATCCCTTCATATGTTCATGGGTATGATGTTGTCATGCAACAACTTTTCCTATTTATTTGATAAATGCAAATATCTCATTTACTAGGTGTGACTCTTGGACTCTGCTTCATAAGTCATAAGTCAGGTGACAGAAGACCAAAGGTGCACATGCTGTGTCCCAGTACTGACATTGAAGTGCACACGAGGGGGGCACTGCACTCCTGAGGTGCCATCTTTTGGATGAGACATTAAACTGAGATTCCATCTGCCTGTTCTGGTTGTTCAGGTGGACATTATAAATCCCATGGCAGTTTCTGAAAAGAGTAGGGGAATGTTCATTGACAAATGATAGAGATTTACAATATTCATAAGCAGGCTATTTTTCTCTATATATTAAACTAACAGAGGTATCTCCTGTTTAATTATAACACATTTACATTACAAAAGAAAATGAGACCATATTCCATCTATATATGCAAAGAAAAAAAACAGATTAAATAAGTATAATTGACATGGATACCACATCCTTCTCTTTTTCTCTTACTGATATACCATATCTGGAATTACTTGCCACAAGCTTCTTACATAGACTGGAGAAAAAGTTCAAACATCACTTTGATACACTTTTTTTTTTTGCTTATTTTATAGAAATACTAAGATCTACGTAATTTATACGTTTTTGTTGGATGGCTAGTGCGCACTTCCCCTGCCATACCTGATACTTCATAATAGCCAATATAATAATCAAAGTCCCACTATGTAACCCCCTCCACCTTACTGGAGTAAAACCATGATTTAAATTTTCATATGTCATTTGTCTTATTAAATCCCATTTCCAAATGCCTGATAAATAAATCCAGAAACCTTTTATAAATATACATTCCACAAAGAGATAAAATAATAATAATAATAAAACTTTATTTATTAAGCGCCTTTCAAATGCCAAGGCACTGTACAAAATGAGCATAAAACAAACCATACATAAAACCAGATAACAACAATCTGAAATATTAACAATATAAAACAACAGACAGTATAAAACCAAAGCAACAACTCTCTAAAGTCATGTAAGCTTGAGTCCAAAGATGGATCTTAAGTTCACGCTTGAAGATCTCCACAGTCATGCATTCCCAAAGCTGATGAGGCAGAGAATTCCAGAGGGTCGGGGCAACATACATAAAAGCCGAGCCCCAGACAATTTTAAAATAACCTTAGAAACCTCTAGCAACCCCTCGTCAGCCGTACAGAGCTATCGTACAGGGATGTAGGGAATCAGAAGCTCTTTCAAGTAGTCAGGGCCAAGTCTGTGCAGGGCTTTCAAGGTCAAAAGACCTACTTTAAAGGTGATACACCACTGTATAGGCAGCCAGTGCAGATCATGCAGGAAAGGGGTAATATGCATCCTTCTCGATACCCCTGACAGCAACCTGCCAGCAACATTCTGCACTAGCTGCAAGCGGCGGATATCAACCACAGGAAGCCCCAAGTAAAGGGAGTTGCAGTAGTCAAGGCGAGAGGTCATGAAGGTGTGGACCAACACAGGTAAATCACAGGACAGAACAAAGTGCCTCATCCTGGCAATATTCCTAAGATGGTAAAATGCAGACTTGATGACTGCAGACACCTGATGATGAAGGGTCAGCCCATCGTCAAGTACAATTCCCAGGTTACGCTCTCATTCAGAGGTAAGGAGCTGATCTCCCCCCAGGAATAAACCAGAAGGCAGATCATACCTTATCCCCTCTATCCTGAGACCCGGGTCCACCACCATAACCTCGGTTTTATCAGTGTTCAACTTTAACTAGCTCAAATTCATCCTGTCATGGATTTCAGCGAGGCAGTTATTAAATACTGAGAAAGCACTATCCTGGTCAGGTGCAAAAGACAGGTAGAGCTGGGTATCGTCAGCATAGCAGTGAAACCTCAGCCCATACCATCTTACAATGTCTCTGAGGGGCAGCATGTACACTGCAAACAACATGGGGGAGAGCATCGAGCCCTGGGGAACCCCACACTGCAGAGAGACAGGGTCAGAGGAAAAATTCCCTGACACAACTCTCTGTGTTCTCCCAGATAAAAAAAGAAGAAAACCATCTAAGCACTGTACCAGCCAGTCCGCACATGGTCCTCAGGCATTCGAGCAAAACCCCATGGTCTACAGTGTCAAAAGCTAAAGAAAGATCAAGAAAAACCAAGATAGAATGGTATCTCCAATCTCTTGCCTTCAGGAGATCATTGAGCACCCGAACCGGAGCAGTCTCAGTACTACCCCCTTACGAAAACCAGACTGGAGAGGTTCATAGATATTATGGATGGTCAAGTGGTCCTCCAGCTGGATTGCCACTACCTTCTCAATAACCTTCCCTATAAAGGGAAGGATAGAAATAGGTCTGTAGTTGGTGAAAACATCTGGGTCTAAGGCAGCTTTCTTCAGCAGGGGAGTAACCACCGCTTCCTTCAAGGAGTGAGGAAACTCACCCAATTCTAAGGAGCACCAGATTATTTGAGCCAAAATTGGGCCCACGATCTCAACACATCCTAAAATCAGGGAGGTTGGACCCGGATCTAAACTACAGCACATTGGGCGCATCCCCTTGACAATCCGCATAATATCTTCAAACTTCGGCTGGTCAAAGGAACTCCAAGAAGCCTGGGGTACCGTGACCGCGCGCCGACCAACAGTATCCCCCATAGAGCATGTCTGTCGGACCTCTGATCTCATGTCAGCCACCTTATTCGCAAAGAACCGAGCAATCTCATCACACTTCTCTTGTGAAAAGGCTCGATGAAGCTGGAGGCAGGCTGGGTTGCACAACCTGTCCACAGTTCTGAAAAGCTGAGCCAGTCAATTCTGAGTGACAGCGATCTCCCTGGACAGGAATTCTGCCTTCTTATGGGAGATCTCTGATTGGTAGAGCTGAGAATGCCCCTCCAAACTAAGGTGGTTGGCTTCAAAGGCAGATTTCCACCAGCAACACTCTAACCATCGTCCCATACGTCGCAACTTCCTCAAGGACCCATCAAACCATGGGGCCCGAGGGCAGAGAGAGAGGGGATGAGCACGTATAGGAGCAAGTAAGTTGAGAGCAGAGGAAATGGCCTGATTATAAGCCAGAACCAGTGACTCCGGACTATTGCTAGCAACTGGAAACTCTGAGAGGATCAATACTGCCATAAGGTCTTCAGGGCACACATCCCGCAAAGGGCAGTATCGAACCATCTCCACAGGGGCAGACCTATGAAGGGGAGCAGAAAAACTGAAGCCCACGGTGTAGTGATCAGATGAACTGACTGATTCCACCACCAAATCAAAGGCCTCAATCCCCAGGAGAAAGACCAAATTCAAGGAGTGACCATGATTATGAGTAGCCGAAGAAACAATCTGTGTGAAGCCCAGCAATATCATAAGCTGGAGGAAGTGCTGACCAAAAACTGAGAATTTGTCATCGACCCAAGCATTGAAGTCACCCAGAACCAGCAATCTAGGCGACTCCAATGCCATATCAGCGATGAAGTCTGCCACTTCCTGCAGGAATCGTCCGTTGTCCCCTGGTGGACAGTAGACTAGGGCTATCCTGCAACCCACACCGGCTACTACAGTACACTCAAAGGATTCGGCTTCCTCAGCTGGTACACTCATGAGCCCCAATCCAGTCTTGAAACAGACCGCAACCCCTCCACGATCCAATCTTGGGCAGTGAATCACCGAGTACCCGGCTGGAACTGCTGCCTCCAAAACGGGACCAGCATTATGATCCAGCCAGGTCTCGGTGATGCAGGCCAGATCAGCTGTTCCAACAAAGTCGGCAATAATAGCAGACTTGTTTCTAACACATCTGACATTGCACAAAACCGCTAGAGTTGGACAGGGCTCCGGAGCTGTCCCAACTTCTTGCCTATCAAAAGAGATGGTGCCCTTGGGAATGGATACTAGACATGGAACTCCATGTTCCAGGCTCCATTTCACCCCAGGGTGTCTTCTGAACCTAATAAGCCCTATATGAGAGGTCCATTCATTTGTCCTCCAATGTCCGCGGCCTTTGCCAAATCCACCCCGAAACCTCCTACATGCAATACCAAGTGACTGACAGTGCTGGTAGATGGAAAATGGGAGAGGAGGAGAGGAGAAAGGGCAGAGGGCACGGAGATCGGAGGACGAATAACGCACGACCGGGGAGACTTGCTAACACATATCACAAGCAAAAAAACAAACTAAATACCAGACATTTCAGTAAAACCCCAACTACCTCATACATAAACTACCCCAATTAAATAAAACCCACACAGCAATACTTATTCTAAACAAAATAACAGAATCAATAAACAACTAAACAAAAACAACATTAATTAACTTCCCCTCCCCAGGACCCTCTCACAGCATTGAGGAGAAAAGAAAAAACTAAATACACTTCAAAACTGGTTTTATCCTAAAGGTTCTCTCACTACCAGTAGGAAAAAAACATTTAAAAACAAATGTAAATAGTCAATTTGAAATTCAGGGCACTCACTGCCGATGATAGATAGTCTTGCACAGAATCCGGAGAAAAAAGGAGAGTGAAGCCCTCTCACCACTCACACTTCCCTGTATCAGATGGTACCAGGATCCAGTGGAAATCAAATGATATTACAGTAACTCAGACAGTATGTAAACTCAGTGCAAGTCCAAAGATGGGAGCAGTCTCAGATAAGGCCAAGATAACCACAGGCCAAACCGCAGGAAGTCAGGCCCCCCCACACACAACTCCCCAATGCCTAATCAGGCTCTGCTATGCTAATGGGACCTGCAGCTACAGCTCACCTGAGGCCAGACTAGCAGGCAGACTCTGGAGCAGCTAAGGAGCCACCCAATAACCCCCAACTCCTTAGGGAGAAAATGGGAAAAGCTCCCACTTGGTCCCAAACTGCACAACTCATAATCACCCAGGCATAAACCAAGGTGGGGGGGACCTCCCACTACCAAAGACACTGCTAAGGGCCTGCTTCCTCGAATAATATTAACCTTTACACACAACAATAAAATGAAAATCCCAGAAAAAGTGGGACACTGATCAATGAATCAGGTTCCACATTCAAGATGCTTCAGACCGTTAACTGTCTTTCCCGATCCAAGTTCCTAAAGTCTTACATCACTCTCCTTGAGGAAACTCACTTCTTTACCAAAAGAAGACCACCAATCTTCAGCCATATATCCCAGATATAAAATCCAGCAGCACACAGCAACGACAAACAATCCCCAGATCTACTTCAAGTAAAATCCAGGAGCAAGTCAAGAAAGTAGAAATCAGTCACTGTGACCTCGCACCAAGCAGCTCACTCCCCTGCACCAAAAGCATTAAAGCAGGAGATAGCAGCAAACAACAAGCAGGAGGTAGCAGCCAATATCAGTAAAAAAGGGACTCCTCAATTTTGCTGAAATAGCTCCCCGCAGCACAACTCGTTGCACTCATGATGAGGAACACCGGGCAGCAGCAGCAAACAGCCAGCAGTTCGGTGAGAATACCAGCCGAAGCACAGAATGGCAAACTATCCTGAAACTAACTAAATGAAGCCCCCCCCCAAGACCAACTTGTTCCACCTAAGGGAACGCCGGGATGGGCAACAGCGAGAAGCCACACATAGAATACACGGCCGTGAGCACCGACCGACAAAAAAAATCACGTAAACAACTACATAAACAAACAAAATCAAATAAAATAAGATCATTTAACAAAACAAATACAACAAAGCACTTCAAGGTACTGAAGGCCGGTCCAGCGTGACCACCATCTTGAAATCACCTTCAATCAATTGAAGGGTAACACTCCCAGCTGACCCCACTGAGATTCATCTGTCTTGATACATTCTTGTCTAGGGCAGTATATTGCCTCAATTCTTTTGTGTTTCCATGAGCCCCTTACTCCCAGCCTCCCATGAACGCACAACCATAGCTTGTCCCACAGACATGCTGGAAGTCTCTTGTTTACTAACTGTCTCAAGGACTCATCCATCTGAGTCTCTGGGCAATAGGGCAATTCTAGATTTATTAAAAAATGAGTCTCCATTACCACGGAATATAAATTCTTCCTGGAGAGAGTCAGTACTTCATCCTGACTTAAATCATAGCTATCATAGATATGTTTCGAGCTTAGAGAGGCAATTAAATGCCCATCCTTTTCCTCAAAGGATGTATCTACCCACATTACTATTACAACTAAGTATCTAGTTTGGTTTTGAATTCATTAATTTTCTTGCTTCCCACCACATCCTCTGGCAGGCTGTTCCAAAAGGACTCCACCAGTTGGGAAAACCAACTTGCCCTTTTTTTGGTTTTGCTTGTCTCCGTTTTGAATCATAACAAGTGAGACCTTGTAGCCTTTTGATTGTCGCTCATTTCAATGTCCAAGCAGTCCCATTGTCTTATTTTCATTAACAGCATTTTAATACAAGTGGGACATTCTGTTCCCTAGGACTGTGTACAAAACCTAAAGTTTTTATCTCACCTCTCCTGAAGAAAAGGATATATATATATATTTTTTTATTATTTATTTGAGATAATCAGAAAGACCTTTGAGTCAGAGACTCATTTACAAAGGTTCCACGTCATACATAGTGCGGTACAGGGGAAACAGAAACAGACAGATTGCTGTGTATTACATTACAGAGATTAAAATGGTTCCAACGTTATACATAGTGCGGTACAGGGGTAACAGAAAACATACAGGTAGCTATGAGGTTACCTAATTTCATACTGTGATATACACTAGATACAAAAGTAAAACTATAGACAAGGACATCATGGAATATCGAGGTTTAGCACAGCCCAAGGTAGGGGAGAGGCTGTTTGTCAAGACAGAGTTTCTGTGGGAAAGGGTCAAGAGCCTGATTTGAGGTTGGTCTAGGGGCAATCACATAGGCTGGAGGCCTGAAGGTGATTCCTTAGACTAGATTTAAAAAGGCCTAATCTTGTTTTACTGGATATTACAGCGGGGAGTGCATTGGTCCAGGATGGGGCATTGTAACTGAAAATTCTTTGGAATTTGGATTACCAAATGTTCACTAATGACACCCGTATTCTTGCATCATTGCATAGTACTGCCCTAAAATTAAAGTGGAAAAAAATACTGTAGAAAAACACAATTGGATTAACCATTCCTACACCTCCCTTTTATTCAAGTATGTAATTCCCTTTTAATCAGGTATAATAAACTCCACCACAAAAATATGAAAACAAATACTCAACAGTTTCATTTCAGTACTATATGTAGTAGGGTATACATAGCTGATATATAAATATTTGGGGATCAACAAGGTCTTTATTAAAAACACTCTTTCCTTTTTGATAATCTCCAATTCTTCCACACCTTTTACTTATGCAGCTGCCGACTATACTCTATTTTCCCAATTTATAAAGGCCATATCCCGTTTCATGATATTCCCAGGATGTCTATCTTTTCCCCTTGTATCGTAATATCTGCAGTCTGGACCTGGTCACATCTATATGATCCTAAACCTATTCCTGTACTTTTATCTTGGTTTATCTTAGATGTGGAGGCTTGGTAGAAGTTCTGCAGAACCCTATCAAAATGTTCAGATTCTGAAACTTCTTTTACAAAAACACTTACATCATCTGCATAAGCTATTACTTTCATGGGAGGATAGTCATTGTTAGCTGTTACACCTTTAATACCCTCATTTATCTGTATGGCACAAGGTCATAGTGTCACAAGACATTACCTTGCAGCAATATACCGTGCTGCCAATGCAGCGCAGTATATTGCCAACATGATGCTCCCCACAACCCTGTTACTGGGGGCTATGCCCCCAAACCACCCCAACTTACATAACCAACTCCAGGGGGCGTTAACACTTAGAATTGCACAAAAGTGCAAAAATTAAAAAAATGTTTTGCATCTGGGACCGGGAATCAAAATCCAGGCCACAGATGCACTACCTCCCTTGCTGCCTGTGGCTTATCCCATCGAGCCATGGCAGCTGCTCGCCAGCCCCTCTTCCCAGTAGAGGTCTTATCCTCTGCCTGAGAAGAGCGAGAGGGTGCACTACCGCACATACACCCTTTCATGATTTTTCACCCTCTCGCCCTTCCCTGCTGCGCTGTTCCCGTTGCGTGGTTTTGACGTGCGCTGTAGAGTGTATGAGATAGTGACCAGTAGGTAAGTATATAGCTCTCAATAAAGGAGCTATCATAAAACATACAATATAGGGCTCAAGGACACCCTTGTTGTACACCCTGAAAAGACAAGTTTCTGATCCCAACCACCCATTTATATGTGAAGTTATACTAGCTTGTGTATATAGTATATTTTCCCAAGATTCACATTTTTTCTGGAATACCGTAAGTTTCAAGTACTCAACAAATACTCATGTGCAATCTTGTCAAAAGCTTTCTTTTGATCAATGGAGAACACATATCCAGAGATGATTCCCTTATTGCTCTTTCTGAATATTTCCTGAGTTAATATCAGAATATCATATATTGATCAGCCTGGTAAAGCACATCCTTGATATAGAAACGCATCTTTACAACTATCCCCTACAAATACCTATTTCATTCATGTCTTTTAATTTAGATAGATCACATACTTGTTGGACTAGATCAGCAAATGTTGACAAATTGAACTCTCCCTCCTATACTGTAGGTCTTCCTTAGATCAAAGATCATGGATCTTTTGTGTTGTAAAATTGTGAATAATTTGCCCAGTGATATTTTAGCATGTAATTCACTGTATACTTTTAAGAAATCCCTGAAGCAGAGTTACATAATGCCTTGGGCTGAGCAGTGGCACAGCTCTTGTGCTCTAATCCTCCCGTCTAATCTCTGGCTTTTTAAAGGTAGCAGTGGTTATTTATTTTAGATAGTCAATTTATCAATACCTACACAGCAATCGGATGTTTATTCATCCTGGGCAGTCAGTTTATTATCCTGGGATGGCTGTCGAAATCGGCAGGCCTTGCCGACCCACACCTCCTGTCACACTGGAGAAAGAGTAGTAAGAAGGCCAACCAAGGGGCCTCCTCCTCCAAAGCTTCAGCTGCAGTGCTGCAACCCTCTCCACTCTCTGGAAGTGATTTCTCACAGAGATGCAATCCCTAAAGGACTTCAAGCAGTCCATGTTGGGGAGCTTAAATCCCTAAATGCAGATTTAGCTTCAGCCAACCGATGGATCAGGGACACTGATGCCGAGTTATTTCACTGGAAGGGTGGAAGGACCGAGGAAACACAAGTTTCTGCATTGTAACAACGGATCGCAAAATGGAAGGCAAGCTTGAGGACTTACAGGCTGAAGCTGGTGCAACAACCTGCTAATAGTCAGGCTCCCTGATGATGCAGAAGCTTCTATTCCTGTTTTTTTATGCAGAAGTTCTTTGAAACTATAGCAGGTGCTTCCCCCAATTATGCCTGCTTCATCATAGAAAGAGCACACCGCTCCTTGTCAGCCAAACCACCCCAGGGCTCTCCTCCTTGGCCCTTGATTGTAAAGTTTCTTAACTGTCTGGCCTGACAACATATTTTACAAAAATGCAGGGACTTAAAGGAGATACTTTGGGAGGGTGAACACATTCGTATCTCTCAAGACCTCCCTGTATCAGTGCAGCAAAAGCAGCCCTTTTTTCACCCAGTGGTTGTCAAGCTTCTGCCTGCTTCAATTAAATTTAAAATGTTGTACCCAGCAAAGCTGCAGGTCTTCTACAGAGACATATGGTATGCATTTGAAAGTGTGGAGAAGGCAATGCAAGAGCTACAGGGTCTGCTTCCAGATCTGTTCAGCCCACCCTGATGGTCCTCCGTGTGGATTCAGTATTAGCTCCCCAGCTAGTTTGGGCTGAAATATGTGCCTTTTTTAGCTGTGGTGCTTGGCTCTGATTGATCTGAAGACACTGGCTATTTCTGATTATTTCTGGCATGGTCTACCCAGGTTGCAAGGAGTTGTCGTGCACTGAAGGAAGTGTTCAAACTGGTGCCTGGGCTCCAAACTGTACTCCAGTTTCTTTTCTATATACTCTATGAAACCTAATTTTTGGGACTTACATATTTATTTTTTTTTTTGTTTTTTACCTCCAGGAGTGTCCCTAGATATTCTGTTCTGTGACTCACTGCTCACAGCCTGATGTGGCTTTTTTGAACTAGTTTTTGTTAAACTAGCATGCTTGCTCAGACATTCTATATGTGCCTCCTTCTTGCCAGTGTTGTGTTGTTTAATGGAGGCTGCTTCTATATTATGTATGGGACTGTTATAATCTACTGTTACCTATCTTATATGTATTGATGTTGGGATGGGGAGGGGGGATGGACTGAGGTGCGATATGTCTGCGTTTGGGGCTAATGGAGCGATACATGGAATGGGTCTCTCTCCTGTGGGGCTGGATTGTGTTTCAATTTCTTATTGTTTTGTTCAAGGTCTGGGAGAGATTTGTGTTGGAGGTCAGGCTTCAAGATTAAAGATAAGTCACTGCCTCTCTTATCTCTTTTGTTAGTAGGATGGTGGGTGAGGGAGGAGGAGGTCTGATGGTGGAGCTGGGGTTTTATTCCTTGGAATTCATGTGCTCAGTCAGGTACAGCAATCAGGGGAAGGAGGGCAAAGATGGCTAGCTCAATGAAATTGGCCTCATGGAATATCAAAGGGGCAAGGTCGCCTCTTAAGAGGATGAAGATCCTTAAACATCTGCAGCAGTTTCATTGCCAGATCACCTACCTACAGGAGACGCATCTATTGGCAACTAAGCTGACTCTGTTCTGTAGACTATTCATGGGGCAGGTTTATGGAGCTGAGAGCAGTACTGCTAGAAAGGGGAAAATTATCCTGTTCTCCCGGGGAACCATTTTTCAATGCAAACAGCAAATTAGAAATCCTGAAGGTAGGTTTATTCTCATAAGAGGGGTGTTAGACCAAATTGAACTTATATTAGGCTCAGTTTATGGTTCCAATTAGGCTGACCCTTCATTTTTTATCCACGTAGTGGACCAACTTTCAAGACTCCCCCCGCTCCTAATAATTTTAGGAGATGACTAGAACATAGTAGTGTCTCTGGGTCTTGATAAATCTGGTATGAGACGGCAGAGGTTAACTGCTGAGCAGCGGGCAATGGGAGACATGATGGCAACACTAGGGCTTTGTGACCCATGGCAATTGTTACATCCACAAGACAGGTCTTACACATTGCATTCCCCAGTCCATGGTTCCTTTTCCAGATTGGACTATATACTGATTAGCCCTTCCCTTTTTCCAGGGATCATAGAAGGAGAGATTGGTCCATAAGTCCTTTTGGATCATTTGATGGTGTGGCTTTTCATGGTTATCAACCCCAATCTGGAAAAGGACACCATTTGGAAACTTAATAACCAGCTGCTCGTACATACTGAATGTATGGACCGTATCAAGGAACTCATCACTTTATTTGAGCAGCAAAATTTGGGCTCAGTAGCACAGGTGGACCTGGAGTGGGCTGCATATAAATGTTTTATAAGGGGGAGAGCTTATCCACCACGCATCCAAACATAAAAAGATCTGTAGTTTGAAGACGGAAAAACTCCTCCAGCAGATCAATACCATAGAGAGGGGGCTGTCTCCCCAAACAGATGAGGCTACCTTGACAGACTTAGCAATACTGTGGGATGGATATGCTAATTTGATGAAAGACAAAGCTGACTAAGCCATATTAAAGACCAAAGCTAAATATGTAGACCAGCAGGAAAGGGCTGTCAGATTACAGGCCATCAGGTTGCAGCAAGCATAGTCCTCCAGGTTGGTTGCTGCAATCAGGGCTCAGGATGGGACTATGTTATCTCATCCCGTGAATTTGCCTCTAATTATGCTAACCTATATGGGGCTCGATCTCCAGGTGATCCAAGTCCTGATATTGCTAACTATCTTCTAGGGTGTGATCTTTCAAGGCTGACGTCAGAATATGCGGTGCTCCTGTCCCAACCTATATTCGAAACCGAAATTCAACAAGCCATCTCTAGTCTAGCAGCAGATAAATCTCCTGGCCCTGATGAATTCTCCCCTAATTTTTATAAACTCTTTGCAACCCAATTATTCCTGATTCTGTCCCGCTTTTATACTCATATATATGAATCTGGTTTCTCCGATCCTCATTTTTTAGAGGCTCTCATAGTGATCTTCCTGAAGCCAGGTAAATCCCCCAGAGTTAATAAGTAACTACAGGCCCATCTCATTTATTAACTGTGATATTACAATTTTAGCAAGAATTCTGGCAGCACAGATACTACAGGTGTGGGAAACTCTCCTGTTC
Source organism: Neoceratodus forsteri (assembly GCA_016271365.2). Lineage (NCBI taxonomy): Eukaryota > Metazoa > Chordata > Ceratodontiformes > Ceratodontidae > Neoceratodus > Neoceratodus forsteri. The sequence continues at coordinate 680,209,583 of CM057454.1, forward strand.
CAAGACCAGGTGGGGTTTGTACCCAACAGAGCATCCCTGGATCATTTCCAGAAACTATCCCATATCCTCTCCATGTCCAGGGAGAGGGACATTCCCATGGCATTGGTCTCCCTGGATGCGGAGAAAGCCTTTGACAGAGTGCATTGGAGTTTCCTGTTTAAAACCCTAGAGATGATGGGGTTTCACAGGCTTTTATTAGATGGATACAGGTTTTATACTCCTCTCCATCAGCAAGAGTGTATTATAATGGGGTTATCTCCAAGTCCTTCCCTCTGGGGTCAAGAACTAGGCAGGGTGGTCCCTGTCCCTCCTCCTTTTAACTTATATTTAGAACCCTTACTCCAGAAGATGCATATGTCCCCAGCAATCACGGGCATCTCCTTAGGCCCCATGTCATTTTTAATGTCCGTGTATGCAGACAACATCCTGCTCCACCTCACCAAGCCAGAGATCTCTTCCAGTCATGCTGCAAGTCATTGAGGAGTTTGGTACTTATTCACACTACAAACTTACCATCAGTAAGACTGAGTTTTCCCCATACGGCAACTGTTAACAAGCAGTTAGTGACATCCTTAGGCCTTGTTTGGTCCCCTACATCTCTCAAGTACCTCGACCTTCACCTGGCTAAAGATCCCTCTATGATAGTCAAGCTTAACCAGGAGGACCTACTTTTAAAAATTAAACAGAATCTGCAAAGATGGCGGCAGCTCCCTCTCTCATGGTGGCATCGCATTTCAATCATCAAAATGAATGTCATCCCAAGGCTGTTCTACCCCCTTCATATATTGCATCTGGCTCCCCATTGAGCTGGTTTCACAAGAGTCCACCAGATCATTAATGACTTCATATGGTTGGGTAAATCTCCTCGGTGAGCCTATAAAAATTGGATGCTCCCAAACTTCTAGGGGTGCTAGAGACCCTAACTTCCTGCTCTACTGTTTTTCCAGTCACCTCAGCAAATTGTTTCAATGGGTTCTCCCCTCCTCCCAAGAGCCTCCCATGGGATACAGGCCACCTTGGTTAAAGTTGGAGATGTATCTACTGTATAGTAGCTGTCTTACTGTCTCCTCTCTGCCTTTCCTTACGTGGACAATGTTCCTCTCTGAATCAAAGATTCAGTGATTGAACTGCCCTATGAGTATATACACAATTCTGGTCTGTGATCAAGTCCCCTATCACCAGGGATGTTGTTCAGCCTATAGTTGGTAACTTGAATCTAAAAATTGATGGCCTCCCCATTAAAGAAAGGTGGCTCCCTCAGCTTAAGACTTTATTGGTGCGGGAGTTATTGTTGTATGATGCCCTGCTATCCTTTGAGGCTATGCTCAAGCAACTGGGCCTAGGTAATAAGGGTATTTTTAAGGTAGTTCAAGTTCACCACATATTGCTCAAATGGTTTGGCCAAGGACTGCGGACTGCAGCTCATTCTATTTTTTTTTTGATTCCACCATACCATTGTGCTCCCAGAAATATGCTGTTTCCACTATTTATGGCAAGCTATATGGTCTCTATGCTCCTGAGGTGAATGGCTCCTGCTCATATTGGGACCAGGTGTTTCCTCTTTCTTCCCAGCAGTGGCAAAACATCTGGAAAGGGGTATACCAATACTGTGGTCAGGACAGGTTGTGACTTATCCAATATAACATTCTAAACAACTTATATTACACTCCACAGAAATTAGCTAAAATGGGCCAGTTACAGTCTAATATTTGTACCAGGTGTAATGAGGCATGTGGATCCCTGCTATATATCTTCTGAGATTGTTCCAAAGTAGCTCCCCAAAGGCTGATAGAAGACAGGGCAGATCCTCTGCTTGGTCTCCAAGGGCTTTTTAGCCCAGAGACATGTGTACTAGAAGACATGTCAAATGTCTCAGTTTTAGAGTGTAGATATTATTTGTCTCTAATTTCCCTCTCATTAAAGAAAGTGGTCCTCAGACATTGGCTAGACCAAGAAAGAATATCTTACAATGAATGGTTGCAGGAGCTGTTGTGCAATCTTCACACAGAGGCATGATTGCTCGTATTAGGGGATGTTCAAAGAGTTATGACAAAAAGTGGGGTAAACTATACACTTTGTATACACTGGGCCCTAGACTGGACAGCTGTTAGAGTTCTCAGAAGGTCAATTTGATCCTGGTTTGTAAGTGGAACTACGTGATTTCATATGTAATCTTAGTACTGACACATATGATTCCAATGTATTCCGTCTGTTGAGAGCTCCATGGGGTGGGGAGGTGGGAGTGGAGGATTTAAACCACTTGTAACAATTCTGCTTGTACCATGGATTGTATGCTGAAAACTTTAATCAAGCATATTAAATAAAAAAAAGGAAATCCCTGAAGCAGCTTTGTCTTACTCTTTTGACATGTTCTTGTCATTATTAATTTGTTTTGTTCAATGTACTGTGTTGTGTCTGTTCTAGGTCACCTATGAAAATGAGCATGTGATGCCCTTGGGTTTTCACTCGGTGATCAAATAATAAGTAAGCAATAAGACGTGTGTTAAAGCATCTAACACACACCCTGGAGTGGCTTATTGTGCTTATGAAATGGCTATCTGTAGTGCAACTGCAATTGATAAGTAAAATTCATAATTTTAAGTAGGACAAAATATGTATTTTGTGTAAGTTTTTAATAAAATAGTTCCTCTGCCTAACAGTTCTGTGTGTTTTTTTTAACCTTGTCCTCCAAAAGGCTTCTGTAGCTTAGGTCCTGATGTCATGGAACTGTTCACCCCAGTTTACAACGTGAAAATGTATTGTATATTGAGTGACACACTGAGAGGAATATAGTAAATAAATTAGTTGTACAGAAATGGAAAATAGAAACTATGCGAGGGGAAGTTGCGATCGGCTAGCAGTTAGCAGTTGATCAGAAGAGGCATGGAGTGGGCAGGTAGAGAGAGAGCGCGTATCGTGGTAGTAGTTTTTTTTTATGTGATGCCTCTAGGAAGTGAAAAGGGTATTTTGTGGCAAAAAGTGTTTTACTGTTCAAGTGAGGGCTAAGGGAAGGCAGTTTGAGTGGCTGGGCAGTCGGCTGTTGATGACCATGGAGAGCGGGTGGGCTGGGAGAGAGAGATCGCAGCAGTTCCTTTTTTATTCGTTTACTACATGCTGCATCCACGAGGAGAGGGGCAGATGGATTTAAAAGACAAACATCCAAAGACTGAGGGCAAGGCGTCAGACATAGTAGACAGGTATTTTTCACTTCTGACTGTTTAGTATTAGTGTTTAGTATTCCTTCTGAATGGTGGCATAAAACAAGATGGCCAAGTTTATTTTCTGAACGTTCTATGTGGGCACGTCACTGGAATCAGTGCCCAGTTGATCTTGCTTGTGTGTGTTAGAAACTTTAACACACTGTTGGCATCCAATGAGATGGCTTGAAATTGACATGCCATTTCATAAATAAAAATTAAAATAAATAAATATGGTGAAATCAGATTTTCTGCTACACGCACATGTCTGTTAGCTGGAATTTTTGATGAAATGTTCAAATCCACATTTAATAAACTAATAGGGCACCAATAAATAAAAGCACTCTATCCTATATATATACTGTATATGTGTGTGGGTGTTAGAAGTGACTTTGTAATACATGCTGGTAATCATTTGAGTGATAACATTTCATTGTATAAATTTACCAATACAGGACCCAATATTGAGCAAAAAGTTTCATAAAGTTTAGTTGACTAACCATTGCTTCCAGGGGACTTATTTCCGGCTATTTGTTTTATTACAACTTATATCTCTGATAACTCTATGGGCATAGTTAACCCCCTGTTCCAAATGATTGTTTAACCTTTGGTGTCCAACTGAATTTAAAAATCTATTTATATTGCCTCTATCTTTTCAGGGTGCTGCAAAAGTGTCTGTTACAAATTGTCCTGCAATTTCTAATATTTGTTCCACAGATTTCCTTTTAACTCCACTTTTGTCTAGTAGTCCTGTAATTGTTTACTTTATATCCTTTTTTGTCACTGTTTAAACATATCAAGTGACTGGGCAGTACATTGCATTCCATGCTGGAGTTCACACTGTAAATATTGGGCTCTATTTATTTATTTATTTACTTAACTTTTGTTTACCGGGTAAGTGCCAAGAGCCAAGGCCCTTTTTCAGGCATGACCTAGGACCTAGAACAGTTAAGATGTTACAATAGTACAATAAGTACAAGACATTATAACAATACATTACAGTACAACACTACAACATTATTTGAAACAGTCACATTGTGTTTGGCTCATATAATAATATTTCAAGCGAGATTTAAAAACAACATGACTAATGTCTTCTAAAAGGATTGTTGGTAAACTATTCCAATGTTTTGCAGCCATAGCAGAAAATGAGCAATCCCCCATCTTAGGTTTCATAATGGGACCACAAATTTGATAACAATAGTTGATCTTAATGACCTTTCATCAACCCTAATCTGATAATGTGAATATAGGGGGGACTCAGATTTTTGTCTCAGAACATTGTCTGTTAAACAATTTAATTATAAACGGTACTTAAAGTTGGTGGAAGCCAGCCAGTTTGCTGGTAAAGTAAACAATGATGAGTTTGATAAGATGCTTTAAGTACAAATCTACATATGCTATGGAATGCCGTAGTCAAGAGTGCCAATTCAGCCTTAGTGAGGTTTTGAAAAAGAAAAGAATTATAGTTCATAATTGCTAACAATGCACACCTAGCAATACATGTTCTAGTCTGTATAGTTAAACTGTTTTGTAGTTTGAATAGCACTCCTAGTTTCTGATTAATCTGTCTACATATTTGTTTAATGTGTCCAGAAAAAGTTAAATTAGAATCCAATGTTATACCTAAGTACTTGCATTGTGTTACTTGTTCCAGTACTACACCAGAAGAATTAGACATAATTAAGAGTGGATTCTTTGCTAATTAGGGTTTTGATCAATAGAGCATACTTTTTGTTATTTTACTGTTTAGTAACATATGTTGATTTTTAACCATATGTCCACTTCAAGGAAATCATCATTCAGCAATATTTCTTCAATTTCCATGGGATCATTTACTATGTTACCATTATTATAGATAATATCTTCAGTTTGTTTGGTTTCGGGATCTATCAGCAATTTTATAGACTGCCAAAATCTTTGTGTATTCCACAGTTCTTTATTTTGTTGGTTCTGATGATAATCTGATTTTTGCTTCCTAAATTTAATCTTACATTCATTCCTCAACCTCCTATATTTATTCAAGTCAGATTCTCTATTTAATAAATTATAAAAAATGTCAGGCGTTATCACACCTTTTCATTAGGTCAAACAAATCAGGGGTAATCCATTTACTAACTGTACCTCTTACCCTCCATTTTATATTTGGAAAATAATTTATCTTGAAGCTCCTGAAGAGATGTAGTAAAATAATCCACCGCAGCATCCATCTCCGGAATTACTTCCAGAAATGACCAATCTATAAGATATAAATCTCTTAATAGTCCCTCAGGAATTTCACTAGTGAATTTTCTAAAGGTTATAAATCTAGCAGGTGGCTTAACTTGTTTCTCTTCCAAGTACACAAAGTGGCTAAATGGTCACTTATTGCTTCTGGTAGTGTACCAGATCTTCTGGTCCTACTTGAATTATTTGTAAGTAACCATGCCAATGTGTATGTTTACCACTAACATTATTTAATCTTGTATACATACTAACATACTAAAATGCCAGCAGAATAGGCCTAATGGTCTTTCGTGTCTGCTCGTTTGGTCAGCCCCCACCCTGGGTGCTGACCTTGCTGTCCCCCTCGCCTTCTCTGGCTTCTCCCTTCCCAGTTCCGGATATTCTTGCTGCATTGGATTTTGCTTCCTGAACCCTTCCCTGTACCTGTCCCACCCCTCTTGAACCCCTCCACTGTCTCTGCCTCCACCAGCCCCCTAGGTAGTGCATTCCATGGCTCTACCACCCTCTCAGTGAAGTAGCATCTCCTCCTTTCTCCCTGAATCTTCCCCTCCAGCTTCCACCCATGCCCTCTAGTGGCCCTTCCTCCTTCCTTGAAGCACCCTCACTGTTCCTCCCTATTTACCCTCTTCATGTACCTGAAGATCTCTATCATGTCCCCGGTCCTTCTCTCTTCCAAAGTGTACATATTTAGCTCTTGAGCCTCTCCTCATAGGTCCTGTCCCCAAGCCCCAAATCATTTTGGTTGCCCTCCTCTGGACCCTCTCCAGGAGGTTAATGTCCCTCTTTAAGTGTGGCCTCCAAAACTGCACACAGTACTCCAGGTGGCCTCACCAAGAAGTTATACAGGGAGTATCACTCTCCTTCTGGAGGTGATCCCCAGCGATGTCATCCCAGCATCCTGTTGGCCTTGGCTGCTGCCCTCCCACAAGTCTCAGAGTTGTTCATCTTGACATCCACCACCACCCCCAGGTCCCTCTCAGCCATTGAGACTTGTAGTATTCCCCAGGGTGTACACTTGGCCTGGGTTTCTGGCCCCAGATGGAGTACCTTGCATTTCCCTGCATTAAACCTCAGCTTCCACTTTCTAGACCATCTTTCCAGAGCCTCCAGGTCCCCTGCAGGGCCACCCTCCCTCCTCCCATCCACCACTGCCCCAGTTTCAGTCATCTGCAAAGAGACTCATCTCACTCCTGATTCCTGTCCTTATGTCAGATATGTAGGCGTGAACAGAAGGGCCCAGGACTGATCCCTGTGGGACCGCACTAATGACCCTCCTTGGGGAAGAGTTATCCCACAACTACGACCCTCTGGGTCGGTCCTGGAGCCAATTGCCTATCCATTGGATCATCTGGTTTCCCACCCCATTTCTCCTAGTTTATCCAACAGGCCCCGTGAGGAACAGAGTCAAATGCCTTGCTGAAGTCCAGAAAGAGGACATCCACTGGTCTACCCAGGTCCAAGGCACTTGTCACCCAGTCATAGAACTCCACCAGGTTTGTCTGACACGATTTCCAGGATGAATCCATGCTGTCTATTGTCCAGGCACCCTGACTATCCAGGGGCCCCTAGCCACTCCTTGACAATGCCCTCCATCACCTTGCCCACCACTGATGTCAGGCTGACAGGCCTGTAGTTCCTGCCACCTCCTTGATCCCCCTTGTGGATAGGCACTACATGCGCCACCTTCCAGTCTTGGGCACCCACCCTGTCCTCAGAGAGATGGTGAAAAGCTCTGCCAGGGGGTTCGCCCAGGACATCTGCAAGTTCCTTCAGCACTCTAGGATGTAATTTATCCGGCCCGGTGCTTTCTCCGTCTTAAGGGAGCTGAGGCTTCCCTCACTCTCTGCTGTGATTTCCACTTCCAGTACCTCTTCTCCTGCTAGCCCTCCCCCACCTGCCAGTGATGCCCCCCTCTCCCCAGACCTGCCGATTGGTAAGGGTCCCCTCCTCATTATCTCTGTCTCCTCCCATGTATGATGCAGCATCCCATTTTCCTGGTGAAACTGAGGAAGTACTCATTTAGTACTCAGCCTGCTCCTCTGGGTCTTGTGCCCATCTCTCCTGATTTAATCCTGCTAATCTGCCCCTTCACCCTTCGTCTTTCCCCAATGTATTAAAGAACCCTTTTCCCTCTCCTAATTTCCCTGGCCAGGTTCTGCTCCTTCCTTGCCTTAGCTGCCCTCACCACTCTAGTGGCCTTCTAGCCAACAGCTCATACTCCTCGATCCTTTCACTCCTTGAGCACTTGAATTTCTTATAGGCTGCTTTCTTTCCCAGCCACCTCCTGGACCTCCTGGTCCACCAACAGGGTTTTGGGCCCTACCGCATTTTGTCTTACTCTTGCACAGGTGCTGGTAGCATCCTGCACCCTCTCCTGATGATTTCCCACCTACTATCAGTGTCCATGTCTGACCCAATCCCATCCAAATGCTCCTTAAGGATCCTTCCCATTTCCTTAAAATCCACCCCCAAGTCGGTTACTCGTCTTTGTGCAGCCTTCTACCCTCCTAGGTCCAGGCAGAACCAGACCCGTGGCATGGTCACTCCCCGCCAATGGGTCCCTTACCTCCAGGCACCCAATCTGGTCACTGTCTGCCAGGACCACATCCAGACCATTGCCTCCTGGTCGGTTCCCTCACCTGCTGAGTTAGGAACGCTTGAAAGACATCCAACAACCTCTGTTCCCTGGTCACAGAGGATGTCATAGTCTCCCAGTCTGTTCCTGGCATGTTTAAGTCCCCAACACCACCACCTTTCCTCTGCCCAGTCTGCAGTGTCTCCTAACATCTGCCACCAGACTGTCCTCCAGCTCCTCCGCCAGGGCAGGGGGTCTATACACCACTCCTATTTTTACTCTCTTGCCCCCCCTTGTTATCAAGGTAACCCAAATCGTCTCCACGGTTCCCTCCGCCTCCTCAACTCCCCCTATGCCAATGCAGTTTTTTACTATCATTGCTACCCTCCTCCTTCCTCCCCTGTCCTTTCTGAACATAGTGTAACCCTCCAGGTTCAGGTCCCAGTCATGTCTTGCAGTGGCCCAAGTCTCAGTGACCGCTCCACATCCACTGCTCCCTCAGTTAACATCGCCTGGAGCTCAGGCATTTTATTGCCCAAGCTCCTGGCATTTAGCAGACTCCTTCCACCCTTTCCCTATAGTTTCATTTCCTGCTCGTGTTCCTTGGGGATTCTGTTTCTCCTGGTCTGCACTTTGCCAGTTGGTCTTTTCCTGCAATCCTCCTGGTCCCAAGGGGGGTGGAGACAGAGTCCCTCCTTTATCGGCATCCCCTTGACTGCCTTTTCTCCCATCCCACCCCCCTTCACAAGTTTAAACCCCACTTTTCACCAATGAACTCCTCCATTTTCAACTTAAGGATTCCCCTCCCCTCCAAATTGAGATGTAGTCTGTCTCTAGCATACAGCTCCTTATCCTCCCAGGTCTCCCCCCAATCCCCCATCAACCCATACCCTCTGGCCTCACACCACTCCCTGAGCCACTGGTTTATCTCCCTAATTTTTCTTTTGTGTTCCCCACTAGCCCTTGGCACTGGCAGGATTTCTGAGAAGGAAACTGTGCATCCTATGTCATGACAGACCCTGGCGAGCTCCTGAATCTTGCCTGTATCTCTAGCTCGCTATTTCCCTCAATGTCATTTGTGCCCAGGTGGACCAGTATGTCTGGGAACCCCACAGTCCTTGCCAGCTGATATACCGTGCTTAGCCCTGTACACCGTTAGTCCAGGGAAGCATCTTGTTCTAACTGGGGCTTCTCCTCCTATCCCATTTGATACCCCTGATCATAGAATCCCCAGCAGGAGCACTCTGACCACCTTTTCCTCCATTTCCTCCTCCATGTCCCTCATCCTTTCTACCGCCCCCACCCAGCTGGCTCCTTGTTCCTCCCCCTATCTGGGTGCCACATGCCACCCGTTCCTTATTTACCATGGCCACTCCCTCCCCTCCAATCCTATGCCTCTCCTCCTCCTGAGTATCCTTCTGTACCTTGTTAATTCCCCCCTCACTGCTCGCAACTGGTCCTTCTCCCCCATCTGCTAAACTAGCCTGGCTCATCCTCCCTTCCTTCCTGTCTCCATTTAGTTCCTCCTTGCTCATCGTGCTCCCCTGGCCTAACCCCTCAGCTCTCTTTACTGAATCATCCTTGTACTTCTGGTCCTTCTTACCTTTCCTCCCAACTGGTCCTTCTCCTTGCGCTCTCTCTCTTCCCCTGCTCTGATCTACTACTCCCCCATTCTCCTGCGTTCCAGGTCCCCCTGTTCTTCCTGCTATCTGGCCCCTGCCTCCTGCCCCCACTCCCACACCCTTTCCGTCTCTAACCACCTCTGTCTTGGCTACATCCCCCCATCCTTGAGCATAAGAAGAGAATGAAGCGGTTACTAAGTATAAGGTCTGATCCACCTCCCTGCCTTGCTTCCTTCTGTCCAGCACTGGCTATCCGCCTACTTCCCTGAGAATGTTGTCCTCCGTCCCCCTTTGTGAGGGTCCCAGTTACCTGCCTGCTTCCTTGGTAGTGTCCTTTTGGGCCCCTCTGCCAGGGTCCCTATGTGACCCCTGGTATTCTCCTGCACTCCTTTCCCCATACCCCCGCCCCAGTGCTTGGTGCAACCCTGTGGAGATTTCCAGCCCCTTCCCAACCATACCACCCCTTCCCCAGCTTTCTCCTCATCCCACAACCTCCTCCCTAAGCTGTGCCAGCTGGATAGCACACTGGCAACCACCAAACTTCCAAGCCCAGTCCAGTATCATGGCTGCTCCACACCCTGTGCACCCCACCACCCTCCCAAAGATGCCGCCCTAATGATGTGTGGTTCCATCCCCTTTCAAATAGTTTTCCTTGGGTGAGCCACCAGGTTCCCCTATTCCAAGATACCCCTACTGCCTAATCAGGTCACCCACTAATCCTAGAGACAGTCCCTGTACACCAGTAACTCTGTTACTAGGTGCAGTACAACACATTAAACATGTGAGAGAAAATGAACAACTCCTAAGCTCCTCTCTCCCGGCCTTCAATCCAACCCCAGTGGCTAGAACTACATGAGCTGCACCAGCAGCCTTTTCCTCCAATTGCAGGGCAGGTCTTCCCCTATAAATCTGCAGACTTCTGGGCATAGCCGGTTTTAGGCACCAGCGAACCCTGCGGTTGCTGGGAGCCCCTGCTCATGGGGGCCCCCAAGCAAAGAAGTTTACCTTATTCATTTTTAAACATTTTTTTATCTTAATATATTTTTAAAACATCAGTAATGCAGATCCTTCTGGTTCTGTCATGAAATACCTCACCAAGCTATGATCCAGTCAGTAGGAGGTGGACAGGCAGCGATGGATGGGATGGGAAGACCAGCCCCAAGAAATGACACTGCTGTGTCCTCCTAAAATTTTTTTTAAATACTGCTGGTTATACTAAAGCTATACATAGAAACAAAGAAATGTAAAATTTGCTGGCAGATAACTACTGCTTGTCCCTCTAATCTGCCCATTTTCCCTGCCTATAGTATCACCACAAATAAAATCTTGCACTATAGGCTATAGTAAAACACATGGGCTAAGGTGGGCCAAGTAGAGGCCCCATGACTTCACTAATTCTGCTGGGGGCCCCCAAAGCCTAAAGCTGGCCCTGCTTCTGGGAGGGAGGGTGGGGCAGACACCTGACAAGAGAAAGTGTATCAGCCCTGTGTCTCCCTCCAAGCCCAGCAGCTAAAGAACCATCTCCAAACAAATCCCACCAAACAGGTTTTAAAGCAGAAGAAATAGGCCTCTACCAGCGCAGCCTGTTACAAAGTGAAACATCCACAAAAAGAGCCCCACTTACAGCCACTAAATCAGTTTACAAACATCCAGGATCCCCCAGAACAATACCCTGCTAGCCCCTTAGAAGCAAGAAAGAAAGAACTAACCTACCAAGAAATATCCACAAGAACCGTGTAAACAGCAGCAGCTACTGTCCTGGAACACAACTGATCCTGCCCTTCCAGTTCTTTGTATGAGACTCTATTAACTGAGATAATCCTGCATTTGCGATAATTGATTAATTTTCAGCATCTACTTCTAGGTTCTAATTAATGTTAAAATCCCCCATCACCAATATATCGCCCCTATGTTGCATGGAGCCAAGGTACTGAAGAAAATCCTTCAGCCCCTGTCTAGCCACTTTTGGGGGGTTATAACCTGCATAAAATTTTAATTTATAACAACCACCCAGATTTAATTCTAATAACAACCACTCACTATCAGTACAAGAACTGTAACCTGGAATTACATCCCCAGTTGCAGATGTTCTTTATAATAAACCAAAATCCACCCCCTTTTTCTTCCAGGATGGTCTTTTCTACAAATCTTATATCCATTCATTGCATATAAATTATCTCTGTTGTGGGGTTTAAGCCAGTCTCAGTCAGGCTAAGTATTTTGGGTCATGCTGAGCTATCCAGGCCTCAGTTTCATGTTTTATAGATACTAGGCTTTGAGTATTTAAGTGGGCAAATCTTAGCCCATCCTTTGTCCAGATATATCTACTTGGAGCACTTCCATGAGACAATAGACCTGGGTTTGTTTCAGCATTCCTAGATAAAAGCAAAATTAACCAGGCCAAGAAAGAAAACAGGGAAATGAAAGTTGGTAGCATTTTAGTTATAGGATGCAAACAATTTCCCATGTCATAAGCTACTATCTTCCTTAAACTACCCAAGCACTTGGCGTATCTGACATTGTTGAGACTGTTATTAAATTTGAGTGATAAAGTCATCCTCCAATTTTACCAAAGCCACTAGTTTTATTCAAGACATTCAGTACATGAAAAAAACACAATCAAATAAAACTAGACCTAAACAAGCATTTGTCAAGGCGAATGTTGTCTTGCTGGCATTAGCATTGGTAGTGCAGGAGTTAGAGAGAGATGCATAATAGGAATGGCAGTGAAGTATGGAACTGACACCAATCACACCCACCCTGCGAGACGACAAGCATTGAGGGTGTGCCTTTGGGTTCGTAGGCCCTAACGCTCATGCCATTTCACCTCACCCTATCCTGCAGACTCCAACAAGTGTTGTGTTTGCCTTGGCATTGTTGGGCCTTATGCTCACCCCATTCCATAAGGAAATACGTTGCGATGGGTGCAGTATAGTGGAATGGGGTGAGCTTTGGGTCCAAAGAGTCCAAGGCACACCTTGATGCCTGTCACTGGCTGCAGGGTGGGGGTGGGGGTGGAATGGTGTGAATATTACAGCCAACAATCCAAAATCACACCCCCTGATGCCTGTCAGTCTCTACAGGGTGGGACATTATGGTTAGAAACCCTAATGCCTCGGGCGTTTGTTGGTATTTGCACTCTACATTTTCAACATGGGCTTTTTGTGACCCCACCTCATGAAAGCATTTGGGACCTCTGATCATGAACAGTGGCACTGTGATTTTGTTAATCTGTCCCGAATGTTGATTTCCCACAGTGACCGCGCCATTCTGCGCCAGATGTGCAAAAACACATTTGAACAGAATGCAAAAATGACAGCTCTACTGTTCATAAGGAGGTGTAAAGAAATGGCAATGCTGAAAATCTGTAGTGAAAATATTAAAAATCCTCAAACTTACAAGCATGCATAGAAACTTCGTAACACACGCTCATAGCACAGTAATTTTGTGAAATTCTTTCACCAAATGTTCAACATAGGCATTTTGGGACCTCCACTCATGAACAGCAATCACTGTGATTTTCTTAACCTGCCCTGAATATTGATTTCCCACAAAGACAGCACCATTTTGCACCAGATGTGTGAAAACACATTTCGGGTAGGATGTGAAAAATGGCAGCTGTACTGTTCATAAGGAGGTGTGAAAAACTGGCAATGCTGAAAATATGGAGTGAAAACATTAAAAATTCTCAAACTTCAGAGCGTGCGTGGAAACTGTGCAACGCACACTCATAACACAGTGATTTTTTGGAATTTTTTCATCAAATTTACAATATAGCCTTTTTGGCAGCCCACCTCATGAACAGTGACACTGTCATTTTGTTAATTGGTCCTAAAAGGTGATTCCGCGTACTGACCGCAAAATCAACTTTCTGGATTGAATAACAAAATGACAGTGACTGAGTTCATGAGGTGGGGTCCCAAGAACCCCATGTTGAAAATTTGGAGCCGAAAGTCACAAAAATAGCTGAGATATCCACCTAGTAAACAGTGTCAGTGGCTCAGTAGGTAGCACACTCGCCTCTGAGGCTGGGAGATCAGAGGGCTGTGGGTTCAGTTCCCACATCTGGCACTTGGGTTAATATCCCAGTATGGACACTGTAGTGCAGCATGAGAGGGGCGCTGCACTTCTGAGGTGCCGCCTTTCGGATGAGACGTTAAACCGAGGTCCCATCTGCCTGGATTGGTGGTAGTTCAGGTGGATGTTAAAGATCCCATGGCACTTATCGAAAAGAGTAGGGGAAATTTTTATTAGAGATCAAAAACAAAACACAATTAATAAATACAGAAAACAGGAGAAACAAAGTATATCAAAAAGAAAAGCAATACAGCAATTTAAAGAACAGAAACATGAATCTGGAAATTTATAAGCAATGTAACAGCCATACATGAAACAGTAAAACACAAGAAGAATTAACCCACCCAAACAATATGGTGCCATAAACGACGACCAACTGCAGACCCCAGAGTATGGTACTCATAGTCATATAAAGCATCTAAATCATTCTGAATGCAAAAAAAAAAACATCTTGTATCAGAACAGTTTTAGCTTGGAGACAGTGCAAACACCTAGCATGCCATATGGCCCATTTAAGGCAAGCCAAAATTACAAAAACTGAGCTTTGATGCCATTTATGCCACTCAGTGGGAATTTGTCCCAAAATTAAAATATCATACGTCATAAAGTGAAACAGTGATTCACCCCACAGATTGGCCAATGTAGACCAGAAACTCTGTACATGAAAACATCAAAATACAAATGATGCATAGTTTCTAGACACCCTGAACAAGAAGGTTCAGAACAATACTTGTCAGCTAACTGCTTATGTTTTTGATTATTTCGTACATTAAGCTTCTGGTGTCCATAAAGCCAAACAACATCTTGCATTTTTTTGGGAATTCAGGGTTCAATCATACTGACAAGCAACAAATCAGTATTTACAGTGGTAGGGACCAGAAATAAAGGATCTTCAAAAAAACAAGATTCCACTATATGTGTATAAAATACTTTTTTCTCATGCGAGATGAACCAAAGAAGTTCAATTTTCCATAATCTGATATATTTTAAAGTTATTCGGATATAATCCAGCAGTAATTTTCTGACTGATGCCATTACCCTACCCAGGCTGTAAAATTCTGTTCCCATAAACTCATACATAACGGTCCCATACCATCAGTATCCAGTAGCATCAGATGTATGGTACTATAAAAAAATTCTAAAAAAATACTAAAGGCTGTATCATATGAAGGCCCCTGACTTCAAGCCCTGTATGTATGTGCCCGTTTAAAGTTTAATTGACTCCCCATAGAAAGGAAGAAGAGACCCATAATCTTAGTATGCATACTAAAAGGAAGAGAAATATATGAGACATATAAAAGATTGGAATAATGTATGAGCGGAGAAGAAACATTCTTTTCTTCCGTGTCATTTTCCATGATTGCCACTAAACAACCTTCTGCTGAGCGATATCAAAGACCATATCCCAATTGCATTGAGAGGCCGTAGAAGTGCCATAATAAATATCCAATAATTTTACATTAACCTGTACTATCGGTATAGCAAAGGAGTCTGGAATTAAAGCAGAACCTAGAGCCAATATCCTGCTTTTCAAATAATTAATCTGTATACCAGTAACAGACTGTAATTCCTGAAAGACCTGAAGAACTCGCATACTAGATTTCAAATCAGCCACAGTAATCATACAATCATCAGCATACGCCAAAACTTTATGAAATACACCACTCTTTACCAAAGAAATAGGTACCACCTGAAAATCCACATCTATGTACTGTAAAATAGGATCAAGTCCAAAAACAAATAACAGAGGACTTAAGGGACACCCCTGCCGCACTCCAATATTAAGATGAATGGGGACACCCATATATCCATTCACCAAGGGAGTAATCAATGACCCAGAATACATAACAACCAATAAAGCAATAAAGTGTGCAGGTATACCATAGAACTTTAAAACCGCCCAAATATGCTCATGACGAATGGCATCAAATGCAGTTTGCTGATCAAGGGATAAAAGATAACCAGACAGAGAATGAGACAGACCTTGTTCAACCAATTCATGTAAATAAGTCAAATTATGTATAATATTCCGACCAGGAACAGCACACGACTGCGTTGAAATAAGTAGGTGACCTGCCACCTTAGTAAGTCTTTTAGTCAAAACCATGGCCAAAATCTTATAATCAGAGGTCAAAAGACTAATAGATCTCCAGTTTGATAGCTTTTGAGAATCACCTTTGTTTTTATAATGAAAAACCATAATCCCGTTACTCATACTAGGAGTTAGCCTTTGTTCCAACCAAATAGACTGAAAAAGGACATGTAACCAAGGAAGCACACTATCAGAAAAAAAATTTATGAAATTCATTAGGAATACCATCTATTCCTGGGGCAGTACGAGTGGATAATTTAGTAATGGCAAATTAAATTTCCTCTATAGTGACAGGAGATACCAAAGTTTCTTGATGCACAAGTGAAAGGGAAGGAATAACTAAACCATGAAAAAAAGAACTAGGTAAAGCTGGGGGAACTTCCTGAAATTTAGAAGTAACAAAAGCTTGTGCTACACCACAAAGACCCCTCATATCATGTACTTGATTACCTGCATTATCCAGCAAGACAGACATACCAAATCGTTCCATACATTGTGAAAAATCATATGGATTCACTTGCTGTTTGGCACCAGATACCAAATACTCTTGCTGGGGAAAACTCTTTTCTTCTCTGGATTTCAAAAAAGTACACATTTTTATTTTAATATCTTGAAGTTTTGATAAATTAGAATCATCCAAAACTGACACCTGACCCAGAAGCTTAATGTATTGGGCCCTATACCCTAAATAGTCCAAATACTGACTTCTAGCTTGATGCTTAGAAACCTGAATAAATAATAATTTTAAATCTAACTTAACATCCTCCCACCATTCAATTGGACTATCATAAAGAAAGCAAAGATCAGCATGTGCAGCAAATAAGTCATGGACCTGGCCTACAGTAATGGCATCATATAATAAACCCACATTTAGCTTCCAATAAGCACGGCCCATAGGAAGCTGTTGATACGGGCCTAGTCGTAGTTGCACAACCAAGTGATCCGATGTTTCCAGGGGAAAAAGAGCAACCTCTGAACAGGTAAGTCTGTGGGATAAAAACCAAAAATCTATTCGGGTGGATAAACTTCCCTTAAAGAACGTGTGTGACAGGGAGATATGTAAAATATCATGAACATCAACCAGATTATGATATGTAAGCACCTCAATAAGAGTGTTAGTATCACAAAAAATGTTCTTAATCTTCCTACCCCAATCCCGTGGACCCAGGCCACAATTAAAATCGCCTCCCCACAAGACCAGTTTGGACGTATGGAGACATGGGGAGATTTTCCTAAACAAAGCTGCCCTGTCTGCCTTTTGTTGGGAAGCATAGACATTAATTAAACGATAAGCACAATTTGAATAAACAAAATCCACCAACAGTGCTCTTCCCGGAAAAATATCAAATACCTTCAAAATCTTAATTTCAAGATCTGCAAATAAAATGCCCACCCCATCACAGACATCCTCTCCCATGGACCATAAAGAAATACTCCATCTCCAATCTTTTTCAGCTGCTTTTAGTTGTAACAAAGAATGCAACCTAGTGTCCTGTAACAATAATATATTACCCCGACATTCCCATAAACTAGCAAAAGTTACCTGTCTTTTTCGGGAATTTTTAATGCTATTAACATTAATAGTAAGTAAAACCACTCCTTTATCCATGGAAAGTGATATTTAAGGAAATAGAAAGAAGACAGGAAAAAGAAAACAAAATATGCCACCATTTCCTCATTTCCATTTCACATCATTTCCTCTTTTTCCATTTCTTAGGCTTAGGTTTATCACAGACACTAATGTCTAAAATTGTGTCTGCATGGGAAGAAGACACTGAAGAAATATCCGATGCCAAACCATCATCTTCTTCTTCATGATCCTGTAATGGCATGTAGGTGTTTTGTAAAAAGAAGGGGGTCAGTGTCAATAGTAGAGTCCACTAAAATTTTATGAGCCTTAGAGCGAGTCATTCTATGGAAAGAGGCCTCCTGCTGCATATCTAGAGGAGGCATGCTTGAAAGGGTCATGGAAGTAGAAGGGCCTAAAGAGGAGCCCTGATCCATGTCACCTATATGAGAATCCTCCACTGGTAACTCATTAGAAATCAAAACATTATCTGGAGCTGAAGCTGGTTCCACTTCCAACACCGGAAGAGCCTTAGAAGGGGCAGCCACAATAGAGGCAGAAGGGGTTTCTAAAGGAACAGGAGATTTTTTGGGGGGGAAGCAAAGGAGAAGGCTGGGGATGAGTAAGCAAGGCCTGAAATTTCTGTCTCTCCTTCTGAGCCGTTGCTACGTAGATGTCCTGTTCTGCTCTAATAACTGGATCCACACAATTGTGGGAAGCCCAAGAACAGAGTCTAAAAGTATGACCCAATTCATCGCATAAATTACACTTAGGAGGATTCCTACAATGTGCACCAATATGTCCCAAATCACCACATAGGCCACATTTTTGCTGATCACAAACATTACTTAGATGACCCAAAGCCCCACATTTATAACAGGCCCAAGGCTGACCCAGGTGAAAAATTACCCCCCTGTCTCTCCCCAGAAAAAAACAATTTGGTAAATGCTGGGTTAAGCCATTTTCCATCCTTAAATCTACCAAAAACTTTCATCCCCCAGTCCATAAACATTCATCATCCAGGATAGGTTCCGGTTGTCCTTTAACTACACAATGCTGTTGTAACCAATAAGTAATGTCTGCAACATTAACACCTTCATTTTGAAACATTACTGTAATTTTCTTGGATACAGGTTTAGTCAAAGGTATGGCCATAAAGGAACTCCATAATGGAGTATGTTTAAGTAGCTGAAACTGTTTCCAAAATCTATCTAACCCAGCAGAGTGTTTGAAACTAATGTCAAAGACAGAATCTCCAGGCATATGAATAACAGCATAAATCTCATAGGCGTAGAATTTCATACTCCCCTTCAAGAGGTCTCAACCAACAAACTGTCTATTAGGAACCTCAGACACAGGACCCTTAAACTTCAGACGCACCACATTACGCCATGCTGCTGGTTCAGAAGAAAGTCCAAAAGTAGCTGGAAAAAGTTTCTCTTTTATGCCTGTATGCCATACAGATGGTACAGTAACTGATGCAGGTGCAGGCTCCACTAAAACTGCCGCAGGACCTGCAGAGGACAAATCTTGAGTAGTAGTCTGTAACGACTGGGGAGGCTCAAGAAGAAGGTTCTCCTTCTAGACATTTGATGTTGTCAAAGAGATTTAGAAAGAGGCACAGCAGTGGATGGGAAATGTACTGCAGGAACTTTGACCCAAAGGGATTGAGGCAGTGGGCAGATCAGCCTGCTTAGAATCCACACAAAGTGTAACAGGAGCGGAGGGTACTAGGTTTGCATCCCACCCTACACCATCAGGAGACTTAACCCATCCCACCTCCAATGCCTGAGAGACCCATGCCCCAGGCGCTACAACAGCCTCATCAGAAAGGGTACTATCAGTAGAAGCAGGGAAGGAAGATGCAGACTGCTGACAATCAGCAGAGAAACCAGTGGCAATAGTACAAGCAACAACAAAACACTGCCGTGCAGAGTCGTGTTCAATCATAGGGGGATCCAAAATAATAGGCTGGGATGAAAAGGAAACATCTTCAGGCTGAGAACATGAAACAGGACCTTGCAATGCATTCAAATCACTACACGGAGTAGCCGACTCCGTTACCATAGCACTCTAACAGATAGTACTCACTGTGCTCACAGAAAGAGCTAGAGGGGAAAGAACCATGTCGGAATCCACCGGCTGAACCATGGCAGAGGTTTCAGCCACATCGACCTGCATTTGGTCATCACGATGAGGACAGAGCACCACTTCTTCTTCCTGTGCGACCCCACTAGCATCCCGTGCTGATTCCAAATCTGCATCAAGCGGTTCCGTACCTCCAGGTACCGACTCTCTTCCTGGACCAACTGCCAACGAATGTCATCCAGTGACGAAGCAGCCACACAAGCCATTGATTCTTCAGAAACAAAGGTAGGAGATGCAGCAGTACCAACTCGAGCCATCTTGGTGAGATCGATCCTTTGTACAAAATCATCAGAAGCCATAGCGATCACTAGTGGGAAAAGGAAGGCCAAGGAGGTGATCAGCACCTCAGCCTTCCACACGTCTGCACTCCTCAACGCCCTAGCAAACTCTGCAGCAGTTTGCACAGCATCACAGCATCCACCTCCAATGGAGTAGGGTTTCTTTATTGAAAATCACATAATATACATATAGCCAGAAAATCAACAGCATATAAACAAACGTAAATGACCCTAAAAAAGGGAAAGGAGAAAAAAAGAAGAGAAAAAAACAACTAAGATTACTTATACTTGACAAAAATTTGAAAACCTTTCCACCATCTATATACCTTAGCACTAGAATAATGTAATACACCAGAGTGATACACTGCAGTCATTGCCTGGGCAACCAACAAACTATAAACATGGTATGACATCAATTTCTGGAGAGAACCCATTGGCAACGAGCTTGCCACAGGTAAAACAAACAAACAAAAAAAAAAAAAAAATACGTTTCCAGATGGAGGTCAACATTCTCAGTAGGCAAAAGGCCTAAAACTAAGGTGTCATAATTTAAATTAAGCAGCCAAACCATATGCCATTTATCTGCGAGAAAGGCCAAGAGGCTTTGAATATGAACAATTTAACAAAAATGAGACATAGTTTCCTCCACATTGATACATGCCAAATAAGGACAATTTCTTTCAGACAGATTTTATGTTTAGCATTTCCTCTAATGTTCAATTTACCATAAAGTGTGAGCTATAAAATCTCCCACATAGTGGCAGGCACCCTGTTGTTTGTAAGCTGTTTCAAAACATGCCCAGTAAGTGCTGGGGGACAATCTTTAAAACTGGGTTCAGGAGGATATAAGTGAGCCAATAAAGAAAAATAAAATTTTTTCCTGGAATTTTGTAAAATCTCAGTCCGAGAAATTTTCTATTTATACAGTTTTTGAGCCATGGGGTAAAAGTAATCTGGGATTTGAAGTCTCGAATGGAGCTTTGGTGCTATATCAAGCCATCTAGATACATACTGTACCAAGACCTGCTGTACCACCCCTCTGACTCCATCAGAAATGGAGGAAATGCTGTACAAAACCGTATGATAAATAAATAATGAATGAAAGAAAATCAATGGTTCAATCATACCCAGTCCCCCTTGCTCTTTACTTAAGTAGGTGTAACAAAGTTTAAGAGGGTTAAGTTTATTACCCCAGACCATCTGGAAAAACATCCTATATAAAGTAGTCTCTAAAGAAGAAGGGAGAGGAAAAATATATGCTACAAATTGCAATTGAGGAACTATAAATTTCTTCAATATCTGTATTCTTTTAAGCTTGGAAAGCTTCCAAAACTGCCATCTCCTCACTTTAGCCTGAGATTTTAGCAGCACCGACTCCCAATTTTCCAAGGAAGGTTAGTTGCACCAAACTTATACCCAAAATAACTATAGGCTGTTTGGAAATATTAATCCGTAATACCTGCACGAATTGAAATCCCAAGGGCCTATCATTAACCCTTTACATTTGAAACATTGAGCCTAGAGTTAGAAACACCTGCATATTTGTACAACTCCTGTAAAAACACAGAAATATGATCTAAGTGGGAGAAAAACACAAATGGCATCAGCATATGCTATTACTGAGAGGTTGGCAAAAGCTCCCATCCTGATAATTTATTTAAATTCATTTTGCCAGGAGTTGAAGTAAGGGGTCAATAGAAAATAAATAAAGTAAAGCACTAAGAGGACATCCTGCCTAACACCGTCAGGATCTTAAATCCATTCGTGATTTGCCCTTTTAAAGAACTTTCACATAGACCGAGAATATAATGATTCTATAAACTTGATAAAGGCTAAGGAACCCCATATTTAGCCAATGTAAAAACAAAAACACCTGTCAATCACGATCAAACACTTTTCTTGATCTAAAGACAGTACACAGCCTTTGACCCATCATCAGTAAAACTTCAATAAAACCTCTAATAATGACGAGGGCATCTTGAATCTTTTTTCCAGGAAGTCCACCAAATTGTAGTACTGAGAGTACTGAGGAAGCGTAAATCTTGAGTCGAGTGTTAAGAATATGGGTCAAAATTTTGTAATCAGAGTTCAATAAAATGATTGGTCTCTAATTGGAAATGTCAGTTCTATTTCCTGATTTAAATAAATAAATTAATAACCCCTCAGAAAAAGAAACTGGGATCTTCTTTTGTTGAAAAAAAACCAAAAAAAACAGCATGTAAAATGATAGAGATTTGAGATATGCAAGTTTTATAAAATTTATTTGGGAGACCATCCAGTCCCGAGAAGTACCTGCACTGAGACTACAGATTGCCTCTTCAACCTCTGTTACTGTAATCTGTTTCAGCAGTCAGAGTCTCTTGCAAAACTACTGGAGTTTCAAAATTTCCCAAATATTCTGAAATCTTCTCTCCAGAAGAAGCTTCCATAGGTTCTAAGGATTGATAATGTAATTTAATGAGGTTTTCCAAATCTAAAACTGAATCTACCAAATTTCCATTTGCATCCAGTAAAGAATCAAGAGACATATCTGAAAGAATATTTTTACAGGCTTCATAGGGATCCCCAACAGGTGACTTCTGGGTTCCACTAGAAAGCATTGCGGCTATAATTGCAGCTCTATCATATTGATACATCAACATGTCTTTTTTAATTTTATTAATTTGGAAAGAATAATCAAATTTTGTAAGATATGAAATGGAATATAGGTGTTGCAACTGAGTCCAGAGAGAGAGATATTTTTAAAAACATTTGTTTTCCAAAGATTTACTATAGTTCCTAAAAAACCTTTGTATATCTTTTTTGGAATCTAACCACCATTCTCCTGTCTCGTCATATAGACAATAGACCGAGAGTCTAGCAGACAGCAAAGCAGTAAGCTGCTTCTGAAGTTCCAAAGATGTTAGTAAAGATGGATTTAATTTCCATCTGCTTTTAATCTTGGGTTTATGACTGAAATTTCCGATAGTAAATTTTAAAAGCAAATGGTCAGAAAATTCACAGGGAATGATGGAGAGCTGCCCTTTAGGAAAATTTTGGGAAAGAAAAAGGTGATCAATAGTAGTTCAAAAACTACCTCTGAAATATGTAAACCTCGGACCTTTGTTGTATATACTACAATCTATTAAACCTGCCGTGCCAATTAAAGTTGTTAACATACAGTATTAGAGTCACAATACACTTTCTTTTTCGTCCCACCTTTCACATGATCCCTAATAATATCACAGTTAAAGTCACCTCCTAAAACAATCATATAGGAGGAAACTAAGTATGGTTGAACCATTTTCAGAAGACCCACTCTGTCAGCTTTGGTTTGAGGCCCATAAACATTGATAAAACGAAAAGCAGAAAGTTTCCATGTGCCATCTAACATCAGCAAGCAACCCGGAATCAAATCCACTAATTTTATCAAAGAAAAATCATATGAACCAAACAAAATACCCATCCCATCTGCACAGTCTGGGCCAAAAGACCAATAAGAGGAACCCCAAATCCAGTGTTTTTTAAATGACAAAAGCTGTTCCCTTGAACACATACATGTTCCTGTAAAAAAATAAAAAGATCAAAACCAGAATCATGAATAAAAGAAAAAACAGCCTGTCATTTAACTGGATTTAAAATACTGTGGATGTTTAAAAACCCAATTGAAAAACCAACCATAAGGAATTTAAGCCAGGAAAAACCAAAATAGTGTCAGCAAAGAAAAAACTCATTTTTTCCTTTTTTTCTTTTTTTTATTTTTATAGTCCCCTTGACTCACTCCCATGGAAGGCTGATTACTCCCTGCTGATTGTGAATCCATCTCCCCATGATCTATATCAGAACCTACATCTGGCAAGAACAAAGCAGCATAGGTGTTATCATGTTCACTAAGTACTGGAGAGTTTAAAGTAACAGGAGGTTTGTTGTTCCTAGAAGAACGCCTTCTTGTTACTGGCAGAAAAACCTTGCTATCAACTACTTCACTCCCAAGGACAGCAGGTTCCTTATAACAGACTGGTGTTAAAAGGGAACTAATAGGGTCTTCTATCCCCAGAGAAGGAGCAGCAAGCTTGTCATCTGGAACCACCTCCGGCTGAGGGGGGGGGGCCTGGATCAGGGCATCAGCCTGAAAAGGTACTGGCTTAGAACCAAAGTTTTCATTTTGAAGCACCTTTTTTGCAGCAGTTGAGTCTTATGCTTGCTGTATCAATAACTCAGGGCTAGCACAAGAGGCCTTATTCTTAGCAGCCCAAGGGCATTCACTAAACATGGCCATCATCCTCACACAAGTCGCATTTCGTTAGGTTGGCACACTGCATTGATGTGACCTATTTCCCACAATTATCACAGCGGCCTTGTCACAAGTACTGGACAGATGAGTCCTTGCCCACATTTATAGCAGGTCCTAGGCTGTCCTGCATAAAAACAAACTCCCCTATCTCTTCCTAACAAAAAAGAGTTAGGGAAATGTTCCATTCCTGTATCTGTAGCTTTTAATTTAACCTTATATTTCCACCCCTCCGTCCAGAAAGACTCTAAATCCAACAGAGCTTCTGGGGTACTCAAAATCTCACACTTCTGAGACAACCAAAAAGTAATGTCATCAATATGAACACCCTCATTTCGGAACATGACTGTCACATATTTAATTAAAGGCTTTGTTAATGGAATTACTAAAAAAGGGGCCCAAATGGGAGAAAATTTAACATTTGCATATCGTTCCCAAAAAAGGTCTAGCGCATATGCTGTTCGAAAACTGATATCATAGTTATCCTCCCCAGAAATATTAATTAAAGCGAAAACATCTTTGGGAGAGAAAAATAAAGATTCCTTTAATAAAGTCCGACCAACATAAGTTTGGTCTGGTCTATTCTCCAAACCACCCTTGTATCTAATCCGGACAGCATTGCACCTAGGAGCGGCTTCCTTTTTAGTTCTGGAAAATAAATCTGATAATAAGGAAGGGCGATCAAGACCAGGGTCAGGAAGCTTTGGACTCTGTTTACTAGAAATCTTCTCTTCAATGGGAGGTTTAACTGTTTCCAACACCTGAGGAGCCTTGTCAGCCTCAACCTCTGAGGGTTTCCACTCAGGAGAAGATTGCAGAAAAGTTAAAGAAGAGTCCCAGCTAGGGTCTGGACCCCAGATCCCTTGCTCATTTTGTAGCCATCCTGCCCCTTGCAAGGCTTGTTGGGGAGTCCAGTTTACATCAGAGGTAGACAGTAATGAAAAATCAATCGGCAGATCAGGGGAAGGTAAAGGGATGTTTGGTTGCTGGCCCAGGGGTTTAGAAGAACCCTCCCTGGAGGCACAGTTTGTTGGGCAGTTTTATTTTTTTCTTGCTGAAAGGAAAAAATGGTGGACCCCGTCTGAATATTTGGTTGAGTCTGATAGACAATATTACCCTCTTTTTCCTGTTGCCCATCCTTTTCACAGTGTCTATTAGGAAAACGAAAAACAAAGCCTGCTTCAGTCAGTAAAACCATTTCAGTAGTGGCTACTGCAGGCTGTGTCAGCCCTGAAGGGAGCGCAAACCCTTTCAGAATGCTGCCTCCACCCTTAGCAGGAATTTCACTCGCCATGGAGTGCGAATCACTAGTTTTGGGCTTTCGGCACACACCTGCCTCGGTGTCAGCACTGCCAGCCCAAAGAGAAGAAACAGAGTGAGTTCCGGAAAGGAAAACACTGGCTGTCAGCACACACTAGCTCTGCTAGAACTGCCAGCTGGAAAGAGGGTAACAAATCATTACAAGAGTTATTAGCCAACTCACGCTTTCCAAAATGGCAAACAGACCTATCGGCTGTCTTTCAGCAATGCAACCTGCTCAGGTAGAGTAGACCTTCCGTAGTGGCTGTAGCCGTAATAGGTGGAGTCAAAACATCTGATTTCTGTAAAACATTCACTCCGAATTTACCGGTAAAGTAGAGGTGGAAAAGGATGTGGAGGCATTTAAGGGTAAACTCAGTTTAGAACCATCCGTAGTCAAATCTTCAGTTGAAACAAAAACATCAGTGCCATCTCCTTCTAACTCGATATCCAGATGAATTTTCAAGAGAGCCTCTTGCTGAACAGGAGAAGGAGAGGAGGCTCGCTCTCCCAACTCTGCTGCGTCCTGTCGGTCCAACAACTCGCTCCGAGTGGCCATCGCAATGGCCCATAGCCCTCTACTGGCCACAGAGCAACGGCGTCAGAGTAGGGGAATTTCCCCAGTGTCCTGGCCAAATTTCCCTCATTCACTAAAAATACCACCAACAGCTTAATCTGGTTCAAGGTCAGTTAGAATTCATCTGTATCCCCCTCCCCCGGGTCGTGCCTGAAAATAGGCAGGATTTGTCTAGTGCACTTACCCGGTCAACAAAAACTAAATAAACAAATAAGTTGAACCCCCCACACTTGATGCCATTATACAGCTTACCGTGATATTCTTCAGTTCGCAGTCGGCTTTGAAGAGTACAGACGTGTTCCCGCTCCACCAAAGATCGTCGCACTGGGCTCCAAAGGTATGTAGGGGTGAGGGGTGGGAGGTGGGGTCTGCAAAGGGTGGGTGCAGATTGGGGAGGGACCATCGTGACCATGAGGGACCATTTCTGTTTCTGGGGTAGAAAAATAATAGATGTCGCAGGAAGGTTTTTTCTTTCAGGGTGTGACAAGGACATTTGGCACACTGAGTGGGCTCCCAGTGTGCCACCTGTGTTTTGTGGGACAGGAGACTGAAGTTGATGGAGATTGGGCCTCCTGTTGGCAAAGAAAGTGTGTCTGTGTTTGGGGGCATGATGCCGAGGAGTTGGGCATCCCCTTCAGCAGACAAAACAAGGGAGGACATTATGCTGATGGGATTGTGTTCCCCTGTTGGCAAATGAACTGGGAGGGCATGCCAACAGGGGGATGGGCACCTTGACTTTGGCTTTCATGGGACTGTGAGAGGCGGAAGGTGGCAGCCACCTCCATGTTTATTGAAATGTTTCAGCAGGCAAGACACGCCCTGCAATGATCAGGTGCTCCCTCATTGCAGTGGCGAAATGATTTTAAGTTGGTGGCATGCTTCTGAACTGCTGTCATAGACAGCATGCTCATTCATTGGTGCCACAGAGAACAGCCCAAAAAAAACAGTGGCACCATTGGCCACAACACAGCTGCACCTTCAGCAAGCTGTCACAAAATGCTACTCCAGCAAGCTGTCACAAAATGTTGCTTGTGCTACACGCACAAGACAACATAAAAAAATACAAAGCAGGGCCAAGTTCTGTCCCCTCATTACAAAATTATTGTACAAACAGACATTCTAAGCTGGATAAATTACTATCATTAAGTTAAAATATAACCACTTTCTAAAATAATATAATTACTTACATAACACAATACACAGTGTAGAGTTTTACTTTTTCTTCGAGGGGCACCACTCCTTCTCGTGCACAGCGCTCGCACTCTGTTGCAGCACAGAGATTTAAAGATCTGTCTCCCTTCCCACTGAGGTGTTCCCAATCGTGATTAGCTCGCCACCGAGCCCCCTTACAATCGCAGGCATTTTGAACACCTCAGGCACACACTGTGTAGCTTCCCAGAGAATGTTGCTGACAGGGAAGCAGTTGATTAAAGTAAAACAGCATATTATATTGATATTTTGCCATTTGTGCCTTCATTTCCTAATCTGAACCCCATACTGCCCCTTTTCCTGCTGGAAAGATCTATTAGCTTATGCAAATGTGCCTTAAGCTGTAAGTATCTTTTATATTTATCACAAGCCTTTTTTGACGTTTAATTGGATAAGGTAAAATGAAGATCTTTTTTAGTACCTTCCCACCAAGCTGACCAGGAGTCATATGCATCGTGTACAGTCAAACTAGCCGTTAATAATTCTAGAACCTGTGACCTTACTCTTTCTTCTTGCAATATTGAGGCATTCAACCTCCTTTCTTTGGGAAACCATCTTCAGATAATGTAAACTGCAATGATACATGATCAGATGTTTCCACCCCCATAGTTCTGGCAGACACCACTGTAAGAAGTTAAGATACAAAAATAAAATAAATTCTGGAAGTCAGAGAGCCTCTATAATATGTAAATCCCCTCATCTAGTGCAATGTTCGAAAAGCATCCTTCAAATCTGCTGCAATAACCTCATCAATCAAAATGTTTGAATCACAGTACATCTTTTTATATCCCTTTACATCAGCAGCCTGTGGGACAGGGCAATTAAAATCACCCCAAAATTGCCACCTTTGAGGTAAATAAATATGAAGTGAATCTTCTGAAAAAGATCCACTCTCTCTGTTTTAGTTTGAGTGGCATATATATGGAAAGCTCTAAAAGAACACTCATCTCTGCTATGATCTACCGTTAATGCCCTCACTGGGTGAATATCCACTAGACGAGTTAGCTGCCACATATATCCTGACAAAAGGACAACCACACCATCACAAAGGTCCTCGCCCGGAGACCAAAACAAGGGACATACTGTTCATAGTGATGTGGCCCTAGATATTTTAAAGTGCGATTTAATTCTAGTGTTTGTACTAGAATAATATTCCCCTGTTGCTGTTACAATACCTCTTAGGTGAATACATTTTTTTCTTGAAAGCTTTCAAGCTATTTGTGTTTAATGTAACCACCTTAAGAAAAAACATCTTGCATTAGAAAAGAAAAAGGAGGCACATACATTCTATTTTCCCTTCACACCAAATTATCTTTTTTGTTTTGTGAACTGTAATCTAATACAATTCCTCCTTTTTTTAGCAAGATACCTCTTCCTGAGTATTCCCAGGGTCAGAAGGAAGAGTTTCTTGAGAAAAATTGAGAAAGCTTCATCCTCTCCTCCTCATCTTCCAAATCTCCCACAATCTTTCTGTCTCAAAGCTGTGAATCTGTTAGAGACTGGAAGAGGCTGATATGCCATGTTTTGTTTTAGTATGTCCCCTTTTTTCCTGGAGACCTCCATCATGGATACCTCCTCTTATGTGAGCACCTCAGGCTGTATCAGGGGCTGCATAGCAAGGGGTTCTGCCAGTGCTGTCTCTACTATCCTTTCCACCTGAGTTCCAGGGATCTCTGTTGTTTCACGAACCAGTGTTACCTCCTTCTGTAGAGATACAGTACCCTGAAAATCCCCTACATCATCCTTCACTAACAGTGATTGATGTATGGGTTGTTCTGGAACATTACTCTGAGAGTAGATATGTTGTACATCCTCTGCCTCCCCCCCTTCTATCCTCGGCTACTTCTTCTTCTAGTAGGTCAGGCCTCATGGTATCAGAAGCCCAGGCCTGGACCTGGGTTTGGTGCTGCCTCTGCCTATGAGAGGGCAGATGTCTGTGCCTTCCCGATCAGGTATTCCTAATCAAAACCATCGTCCCTATTGTGAGAGGTCTATCAACAGTTATGGAATGAATGCCCACGTTCTTCACAGAAGTTATACTAAAACTAGTTATTACACCTACTGTAGAGCTATGGCGACCACACATCAAGCACAAATTACATTTTAGTTGGTCACAGGAATTGCTTAGATGAGTCAGTGATTCACACTGAAAACATGTACGGGGTTGTTGTTGATAAAAACATACACCCCTATCTTTCCCAATAAAGAAACTGTTTCATAAATGCACTAGCTCAGATTACACATATTTTAATTTAACCATAAACCACCACCCTCTAGTCCATACTTTCTCTTTATCCAAAATAGCAGAGGAAATATCCAAAATGTCCTATCTTTGACTGAGCCAGTACCAAATATATGACATATTCACTCCTTCATTGCAAAATAGAATGGTTACCACCTTTACAGCAGACTTTGTGAGAGGTATAGCCACAAAATCATTCCAAAGAGGTGTATCTTTTAATTCCGCATATTTGGCCAAAAATCTGGCCAAAGATCCTACTGTCTTAAAGGAGAACTGCACTGAACCTGCAAGTCATTTTTCTCTGTAGAATTTGATTTTTGATACTAGTTCAGGTTTTGTTCTTGTTTCATCTCTACTGGCTGTATTTTTATCCTTGTTGGTGTTTCTGAGTTACACACAGATGGCAAGTGCCATTTTAGAACTGTATGATGCAGTTTATTTCCCTTGCTCAGTTCTTCCATTGTTGGAACAATACATCTATGTTCTGCTACAGAACTCTGTGGCTGGAGAGTGACATAAATTACATCATAACATTCTAAAATGGCACTCAACATTATTGTGCCTACACCAGAGTGTCAATCACAAACAACCACCAAGCTCACTAATAGGCAAGTACTAATGGAATATTAACATAATTTAAAGCAGTTCTTAAAAAACAGCTTCTACTGGAAAAAAAAAAACACCTTCAGGTTCAGTGCAGTTCTCCTTTAAAGCTAACATCACATATTTCTTTGTTTGTAATATGAATAAGAGCATATAATTCTGCTGATGAAAATGACGTAGAGTCCCTTAATAAAGTTCTAAGAAGAAATGCTCGGGCTAGGGTATACTCTTTTCCCCCTATGTACCATAGTCATGTTGCATTCCTCCTTGGTGCAGGTTCTTCATTGTGGGAAAACAAATCAGCAAACTGAAGATTAGAGTTGACAGCCTTGGTAGTTGTTTCTTGAGGAGGGGAGTTTGCTTGTTTTATCCTTAGCTTTCCTTGAGTATAAAGGGGGCATAGACACTGAGTTATGGCAAGTTCAGTCTTCTGTAAACTTAAAGTATCATGGGGAGGGACACCCTGAGGACCCCAGACCTTCCCCATGAACCAGGATTAGAACCTCCGGCTACAGATTCTATAAGATGTCTAGCTGGATTTACTTTTACATTATTTCCTTCTTCACTTTCCATTTGCCTTCCATTTTCCTCAGTATGCTCCATACCCAGGGGACCAGGCTTTGCAGAACCAAACTTTTTAGCTAGTGCACTTTTATAACTTTCAGGCATCATTGAGTCTTTTTTGAAAAGTAATTTCCCCCATTTGCACACCCTCCCCCATGTGTATAGGCATGAAATTCCCCATGTGTGTTGCAGACTTCCCTTCTTGTGGATCAGAATTCATAGTTACAGGGGTAGCAATACTTACATTTATCAGGGTAGCACAACTTTTTGTGCTTAAGTTCATAATTTCTGTGGCCATTGGAACCATTCCAGCTTGTCAACACCTGTCTGTAGACGGAACTCATCCCACTCCTTCCAGCGCCTTCTGCACAGTCCAATCTACTTTAGTTGGTGATGTAGGGGTAGGATGGCCTTTATGCAGACCCAGCTGTCTCTCCATGGGCAGCTATCTTTGAAGATCAGCTGTTTTCAACGCTGTCATTTCTCTTAATGGCTTCAAGGTTTCCTTGTTCGGTCAAAAAGCCACTCGGATACTATTGTCAAGTTACCTCCATGAGTCTCACTTTCTTTTTTTTTCTTTTTTTTTTCATAATTTCATCTTTATTATACTTTTAGTATACACAGTCGACATATCAATCAGTTTACAACATCCATCTTTACAAATGGCAATGGGGTCAAGTCCTTAGAGCATTAATAGTTTCAAATAGTAAATTTATGTTTATAGCTTACAGTTAGTGTCTTAGCTTAATTAGTTAAATAAAATATATAAAGAGTAAAGGTTCAAATATGCATTGAGTAGATGTCACTCTCAACATAGACATGTAGTTGCTACCACTTAATGGACAAGAGGGTAAACAGAGCTACTAAGAAAGTTTTGAATTCTTGTAATTTAATTATGCATTTTAAATGCTCACACCTAAGCTTAAGTTAGAGCAGAGCAGAGTAATCCTCTGAATAGGTATAATAGGTAACAAGGGAGGGGGAAGGGGACATCCAATATATGGTCGGCAGCATCTGAGCCAGGCACAAAGGGGAGAGAAAAGGAGAAGGGTTCGAGGACGTGGGAAGGGAGATTGTAATGGGGGATGGTTTGCAGTCTGCGGTTCCTGGGATCTCAGAGTGGCTCCAAGAAATTCCAACCAACAGGAGGGCCTTCCAGTTCAGCAGCACAACTTAGGGACGAAGGTGTCATCCTGTAGCATATAATATAGCTGCCATCGGGACCACCTGGAGTTGAATTGGTCTCCCAGTCATTCAGTTTATGGGTTATTCGTTCCATATAGTAAATCTGCTAGTAATCTGCCACCAGTCTTGTATGGTTGGGATTTTGTAGTTAGCCATAGTTTTGTGGTGGCCTTCTTGGCTGCCGTGAGAAGAAGGAGGGAGGTATCTAATCGTTGGATGCCTTAGTTCCCTTAGGATTAGTAGTAAGAGGTATAGCTTACGGTTAGTTGAAACTGTGGGCCAAGAGTTCCTGTAGGTTAGTTTGGAGGGCTAATATAAAGGGCTGAAGTCTGGGGCATGTCCACATTATGTGTGTAGCTCTGACCTTCCTCGACTTGCGCCAGCAGGCTGCAGACCTGGTTTGAGCATAGTGGCTGGTAATTATAGGTGTCCTGAAGTATCGAATAAGGATCTTCCATGCGTATTCATGCCACTGGTGGGAGCTTGTTACTTTAGTAACATATTGGCACGCTATCTGCCATTCTTCAGGGGAGACGGGGTGCTCCAGCTCCATTTGCCGTTGAAGCCTAATGTTGTCCGTAATGGTTAGCTCATGTGATTTCTGGGAGCGATAATATTCTGAAATTAAGTGCTTTTGTTTATGGGAATTATTTAGCTGAATCTGTTGGTTAACATGAGTCTCACTTTCAGTTGCCAATGCCGCATTCTCTTCAGCCAATAACTGGAGCAGCAGGGCACAATGTTCAGAAATCCTCACCAGTTTTCTTTGTCTATCAGCATCGGGGCCACCAGAGCTGCTGACACTCGGTCTTTTGGTATTGGTGTTCCCTATTCAGTTACTGATATCACCGAAGGTTTTCTTTTTTCTATCATAACCTGATGTTCTCCATCCAATATTGAAACTGTGTATACTGGCAGCTTTTCTGTTGCATTGTCATTCTCCCTACCGGTCTGTTTCCACTCTGTTCCTCTACCTCCTCTTCCTCCATTGCTCACCGGGTCAGCCATCTTGAAAGCAAGACAGCCACACATCACCCACACACACACACACACACACACACACACACACACACACACACACACACAAAGAGTAGGTAAACTTTATTAAAACAAAGAAGTAAACAGGCATAAATCAAATAACATACAAGCTTATATCAGCTGATAAACCAGGGACAAATAAAGAAAGTTAAAACACAAAAACAGTAAAGCAAGAAAAATGGGAGAAGGTAATAATAACTGAGGCATATGACTACAGTAAAAAAAAACAAGGAAGGGATAACATGTCAAAAATAATAACAAATACATTCTTTGTAGGCATAAAAATGGAAGAAAAATAAAAGAAATCAAGAACATACACTCATGGAGGTTGAAAAACATTGGAAAAGTATTTCCATTTTTTACTCAAAGCAGACTTAGTGAGGCTCTTACTTTCCGATAAATAAATAGCAATTCCATTCTAATCATCTGTAACAGGGTAAGAGAAGGTAAGTCCCTTTGCTGAAATAGTAACGCACATTGAGACTGCCATGGATAGTACTTCATAGTAGTAAATACAAGCCTGATAGTATTAGTGTGTCATAGTGCCTAGAGGAGCACAAAGTGCCCAAGATAATGTTAGTATAGTATGTAGTATAGTATAGTATACTAATGTTGGTTAGTATCCCAGGAAACCTCTGATCAGGCGTGATCTCCCCATTGTTGGGTCACCGTGGTCTAAAAGGTCTGTGCGTAAGGACAATGAAGAAGAACGTGTTCCATAGTTTCTAACTGGGAGTCACAACCCTGCCTGGGGCAGCTACGTTCTGTCAGACTCGTATGCTTCCAGTTGGCCATGGTAACAGAGCCCAACATTATCCCTCATTTTCAGAGGAGTCCAGGTGTCAGTCAGATATGTGTTCACCAAGGAATAATCTGATAAGGGGGTTCCTTTATAAATTACTGGATCCAGAACATTATGTGACATAATGTGTTTATAGATATTTATTCTAGTAGATGACTTAACATCAGTCAGGTGTAATTTCCATTGTCAGAGTTTTGCCAGAAAAGCCCAAATATAACTATGGGTAGCTGGAGACTTTCTCAGTTTAAGGGTATCTGCTGACCAAGCCTTTAGTAAGGGAAGAATCCACCAATTCATCCAAGGATGCCAGAATCTATGGGAGTGCTGAAAATAGCTGGAAAAATTCAAGGTGATAAACAAACTAAAATAAAAAATGATGAAGTTTAAGAGACCTAACCCTCCTTGTGGGATGGCGTGATACAATGTATTATGCTTTATGAGGTTTAATTGACTGTCCTATACTAACTGAAAAGTGAAGCTCAGTAGGGAGACATTGAGGTGTGTTGGCATCAGATATATAACATTAAGATAGGTAAAAATAGAAAACAAAAATGTCTGAAGGACAGTTTTCTTTTCTTTTTAGTCTGATACCAATTTTTCCAAACCTGAACTTTAAGTGCACACAGTTGAAGTTTTGCACCCCAATTAGCTGAGGTACAGTCTGTGTTTCCAAAAGTAATACCTAGTAATTTAACGGGTGCATCAGTCATGACAATGACCACCCCGATTCAGCAACTTGCAGGGTAACAGATCCTAAAATAAGGCCTTTGCATTTATGTAGGTTTAGTCATGCTCTGAATAGTGGTATAAACAAAAAAGGGGAATGTCAAGTGCAATAAGACTGGACTGGGCGTCTTTCACAAATAAAACAATATCACCTGCATACTCTGCAGTCTTAATAATAGACGTTTTTTCCAGATTATGGATACCATGTATCTGGGGATGAAACAAAATACTGCATGTAACAGGGTCAATACAAAGCACATAAAGTAAGGGGCCGAGCAGACATCCCTGTCTGACTCCTGTTTTGATGAGGAGTCTGTTTCCTAGGTATCCATTCACATTAGGTATGATACTCATCTTATTATATAAAAGACAAAGAACCTCTGTGTGCAAACACTGAGGCAAGGGTTACCCCAAAGGGCATATGACTGGGAAGCCAGGTTTCAAGAAATACAAAATCACACATGCTCACACAATGCAAAGCATCATGGGCTGCATATGCAAATCACCACAGAATGTTATGCTGATTCAACTTTAAGCAGCATTGCATGGTGCCAAAAGGCCTCTCACACAGTTTGCAAAGGGTGCTAACAGATGACATAGACACGTGTTTCATCCTACCAAGACTCATCAGTATGTCTCATCTGTTTGACACCCCAGATATAGTTTCCTAATCCATTGACAAAAGGTTGGGAAAATGCCATAGTGATGCAAGACATCAAACAAGTAAGCATGGGAAATTCAATGAAAAGCCTTTTCTTGGTCCAGGTATCCAACTTTCTTGTAATGTTTTCCAAGCTCAATAATTTCCAGAAGCAAAAGTAAATTATCCTAAATAGACCTACCCGTTATGGAACAAGTCTAGAATTTGGAGATGACATAACTAGCCACAGTAGCCAGATGAAGGTTTAAAATTCTCATTATACAATGACAAAATAATTTCCTAAGCTCTGATTGGTCAGTGTGTGCCTGGGACAGTGATATTATCCGAGCATAGCATCACTGTATCAACTTCAGACACACACATGGCTGCAGCACATCAACAATAAAATGACTACCCCCAAACACACACAGACAAAAGCATCTTCAAGTTTACACTGCCAGCTCCAACACACTGCTCCGAGACCCACTGCGCTAACGTCCACTCAGCACCCACTTCAGTGATTCCCGCTGGCAACCAGCCTTCAGTGTGCCTGAGTCAGCGCCACCAACAGCCACAAAAATCTCCCACCCCACACTATTCCCCAAACAAAAATATTTTCAATAAAAAAAACTGCCATCTGACACGGCATTTTTATTTCCCCTCAGTGCTAGTGTGCACCCTTTCAAACAGCGTGCTCCCACTCGCTGGACAGACTGCTTGCTTCCTCAGATGGCCACATTGCTTATGGCCACCTTGGAGAAAATAAAAAATTAAATCAATAAAATCAGACACATTTTGAGAATTCTACACTACAGAAACTGAACAGAAAATTTTGACCACTGCCTCTTATCCATTCCAAAGTAATGGCTAAAACACCAGAGGTGAGATCACAGTTCCTGAACTCCTCTGCAATTCCCTCAGGTCTACCGAAACAAAAAAAAAAAAAAGTATTTCTCAAAGCCATGGGAGGGTTCACAGTCCAGATGGGAAAACATCATGGGCAGATATGAAGATGGGGACTGGGAAGCAGATGAGACAAACACACACAAAGCCAGCATCACCAACTGAAAAAAAACACACAACTGCACCTATTGGAGAAATAGAATAGAAACTATTTTTTATTTAAATATGCGTCCAGTCTAAAATAAAATACAAACGCTGTTTTAATAGTATTTCTTATCTTCTTTTTATTTTATTTACAAACTATCCATTGTATAATAGCAATAATGCACTCCAGGATGTGTGTTGTGCAGGAATAGCATCATGGTATTGGACGCACTTGGTCAGTGGCCTCGTGCCCAACCACACCATGCATGATTTTATCCCAGCATGACACACACCTTGTCATGCATTATTGCTTAATTAAATCTTTAAATCAGTGTTAAGCAAACATAGCAGCCTCTAATTCCATAGGTCCGTAGTCTCACCCTTTTTTGTACACAAACATGGAGAGCTACACAAAAGGAGTCATGAGGTTGCCCTATTTCAAAAATCTAGTTAAAAATTGCAACCAAGAACCACCAAGTGTGTAGAAAATGTTTTATAAAGTTCATTGGTGAGGCTATCCAGACCAGGGGCCATGCCGTTCCAACACTTAGCAATTGTTGAAACTACCTCAGCAGCAGTGATGGGGCTAGTGAGGGGGGGTAAAGCAGAGGGAGGTATTGACAGGACTACTACAGTGCTTAGGAAAGTATGTGTGGAGGAAGAAGGGGCACTACTGCCAAACATATCTCTCAAATAGTGATCTACCATTGTAAAGACCCTGTCCTTAGTAGAAACCATCATGCCAGATCTATCCTTAATTCTCAGTATAGTGCGGTGATGTACCCTGTCTTTAAAACTGTCAAAAATATTGCCTCTCCCCAACTTTCCCTGGGTGCTGCTGTGGTGCTCCACACTAAGGGGTCTCTCTCTATTGTATTGCAGGGCCATCATTTGCTCTTTTATACAGACAATTTGTGCATCATAGTTCCCCTTAGTAGTGCGGGCCTTTGTCAACAACTTCATTAAATGAACATGTAGACCCAAATATTTCATATATATATATATATATATATATATTTAATTTAAACATTTGGTAACGGGAAAGACACGCTGAGCCAGGGCTTATCTTCAGAGTGCGACCGGGGATCAGGGTTTCAGGGAAAACACAGTGTGTACAGTAGATTATACAAGGCAAAATCAAGTACAAGATGAATACAGGCAATGATACAAATATTTACAGCAATATACAATATTTACAATGATAATCATTTGCCAGTAAATAAGATGAACACTGGTGCAACAAAACAGTCTCACTAAAATGTTACTTTACAGGCAAACAGTGCAACTCGAGTTTGGCTGGGTTTGAGAGCAATGAGATAACTGCCTACATGGTGCAAAGTGGCACAAAAATTCAGCTTGATAGCTAAGGGATAGACAATACTAATGCTAAGAGGTGCTAATGGGAGCAAGTAGGGCAAGGTAGGAGCTAGAGCTGTGTTTTGACAGATGAGTGAGTGATAGAGTTGCGTAATTCAGGAGTCTGGGTATTCCAAAGGGAGGGGAGTCAGTAGTGGAAGGCAGATTTGCCCATGTTTGAGGAGGGAGTGGGGAGATAGAAAGAGCATGAGTCCCTAGAGCACAGGAAGTAGGCTGGGGCAGGCTTGAGGAGAGAAGAGATGTATGAGGGGAGCAAGTTGAACCAGTATTTAGAAATAAAAGCTAAAAAGTGGACGTTGCATCTGTGTGCTAGTGGGGGGAGGTTTTGAGAGGACAGTAGAGAACAGTGGTGAGATCTGTAAGGAAAGTTGGAGACAAAATGACAAAAAGCATAGCAGAGGGATTCGAGTCAAGTGAGTGAGGTGGAGGGTGCGGTGCAGTAAACAATATTGACATAATCAATGACAAGCGGGATCATTTTGGTTAGAATTTCCTTGCATACATGGAGAGGGAGAGAGTCTTTATTTTGGTAAAGAATACCAAGCTTTGGATGGAACTTGGTGGTTATGTTGTCGATGTGGGTAGAGACATTTAGCTGCAGGTCCAGCCAGACTCCAAGATATTTATATGAAGGGACAGTCTTAAGAGGGGTGCCATCAAGAAAGGTTATGGAGAGGTATTTGTAGCTTTGGCTAGTCTTTGCAAGGTTCCAAAGGTCACTGAGACAGTTTTGACAGTATAGTCAGTCCTATGTTTCCAAGTGGAGTCTGCCCATAAAAGCTGTCATATGTGAAGTTTCTTGTCCTCCCACCAAGATCCATAATCATTCTATAAACAAAGTAATGACTTTCAAGCTAAAAATAAATCGAGAAATTTAGCCTGCAATGTAGGGTTGGCAAGGGAGGAATTATTTAAGCGCCATAATCCAGTCTCACTCTTTATTGCAGTATTCCCTCCAAAAGTGCCACCAACCAGTAAATGGTCGAAGGTTTTGATAGGAACCACACAGATATCAAGAGTAACTACATGTGATGCAATAATGATAAAATTTATGCGAGTAGCTAAGATATTTCAAAAATAAATATAGCCTCCAGTGTCAACTTTAGAGTGATATGCATCCTGTAAGGTAGAAGATTTTATCATTAAGTTCAAAAATGTGTGTCACAATATAGTTTAGAAGTTAGTGCACCCTGTCAGCGACAGAAAGTCTGCAATTAAACTTCTCATAAAAGAACAGAATTTTAAGAGTGTAAAGGTACAGTTGGATTTTCTTCAGCAGATCGATGCAGGCTTTTGTAGTCTGTAGGGCATAGATGGTCATGAAATTAAACTGTTTCTCCTGAAAGTGACATCCACTAGCAAGGTTCGACCTGGCTCCATCTCCACCAATTTCAGCAGCTAAAAAAGAAGTACCCCTTAATAGAATTCCATGCCATCACATTTGTTGTCCCCAAATGACCAATTGGAAGGTCCCCAGCACCAATGGCGTCTCACTTGGTCCACATCCAAGATGCAGTTTAGCCTGGTTTCCTGCACAAGGAAGACATCATATGGGAAGTCCCAAAATATGGAAAAGAGCAGCTTGCATCTGCTAGGGTGTTTAATACTGTACTATTCACATTTAAGGTAGCCAGCTTGATGGATAAATCCATGGGAGATGGAAAAGGAGGAAACTCTCGACTTCAAATTAAGTCACTCCATCTTGCTTGCCAGATCTCCTAATGTACATCCTAGTTTTTTCCCGTTGTGTTTTTAATGGCTGTAATTTAATGATGTCATCCTCTTTGTCAGTCAGTTGTGGTAGTGAAGTGGACATACAAGAAGAAGAAGCATCCGATTCCAAACTGTCATCAGAAGCTAGGTTTTCCTGATCAAGAACTTGAAAATGGTTCTCCAGGGTGATAGTCTGGGGAGGAGAATCTGGCCATTGTTGCTTGGAGTTTGACTGAAGTTGATGGAGAGTCCATTTTGTGTTCATTAGAATCATGTATGGAGGAGGCATGAGCTCATGTTCCTTGCAATCCCAGGGCTGGTGGTATCCATTGAAGTATCCAAGGGAACAGGCGGGGTGTCCAAGGTCGACTGCAAACTTGGTGAAGCAGAAGGATGATCCAGGTCTGAAACAGGAATAGGGTCAGGCAGAATGACATGTGAGGCGGGTGTGGCAGCCAGATCCAAAGCAGAATCAGCCTCTGGAGCAGGTGTGACATCTGAGTGCACCAACTGATGAGCTGCACCCTGGTATTTTTTCAACATTTTTGTTTTTGGGCCATATTTAGAGAAAATCCTATAGGGTCTATCGTCCCAGCTGTGGGTGGCCCATTTGTAGGTCCTGTAGAAATGACCTACCTCCTCACACAGATTGCACCAGAAAGTGTTAGCACAGCCCATGCTGATATGGCCAAACTCAAGGCACAAGTTACATCTAATTTTGTCACAGATATTGCTGAGATGGGTCTCTAATCCACATTTAAAACAAGTCTTAGGTTGACCAGGGTAAAAATACTGCCCTCTACCATGATCAAGGTAGAAGACACTAGGGAGATGTTGGAGACCCAAGAGCCTATGTCGTAATTTCACTTTAAATCACCAATTTCCCATCCAGATGGCTTCAGAATCCATTATGAGAGTTGGATCACCAAGAATGTTGCATCTCTGCACCTACTGATATTTAATATCAT
The DNA here is from genome assembly GCA_016271365.2 of Neoceratodus forsteri. NCBI lineage: Eukaryota > Metazoa > Chordata > Ceratodontiformes > Ceratodontidae > Neoceratodus > Neoceratodus forsteri. Next base: position 680,249,625 of record CM057454.1, read on the forward strand.
AGATGTTGACCCCCTCGTTTTTCAACAGTTGCATAGACACCAAAATTGATCAAGATTTCTCACCATTTTAAACCTAAGGTCAAAATAACTGTCACTCTGGGAGAGTATCAGAGCACAGATTTCATTAGACATATAGTGCAAGGATTCATTCAATAAAACTCTGCCAGCATATTCTCTATCAGATGGCAAGTCCAGTCCCCCTTTATAGAGAAGCCTCACCACATTTCCTTCTCTGCACTGGATCCAGGGGTATGGGAAAAAGTATCTGTTTTCTAAAAGTTATGCCACTTCCGTGCTGAATCCTGTAAGGATAGGTCAGTGGTAGAGGTAGGGAATGTGTACCAGTAGAGGTGCCACCCATTTCACCCTATCAGACCATGATTCAGAGGCACCATCCTCCAAAGGCAAATCAGCAGAATTTGGACAAAATCAGTGAGCATATCTATGGCATTATCAGCCAAGGAGGAGGAGGAGGAAGGAACATGGGATCCAAATTTATAGAGACATGTGCAGTGGTGCAGTCAGCTGTAGAGGGAATGTGGAGGCAGCCAAGGTAGAAGAAAAACAGGATTTGAAGAAATACAAGACCCGATGGGGCTATGAACAACAGAGTAGCAAGTGGAGAAGACAGAATCAGCAAAAGAGGGGGGTATGGAGGGCAGGAGGGTGAGGGACATCAGACTGTGAGGAGCATGACACAAAAGGACCGCAGCAGGGTGCAGGATAGGACGAGGAAGGTGTAGGTTGTGGCTTATCAGAAACAGATTGCTGAAGCAGCTGTGCTGTAGGCATGTGCGGGTGCCAGATACCACCATCTATTCAACTCCAGGTTGATACATTCAAAGCCTGGTTAATGTCCCAATCAGTTGGTGGATAGTCCAAAGTATAGTGGCGGTGTACTCTGCAATGGACCCCTAAAGATTTATACACAAAAGGAGTTGAAGTCCGTCCAGTCCAGTGCACCCATGGTCCAGGGCAACAGGATCAGCATCCTTCAAACATTCAGTCAGCTTGTCAGAGGAATTCTGAGGCAGAAAAGTCTTGGGTTATGTAGCACTGGCAGATTGTATAGTAAATATGAAAGCAGGAGCCAAAAGTATCACAGTTGCACTGGATTTGTCAGTTTCAGCTGTGCTGAGGGGCCGCGGTGAAGCCATAGTTGTTGCTGCATCACAGGGTCCATCACATTGCAGCAGACTCTCCCATGGAGGTAGCAGTACAGTGGGCTCAGTTCGTACCAACCGACGGGACAGCAATTTCTCCCATTCCAAACTGAAGGTAGCTTCTTCCTCAGTGATTAAGGCAAGTGAACGTTTTTCTATTCATGGCAGATTGCAGACATCCTTCTTCAGCAAGCAAGTGCAAGGCAGATAAAGGTTGATCCTCAGCAGGACCCACGGAAAGTTCCATTGGTAAAAGGACAGTATCAGCATGCAAGCCTGCCAAATGATCAGGTAGTCCAGTGAAAGGTAGTGAGTAGGGGAATTTTTATTGAAAGAAGGACTCCAAACAGCAGAAGAAGAATCAGCATTTATATAGCGCTTTTCATACACAGTGTATCCCAAAGTGCTTTAAAAGCAATGCTAGACTGGTAGTGAAGTGATTAAATGTGTAGCGGCGGCCGTATCGCACATCAGCACCCACATACAGCCTGGACAATTGCATGAACCATTTTATGGGACAGGGAATGTTGGCTAGGACACCGGGAATGTCCTCTACTCTTTGCAAAGAGTGCCCTGGGTTCTTTTACTTCCACCTGGACACCCACCAGGACAACACCAGGATGGGTAGAAGGGACCTCGTTTTAATGTCTCATCTGAAGGACGACAGTACAGCACCCCCCAATGCTGCACTCAGACGCCAGCATTTTAGGTGCAAGTCCAATCCGAGTGTGGGATGAGAACCCATGACCTTCTTGTCCAGAGGAGGAAGTGCTACCAACTGAGCCATGCAGAAATAATACAATCAATATATACAAAGTAATAACCAGGGCCATGACCAGGGGGGTGCAAGAGCTGCAGTTGCAGTAGGGCCCACACTGTTAGGGGGGCCCACTACCTCAGAGGTCAACATTAAGAAAATATTTTCTCACAGACAACATTGCAAGCTTCTCTTTGGAAATTGGGCTTGACTGCAGTTTGTGGGTCAGAAAAATTGCTTGCTGGAGTGGTAATATATAATCACGGGGGTGCAGGGCACTCTGCCCTCAAAACACACTGGAAAAAACATCCACCATATTTTTCTGACCCAGGAACTGCAGTCCTTCCCGAGTTTATCCATTTGAAACTGGGTCTTCCAACAGTGGTGTCAGCTCCACTTTCACATGGTGGGGCAGTACAGAACAAAGAAGGAAGGACTACAGTTCTTGGGTCAGAAAATATGGTGGATAGATTTTTTACAGAGGGTTTTACGGGGGGTGGGGTGGTGGAGCCCCCTGCACCTCCTGTGATTATATATTACCACTCCAGGCTGCCATTTTTCTGACCCAAAAACTGCAGTCAAGCCCAAAGAAGCAATAGGGTCCATTGCCTAAAACATCTAATCTTGGTGCTTGTGTCCCCAGGAGGAGCAGGAACAAATTACATTGTTCAGTTCTTTGATCATGGTGCCAGCAAGGGGACAGAGGACAGCATGGACAAACTATGTATGATCAGCAGGACTGATACAAAAAAACGCTATAAAAATTTCATATGCGCTAATGGTTATTTTACATTTATTGGTCGGGGGGGGGGTTGTTGGCACAGCCCTGGTAATAACCATTCCTTGTCATGCAATAACACACAAATAAATCAGGCAAAAACTGAAATAGTAATAAAACAATAAAACAAAATTAACTAAACTGCATACATTCGCACTTTACCCAAAAATATTTGACTTTCTCTGATGCCATAGTGGCCATGTCTGCCTGCTGAATACGAGTAACAGCATATTGTACATGTTTCAGTAATTCTGCACTCACTATCAGGTGTTGCTGCATAACCCATAGGCTTCTTGCTTGCCAAATGTGATACTTTAATACTGCAAAAATCATATACAGTGTCCCAGCATGGTACTTCACCCACCCAGTTGGTAAAACTGCGTACATCAACCCTTCATACACAATGGTAATAAACAATGGTTCCCCCCATTCTTGTGCCACAAACTGCCAAAAGGCCTGGGCACATGGACATGTGATAAACAGATGTTTCTGAGTTTCTAATATATTAAGACACACATCCCTATGACAATACCGCCCAAATTTGTGTATGTTTATTATTTTCACTGCACTCTCCCTTATTTATTGAGCCACAGAACATCCCACACATAAGCAGGTATTCTAGGGTTACATACTGTATTTCATCATTTTGTAGCCGTGGCTACAATTACAAAATTTGGTTTTAGCATGCGGTTTTAATTTGAGGGCGGCTAGTAAATGAGGGCGGCTTTAAATACAAACTTACAGAAATGGCTGTCCCCTTATTCATATATTTCCCTGGTGTCCAATCATACCACCTCCACCTGCCCATCATTGTCCCCCATAAATACATAGATTCCCTGGTGTCTGATGGCACCCCCCACCCGTTGATTGCCATTCTAATTTCCCTGGTGCCCACAGAAAGGATAGCTGAGGTAAAGGTCCCCTAAGTATTTATTTTGGTATGAAATGCCAGCTGGGTTTCATCTCTGGATCAGACTCTTTACAAAGAGGTAAATCAATCAGCCAAGCCAGCCCAGGTGAATAGATAAAGAAATCGCCGGAAGCAGAATGAAGAGCTGTACATGCAGCTGTACAAGTAGTGTGGTTAGTGTGGTTAGACTTGGTCACTTTGTTCCCATCAGGTAGCTAGAAAAAAGAGCTAAACTAGCTATGATCTGGGAGGGTCAAGAGCCTCGATAATTCAGCAATGCAGAGCTCCTGCACAGCTTCTTCTCTGAAATCTGTGTCTGTGCGGGGGTGGGGAGATTGAGGCGAGTGTTGTAAAAAGTATAGTAATAGGCTTATAAATGAGGATGGCTTTAAAATGAAATCTGAAAATCAGTCTGGCTTTAATTTGAGGGTAGCTAGTAAATGAGGGCAGCTACAAAATGATGGAATACGGTAGTTGCTGCAGAACAAAAGGAAGCCTACCCTGGGGCATTCTGGGAACAAATCTCCTCCTACACTCCGCCTGCACAATAGTTGTGTACAGTGCTTTCCTGTCCATAGTCTGTAATTTAGGGATTGTAATACCCCATCTAATAACCATTGTCAGCTGTCTGAGCCCATAGCGGGACATCGAATTCTAACCATGAGTCTAGCTTCTTTAACCTCCAAACCTCCAAACAAGGAGTTAGCCATTCCAAGACCAGGAATTTCCAAATTTTATCACCAGGCCAGAAGGCAAGCCTACATTATTGGAAAGAAAAATACTGCAAAAAAACCACTGGATGAACCATGTTGACCCCACCTTCTGGGATTTTCCTACATGTAAATTCTTTTTTTGATGGGGTTGAGCCTGCTCCCCCAAAAGGCCTGAAAAAAAATACTAAATAAAGTAGCTGCTAAGGATTAGGGCAGAGGGAATATATAACTAACGTAGAGAAATATTGGTATTAACAGTGATTTTATCGGTAAAACTCATTTCTTTTTTAATATCTGTTGCCCTTTCCATTGTACTACTAACCTATTGGCCCTGCCAAGTCCGGACTCTCAGTTCTTTTGATGCACATATCCCTGGGCTGAGTCTACTCCCTAACATTTCATACTATCATTTGAACTGGTACCTTAGCTAAAGTCTCCCTGAGAGAACTGGCGAGTGCCCAAAGGGACCCCTTTACTTTTGGCATGATTAATGCTGAACCACTCATCTTGGAAAACATATTCAATAACTCTTACAAAGTGACTGAACAAGAGTCTGGTGCTACTGTGAGGACCACATCATCTGCATATGCTAGTACAGTGATGGGCAGGTGCCCGGGTACAGGGGAGGGGCCTTTAATGTTAGCATTGGACCGTATAGTCCGAAAAAGTATGTCTAAACCAAAAACATACAATAAGGGGATTAATGGGCACACTGCCTCACCCCACTTTGTACTAAAATTTCCCTCCCAAACCAATCTTTCATATTCGGTATCAGGGTGGCCCTTTTGTACTGGCCTTGTATCCATGACACAAACACATCTGGTATACCAAAAGCCCTTAATGCTGCAAATAAGTAAGCATGCGCCAATTTATCGAAGACTTTCTTGATCCAATCCTGTTACATAACCTTGTAAGCTCCCCTGCTCCTCCTCCCCCTCAGAAAAAGTTCCCGAATTAAAATTAAATTATCCTGCTGCTCTATATGGTATCCTGCAGACCTGGGAAGGGCTAATAAGGAGTCAGCGACGGTAACTAATCTTTTAACAAAATTTTACTCAGGATTTTATAATCCATGTTTAGGAAGCTTATTGGCCTCCAATTCTTTAAGTCATCTTCAGGTCCTTTCTTATGAAGTAAAAGTAAAATTGCCTTATTCATCAACACAGGGAGAGTATTGGTGTTAAGCATATGGTTGTACAAAATCACCAATACAGGGGCCAGCTCAGTTTTAAAGGTCTGATATAATCCAGACCCAATTCCATCCATCCCTGGGGCCGTATCTGATTTTAATGCGGTACTTGCACCTAACACCTCCCCTTCCGTAATATCCTGAACTAACAATTGTTTGTCCTGACTATTGGGCTGTGGAAGTTTTAAATGATCAAAAAAATCTGGATCCCATTCTGTATGTGTAGGAGTTCCAAATGTGGATAGCACATGATGTTCTACCACTTCCAATAAACTGGAGGGGGTAGTGGCTAATTAGCCATCTTCTGACACTAGGGAAGTTAGTACCCTATGGTCAATGCGTTTTTTTTATTCCTGGTAAGGATCAAAGGTTCATTTCTGCATGGAGGTGCCAAAAAACTATTCCTGCTCCAGGGACTTTGCCCTATCATATCATGCAGCAAACATTTGCTGTTTTATATTCCTAATCTAATCACTACAATCCAAACCGTCAGTTTCCGTAAGGGAGATTAACTTTTGTAATTGCCCCTGGAGTTTCAAATAATGCATATACTCTCCAGTAGCTGAGCGTCTAGACATTTCCTGAAACAATTCTTTCCAGGAGTGTTTTGTATCCTCCCATCATATCAAAGGATCATCACAGGCGTGGCCACAGGGCAGGCGATGCTTCCATAGCCACCGCCGAGACCACAAGCCGGACACTTTCAACCAAAAGAGTGCAGGCAAAGCTGCATTTTTTCGCCCATCCCCTCCTCGGCTCATTATTATATAGACTGCCTTCTCTACCCCTTCTTATTCCTTGGTCCACTTCCTTCTGCCTATCTAACATGCTTATCTTCAGAATCCTTGCCTTCCTATCACTCCACAGATGCTTACCATAGGCCAAAAATCACTGCAAGTTACTATCACACATACTGGTGTGGTATTGTGTTGGAGTTTACTTTGGCAGCATCTTACTGCCCCAAATAAAGTGTTAGCTACCGAAGGTATATCTCACCATCTTCGCAGTGGGCATATAGGGTATTGTGTCGACTGGTATTTTGTCCAGCTCTGCGAAGACCATTAACATCAGTAATCACCAGCTATTCCTGTACTGTATGGAGCTTAGGAACTTCGTAGGCTGGCTAAGCATAATTACAGATCAACATTTCTACGACGTCATAGAACATTATTTTACCATAAGGCGTCACCATGAGGGTTCGTACCTGGCTCCATTTCTTCACCATTCTATGGCTGGTGCCCTATGTACTGCATCTTCTTGGCTGAAGTAACTCCAGGGGAGTTGGACCCTCTGTCCCAATGCTATTTATGTAGTAACCTATTACATAGCTATTTCTGCACCCTATGCTTCCTCCATGGGACAGTCTGCTGCTTCCACACCTGCATCAGTCTGAGGTACCTTCTGGGGTGGGACCTGCACCTCACTACCTGTGCAGGTATGTCCCCATATCCCCAGTATTAATACCATTTGGTGCCACGTGGCTAGGGTTCTAGTCTATGCATCCTTAGGACAGCACAGTGTAAAAAGCAGGACTCTGCACTCTTGTATTGACATCCCAAGTAGTCGGGAAGGACTAGAGCTTTCAAATTTTCTCCTGCTGCCTTAAGGAAAATTGTGCTTCTCCTCTTATTGTGCTCAGGTAATGTTGAACTCAATTCTGGTCCTACAGAAGCCCTTTTCCTCCATCTGATCTTACAAGGCTTAGAGGAATGAGTTTTATGCATGTTAATGTTCACTTCAATCCAGACCTGGGTCATCCACACAGAGCCAGATGTACTGGTAGTCTCGGAATCCTGGCTCAGACCATCTACCCCTGATAGGGAGGTTAACATTCCCAACTACTTGCTGTTTAGAGCTGACAGGCAGACTGGGGTGGTGGGGTGGCTATTTATGTCAAGGACAAATATATGGTCACTACCCTTGACTCTTCCTGTACTGCAAATGGCTTAGAATGTCTGTCCCTTAAGGTTGAAATATCCCCATCGTTGGCTATTCGTGTCATAGGGTGTTACAGGCCATCATCAGCTGGTTCCCAGCTCTTGTCTCACCTATCGACTGGAGAATAGAATTTTTGTCTGCGCCATGTTCCTGGACCTAAGCAAGGCCTTTGACACTGTTGATCACTGCCTGCTTCTTTCTACCCTAAAAATGATAGGTTTGGACTCAATCTCTATGTGCTGGTTCAATGATTACCTTACAGATAGGGAACAGCAGGTCAAGGCTGAAGGGGAGCTCTCCCCACTCAAACCACTAAAAAGAGGTGTACGGCAGGGATCTATCCTGGGGCCTCTACTGTTTGCAATTTCCATAAACAATACTGATGATGGCACCAAGGAGGCCAACATTCATCTGTTTGCAGATGATACAGTGCTTTACCTAAGCCACCCAACCCCAGATGCTGACTGTGGAGACTTGCAAACCAACTTCACCCTGCTGCAGAGTCAGCTCCTAAATAAAAAAACTATTACTCAATGCCAAAAAAACAAAAACAATGCTGTTCTCACCTGCTATTCATATGGTGTACCCTGCCATTATTGGTTCCTTACCTCCAATTACCACGTTATTAAGAGAAAGACTGGATTTTGTTATGAAATTCAAGTACCTTGGGGTCTGGCTAGACCAGAGACTCTCTTTTGTGGATCATATCGAGGATCTGCTGAAAAAGCTGAGGCAGAGGCTTGGTCTTTTCTTTAGGATAAACTGCCTCTTGACCAGAGATGCCAAGATGCAGTTAGTTCAATCCATGTTCCTTTCCCTAATTGACTACACTGACTTCATTTATAGTCAGTGCACTGCCTCCTATCTTGCTAAACTGGACTCCCTGTATCACAGAGCCTTGAGATTCATAACTGGCCTACCCCTCACCACACACCACTGCTCCTTGTATGCAGCTTAGGGGTGGACCTCCCTTCAGTACAGACAGAATAGAAATGCAGCTTTTTGGGCCTTCAGAGCTATTACCAACAAACTTCCCCAATACATTTCTGACTGCCTGCCGCTAAGCTTGCTAGGCAACTATTCTTTGAGAATTTACTCTCCGATTTCAGTGAAAGTGCCTAGGGCTAACTCACGTTTTGGGAGAGCGGCCATAGGATTTGTGTTGCCCTCACTCTGGAACAAATTACAGAAATCAATGAAACTGAGCATCCCTGTTAGTCTTACTGTCTTCAAGACCTTGTATGCCAAGACTGTTAAGGAACTCTGCAACTGTTTCCCCCACTCTTAGCATGCTATGGTGTCTACTGTTTTCCTGACCTCTGCATTACTACCTAAATCTGGCCCCATGGTTCTCTCAATTTATATCCCTCAAATCCACTGCTGTTACTCTGTTTACCCTTCCTACCCTTTCTGAACTTATACCATGTGTTGTCCCCAGCCCTGTTGTCCTAGCACTCCTCTTTTAGAGCGCTGCTACCCTATCCCGCCTCTCCTTGTCAACTTTCTGCCATCACTCCCCTTTAAACCTGAATCCTATATTTTGACTTATGCTAAACTGTGCTGACAGGGAGAATGTTTTATTTTCCTTGCTTATACCATTCACTATTATATTCACTCTCAGCCTTGTTAACCCATTACCTGGACCTATTGCTTTTGCTCTGTGTGAATCATTTTAATGTATAACTATGTCTATTTATTGTCTGTACATGTATGTATTGTTCTTTGACCTTGTGTGACACAGGTCCACCTTGTAAATGAGTTTGCTCAACAGTGTTCACCTGGATAAACACAGATTTTGATTGATTGATTGATTGATTGATAGAAGTCCAAGACAGACAGATGAGCCATCCATCCTTTTCCATGCCTTCAGTATCGTGTCCTGTATTAACAGGGACTCATTAAGACGTCATATATTCTTTTAACTCCTAGGGAATTATCCTAATATAAAGTGACTGTAATAGACCTATGGTCAGTGAATTCTACGCTTTTAAATAAGCATATGTAATGTCAGGATGGAGGACAAGAATACAAAATCAATCTGCATCGACAAAGGACTCCTAAAATATGTGTTACCTTGGGAACAGGAATGGCAAGCATCCATCAGCCCTGCAGTGGCAACCCATTCCTTAGTGCAGTGAAGTCACAAAACAATTTGTCCATATGCAAACCCCTATCCTGATTGGCTTAGTCTCAACTAAAATCCCCAGTCCATATTACCATGTGGGAAGTATGTAAATATGGTTGGACTGCTCTAAAAGCACCAGTCTTTGAGCTTTAGTTTGTGGTGTATAAAGGGCTATTAGTCAAACCTTTCCTGTAAATAACTGATATCAAATAATACAGCTCTGTCCTGGTTGAAATTCAACCAGATGAGAAACTGTTAAATTCAGATTAGCTTAATAAGATTCCTATACCATCGCAAGTGTCCTTTCAGTGGACCAAGAGGCCCCGACCCCTTGTCCAGAGTTGTGAGAAAATGGTATAATTCCTGTGTAGTTTTTAATCATGTATCTTGTAGACAAAGTATGTCACCATCCTCCTCCAGCAAAGTATGCAGTGTCACAATACATTTCTTATGACTCTTTATGCTGTTAACATTAAGGGTGGTGACATTCAATGCAGGCATGGATTATATGGAAAAAGGATCAAGGTCTACATCTCAATCCCTAGGGGGTCCTAGACTGTCTCCTATGCCTAAGTCTTTTCACAATAGAGGAGTTCCCCCTCCCTCATCCAAGTCCAACAGCATGTCAGGCAGTGAAGAAGCAATCAAAGACTCCTTTGAGTCATCTGCATCTGAGTCTCCCCAATCCTCCCATGTGCCAAGGTTGAATATCTGTTACAAGTTTTCCACACAGCCTGCACCTTTTCCTTTCCTTTTTTATTACCTTGGGTACCAGAAGCTGGGGTCTTCCCTTGCCTGTTCCATTTTTGGGGCCCTACCAAAGTAAACTGAGGGGCCTGAACTGGTTGGGGGGCATAACTACATCCTCAGGGGAAGGGACAAGGAGGGAGTTTGGCCCATGGGAAACAGAAGTATTAACACTTGTACTGGGCTGCTCCTCCTCAGTACCACCTCCTCAACTGGACCTTTCTCCATAACCTCTACTGGAACCTGTTTTGAGTCATTAACAGGATCATTTAGTGCAATGAGTTCCATGAAATCTGGCCTAAGTTCTGCCAGTTGCTGGTCCGTGACTCATTTAACTTATGACTGTTGAGCCCTAGTAATGAGACCCTCATGTGAGGGACAATCCTCTCAATTATGGAAGTCCCATGGGCACCTCCCATAGGCATGACCAGTCTTCTCACACAGGTTGCACTTAAAAAGGTTAACACAGGTGACAGAAATATGCCCATACTCCAAACAGTGGTTGCACCTGGGTGTATCACAAGCTGAGCTAAGGTGTGCCCGAGCCCCACACCTATGACAAGATCATGGTTGTCCCATATAAAATAGAACACCCCTGTCTTTCCCAAGAAGAAGCTACTTGGTAACTGCATAATGCCAGCATTCGAGGGGAACAATTTAACCTTACTTTTCCACCCCCCATTCCAAATATGTTCACTGTCTATCCAAGACCTCACACGTTTGTTTCAACCAAAACAAAATGTCTTCCACATTAACCCCCTCATTTCGAAACATAACTGTAACAGTTTTAACAGCTGGTTTAGTTAATGCCACAGCTAGAAATGGGATCCACAAGGGTGTGTGTGTCTTAAAGTCTGATACTGTGCCCAAAATTTATCTAGACTAGCTACTGATTTGAAGCTAATGTCACATTAGCATTTCCAATGTAAATTAAGGCAAAAACTTCAGTTGAAAAGTATTTCATGGACCCTTTTATCAGTTTTTTGCCACGAAAAGCCTATCTGGAGGAACCTCCAGACCACCTTTATATATCAAATGGACAGCATTACAATGGGGAGCAGGTTCCCCTTTATTCTGAAACAAGTCTGAAGGTTTAAACATGGGCTGTAACCAAGCCATGCATGCTGGATCTTGTAACACTTCTTCAGCAGGTCCTAGTTTATTCAGAGCCTGCTGTATTGGTGGTCAGACCAGGGTCAGGACCACACTGGTGGCATGTGCTCCAGAAGGGGGCCATCAGTACCTGAATCTGTTGCAGTGTCAGTGTTAATGTTATTAGATGAAAGTTCAGGTAAAGTGACCTGATTTCCCTCACTTTCAATGTTGGGGGCTGCAAGGGTCTTAGCAATCTCCTGAACCAGCTCTACTTCCTTTGCCCCTCTGCACTGGGAAACTCCTCCATATACTGCTGTACCTTTAAACCAGAGGGGTCAGGAATCCACTCAACGGATTCATTCTGAACCCATCCTGCATTCTCAAGCACATGCTCTGGCGACCAACCTCCAGCAGCAGTGTCACTCCATTGCTGATTGACACTTGCTGTAGCATGATGTTTTGGAGCCAACTGTGGCACTCCAGTCAGAAGCAACTCCAAAGTCCCCTTAGGAGAGGTCTCTCTGATGAAACATAAACTACAGGCATAGAAACAGACAAGGCTCCTGCAGAAGGCACACCCACCTCTGGCAGGGGTGTCATGGATCCAATCAATGCAGGTAGAATTTAGGCCAAGCACTCTCCAACTTGATTGCCGTTCCTAGCGGTAGCCCACAACATCTTTAGCAGTGTTCTGATCAGCTTTGGCGTGTTCTGATTTTGACGTGCTGCCCATTGTTCTCACTGTTGGAGTGGCACAGCAGGAAGCTCTGTATTAGAAGAAAGACCGCCCTGCCACTGAGAAGCAGCTGCAACAGCGAAGTCATTGAAGCAAGAGGCTCAGCCGGACTCCTCAGAACAAACAGGTATGGACTGTGTGAGTAAGGTTTTAAGTTGCTCTTCTAACATTTCTTTTTCTGCTGAAACTGCTGTTCAGCAGTCAATAACTGTGCCAGTAATAAGTCTCTTTGAGTACACTGTGTCATACCTTCACTTTGCTGGCTCTGTAAGCCATCTCCTCTGTTTGTGTGCTCCAGATCTCCCTCGGTCCTTCAGGGCTGCTCAACTGAATCCTCTTGTCCGTTACTGATGTTCATATCCTGGTCACAAAATTCCTGTATTGCTATTGGATTTTCCACAGCCTCTTAGGTTGATAAGGCTAGAGGAGGCTGACTCCCAAACCTTCTACATCCATCCTCTCTCTCCTGTGTCCACAAAAGTGACCATCTTGGTTGTCTGCACAAGGGTTCCCCACTACTGCAAGAGATGGGGAATTTCCCCGGTGTCCTGGCCAAATGTTCCCCATTCACTATAAATAGCACCAACAGCTTTATCTGGTTCCATGTTAGCTGGCTTACATCTGTATCCCCTTCCCTGGCACAAGGCTGAAAATAGGCAGAATTTCCTAGTCCTCCTTTCCGAGTCAACAAAAACTAAATAAATAAATAAAATAAATGTCATCAGTTATCCTGCAGGATGTTTTGAGAGAAATCTGAACTGTTTGTTAAAATTCCTTTCCACTGTATGTTTTCTTCTTCTGGAAGCCGCACTGGCATGCCAACTGCACAGTCATCCTCCCCTTCTTAGAGTGTTGACATAAGTGTATCTGTTTGGGACTCTGTGATTGAAACCATCTAACTTGGATTCAAGTATCCACTATGCTTCACACCTGCTAATATCTATCTTTGTGTGAATAAAGGAACATCTTGACTCTGCAGCCAATGTAGACATTCACATTTGTAACTGTTATTGTAACTAATGGTGCCCAGTTCCAACCCCCCCCAAACCAAGATTCCAACTTATTGATATACATGCTTGGGGTGTTCCACCTCCTCAAGAGCAAATGTCACAGCTCAGAAATCTCCTAGACCAGGAGGGGGACTTATTTGCTGAACCTATTTCAGCTACCAAAGAAAATAATGTTTGCCCTGGCACTTTCTTCAGGCTTATGTGTAAATGTGTGTGTGACCTGTTCAAGGTCCCTATGGTTAAGCTTCATTTGGAGTCCATTCATCTTCTTCTTAAGTAGGCAGCTGTGGCCTGGCTATACAGACTGGTATTTTCCTATGGGAACACCATGACTAGCACTGTTGTGGCCTGGTGAGACCCGCACTTGCCATCTAGCAAAGATCTTTCAAGAAACATGGGCACTTCTGTCCTGGAGTCCATGGTGTGATAGGTTGACAGTGGGGTCCCAAGTGACTGAAGCCTAGCATGAGGAGTCCTGATGGCAACCCTTGACCTGGGTGGACCCAACCCAGGCCCTGGTCAGACCCAACCCCTGGCTTCTCACTTCTCATAGCTGGAAAGCACCACACATCAACCCACTGGCCCTCTTTTTTTTCCCTCATTCTCACTTCAGGTATACTTCATTTTATGCCCATTCTTGGATCATACCAATGCATCACACCATTCCTCAGTCAGGGAAGCACTAGGCACCTTAACCAATGTCCCCAGAACAAGGGGATGAAGAAGGGTTAGAAGAGTAACAACAGCACAGCACATACAGAAAGACTTCCACAAATCAGTCTTTCACAAGCAATAATGCATGACAGAGTGGACAGTTTGGGGCTATACCGATCCGCCTTGAGGTGTAATGAAGCTCATTACCACAGGCAGAAGGCCTCACAGCCCCTGGAAAGTCCCATATAGCCCATACTGCCCACCCTGGAGGGTATTATTATACTTAGAAAATGGGATTTGGGCTGTATTTCAGGAAAGAAAAATTTACATAAAAAGTTTAAATAGTTAATGTTAATTAATAAAATATTTTCTGCAAAGTAGTCCATCTACTGCTGACATTAGCAGTAGAGGGCACTGCTCTGTTTTTTTGCTCTGCCACTGTATTTTTTGAATGTCAACTCATTTTATTATATTTAAAAAAAAAACACTTTGATTTGCCTGACAATATTAAGATGAGTATGCCCCCTCCTGCTTCCTTTTTTAATAGCCTCCTCTTGTTCATGGAGCGGGGGAAAAGCGATCATGATATTGCAGCACTGGTTCCACTAGGAGACCAGTGGTACTTTCCTGAATTCATCTCCTACAGATGGAGGTGTGCTGCTAGCTTGATAGTGGGCATGCAGCTGGAGTAGGGCTCCTGAGACCATAGTCGGGAGAGTGGCACTGATGCAAATGAGTGCCATTTCAGAAGATGCTCAATTGCTCTCTCTCTCTCTCTCCAACTGCATAATTAAGAATGAATTGTTTCCTTTGTTTTTAAATTAACATTACTCGATTTTCAGAGGAGGAAGTAACTGTGGTCAGGTCGAGCATGGTGATGTGGAGGTGGACTTATTATAGTTTGCTTGGGATCAGTTGGCAGCAGGATAGCTAGGACACAAAAGATTTTTTTAAATCTGTTACAGGAAATGAGTCACAGAGGTGGATGTGCCATTTTATCTGGCAGTTGGCACCTGGTACATTGGTGGCACTAGATCTCCTGCTAAGCAAGAGAAAAAAATGCTGGCATTTTGAAAATGAAAACTCTATGAGCACAGTGATATTGAAAAGTAAGCAAGCAACCAGAGACTGGGGCTCATTACTTCCTGGTCCGTGTTGCTTGATGCTAGACTGGTTAGTTGGTGGCATTAGCCAATCAGAAAGAAGAATTCTCCCAACCCGTTTTCTAACAACATTTAATAGACACCTATTTAATGAATAGCCAAGTAACAGGCTCCCTCATCCAAGGCATGCATAGAAACCCACTGGTGTGTTTTTTAAATAATTTTCTCAGGCACAGCTAAGGTGGTTTCTTGGTTATGTTGAATACTCTTTCTCATCTTGCTTCCATTTTTTTTTCATAAACGTTTGTGCATTTTTTCATTGTTTCATTTTTATGTTTGCTTGCACGCATGTTCAAGAAACATAGTGCCATCATCCGAGTTTTCGGAGGTGTGTCACCACCTCTTCCAATTCAGTCAGTGTGTTGGCAGGCGCGGCCCCAGTCCTCCAATGCCTGCTGGAGCTGTCTATGACAGCTCCAAAATGCAGTGGATTACAGTTGAAAGGGGGAGCTACATTTCAGTGAGCAGCGATCAGATACCGCCTGCTCATGCCCAGCTCCCCCTACACACACACACAAACACACGCATGCATACTGCATGCTGCCTCCCCACGACCACACTGTATAGCCGACGGGGGTGCCCAATCCCCCATTGGCTGTGCTGCACTCCCCCTCCAAAGCCTTCCACATGCCACGCTGGGTGCCCACCCCAGCGTGGCAAGCCATGGTATAGCCGACGGGGTGCCCAATCCCCTGCCGGGCTCCACTGTCCTCCCCCCGAGAGTACAGGGTGCCACGCTGGGAGCCCACCCCAGCATGGCAACTGATGCTATGGTCGATGGGGGTGCCTAATCCCTGTCGGCTCCACGCCCCAACCAGTCGTCTTGCCTGTGCCACGCTGGGAGCCCACCCCAGCATGGCAAATGTCCCAGCTCGTCATTTTGATAAAAAAAAAAAAGAAAATTAAAACTGTCCTCTGCGCTGCTCCCTGCCCCTTCCCACAACTCTCTCCCACCCTCGCGCACCCTGCCTCCCCACACCCTCACCCCATACTTACCTCCGGACCTCGGCGCGACGATCTTCGTGGACCGGGAACACGCTGCACTCTTAAAGCCTACCGCTGAACTGAGGAAATGGGGTAAGCTGTATAATGGGATAGGTAGGGTTTTTCCAACTTTGTTGCATATCTCAGGCATTTTTTGGAATTTTTGCACCAAATTTTCAACATGGGGTTTTTGGGACCCCTTCTCATGAATGATGTCACTGTCATGGCGTTATTCGGACCCGAAGGGTGATTTCGCAGTCACTGCGCAAAATCACCTTTCAGGCCCAATTAACAAAATGACACTGCCAGCATTCATAAGGTGGGCTCTCAAGAAGCCTTATTTTGAAAATTTGTGGAAAAATTCCCAAAAATGTCTGTTTTACAAGTGTACGTTGCGCAGTTCCTACACAGGCTCGTAAGTTCGCGAATTTTCAATATTTTCACTCCAGATTTTCAACATTGCCATTTTACCACACCTTCTTATGAGCAGTACAGCTGTCATTTTTCACATCTCACCCAAAACGTGTTTCCACCCATGTAGTGCACAATGGCGCAGTCGGTGTGTGAAATCAATATATGAGACATATTAAGAAAATCACAGTGACACTGTTCATGAGCAGAGGTCTTAAAATGGCTATGTTGAAAATTTGGTGAAAAAATTCCTAAAAATGACCGTTTTACGAGTGTGCGTTGCGCGGTTCCTACGCACGCTCATAAGTTTACGAATTTTCAATATTTTCACTCCAGATTTTCAACATTGCCATTTTATAACACTTCCTTATGAACAGTATACAGCTGACATTTTTCACATGTCGCCCAAATGCAGCCAAGACATGTAGCTTAATAATGGTGCAGCCAGTGTGCTGTAAAGCAATGTTTGGGACAGATTAAGAAAATCACAGTTACACTGTTCATGAGCAGAGGTCTTAAAATGGCTATGTTGAAAATTTGGTGACAGAAGTCCATAAAATGACTGTGTTATGAGTGAGCATTGCGCAGTTTCCACGCACCCTCGTAAGTTCATGGCTTTGTAATATTTTCAGTCCAGATTTTCACCAGTGGCATTTTTCCACACTTCCTTATGAACAGTACAGCTGTCATTTTTCACAACATGGCCGAAATGTGTTTTCACACTTTCAGCGCAGAGATGCGTGGTCACCGTGGGAAATCATTGTTTGGGACAGATAAAGAAAATCACAGTGACACTGTTCATGATCGGAGGTCCCAAAATGCCTCTGTTGACAATCTGCTGTAAAAAATCCCCAAACTAATTACATTACGGGTGTGCGTTGCACAGTTTCTATGCACGCTCGTGACTTCACCAGTTTTTTTAATATTTTTACTACAGATTTGCAACATTGCCATTTTTTACACCTCCCCATGAACAGTACAGCTGTCATTTTTAAATCCTGTTCAGAATGTGTTTGCACCTGTGGTGTTAAATGCCGTATTCGGCTGCATAAGCAGCTGCTAACAAACTGATATTGCCACAATTCATGAGGTGGGGTCACAAAAAAATGTTGAAAATTTGGGTGAAAATACCAAGGAATGCCTGAGGTATTACGGTTTCCAACCATAACACCCAACCCCGTAGAGAATGACAGGCATCAGGGATGTGACTTGGAATTCTTGCCTGCAATGCTCATACCATTCCACACCCTGCAGCCAGTGAGAGGCATCGAGGGATGCCTTGGACTCTTTGGCCCAAAGTTCACCCCATTCTCCTATACAGCACCCATCTCACCGTATTTCCTGATGGAATGGGGTGAGCATAAGGACCAAAGACCCCAAGGCACACCGTGACACTTGTCAGTGTCTGCAGGGTGGGGTGTGGTGAAATGGCGTGGCCGTTGTGCCTGACGACCCAAAGGCACACCCCAATGCCTGTCACTCTCTGCAGGGTGGTGGTGGGGTTGGCTTCAGTTCATACTTCACTGCCATTCCTATTATGAAGCTCTGTAACTACACTACCACTGCCAATGCCAGCAAGCAAACATTCGGCATTGACAAATGCTTATTTTTCAATTCTATTTAGGTTATTTAGTGCTATGGCTGATGGAGTTGTCTACTTTATAGTTGTGGTATCCCTGGTGCCATGGGCATGAAATGATGTCTGTGGGATGCAGCGTGTATTGTGTCAGCCAGATAGTCCCCCAGGCTTTCTTTCAATAATTCAAAGTACCATCCCAAAGAGCCAAATGTGTTAATGAGGGAGAAGGTGAAAAACGGATAAGTAGCACAGTCAAAGAAACAACCACCTTCTCAGCCTTGAGTCCAATAATAAATGCTTCTTCTTTAAATGTTTTTAATTTCTTTGGATATCTGAAATATTAATACTGCATTACAAATCATGTACTGTTTCAGAACAAATGTTCTTTCATCAGACACTGGAGTTCTCTGTATAAATGAAAATATACACATTACAGTATGATACTTATTATAGCTCTATAATGCATTAGAAAAAATATTCTTCATACAAAATATTTTTTTGTATAACATTAGAACAGGTGGAACTAACCTGAAAACATAAATCAGCCCAAATATAATATCAAAAAAAAATGGCAGCAGCGTCTGTCATGAGGGCGAGGGTATGGTCTTTTTTTATATACATCCTTCTAAGGAAGAAATAAATCTAAATAAGAAAGTAATTCTAAGAAATGTTTATCAGGGGCTAAAAGTGAGTTCATAAATATAGTTACTTTTTCTAAGCTCCATCTGAGTGTTTTAATCTCAGCCCACATGTTGCTTTTTCAATCCGTATCCCTGTGGGCATAACAGAAAATCACTTGGTTGCTAAATCTCAGACAGACATTAAAGCTTCAACGTGCTCACCTGTGTGGCTCAGCACCTTTTCTTTATTACCTGGCAAGGTGAAATGCTAGTTTCAGTAAGATATTTTCTGGTGTGTCTGCTAATGGCGGCGGGTGAATAGAACTGAAAAAAATTTGGTCACATCATTTTCTCTAGTTCTGTAGAGCTGTTTTTAAAATTCCATACTCTGAGCTCAGCCCCACGAATGTTCTATTCACCCACCGCCATTAGCAGATATGCCAGAAAATATCTTGCTGAAACTAGCATTTCACCTTTCCAGGTGATAAAGAGAAGAGGCTGAGCCACACAGGTGAGCACGTTGAAGCTTTTATGTCTGTCTGAAATTTAGCAACCAAGTGATTTTCTGTTATGCCCACATGGATACGGATTGAAAAAGCAACATGTGGGCTGAGATTAAAACACTCAGATGGAGCTTTGAAAAAGTAACTATATTTATGAATTTACTTTTAGCCCCTGATAAACATTTCTTAGAATGATATTCTTATTTAAATTTATTTCTTCCTTAGAAACAATGGTCACTGTTTGGAAGTATATAAAAAAAGATCATAGCCCCGTCCCCATGACAGACGCTGCTGCCATTTTTTTGATATTATATTTGGGCTGATTTATGTTTTCAGGTTAGTTCCACCTGCTCTAATGTTATACAAAAACACTTTTTGTATGAAGAATATTTTTCTAATGCATTATAGAGCTATAATAAGTATCATATTATAATATGTATCTTTTCATTTATACAGAGAGCTCCAGTATCTAATGAAGGAACATTTGTTCTGAAATGTTACACAATTTGTAATGCAGTATTAATATTTAAGATATCCAAAGAAATAAAAAAACATTTTAAGAAGAAGCATTTATTATTGGACTCAAGGTTGAGAAAGTGGTTGTTTCTTTGACTATGCAGTGTGTATTCCCACATGCTGTGTGCTGACGTCTGCCATGGCTGCCAGTCCCCAGTTACTGCTGAGGCACTCAGGCACACAAACTCCTGGACACCACCAGGTGTCAGATAATTGCTGAGTGCCTGGTCCCACACCACCCAGAGGAGGAGAAGAGCTGTCCAACAGAAGCTCCATCCTCCTCCCCCCCCCTCAGCCAACCCTCTGATGCACCAGATTCACTCCTGAACCTGGGTTAGCAGTACCACAAGTGCCAGCACTACTGCTGTGCCAATTTTTTATTTTAATTGTCTCCCCCCCCCACCATTCACATTTTCTTCTGGTCAATGAAATTGAGCTTCCCCACTGGCCTACAAAAAGTGGACATAATCAAGTGATATTCACTTTCTCGCCATCAACCTATCCAATAGTAGTAGTATTTCCTTTATTTATTCGGTCATTGACCATTACAAAAATAAATAGAATGCATCAATACAAACATAGACATCATATTACATTGAGACAAAATTTATACAATACAGTTTAAAAAAATAGTGTTTTGTGTACATTTAAAGTGCATGATATATGAGATCTAATTCTGGGACACTTTTTCCTGTTAAGGGATTTAAGGATACAAACAATAGCTCAGGTTTTATAGTGTTTCATCCTTATTAGTGCAATATTCTTTCAATAGGAAGCAACCTGATGTATTATGTGCTCATAATGAGTTGTAAACATAATGTTCAACAATAACATATTATCATCAGTCTGGATTAAATTCCAGATTGGCAGCAACCAATGATTTCTCTGTTTGTTACACCATGGTCAATTAAACATTACTTGCATCAGATCTTCTAATTCAGAACAGGAACAACTGGAAAATTTGTCCTCTGGCCTTATTTTTTGGAATAATGAGCTTCCAGTATTTTACTATGAAACAAGCCAAAACAGTATTTCATGTATAACTTTCTTTTATCCTGTTCTGTGATAATATTCAAATAATATCTGAATTCATGAATCAAATCTTGTGCTATCAATCAGGGTGAAATTTTTAACTTAGATGCTTTTATCAGTTCATTTTCTTTGTGCAAGTTTATAACTTTATTCAAAGTGCATTTAATATATTGTAAGCTAATTTGAATCCCCTTTTGTATATATTGATTTAACATGTCCAAATCATATTTATTTAGTAAGGTCTTAATATTTTTTAGCCACTCTGAGTGTCAATAATTTATTTTCTGCCATTCATATTTTTCTTTAAGGCATAATGAGGGCAGTCTGTTTTTCTCCATTTTTGTTAATTTTATCCAATATGACAATTTCCTAATGTCCATTAAAGCACTTGGTGAAAACATCCCTAGTTTTGCTCTTACTAACACATTTGGGGCAGAAGGTCCAAGGCCTATTGCATTTTTATATAATTTGTTTACTGGGATTTCTAATATCATATTTATCCAGGCTCAGATTTCACTCTGGTACATTATTTTGGGAAATATTTTGCTTTTATTGCCGTCAGTAGGGGTAAGATAATATTGCCTCCATACTTATAATTAAAATTTTGCAGTGCCCCTGCTGTTTGTTTTAATTTTAAGTTTTTGGGTATGTTTTTGCCATTTGCCATTTGAAGACAATATAAGGCCCAGGTAATCATATTGTTGTACTATTTTTAGGTTCTTACCATTTATTGTCCAGATTTGGTTGCTTCTTCTTATCCAAAAATCATTACTTGACTTTTCTGTTCATTTATTTTTAATCCATATTCCTCCACAAATATCAAAAGTTTACTTAATTTGTTCTGCAGACCTATTTTTGTCAAAGCTATTAGCACCAAATAATCTGCATAAGCAAGTGCAGGGCATAACTATGTACCCACCTTTGGGGAGTCCATGTGTTTTTACTAAGTTGTATTAAAAGTTTATTTAAATAAATGTTAAATAATAATGGTGCTAGGATACATCTCTGCGTAACACCTTTGTTTGCTGGAAATGGTTTATGTATTTGGCCAGATTTACCTGACCTAACTTGGGCCCACATTTGGGTGTACAGTTCTTTTACACTGATTAATGTAGGATCAAGTCCCCAGTCATACATAATTTGCCACAGTTTAATTCTAGAAATAGAGTCAAATGCTTGACTAAAGTCTATAAAAGCAGTATATAATTTTTGTTATCTCAAATTTATATATTTTCATATAGGTATATTAGTATGAATGTATTATCTGTTGTTATATAGCCCCTTCTAAAACCTGCTTGAAGTTTTGAAAGCCCTCCAAGATTTATGACCTCTTCATTTAATCTATGAAAAATTATCTTAGCAAACATTTTACTTATTATATCCAGAAGAGAGATTGGATGATACATTACAGAATCTTTTCTATCTCCCTTTTTTGTAAATAGATACTATTGCTGCACCTTTCCAGCCTGCTGGTATACGTTTAGTGCTAATACATTTATTAAAATATAAGACCAGTATATCCCTCCAGAAGAATGGAAAGCATAAAAATACTTCTGGAGCTATTTGATCAGGTCCCAGGATTTTCTTTCACTTTAAAGTTTTTATTGTAGTATATACTACTGTTGGGGTTATATCCCAAAATTGTATTCAATTTAATTGGGATTTCCACTGAGTAAAGTCTTGCTGGTTTTAGTCAAAAAACAAACTACTGTAGTGCTCAACCCAGACCTCTTCTGTAATATATAGATCTAATGAATCATTGCTATTGTTGGTACCCTTTACTACCATCAGTGAAAATGATTGTTGATCTTTCCTGTCTATTATGTCTGGCATTTTTCCATTGATTTAGTTTAACGTTTCTACACTTTTCTTTAAGCAATTTTTGTATTCTTCTCTTGCTTTATTTAAATTCCTATATTTATGTTTTTCTTTTGAAATTTTGACTTTCTTTACTAACCTAGTGAGGTCTCTTTTAGCCACTAAGCATTCTTTATCAAACCAATTATTCTTTGTTTTGGAATCTATTTTGGACACAGTGGGTCTATACAAAGATTACTAACGGAGGTAAAACAATTTTGTATAAACTTCTGCATTTCAGGGAATGTAGTGTTTGGGTCCGGAGGGTCCAAATTTTGCAGTAGTTCCACAACTTTAGGTTCTTTACATGTTTCCCATCTGACTTTCTTAAAGTTTCTTATTTCAATATTCATAAGGGATCACCCTATTAATTTCAGTATCCTCAGTCATCTGTAGTTTTCTATGTATGATTAATGGTAAATGATCACCATCTTTCAACAATATTACAGTAGGTCCAACAAGACATATCTCCATTCCAGCATAAGTAATCTATAACTGCTGGTCCTCTTGCACTAGTAATAAGTATAATTTCCTGGTTTATCTGACTTTATTCTACCATTTACATGGGCAAGATTTTGAATAATAAGGATTTCCATAATTTTTTTCCCATGTTATTTATCTTTTTATCTATAGATGTGCGACTGCATTCTGAAGCTTTTGGAAGTATCCAGTTTTTTATTTTGTTGTCTGCATAGCCATCAAAGTTACTAATTCTGGCATTTAGGTCACCACATAATAGCATGTTTAGACCTGGTCTTAAATTCTGGATACTTTGTAATAAGGTTTCCAATTCCTCCCAGAGGGACACACAAAGATATCTTGAATTTGAAGGACGAATATAGACATTTACCAAAAGAAATATGTCTTCATTATTTTTCACTAAAAAGGCTTGTGCTATAGAGCACTTGCCTATCAATAAAGAATTTTATCCTTTGGTAATTTTAAAACAAGTAAGAAGGCCCCCAGACACTCTGCCTACTTTTCCTTATTTTTTCTTGGTAAATGATAATTTGTATAGCCATTAAAACAGTTATTCATTTCATTTGTCAACCACATTTCCTGTAAGCACAGGCTATGAAACCCAGTAATAAATTGTTTCCAGTCTGTATTAACAACCCTATGTGTCAAACCTGCAATATTCCATGAAATTATCTTAAAGGTAGGGCCATCTAATAAAGATCCATTATTACTTTCAGAGTGTGCCAGTCATTCACTTATGTCTGTCAGTTTTGCATATTTATTTTCTACCCTGACATTGTAGAATTTTTATATGTTTTCAATTTCATCACAAACTTCAGACTCCTTTGTCTGCTTAGCTATCTCAGTCAAAGGTTCCCTATGGGTTTCAAAATATCCTGTTGGCACTGAATCTATTATATCTGCACTCATATGTGGCTTGTCCTCTATTATAAAAAGTCCAATTCTGTCAAATGTATCTATGTTCTTCAAAATTAAGTTGTATAACTCCCTAGATCTCAAGGAGTTCATAATCTGATCACAGTATATATCTTTCCCCAATCATTTGGTCTCAAAAGCAGTCTTTGTCAAAGGAGTATCCAAAAATTGTCCTAAAATATCCATAATTATATTTTTTTTACTTATAATCATTTCTATCTTGTATTCTTTTGAGACCAAAGAGGGTCAAAGTTAACTCCTCCTCCTCCTCCTCCACATCTCTCTCTTTTGCTTTTGGGGACATAAGATCTCTATCCATTAAGTCCTCACTTTCTATGACATAGATACCAAGGTCATCCAACACTGGGATGCTTTTTAAAATAAGATCAATAGCTACTGTACCTAGTGCCATGTCAATTTGTCCAGTTCCATTTAAACTCCTCTTTCTATGGGCATGCACTATCTTAAAAAGCTCCTCAGATATTTGTAAAGCATGCTGGAACATATTGTACAATAGCCTTTTTAAGTTTGCCCATTGTTTCATGTGTAAGCTCTTTAAGACAAAAATACTAAGATAAGCCCATTCTTTTCTAACAGACTTCTCTTAGGAATTTAGCCTGGCCTTATTAATAAAGTTGAGCTTCATGCCCAGAGTTTCTAGTCTATCATTGTTAAGCCATAAGTGGTTTGGCATTCTTGGCACTATACAAAAGATATAAATACAATTTCTGCCAGATTCATCTTTGTCATTTATATTTTTGACAATATCACTCTCTATAACTTCCACACCCAATGCTGCCCTAAATAGGTGCACAGTCTTATTTTTATCACCTTGGGGTAAAAGATGTTTTTAGTTTAAAACCATACAGGCACAAAATTTACATTTATCAATATCAAATAACTTATTCTCCTTTCTGAGTCCAATTCTAGTACAGCTTATAACATATCCACATTAATTTTCCCTTGTTGCCAGCTTTCCCATTCAGTTCTAAGGGCTTTAACATTAATGTTCATAGAAGAACAGATGTTTATCAATTTGTTCATTGTTTTATCCTTTGTCTTCTACAATATTTTCCCTCTGATTACCATCATAGACATAATCAGATACATTTTTCTGTTGTATTTGCACCTCTACAGGTGTTAAAATGTCCTCATTTGTAGGCAATAATCCCTCTAAAGATGTGTCTTCAGTTTGAAGTCTTTTCTTTTCTGTTTTTTTCTTTTTCCTACTTTTATTTGAAGGTGTCTTCCTTGGTGATTTAGGTATGATTATAGAAGAGAAATCAGGTCTAAGGGGTAGATTTTCCACTATTTTTGATGGTCTTCCTCCATTGATATAGAGAGACCTGTCTTCAAGTACTAAAATAGTCATTTTATGTAATATATCCACTAATCTAATGCTGTTTATAGCAATATTTTGTTTAATGGTCTCTAATTTATTCTTTATGCTTTATTATTTGGTCTAGCAGGAACAAATGTACAGCATATGGATTACCACAGATTTTTTCAGGTCTTCATTTATATAAAATGGGTAATTTTGTAAAGTACTATTTGTGCTATTCTCTCCATCTGTTCCTATATATTCAGTTGAACTGTATTCACTACTTTCATGAATCTGTGACATCTCACATTTTTTTATCCATTTATAGTATTATGCATTTACAAAATTATTTAATCTAAATTTTTTGAAAGCTTCTTAAACATAGAAATGTAGAAACATGGAATTTGATGGCAGATAAGGACCGCTCGGCCCACCCAGTCTGCCCATTTCCCTACCTAATGGATAAGCTGCAGATCCTAGTTAACCAGCAGCCTACTTCTTTCTACCCCCAGAATTGCCTTATGACTGTCCCATGCATGCTTGAATTCAACCACTGTTTTTGACTCCACAACCTCCTCCAGAAGGTCATTCCATGCATCCACAACCCTCTCTGTGAAAAAATACTTCCTTACATTACCTCTGAGCCCCTCTCTATCTTCAAATTGTGCCCCCTTGTTCTTGCACACCCCTTTTTTTGAAAGATGCTACCCTCTTGGACTTCGTTGATTCCCTTGAGATACTTGAAAGTTTCTATCATGTCCCCCCTCTCCCTCCTTTCCTTGAGGCTATACATATTAAGCTCCTTTAGTCTCTCTTCATATGTCTTCTGATGCAGACCCTGCACCATTTTAGTTGCTCTCCTCTGGACAGCTTCCATCTTATCTATGTCCTTGTGGAGATTGGGTCTCCAGAACTGCACACAGTACTCCAGATGGGGTCTCACCAGCTGTCTGTACAGAGGGATAACAACTTCCTGTTTTCTACAGGTGATGCCTCCCCCTATGCATCCCAGTATCCCCCAGCCCTCCTTACTGCCCTCTCATATTGCTTGCCCTCCTTTAAGTCATCTGATATGACTATCCCCAGGTCCCTTTCCATTTTTGTTGTTGTTAGTATCTGGCAATTTTGGTTAATTTTACTGTCTTCAGGAAAGAACTCTATACTGGGGGATGGGCTTTCCTGATAAAAATCCACACTCTTTGATATAACCGCAGTCATATCCAGAAGTTTTGGGCTTATTTTAAGCTAAGCCTCTTGGTCCTGAGCTATTTTCCCAGAAGTGTTACTAAGTTTAGCCATCCAATGAGAAATTACATGGGAGGATAACAGAGTTATCTGATCTGGGCAATTTTCCTCAGGGCTAGGAGACTGGAAAATTTTTGGTGTAGAAGTAAGACCTGTTAGATCCATCTGGTAATCATACATAGTCTGGTTTGTTTTTTTATTTGGGGTAGGTATATCATTTGTAACCATTCCCTCTCTCATTTTATAGAATCCACCTCTGTCTCTAAGCTATCTCCATCTTTACAGATGTCTACTGTTGTTTCTAGGTCTAAATTATTTCTCTTAAAGTGCTCATTTATTTTTGTTTGCCTTTTTCCTTTTGTTTTTCCCTGATCGACTTTCCTTTTTCTAGTTTGTTTTAAGTTTTTCTTTGCCCATTTCTTTGTTTTCAATGTAACCAGAACTGGGCTGGTAGATGGATCAGTCATCACCCCCCCCCCCGAAATAACTTGTGAAAATCTTCTGTGGGGATATGGGACTATGTCCTGATTTCTGGGGTGAGAAACATCCTGGTTTCCAGCCATCTGTATGCCCTCCAGAATTTGTTTCCTTGTTTGCACCATGTCCATTCTTTATTTAATTATTTAGGTAAGGTTTGATAAAAACAGAAGTCAACTAATCTACTAATCTCATGGAGTATCATGCAAATGTACAAAACCAACCACATAAACAAATATACACACACAATAAAATAATAACAGAGTCAGATTGCTGTGTGCAAGTTTGATTTTGCCAAGCAAATAAATTTGCAAAGACTGCTAAGACACTGTCTAATTTCCTAAGCTTTAAGCAAGGTGCTCCCCTGTTTTCTTTTAGAGTTCCACCATTGTAAATTAGTAAGCCTCTCTTGTGCTACTTCTGTGAGCAGATTGTGTTGTTTCTCTGTAGATACTGCAGCATGCAGTTTCTGGAAAATCGCTTTAAGAGAAAAATGAAAAGCAGTCTTTTAGGAAGAAAAAACTTGCAAAATATTTTCTTAAAACTAATAGCCTAGTGATCTATGGCGTAAAACACAAAGAATCATAAAGCATGTCCTTATTACCTCTTATATGTATTGCTTATAAATGTCCCTTCTTTGCAAAGGCTTCTAGAGCTTCTAAGACTTTTATGCTCTTGGGCAAGCGCTTTCTGGTCCTCCGATCAGTCACCATCTAAACATAAATAACACCAATTTTGAGAAGAGGGCAAGTATTTAGAAAAATATGATGCTTACAAAAGGCCCAATAGCTTTTCCTAATTTAGTGTGCACTTTACCTTGCCATGTCTCTGTTCAGCTAATAAATAGCTAGCAGCCTGAGAGTTCCAGGGCACATCCAGTGAAAATCACAGACTTCTACTTGAGTTTGTCTTTTAAGGTGTTTTACAATTTTATCACTCTACTTTACTTTAAACTTTTCAGAGTGCTTATTTGAATCTCCTCCTTATTTGCAGAATACAAGCTAACTCAAAGATGGTGACTTCAGTCGGACAGAATGCCAGACATGCTCTTTAAAGCCCAGAGTATGTCAACACATCTGTCCTATAGTAGTATGGCATTAGTAAGGCATCAGCAGAACATTTTAAAAAAAGATATCCAACTTTAATTCACAAAAAAAGCCTAAAATGAAGAAATATCAAAACAAGTTATATAGTCATATAAAACCTCTAACAATCTGGACCCTCTCTCCCAGTTTTTTAACTCTCAGTGAAATATCACTCACAAGTCACAAAATAAAACGAGATGCTAAAAGTGCACACACAAAATAAAAACAATCTCAAGTGTCCTGCTTCAGGTTATTACACCATTCACAAGCAGCATTCAGTTTTCATCTCTGATCAGTATCTCAACCTTCATTCAAGGCTTTCCAAAATAATGTCAGCAGTCTGAAGAAGAACATCAAAGCATTAAGCACTAGGCACTAATACAGGGCTCTTTTGAGTCAAACATACAGGGGACACACATTTAGAGTTTTCCAGACCTTTGAATGTCAGGCAAAAGCACAGTTCAGGACACAG
The DNA here is from genome assembly GCA_016271365.2 of Neoceratodus forsteri. Taxonomy (NCBI): domain Eukaryota; kingdom Metazoa; phylum Chordata; order Ceratodontiformes; family Ceratodontidae; genus Neoceratodus; species Neoceratodus forsteri. The sequence continues at coordinate 680,278,100 of CM057454.1, forward strand.
TTTTTTAGGAAGACGGAAAACTTCCACATCTTTAATAGAAGCTGCAGCTTTTCTCACTCAAGTCTCCCATGAGGCCCTCTCCATACTACCATGACACTGGGTTGGCTCCTCCACCACCAGGACTCTGTTAACCACTGTTCCAAATGTATAAAAAGCTTAAATCAGCACCTGCTGAGAGCTTACTCATCAAGCAACCATCAACGTATCCATATAAGCATCCACAACAAATCCTACACAATGCACAGGGCAATAAGGGCACAATGCTTTTATTCTGCCCCCTGTCTGCTAGTAACCAATCAAGAGCCATCACTAAGGATAGCCAGCAGCAGGTACCATAAGTATGACATGAAAATGCATACTATTTATGGGGATTCCCTAGCCACTCTATTGTTGCTCATAGATAAGAAATTTCCTACTATCCTGTTGAGCCAGGGATCACTGAAAGCCTCAAGCTGCTCCTATCATGGCCAGACGGCAGGCCAGTCTGAAAGGTAGTAGTTTCAAGGTAAGGAGCCAGAGCAGACTGAATGGACTCCTTGGGTTTGATTCTCAAAAGTTGGAGCAAGCCATGCTAAAGGCAGCTTGTGCCGATTGCCAGTGCATTAGGGAACCTGCACCTGATTCTCAATCTGGTAGGGTCACAGCAGCAAAGTCCCACAGCTTGTGCCAACCATAGTGGTGTGCCAAACAGAGGGCACACCTGCAAAGGGTGCCACAAGCCATGGGCAGCCATGAATCAATGTCCCATGCATTCCCTGGTGGTCTAGAGGACTGCACCTGCCCTGATACTCTGGTATTACAAATGAAACATTCCTGGTGGTCTATGGACTTCCCTCCCAGCCCTGAGTGCTGTTTTATTAATGTAACTAATAGATCTCTGGTAGTCTAGCAGTCCCCCCTCCCAGCCCTGAGACCGGTTTTATTAATATAATTAATAGATCCCTGGTAGTCTAGCAGACCCCCCTTCCCAGCTCCAAATCCCACTATCCCACTTTATTATTATAAGTATTAGATCCATGGCAGTCTAGTGGCCCCCCAAGCCCTGATCGCCTGTTACAAAATATGACTACATCATTGGTAGTTTAATGGACCCCCACCCGTACCCCACCCAGGCAGTCAGGCAGTGTCCCACGACCCACCCCATCCTCAAACTGAGCCAGAGACTGGCACAGCCCATTGCTCACCACCATGGGCAGTTGCTAAACTGACTAAGCTCTCAGTGAGCACTGTACTGTATTCAGTATGCGCTCATTGAAAGACAACAAGCTGTCAATCAATGAGTGCATGCTGAATACAGACAGCTGTCAGCTAAGAGCTCAGATGGAGGCTGGCTGTGGGGAGTGGTGGGCTGTGCCAGTCACTGACTCAGTTTGGGGATGGGGGAGCAGGGTGGTGGGACACTACATGCCAGGGTGGGGTGGGGTTCACTAGACCACCAATGATGTATTCATATTTCTTAATGGGGGATCGGGGCTTGGGGGTTCACTAGACTGCCAGGGATCTAATATTTATTATAATAAAATGGGACTAGGGGCTGGGAGGGGGGTCTGCTAGATTACCAGGTATCTAATATTTATAATAATAAAATGAGACTCGGGCTGGGAGGAGGGTCTGCTACACTACCAGGAATCTATTAATTATATGAACAAAATGGAACTCAGGGCTGGGAGGGGGTCTCCTAGACTACCAAAGATCTTTTATATGTAATAACAGGGGATCAGGGCTGGGGAAGGGGGACCACTGCACATTGCCATAGATTGCCCAACTCTCCCTGAGGACAATTTCTAAGTACCATTAGACCAGCCCTGGCTGCCTTGAAGTGCCAGAAATTTGCCTCAGGGAGGTTTGAATCCTGATTGAGGGGATTTGGCAGTCTGCATCTACAGCAAGCCCCTAGCACCACGCCACAACTCATTTTGTGGTGCATGGGCAGCACAAGCCCTGTTTGGTTCAGGCAGCCTGCAGTTGATGCAGGTTGCCTTTGCGAATCACTCCTGGTGCATCTTTTGGCACAAGGGGCACTTTGCACCATCCTTGTGGTGCAAGCCCCTTGCACCATGCTGGGGGCTTTTGAGAATTGAGCCCCTAGTCTTTTATCTGCTTGTACCTGGGCTTGATGATATTAGCAAATTCTGCATTTGTGGAATTTTTGCAACTCTGCAAATTTCTTGACATTTTGTGCCATTTAAAGAATGTTTTCTAAATTCTTTATTTGTCATAACTCGCCCATTCATGCAGCAAGAGGCCTAGAGATTGGCATGCTTATTCTCTGAAAGTTGTCATAAGGATATGCCAGTGTTCATGAGGAGCTCAAAGTCTGGCAATTTACTTTTTTTTTGCAAAATGTTCTGAAAATATATCTCTGCTTACAACTCAATTATTTTTAGAGCAAGATACCTAAAAATCTGCATGAACAACTTTCTTGGAAATGTCTTAGAAATGGTTAAATGTGGAGGGAGTCAGTTCAGTAAATTGTAAGTTATAGGTATTCATAATTTTGCTATTTTTCTATGGAATTTTGTGAAAATTGTCCAAACATCTGGATATTTGTAGCTCCACTGCTATTGCGGGTATACGCATAAAAGCACATCCAATATCAATGGGCCCTGAAATCTAACAAAGCAGGAGAAAAGTGGTATGGTTGTTTAAAAATAACAATGGAAATACTGTAAATTGCTCAAAACTAATGGAAGCGTAATAATACTGTGGATTTAGGACAGTAAGGCATGAGTCCATGTTAACTGTCCCCATTACTCAGTGGTAGTAATTACAAGAATTACCATCCTGGAGGAATTTGTCCAATCTATCCTTCTAACTGACAAGGTTAGGTGCTTCAACAATGTCCCCTGCTAACGTGTTCCATATTCTAATCATTCTGGGCAGGAAGGTGAATTTCCTAAGATCAATTCTAGGTGCACAGTCTCTTAGTTGGTATTAGTGGCCTCTCAAGTAATGGTGGTGGTCCTTAAATTTTAGACCCAACTCATTAGATAGTTCAATATCTTCCAGCAACTTGTACAAAAATAAGAGGTCCCCTCTTAGTCTCCTTTGTCTTAAGGACCATAGCTACAAGTCTTCAAGTCTTTCCACGTATGGTTTGGACCTAAACTTTGGGATTAACTTAGTAAATCTACATTGTGTCCCTCTCCAGCAGATCATTATCCTTTTTAGATAGGGACTCCAAATCTGTGTGCAATAGTCAAGATGCGGTCTTATGTATGACTTGCAAAGGGCAATAGGACAGATGCATTTTGGGGAAAGCTCACTTAATGTGGTTGGTTAAATGGTTAACTCTATTTGCTGCTTGTTTACAATGAGTACTACTCTGTCAATCATCACACCTAAATCTCTTACACTCTCAGTTGCCAAAGCTTGGTTCCTAGTATATTTGTACACCTGCTTTATGTTATTTTTGCCAAAGTGCATGACTACATGCTTTCCTATACTGAATTGCATACCGTTGTTATTAGGCAATTCCACATTATTTAAATCATTGATCATACTAATCCTACCTGAGATGCTGTTGACTAGTCCACCCAATTTAGTATCATCTGCAAACTTTGTAAGTTTATTGTCGTAGTAGTAGCACTTTAATTGTTTAACACAAAGGTTGTTACAATTAAAAATGTTAAAAAGAAAAAAAATAAAATATAAACAGCAGGCATTTTTTGATTTTTACAATAAATAACAGAGCATACATACTGAGCATGTAACACCTCAAGATACAGGGTTAAAGAGTTTTTTTTTTTTATAATTGCACCAATATCCAACTTCTTAACTTTACTTATTAAAGTGTACATTTGTCCATATCCTTACAACATATACTAGAGCACATTTACAGAATTCATATCAGTAGCCAGTCATACAGTCTAAAAGTAAAGCACCTCAAGGTATAGGGGATAAAAATATACAACCAAAGCTATGTCTGACCTCTTGATCCTACTGTCAAATTGCACATTTTTTGTTTATTAATCCTTGTCATATTTGCATAAAAGTTAGCCACAGTTTTAATTGAAAGAGGATCTTCTGTGTAAATAAGAATTTTTGTCAAGGTCAGCCTATCAATCCCCAGTTGGTTCAAGTTTTCCACTTAAAATATGGTTTTCAATAAATGTACTCATGGCTTGTTATACCAGCTGCAGGCTATATGATGTGTAAGAGATCTTCAACACCCCCACAGCACAGTCACAATTTACAGATAAATTTAACAATTTATTGTATCTTGCAAGCAAAACTTTGATTTCAGACATTTCAGATTTGAACCTAGTAAAGCTGGTTCTTAATTTTGGTCCATGAAATTTCCATATAATGTTGTAATTTGAAATCATTTTCATTTGTTTTTAAACTACAAATAAAATCTGGAGGCCTAATTTTTCCTTATCTGTGTCGATCCAGAAATATCTTATTCTTTTAAGAATAAATTTCTTATAATACTGTATATGTTTAGAGTGATATTAGCATCAGCATACTTTTAAGAGACTGCAAATTATATCTCTCTAACATCTTATATATATATATCAGAAAGCCATTGTGACTGATAGCAACTCCATTCATTCCACGTGACTTTCTCCAAGAGGCATAGATTTGGTATCCTATCTGAAGTAAGTCTAGTAAATCTGAGCCAATAGTTTAATTTCTTTGTATTCATTACAACATTTATGTTCTCTAGTCCTACTTAAGCTTATATATGTAGCTGGAAATGAACCAGGGACTAACACAGATTCCCTTATTAATTTATATGAGGGTGTCATACGTTTTTCTCTATTTTTGATGTCCCAAACATCTCCACCATAAACTAGTTGGGCTAGGTAGTGTGCCCGATTGCTTCAATGAGTGTCTGTATAGAAATACCACCATAGGAGTGGTTAAATCTCCCTAGGGCAGCAGTTGTCTTTTTTGCTGTGGCTAAAACTTTATCAATATAATTTTTCATAGTTTCTTTATTGAAAAACAAAGTCCCAGGTAGACATATGTACTTGTTATTGTTAATTGATCTGGACCCAAATTCCATCTCCCTTTATCTCTACCTTTACCAAATATTGACACTTGAGTTTTGGAAGTATTCACCTGTAATTTCAAATCCCTTGTTTTACATTCTAAGAGGTCTATCTTTTTTTGGAGGTCACTTTGCGATAATTCAAATAATATTATATCATCAGCAAATGCCATGACAGGGCAGATTTTATTTAATATTTTAGGTGCTTCAGATTCTAAAGCCTCAAGTGCTCTAATCACCACATCTACATAGATTGAAAAAAGTCAGAGCAAGGACAAATCCTTGCCTCACACCTTAATAGCGCTTTTATGGGCTAGGAAAGTTGGCCATTTGTCACTATGTGAATCTTTGCCCATATTCCTTCATAAAGTCTGCTGATAATATGTATAAGTTGTTTATCTATTCCTTTTGGTCCATTAATTTCCACAAAATAGATTAATTTACTGTATCAAATGTTGATTTGAAGTCTACATACAGTACATACAGTTTCTGTTTCCATAATAATACATATTTTTCAATCAGATGAGTGAAAATAAAACAGTTATCTATGTAATTATACCCTGCTCTAAAGCCTGCCTAAATTTACTTAAACCTCCTGATCTATTTAAATTGAGTAATAGTTTATCCAATATTATTTTAGAGAAACTTTTTAAGCTAACATCAAGTAAGTTTATGGGTCTGTACATTGCAGGGTCTTTTAAACTTCCATTTTATGGACAGGAACAATAATGGCACCTTTCCAGGAAGGAGGGATGTAGGAACCAATAATTAATTTGTTGAATAGAACCAAAAAAAAAAATCTGTCCAGAGAGTTGAACTTGCAAGGAACACTTCTGTAGGAGTATAATCAGGACATGGGGCTTTGTTTTTCTTCATTGTTTTTATTGCAAAATTAATTCCAGTCTAGTTATCACAATAGTGTTATCATTACTATTTGTATATACTGTAGCACTTACTTCTGAGTTGTCAGTAAAAATTCCTGTAAAATATTTAACCCACTCATTCTCCGGAATATATGAATCAATTTTGGTTTTAAATTTGCTAGTGCCTTTTGCCACAAGCATCCAAAAAATTTTGGTATCTCTTTTATAGATGGTTTGTGGTATCTCTGATCATGTGCCCATTGAAATTGTTGCTTTTTCTTATTAAGGAATTGTTTATATATTTTTCTATGCTGGTTCAATATATTAAAGTTTTCTTCTCCTTAGTATATCTAGTTGCCCTTATTTTAGCTGTTAGAATAGCTTTTTGTTTTGACAGTCTTTGTCAAGCCAGGAGTGCATACTTCTATTATTACTTTTTACTGGTACTTGCTTATACAAACTTTTGTTAATTAGATTAACTATATTAGTAACAAGGTTCCATGACTCCTGAGTAGTATAATTATGTTGAAAATCCATCAAGGTGCTAATTAAATTACCCTCAGTTTGGGTTATTATTTGGAGTTCTAAGTCATTATTCCATATTAATCTTTTATTGTATCCAAGTTCCTGAAGGTCTACTTCTCTAAGGTAATCTTCAGAAGGTCCTAGCACCAGAAACAAACTGCCCATTGTAGCACTGGAAGATGATCACTTTGGAGCCTGCAGGAATTTTAAGGGAATTCCATTTACTTGGATTACCAGACCAAACTATCAAATCCAAGAGTGATGTTCCAGTACACTTAATATAAGTACACTTTCCCTGGAGATCACCTTGAATTCTACTATTGGGGAATAGAGATTATATATTTCAAGCATCTCAATCAATTTTAACCCAGCCTTTTTATTTTAGGATCCATGGTGGTCCTAGAAGAATAAGGGTGTAATTCTAAGTGATCAAAAAGGAATTATTTATGAGACCATCATAGCTTCATATTCTGGCATTCAGGTCCCCATAAAAATTATTTCAGCATCCGGATATTTAATTGTGGTATCAGAAAGAACATTGTCCAGGTTCTTCCAGATATCCTCACTAAAGAACTTTGATTGTTTTGGTGGAATATAAATATTAAAAACTATTATAGATGTAGTTTGTTGAATCAGCAAAAGAACAATGTAATTCCTCTACATATAATAGTTAATGATTTGCAAATATTCCCAAGTGTATGTAAGTAATCAGACCAGCAGATGGCCTACCTACACTTTCTCTTATAACTGCTGAGTGTATCAAATTACAGTCATTTAGTGCAATATCATCATCTTTTTCATGCCATGTTTTTGAAAATAAAGTATATCACCCTTTTTGCAGATGATACCAAAATGGGGGCAGTGCTGGACAAAGAGGATGGATGGAAACAACTACAGGAGGACCTAACCAAACTGGAGGTATGGTCGAGAAGTGGCAGCTGGGATTCAGTTTTAAAAGTGCAAGGTTATGCACTTCGGGGCTAGGAACCCAAGGAGGAACTATAGGTTGGGAAGGGTGAGGCTGGGGATCACTGAGGAAGAGAAGGACCTAGGGGTGATGGTAACAGGGAGCATGAACAACTCTGCCCAATGCAGGAAAGCAGCAGCTAAGGCAAACAGGATACTGGGCTGTATCACAAGGGGTTTCTTGTCCAGGCATAGGGAGGTGATCCTGCCTCTCTACAGATCTTTGGTCAGGCTGCACTTGGAGTACTGTGTGCAGTACTGGCGGCTGTATCTGTAGAGGGATATTAATTTACTGGAAGGTATGCAACAGAGGGCAAAACAAAAATGTTACAGGAGATGGAGGGCAAGGCCTATGAGGACAGGCTGAATGAGCTGAATATGTACACTCTGGAGAAGAGGGATGGGGGGATATGATTGAAACGTTCAAGTATTTGAGGGGGATAAACAAAACTAGCACTGAAGGAATGTTTAAACTGAGGAAGGGTAGGGACACGAGGGGGCATGGACTAAGATTGGAGGGTGGAAGATTTACAAGGGAGAGGAGGAGGCACTACTTCACGGAGAGCGTGGTGTCTAAATGGAACGCTCCACTAGAGGGGGTGGTATCATGTAAGACTAGGAAGTTTTAAGAGGGTGTGAGACAGAGCATGAGGGAGGGTCTGGGTGGAGGGGGCTGAGTCCGTCATGGGAATGACAGATGGGGAGGGGGTTGGGGCAGCTGCAATCTAGGGGGCTAGCTGCACACTCAGGCAGACATCAATAGACTGGGTGGTCTGTTTCTGCTGGCAAATTCATAAGTTCATATGCTCTGAGGACATGCAGGATGTATCCCTGCTTGTCAACAGCTGTGCCCCACACAGGAGCTACATAGATTCCGGTTCCAGGGGGAAGCTACCCATTCAGAGTTTGGCCTTTTGGCTTCTCTTCTGCACCACAGGTCTTTCCTAAGTGTTTAGACACGGTGGCAGAAGCTTTCAGGCCGGCGGGCGGGCCTGTTTGTCTGTCCCTACCTGGACGACTGGTTGCTGAGGGCTCAATCTATGGTTCTTCTCCTGGTGACTTTAGTATGCACCAGGCCATTGTGCAAGTCCTTGGTGATTATGATCAACCTGTCCAAGGCCATCTTGACCTCATGCCAGCAGCTGCAGTATGCAGGGGTGGTTCTGGATTCAGCCCAGGGCAACGCCTTTCTTCCACAGGACAGGGCAGAATGCCTCATAGCTTAGGCCCAGTTGGTTGCACAAAGCTGATATGTTACAGCCAGGACATTCCTGTGGCTGTTGGGCCTGATGGCTGCAGCCCTTACCACTGTTCCCTTGGACAGGTTATACATGCAGATTCTGCAGTGGACTCACTGGGTCCAGTTGGCCTAACACTCTGACAGTCTAGAAGAGCAGGTTCTTGTCTCCTCTGCTGTTTGCAAAGTGCTTCAGCGGTGGATGGTCCCCCACAATCTCTTTAGAGGGTTCCCTTCCTCATCCTTTCCCCCCAGTAGATACTCACAACAGCTGCTTTGGGTCTGGGTTGGGGAGCACACCTGGGTCCCTTTCGGATCCAGGGGTCTTGGTCCATGCTGGAGGCTCACCTCCATATGAACATTTTAGACATGAGAGCAGTTCTGTATGCCTTACGGGCTTTCTAGAGCTGTCTTTCACCAGGTCCCCTGCATGCGCAGTCGGACCATCTCGGTGTGGTCTATTACATCATTAAGCAAGGGGGGGTCTCACTCTTACCTCTGTGCAGGGAGGCAATGAGAGTCTGGTACTGGGCTCTAGAACACTGTCTAGAACTGCTGGCCATCTCTGTTCCAGGTGACAAAAATGCCTTGGTGGACAGCCTCAGCCAGTCACAGTCCCAGCTGCACAAGTGGGAGCTGCAAATGGCAGTCATAGAGGATTTGTGCAGTGGGGAGGGGGGGCATCCAGAGTTGTACCCTTTTGCATCTCTTCTCAATGTAAAACTGCCACATTTCTGCTCACTAGATCCAGGGTCAGGAGTTTTCTGTTGAGGCACATTATCCCTCTCCTGGAAAGGGAGATTCCTCTGTGCCTTTCCTCCCTTCCCTCTGATCCAGAGAGTCATTATTAAGCTCCAAATGGAGGGGACCATTCTAAGTCTGGTGGCGCCATTCTGGCTGTGTCAGATTTGTATGTACGTATGTAACATTTTATTTAGACAGTAATACAGCCATTAGGGTTCAAAGACTCCCTATTTACAAGGCGTACCTGTAGGTACAAAATTCAAAATAACAATAATTACAGTAATCATGATCATACAATACATAACATTCATGCACAACTAGTACAGATAACACAAATTTTAAAAAATACACCTAACAACACATTATAAAAATTAAAGACAATTTACATCAGCTTATGTGCAAATATCACGTGGAGGTATCACGTGGGGAATTCACCAGTTACATAAACATCTGAAACATAACTCCTGCTTTACTGCTGTTTTATACACAGTGGTGGATAACTCTTAAGTCACGTAGAAAAGGAGGAAGTCTATTCCAACTTGAAGCAGCTTTATGCTGAAAAGTCATATTACTGAATCGATTTTTTATTTTTGAGATCATCAGATCCCTTGCACCTAACTTTCGTAAATTCAATCTGTGTTTTGGTTTTTGAAGTTTTACTACTAAATGATGTTGAGGCATATTTTTAAATAGTCCTTGAATCTGATTCAACCAGATACCCTCAGCCGCTGATGTAATGTATTCCATCCTAATTTAGTATACATTATACAATGATGGGTACTAAAATCACATCTTAATATAAATCTTGCAAACTTATTATAAAGTACCTCCAAACTCTGTAATTGCTTTTTGGAGGCATGCCTATAGATATGGCTTCCATAATCTATTACTGGTAATACTAGTTGATTTATTATGCTCAGATGCATTTCTTTAGTTGTGCAATTCGATATACGTCTCATTGTGCCAATTTTTGCATTTGTTTTCCTTGTCAATTCAATTATATGCTGTTCAAAATGTAAATGTTGGTCAATTTGAATGCCTAGATATTTATATACTGACGTCTGCTCCAAAATTTTCCCTTCCTGAGTCTTTATAGATATTTTTGATATGGTTTTATTATTCCGTTCTGGGCCAAAAAACATTGTGTCTTGTTATTTATCAAAAGCCCAAGAGAGGAGAAAAATCCCTACATGGTCAAAAAATCACCCTGCAGTTTTTGTTCTACCTCTTCTGGATTTTTACCTACGGCTACCAATACAGTATTGTCCGCATAGAGTCTAACTTGTGAATGCTTTATATTATTTAGTAGGTCATTTAAATAAACTATAAACAAGAGGGAACCCAGTATGGATCCCTGGTGTACCCCTCTTGTCACAAAACCCAGTGAGGACTTGTGACCGTTTAACATAACAAATTGAGATCTCTTATCTAAGTATGATTTAAACCACTTACAGATTTCTTCCTCCACTCCTATTTTTCCCAGTTTACTTAATAAAATTCAATGGTTCACCAAATCAAATGCCTTTGATAGGTCCACGTATACTGCACCAACAGACCTCGAATCCTCCAAAGGAGTAGCAATTAAGTCCAAGAAGTCTGTGAGTGCAGTAGCAGTGGACCTACCCTGTCTAAATCAGATTGAAACAGAGTTAATTTTTGATATTGTTCAAGATATTCCATCAACTGACCATAGACTATTTTTTCCAAAATCTTGGAAACTGTTGATAACAAGGCTATTGGCCAATAATTTGAGGCAGCCGCAGAATCTCACCCCTTGTCAATAGGAATGACTTTAGCCTGCTTCCAACTCAAAGGAAACAGACCCTCCCTAAGACTCCAGTTGAAAATATCCCTCAGTATTGGGGATAACTCTAGGGCAGCCTCTTTTAATAATCTATTTTCAATATTATCAGGACCACTAGCCTTGTTAACCTTTAATTTATTTATTATTTTTTGAACTTCGAACTCTGTAACTATCCTACATCTAAACTTTGGTACATTATTTTCCTGTAAGTTGTCTAAATCTAAATTTCGAGCCACGGTTTGTATTTGAGTAATTTTAGCGGCAATTTCTGGTTCCTGATCAGGAAGTTCAATAAAATAATTATTCAATGTTTCTGCAGCACATTCTGCTCCGAGCACTACACCATTTTGACTAAGCGTTATCTCAGTTTGGTTTTTAACCGGATTTATAAGGTTTTTTATTAAGGACCAGTAAGTTCTTGGATCTGTTGATTCCCTAATCTTTTGTTTCTAATAAAATGCTCTAGATTTTCTTATTTACTGGATGACTCTATTTCTAGTTTTTTTGAATGTATCCCATACTTCTGGAGTCAGAGATTTATTGGCTTTATTCCAGAGTTGATTTTTCATCCTGACTTACTTCTTTATAGCTACAGTTATCCATGGCAAATGATTTTACTTTTGAACAACTTTTTTTAAAGGACTAAAACTATCACATGCCTCAATAAACACTGATGTAAATTCCTGTATGGCCAAATTTAAATCAGGTATTAAAAAATTCTATACCATGGTAACCCCTGTAAATATTTTCTAAACAGCAAATTGTTAAATTTGGGATAACATCTTTTATACATCATTAATGCTTTAGCTGTTGGGATAACACTTTTGTCAGGGGAAATAATAAATTTTATCACGTTGTGATCCTCTAAATTGGGTTCACCTACCCTTTTTCCACTACAATCACTTCAGGAGAAACAAAAATCAGATCCAGTATACTTCCTTTACTTGTTAATTTACCTTTTCTTGTGGGGGAGTTTATTATTTGAACCAGATCCAAACACTTCATATAATTTTTCAATGCATGACCCCTAGGACATCCCCATGCAGCACTGAAGTCATCAATCAATAGTGCATTTGAATGTCCTATACATTCTAACATAGTATATGAAAATTTGTCAAAATGAGTAATGTTCACCTTGGTTGGGGAATAAACAGCTCCAACAATCAAATTTAGTGTGTGTATCTTTATCAATAGGCATTCAGTTCCTTCAATTTCCCCTGAATAAATAATCCTAGAAAAACCTAAGCTATGTCTTATATAAATTACCCCCCCCACCATGTTGCTCGATCTTGTATGTGATGATAAAAATCCTCAAGTTCAACTTCAGTTTGATGAATGCCCCTTTTTAACCAAGTTTCGGTCAATATAACTATGTCTGTTTTTTCCAAATCAACCCAGGCTCTGAGGAGGTCAATTTTTTTGATTGAACTCCTTGCATTATCCAATACCAATTTAATGGTCCCTCCCTCAGGGCCTGGGTTTAATTCAATGTCCCCACAAAGGACAACAGATAACAAAAGCATCTGACTTGATGAAGAATAATTCCCAGAATAAACTGGAAAACAAGTCTTTTGAATCTCCTGTCTAATCAAGTTAAAGGGATTTCTCCCTCTAGTTAACTAGTTTCCTTTACTGCAGCAATTGGCCTTGGAACATCCAGTTCCTCTGCCCCTTTGCTGGGACCTGTTGATTTAGATTTAGGGAACCCTGATACATCTGAACCTCATGTCCCTCAACCTGTATGCATGGCTCCTGTAAACAGAGCCATTGCCCAGTTTGGGGTGTTTCAGAAAGTGGCTGATGTCTGGGTGGCTGCCAGGAAGCTCTTCAGCAGGTCCACCTACTCAATGAAGTGGAAGTGTTTTGCTATTTGGGCATCTTCCCACCATCTGGACTCTTTTATGTGTCCAGTGAACCGAGTTCTTGCATATCTTCTGTCCTTGCCTGACGCAGGACTTTAGTACTCCTGTATTAAGGTGCACCTGTCAGCTATAGTGGCCTTCCATGTGCCTGTTAATGGCCATACTATGGCCCAGTTGGATGTGGCCCATCCTTTTTTTCTGAGAGGCATTCTCCATTTGAAGCCTCCTGTTCGTAATCCGGTTCCAGCTTGGGACCTCAATTTCATTTTAGAAAAGCTGACCTTGCCTCCTTTTGAGCCAGCTGCGTCTTGCAAGCTAAGCTTTCTGTCATGGAAAGTGTTAATTTTAGTTGCTATTACTTCTGCTCCAAGGATTTCAGAGCTACAGGCACTCATGTGTGAGCAGCCTTTTTTAATTTTCCACAAGGACAGGGTCTCTTTGCATACTAATCGTAAGATTCTTCCTAAGGTGGTGTCTGAATTTACTTTAAATCAATCCATCCACCTTCCTCTTTATTACCCAGAGTATGCCAATCCAGGGAAAGCATTGCTCCATACTTTAAATGTGCTTAGACTTTTGCATTACTATGCACACCTTCCCCAGGATTGCAGGAAGTCCTCACAGTTGTTTGTTTCATTTGTCTCTGGGAAAGGGGGCATAACTGTTCCTAAACAGTGCTTGTCCAAATGGTTGGCTAAATGTATAACTTTTTGTTGTAAGATGTATTGCAAGGAGCTTCCTGGGGTTCTGCATGGCCATTCCACCAGAGGCCTGGCCACTTCTGTTGCCTGTTTCAGGAATGTGTCAGCAGCTGAAATGTGTGCTGCTGTCACTTGGAGTACTGTCCACACTTTCACCAAGCACTACAGTCTGGTCATTGCCTCTAGAAGGAGAGCAGACTTTGGCCTAACAGTGTTTCAATTCTAGCCTCTTGCCACCCAGACTGTATCTCTGTCTCTGTCTGTCTCTCTCTCTCTCTCTTCTCTCTCTCTCTCTCTCTCTCCCCCTCTCTCTTTTTCTCAGTATTGCTTGGGACTCGATCCACAGGTGTGACCTGATGAAAAAGATATCCCCGAAGAAGCCATTATAAAGCACTCTCACCACGGCAGCCAATTAGAACGCCACAGACACTTATCTCTTATCTCCTGTACAGTTGTCATCGCGTGCGTCTCTCAACTGTCTCCTGTCACTCTGCTTATATAAAATCAAACACACAAAAGAGATTTCCGGTATTACGGCTCCATTGTTTTCTGCTTGATCTTCACCTCATTTCGACTCATCAACCGTCACAACGCAAAAAAAGCAAGTCGGACCAAACCACTAAACAAGATAATGAAGGAGGAGCTTACAGAAAGTTTATTATACACACCTAAATAAAAACATTTTACAGACATAATTTCTTACTAGCTGGTGAGAGTGTTTTATAATATATTAATATGTATACTGTGAGGGGTGTTTCTTATGAGATAAGAATATTATCTCATGCTGTTTTGGGCTGACAGAACCACTCGGCTTTGCTTCATGGTCCTCTTGCCCAAAACAGCATGAGATATCTATCGTTCTTATCTCTTAAGAAACACCCCTCACTGTACATATTAATATACAGAACATTTACGTAAGAACTTAACATAACAGTAGATCTTTGAGGGAATCTCTTTCATCGTGTCATGCCATCCCACCCTCCATCCCCCTTGTGTCTCTGTTTCCTCACTGTCTCTCTTGTTGCTCCATCCTTTGCTATGTATTTGGGCACCTCTTTTCTCTCCTCAACCCCTTAGGGGAGGAGAGATTTAATTTTCTTTACATAAGAAACAAGGAAGTATTGTCTGAATTATTAAAAAAAGATGATAAAAAAGCTATTGGGCCTGATGAAATATGTGGGAAACTACAAAAATATGCTAACTTACATATTGCATATCCCACATCTCATATATGGATAATAAAAACTGGGTCCAGGGTGAAATTTCAATCTATAGACCGATCTGCTATCTCAATTGCAGCCAGCGTTGAGAAACTAATTGCAGTACAGATTAAAAGTTTTAAATGAGCATGATATCTTGACAGGGTACCAGTCTGGATTTAGAGAAAACTATAGCACACAGTTTGCACTGGTAAAAGTGACTGGTGATATTCAGAAGGCTGTGGATGAAGGATTAATGGTGAGGGCTGTTTTAGTAGATTTGTCGAAGGCTTTTGATACTCTAAACCATGACATATTGTTATATAAATTAAACTATTTTGATTTTTCTGATAAAGTAATTGCCTGGTTCAGGAGCTATTTAAAAGGTAGGCTACAAACAGTCTACCTAAATTCATATCATTCATATTGTAGACTGCTACGACAGGAAGTACCTCAGGGGTCGATTTTAGGACCCCTGCTTTTTAATCTGTGTACTAATGATATGGTATTTGGAAATCAAAAAATGATGTGCCGTCAGTATGCAGATGACACAATTCTGTATTTGATAGGGAATGAAACAACTAATATACAAAGTGGTTTACAGGAAGCCTTTGGCGAACTACAAAACTATTATTTGACTAATAAATTAGTATTAAACAGTGGGAAAACTAAAGTAATGTTATTCAGGCATAAGAACAAAATCTTGAATGGTAATAGTATTCTGGACATTAAAGTGGACGAACAAGTAGAGGAGTATAAGTACCTCGGCCTAAAGATCGATTCTCACTGTAAATGGACAGTACATATTAATAGAATGGTAAAAAGATTAGGACAACAGTTAGGGATGCTTTATAGGTTTAAAAATATTTTTTCTAGACACATCAAGTCGCACATTGTTAAAACCATGCTGGTACCAGACATAGATTATGTGGATATAATTTACGTGGGGGCCTCAAAGAAAGATTTAAAAAAAGTGGATACCATGTATAATCAAATGGCTAGATATATCTTGGAAGCTCCAAGGCTGACCATCGTTGTGCCCTTTACAGGGAACTACACTGGGAACATTTAGATAATAAAAGTCATCATATGATTAAACTAATGTTTAAAGTTATAAAGAAAAATGTCCCAGGATATATTGACGAGTTCAAACTGAAAGCCCCAGCTCGACAATTGAGATCAGCACATTATTTGCAATTTATAGTTCCCAGAAAGAAAACAAAGCATGGTGGGGCTACACTTGCATGCTTGGGACCCAAAAGTTGGAATAAGTTACCTTCTTACCTTAGGCCGCAAGGAGCTAATGTGACATGGGCTCATAGAAATAGATGGTTTATAAACCAAATTGACATACCAAGAGACTGTTGTAACTATCAGGAAGTTGGATAGTGGTGCAAAACTGTATTATTCAGGATACTTTAGGATGTGACCTAGGAATACATGTGCAATAGGTTCTGTTGTATTATACTAGGTGTAGTGATTATATTTATATCTTGTGTTTTATTTATTGTAAAAATTGTATTTTGTATGTAACTGGAACATTGTCTTCTTTTATATGGAGTCCCTTGTAAATAAGCATATTGTTATACTCTGTGGGTTATTTCCATGTTCATTCTATGAATACAATCATTACCTACCTATCTACCTACCTAGCTTGTTTGGTCTCCGGGGGAAAAGAACTGAGGAGGGAGCAGGGCCACCCATGCTTATATAGGGTTGTGACATTGGTGTATGACTTCAGCACAGGCGGCCACTAGTGGACTGCTATAGAAGAAGCTTCCATGAGATCCTAGTGCCTGACGGCTAAGTTCCATAGGTGTGACCTGATGAAAGAGAGTCCCTCGAAGATCTATTATGTAACTGTTCTTTTCGATTGTGTCACCCTTTCCCTCCTTTCCTCAAGGGTGTACATGTTCAAGTCATCTCATGTGCTTTGCTCTCTAGTCCCTGGACCATCTTGGTTGCCATGTGCTATACTGCCTCTAGTTTGTTGGAATCTTTCCTCCAGTGTGGACTCCAGTGCCTTAGCGGTATTGTAGGTGTGGTCTCACCAGTGATCTATACAATGGGAAACTCACCTTCCATTTTCTACTGCTTATCCCCTTCCCTATACATTCTAGCATCCTGTTTGCCTTACCCACAGCACACTGTTACAGTGTACTGTTATTTTTAGGCTCTCCAGTATCACAAGCCCTAGGTCCTTTTCCTCCATGGTGCTTTCCAGCACCCCTTCCCCCCCCCATTTTATACTGCACTGTTGGATTCCTTTTCCCAATGTGCATCACCTTACATTTTTTAGCATTGAAACCAAGCTCCCACATCTCTGACCAGCTCTCCAACATGCCCAAATCCTCCTGAGTTCCTTGTCCTTCCTTTGTGTCCACCTTGCACAGATCTTTGTGTCACCTGCTAAGAGGCAGATCTTACCTCTTAATGCCCCTAATTACAAATGAATGCATGGAATAGGACTGAGCTCAGTACTGACCCCTGTTGTATTCCACATTGTTATTCTTCTTATTTCAGAAAACTCCCATTAATCACTACCGTCTCTGTTCTTCCCCTCAGCCAGTTTTCCACTGGAGTCACTAATTTTTCTTCCACCTTTAAGTCTCTTAGCTTCTTGACCAGCCTCCTGTGGGGGGACTGAGTCAAAGGCCTTGCTGAATTCCACGTATTCTGTATTGACTGCCTGTACATTATTGGCCTCCCTCTTGACCCAGTTGAAGAAGTTGATCAGCTTCATCTGGCAAGACTGTCCCTTGTGAAGCCCTGTTGTCTGGAGTCCTGTAGCCCATTTCCCTCCGGGAGGTCCTCTAGACCCTCCCTTAGTATGGACTCCATAATTGTTCCCACTGTAGAAATCAAACTGACTATTGTATAGCTCACAGGCTCAGCCGTCCTTCCGCTGTTGTGTAGAGGGACCACCTCTGGGGTCTGGCATCTTGTTGCCCATTTCCCTCTAGGAAGTCCTGTAGATCCTACTGCAGTATAGATTCCATAATTGTTCCTGCTGTAGAAGCCAAGCTGACTGATGCATAGCTCCCTGGCTCATCCTTCCTTCCACTCTTGTGCAGAGGGACCACGTCTGCTGTCTATCGTAATAGGACTGTGAGTAAGAATAACACTGGACGCAGTATATCAGGTACAACACGCCTTGGTGTGGCTTTATTTTATACAAAAGTATAAAAATAATAAATAAACATAATATTTTCAAAACAAATAAAGAAAAATAATAGCACAGTGCTATTTCCTTTAAGTAGATTCACCTTCCTTCAGGTTTCAAAGACAGTTCAAACAGTCAGTTCAGCTTTTCCTGCTGTGTTGTTCCGAGTACCTATCCAGGTACAGGTTCTTCCTCTTGTCTTTCATCAGACAAGTGAGACCAGCTTCTCAGCTCATCTGCCTATGCATGGGTTTGGGGGGTTTATATAGCCCTCCCACTTAATTTTAGGCCCGCCCACAAAAGTCAGTTGAACAGTTTGTCTCTCTAGAGGCTCACAGCGAGGCCTATACAAAAATAAATAGTTGTTTCTAAGTCTGGATTATACAGAGCTTTCCAACAATATAAACTAATACAAATAACCATTTCTCTGGCCAGTGTTATTACCATTTTAAACATAAAGGTCCATTATGTAAGTAAACTCCTCCCACTGGTCAGCATGTTTATGCAACAATTCATTACTGACATAGGCCGCTAGGGGCCGCTATCTTCCTAGCTACATGTCTGGACATGCCGTTTCATGTCTGAACATGTTGTTTCAGGGGACTTCCTGGTTCAGTAATTATTTATTAACCCAAGAACATTTTAAATGGACATATGCACTTTGTACAGTTCTAAATGCACTCGTATTCATTCATAGGCATTTTATGCCCTACAAACTCCTTAGTAATTTTGTTGCTCACTGGCATTCTGGACTTGGACCTGGTGCTACTTGGGAATGGTGGTGAGGGACAGATAAATTGAACAGGAGAAATAAGGTAGTAGGAAAAGGTATAGAGAGAAAGAAGAAGATTGATGTAGATGGACAACCTACGTCAGGGCTAGAAAAAGGCAAAGGATAGGGTAAAGAGGTACTGCTGCATAGACAGATTTATAGTAGGAAGAAAAAAGATGATAGGATAGACATCCTCCACCGGGGTACAAGGCAGGGAGAATGCAGTTCTGCAACACTATCAGTTCCTAGATACCACACCCATGGCTAGTGAGCAGTTGAATAAGTCTGGAAGTGAGCCCTGCTAATACCTCCACTGCCTTCTTAAGCATCCTTGGGTGTAACCCATCAGGTCCCATAATTTATCTTTCAACCCTTTCGCTTTTCCTGTACCCTGTTCCTATTATTTTGCCAATGCTGCATGAATACTTCTTTTCCTTTTTTCCCTCTTTTATCCCACATTTGGTAGTGGTCTGTCTTTCTCCCTAGCAAATACTGAACAAAGTATCTGTTAGTATCTCTGCTTTCCTTTGGCCCTCTCTCCCATCCTTCCTCTCTCTTCAGCATTACTATGCCACCCTTTTCACTCCCACTGTTAAATATAATTCAGGCTCCACCTTTGTCTTCCTTACCATCCTGCTGGCTGTCTTTGTTGCCTCCATGTATTTCTTCCTATCTCTCCACCACCCTTGGCTTCTTTTATACTTCTAGAATGCTCTCCTATTGGTTATTATTACCTGTGTCATTACTGGACTTGAACTTCATTGGGCCCTTTGTCCTTTTTCCCTTCAGTACCCTCCCCATTTTGTGCTCTGCCACTTTTAGCATTGCCTTTTTAAATTCTTCCCATATTTCCTTTACCCCGTCTACCTGTCCTATCTCCTCATGCTTCTTTCCAACAGTCCCCTCATCCTGTCAGTATCTGTCTTTTAATACCTCACATCATACTGACATTTTGCCTCTTCAGTGGCCCCTATATGGACTTACAATATCACTATTCTGTGGTTGCTGGAATCAAGTGTTTCACTGACTGCCACATTTTGAATCCTCTTACTGTTGATGAGTACCAGATTCAGCAGAGACCCTTCTCTTCTGTGGCCCTGGACCATCTGAACAAGGAGTGCCACCTGACATGCATCCACCATCTCTCCCTTTCCTCTGCCCACCTTAGGCTCCAGCTAAAACTCCTTTCCACTCCCACTTACTCCTGTCATTCCCCTCCTGATTCCTCCCATGTTGGAGCCCCTGCCATCCCTGTTGTTGGGCCTCCTCCTGGCTTCTACCTCAGCCTGTATCAGGCTCCTTCTTTTTCTACATCTACACTGCCATTTATTCCACCAGCTTTTGTCTCTTTAATTGCACATCAAAGCCATACATGGTACCGTTGTTTAGCTCTGCTTACTTTTTACGTGCATTTGTAATTTGTTTAATTGTACTCTATTTGTACTTTACTTGGCACCAATCATTAATACTGTGTATGCTTTTTGCTGTATTTCCGTTTCCTGTCACCTGGGTTGCTAACTGGAAACAAGCCTTAGCTTGCTCATTGTGCCTTTCCTGGTTACCAATTTTCAAATAAGTAATCCACCAGGAGCTGATTCCTAGTACTTGCCGTGATTAGAACTTTCCAGTGCACATCTGGCATATTAAAGTTCCTACTACCACTTAATGTCTTGGGCCAACAATTCAAAATTAATCAAAGAGGAACCCTAAATTACACCTTTACAGCTTTCCTCAGAATACACAGCTTGGATGAAAATTTGAGAGGGAAGGGAAAATGCCCCCAGAGATTATGGGCATGACAGCATGTCTGTAGAACACACCAGTTTTGATTTGCTTCCCACTCTCTGTAGTTGCTAGCATCAATAGGATGTCTAGTTTTCTCGAATCCTCTGGGCTTTCTATTTCAGTCTCTCTATCCCCTCTTTTACAAACATCACTACTCCCCCTCGCTTTCTCTTTGCTCTGTCCTTTCTGCATGAATACCCTGGTATTGTCATGTCCCTTTCATGATTCAAGGCTGTCCGTCGCCTCTATGATAACCTCTGGGTCAGAGTTCCCTTACATAACCATCACCTGTAGTTCTGGCATTTTGTTGTGAAGACTCTTTGAATGATTGCACATCATTTTCCAACAGTTGTCCCTGCCCTCCTTTTCATTTTACTCTGGGTACAGTTGACTCTATTATATTGGTTGATGGTGGGAGGCCGCAGGGTCCCCCTTGTTCTTGACTTTGGATGTGTACCTTGCTGCATTGACTCTCCCTTTGTAGTTTAAACTAGCAACTGTATTTGTTGCATAGTAAAGTGCAAGATTGCAAAGGCGGCAGCTATAACAACTGGTGCTTGAGACAAAAAAATCACTGGAACAAGAGGAAGTCCAGCAACCCAGAGAAAGTCCATACTCACTGTTGTAGTGATATTCAAGTATTTTTTAAAAGGAGCTTTCCATATGTTCCACATAAACTGCAAATATATCACCACAATTAAGTGCAGCCAAATAAAACATCAACGCTTTCACTTTATGCCAATGCTTTTCAAGGTGTAAAGATTAAGCTCCAAGACCCCTACTTTTATATACTAGAAAAACATGTGATATGTTCAAATGTTCCAATCAATGCCATATAAGATAATGATATCATAATGATGTCACAGAGTACAATATATTATATAGCACTGGGGTCAGGGTATCAGTTGTAACAACAAGAACAGGAATTTCATTTTACTAAAGCACTATGCAAATACAAAAGACACAAGACAAGTTCTCCTTATTGATAACATTTAGATAAATATTATAAGTTTATGTTATTCAATACCAAACATTTGACATTAATACCAATATAAGGAGACACAAAACAAATTCCCTTTTTGGTAACATTTAAATAAATGTCAGAAATGTATGTTATTCAAAGCCAAACCTTTAACATTAAACACCAATATACATAAAGTTCATTTTCTATGCCCTTATTATTTATACCCTATCATAGTCTTTTCTTTAAAAATGAACCTAGAGAAAATACTTCATCTAAGCCCCCATCCAAATGAGCCTTCAAAATGTACTGCCATTTACTCCTTGTTGTAATAGCAATTGTCAGTACTCCGGAGCCTATATAACTTTTCTAAGCTTTGGAAGCAAAAATTGTGTTCTATCCCCTATTTTTACATGTACAGCTAATGCATTGGCAAGCTCTGCTTTTCTATACTATGAAGATGTTCAGCTATTCTGTGTTTAAAGCATCTCTTTGTTTTGCCCACATAAAATTGTTTACACACATTACAAACCGCTATATAAACCACATATTTAGTACTACAGTTAACAAAAGATTTCAGTTTGTAAGTTTTACCACTTATTGGATGGATAAATACATCCCCCCGTTTTAATGTACTTGCAAAAAGAACAATGTCCACAAGAGAAAGTTCCTGTAGGAAACAATGTCTCCAAAGTTCTTTCTTCCATATAGTGGCTGCTTGTAACAATATTACCAATGTTTTTTTCCTTTTGGGTAAACCATCGGGGGAATGTAGATGCAGTTTCTTTTAACTTCGGTTCTGTTTTCAGAATGCTCCAATTTTATCTAATTATCTGTCCAATCTGGTAACTCTGTGGGGTAATGGCCATAACAAAATTAAGCATATTGTTTTCTTTTTTCTTTTTTGGTTTTGACAAATCAGTTCTCTCGATTTCCTGTACGTGGTTTCTAGCTTTTCCTAAAAAGCTTCACTATAGCCCCTTTCCCTAAAACGCTGTTCTTCTTTTTTTACAATGAGCTCTAACAATGTAACATGGCTTGTATTTCTTTTTACTTTCATCAATTGACCTTTAGGGATACCATCTATCAATTTTCTAGGATGACAACCATCATATCTTAAGGTTGCATTTCTTGGTATCTCTTTTCTAAATATACTCATACCCAATTTTCTATCCTCCATTTTCTTAATATTTATGTCCAAGAAATCAGTTGTTTCCCTATTGAAATGCTTAGTAAATTTCAGATTACTATTAGTTCTTTCAAGGTAATTAACAAAATCAGGAAGTTCACTCTCATTGCCAGCCCAAATAATCAGTGAGTCGTCAATGAAACGTCTATAAAGTTTCATTTTTTTCACAAAGGGATTTTTTTCACACAATACTTGCTGTTCCTCCCAATCAGCTAAATCAATACGGGCATAATTGGGGACCAAGGCTGCCCCCATGGCCATCCCCCTTTACCTGTAAATAAAAAGAATTAGCAAAAACAAAAGCATTTTTAGTCAAAACTTGTTCAGTCAATGCAATTAAATCTTCCATTAAGGGCTGTTCATAGTCTCTTTTTTCCTAAGAGTGTCTCGCAATGAAAATAATCCATCTTCATTAGGAATGTTAGTATATAATGCAGTAATGTCTAAAGTGACTAACACATCGTCTTTTGTAACCAACATTTTGTCAAAAATACTAATTAAATGACTAGTATCCTTAACAAAAGTTGGACTAGTGGGTACAACATCTTTAATATAATAATCCACAATTTTACTAAGTGGTTCTATTAAAGAACCCACACTAGAAACGATTAGCCCTGGGGGGGGGGTTGTATATTTTTATGGATCTTAGGAAGACCATAAAGCGTGGCTCTAACAGGGTGGGGCACTGTTAAAAAATCAAGCATTTGTTTGGTAATTACACCACTTAGAAAATTATTGTAAAGCAAAACATCAATTGTTCGTTTATAATCATTAGTAGGATCTTTAGTTAATTTCTTATAGTACACAGTGTCTGAAAGCTGGGCAAGTTTTTCATTCTTATACTTAACTTTGTCTAAGACAATGATTCCACCCTTTATCCGCTGGCTTGACCTCTATGCAGTCATTCGATACAAGATCTCTTATTGCTTGTTTTCTTTAGCAGTACAGTTATAATATCTGTGTCTTTTCTCTTGCAAATTCATTGCCTGTAACCCCATTCTCAAGCCTTGGTAAAATTAGTACTGCTGGATTTTGGGGGGTTGTAAACTGATGGACTCCTGAATTATTTTTTCTATTGCTTTCTGTTCTCTACCATATTGCTCTGTGTCAATTATTTCTTTTTTTTCTCTCCAAAAATCACTTTTAAGTCCAACTTTCTAGAAAAACTGTGTAGATCCACTATTGTTTTAAATTCATCAACCTCGTTAGTTGGGACATAATTCAACCCTTTTTGTAACACTGTGGTTTCAGTCTCAGTAAGTACATGGTCAGAAATGTTAATCACTAGATTTTCTGTTACCTTCTCCTCTGGTTCATGCCCTGTCCTTTTCACTTTACCCTGGGTACTGTTGACTCCATTATATTGGTTGAGGGTGGGAGGCCGGCAAGGTCCCCCCTTGTTCTTGACTTTGGATGTCTGCCTTGCTGCATTGACTCTCCCCTTTGTAGTTTAAACTAGTTACTGTATTTGTTGCATCCACTTTTCTCCCAGCACCCTCCTGCCCTCCTCTTTGGGATGTAAGTAGTTGTCCCTTTATAACAGCCTCTAGTCCGCCAGGTACAGCCTCCGTCCCCGAGAACCCTAAATCCCTCTCCCAACCCTTTTTGTACACTGAATTATAACACATAGAACTGTTCCTCCACTTCAGGGACGCCATGGTAGCAACTAACCAGAGGCGGACCTCATAAAGCTAGGGATAGTGGAGGCAACCAAAACCTGCTGCAAAGCCCAGAGCAAGAAGGCTAGGGCTAAGAAACCGAGCTGGTTGAGCAAGGAGGTCATGGAAAAGGTAAGGAGGAAAAGAGCTGCCTTTAGGAAGTACAAGAAAACAGGAGGGGGAGGACAGGGAGGAGTACTTGACAGAATCGAAGGAGGTGACAAGGGCAGTGCAGGAAGCCAAAGCATCTACGGAACTCAGGCTGTCACAAGGCATTAAGAAGGGGGAGAAGGACTCTTAAGTACATCAGGAGAAAAGGAGCTGTAAGGACCACGTTATGGATTAGGAAGGAGGGGTTGGGTGGAAGCAGGGGCGATAAGGCAGAAGCACTAAATGAGTACTTCTGCTCAGTATTTACTAAAGAGAAGGGGGGGTGACACCCAAGGTGGGAGAAATGGCAGAAACAGGGGGGAAAGGGGTGACAGATGGGGAAATCATGGAGGGCAGAGTTCGAGAGGGTTTGAAGGCACTGAGGGTGGACAAGGCGCCAGGCCCAGATGGCATCCACCCCAGGGTACTGAAGGAGCTGGCAGAGGTCGTTGCAGGACCTTTGGCAGACCAATTTAATGCCTCACTACATTCGGGGTGTGTACCTCAGGACTGGTGGATGGCTCATGTGGTGCCCTTCCACAAGAGTGGCCCCAAGGATGAACCGGGAAACTACAGACCAGTGAGCCTCACATCCATCATGGGTAAGCTAATGGAGACTATCCTGAAGGAGAGGCTGGTGGCCCTCCTAGAGGCCAAAGGACTATAGGATAGCAGACAGCATGGCTTCATACGTGGCAGATCCTGCCAAACCAACCTGGTGGAGTTCTATGACTGAGTAACTAGGCAACTGGACAGGGACCATGCAGTGGATGTCCTGTATCTGGACTTCAGTAAGGCATTCGACTCTGTACTGCATGGAAGGCTGGGAAGGAAGTTAGTAGGCACAGGGGCGGGTGCAAAGCTGGTGAGATGGGTAGGAAACTGGCTTCAGGGAAGGCAACAGAGGGTGGTGGTGGGTGGGGAGCTCTCACACCCAAGGACAGTGACGAGCGGTGTTCCACAGGGCTCGGTGTTGGGACCAGTGTTGTTTGGGATATTCATTGCAGACATCAAGAGCAAGATCAGTCTGTTTGCTGATGATACCAAGGTAGGCGCGGTGGTGGATGACCTAGGGGGATGGCAGGGGTTGCAGGATGATCTGGCAAAGCTTGAAACCTGGTCAGACACCTGGCAACTGGGGTTTAATGCCAAAAAGTGTAAGGTGCTGCATTTTGGGATGAAGAACCCAAGGAGAAGTTACCAGCTGGGGGAGTGCAGCTAGCCCAGACAGAGGAGGAGAAGGATCTGGGTGTGCTCATTACAGGGTCAATGAACAACTCGGCACAATGTAGGAAGGCAGCTGCAAAGGCCAACAAAATGCTGGGTTGTATTGCAAGGGGTACATCCTCGAGGAGGGAGGAGGTGATTCTGCCACTGTATAGGTCATTGGTTAGACCACACCTGGAGTACTGCATGCAGTACTGGCGCCCGTATCTGAAGAGAGACATTAAGTTACTGGAGGGGTGCAGTGTAGGGCGACAAAGATGATCTAGGGGCTGGGGGACTTATCATACGAGAGGAGGTTGAAGGAGTTGAACATGTACTCACTGGAGGAGAGGAGGGGCAGGGGTGACATGATTGAAACCTTTAAATGCATGAAAAGAATAAACAAGACGGGTACAGAGGGGCTGTTCAAAGTAAGGAAGGGGAGGCCACCAGGGCCATGATATGAGACTGGAGGGAGGAAGGTTCAGGAGGGAGATGAGGAGACACTTTTTTACAGAGAGGGTAGTGGCTGGGTGGAATGCGTTACCTGCAGAAGTGGTATCAGTAGAACAGTGGACTGCTTCAAAAGGGGATGGGACAGGACAAGGGAGGGTTAATGAAGGAAGGGTGGAAGGAAGGGGCAGCTGCAGAATAAGGGATGCTAGCTGCACATTCGAGCAGACTTGATAGACCTCTAGGCCTTTATCTGCTGGCAAATTTCGTATGTTCATATGTTCGTAACATGGAGAAGGTTACCTACCCTGCTCTCTCTCTTTCGTTACCTTCTCCAAAGCACAGAAGTCTGACTTCACCTGTCCCATGTTCTGCGTGCTTAGATCATTCATGCCCATAACCACATAGATCTGTCCTTCCCTCTCCCTCTCCTGTGAATTGGATCACCATAGCTATAAGTCTGTCTACTATTGCCCCAGGAAACAGCATGCAACCTTTGTACCATTGGGCATGAGACCCAACTCCTCCCAGTGCCCCTTACAGTTGAATCCCCACTCACGTACCTTCCTCTTGTTCTCTTTGAGGTTTTGCTCACCCCGTGGCATGCTCTGTGACAGTGCCTGTCTGCAGAGCATGCTGGTTCTCTTTTTGCTTGTGGTGGGACATTGGGTACCTATTGTTGCAGTATGGTGAACCTATTGCTGGTGCACAGCCTTGGTTCCACAGGCTTAGACTTCCCTCCCCACTTCTTCTCTTCCTCTCCTCCACTACTGTCCTGCCTTCTTCTCTGGCCTATATTGATCTTGGAGCAGGCTGTGACATTAGTGCATTATATGAGGCCTGGCGGCTGCAGCTCTTCAAAGGCATATTTCAACCCTTGCAACTTCAAGCTCTGCCCTCATGGCCTAGAAGGCTGTCCTACTCTTAAAATACTTAATTTAAATTAATTTATATTAATAGTAATTATATAAATTATTATTTAAAAACATAAAAGTATTAATCAATGTATTTAAAATTGCTGTCCAGAAAAGGCACACTACATGAAACTCGTTTCCAGGTGCAGCTTGTGGAAGGGGATTACATGAGGTAAAATAGCAGGCAGAAAGATAAACATTGCAGTAACTGTACAAAGTAACAATGAAGAACAAAATAATACAAGCACGTGAAAATACAAAGAAACAGTGCATACTGCTGCAGTTAGAGAACTAGCAGCAACAACCAGGAGGGCAAGGTGCCTTCAGTACAGTGTTAAGAAAATATAGATTTATTAACCCTAAATGTTAAGAACGTATTGATGCAGAACACTGAGAGTCGAAGAGCCAATTTTCAAAAGGGGCCTAGAAAAGGGTCACATAGCACACCCAGTATTCAGAAGGTTTGACTTTATTTTCTGTTAGTTGGATGTTTTGGGGATATCCCAAGACTTGCTGTACATCAGAATTGTGGTATCACTAACACATGGCAGTCCAGTTTTCATTGCCTTGTCCAAGTGCCTTTCTGCCTGCCTTTACAGTGTAACATTCTGTGTTTAAGTCTTTGGAAGTTTCTAGTTCATGAACTATGCATTAGATCTTTCCCAAATTTGAAACATATTACCAGCATGACCAGATATACATGTCCACAATATAACTTTGGCCGAATAAGTTTGATTTCCATAACATCTATGTTTTTTTGAGAACAAACTTTGACTGCAGATATTTTTTTGTCAGCAAAAACTGTAAGATTGACTGTTTTGCCAAAGCCGTGTAAAATACTCTTTTCAAATGAGCTCAGAATATGTATCGAGGTGATAACAACCTCCTTGGTTAAAGAAATGGGAAATGTGTTCACGATTGAATGATTCTTGGGTAAAACACATTTTTTTGAAAAACGTAATCATGGCAATTTTGCCCAAAGTATATTACTACGCAGTTACATTGTGAATGTGTATGTATGTGACACATATATGATGTGAAACCCAAAAACCTTGAAGTCTTACAATGAAAGAAGAAGAAAATTTAAACAAGGTACTGAAGTTACACATTTTTACTTCCCAAAATGCAAAATGAATACAGTGGGACTCCACAGATACACAAATTTGTATGTCTAGCATTTCTGAAGCACCATTTTGGAATACAATTTAAAAATAAATACACAAAAGTATTCTGTACGTGGTCGAAAATTCCAAAACTGTAACATATGCTTCACATCATCTTAGTCATCTCCATCCGAGTCATCTTCATAAGCAATTGTTCTATGGACATTTTCACGCAATTCGCCTGCCATGCAAAAGCAAGCTTCGGTGCAGACTAGATTGTTTGCTTTGCACTGGCAGAGATTAATCCTTGTGCATGCAGATTTCTGACATCTGCATGATGTAAGTTCCAGCAGTCCACTTGGAGCAGGTTCTTTTGACATGAGAACTGGGCTGAGCTGACCATCCAAGCGGTGCCAGCCATGTCCATTTGGAGATGGGAGGTTCGGAACTGCTTGCAATGAAAGTTTCCACACAAGTGCCTGGAAGCTGACTCTTTCTATATGGTGTTTAAGGCCGTTGGATGTTGGTGGCAGATTTTCATTTCTTTGTCACTTTTGACAGAAATGCTAGTATTGGGTGTCAGCTGTATTACCAGCATTCTTTGAGGCAGACATGGCACATACAAACTTCTCACAGGACCTCACTCTATCCATGGACAGTTCCACACTTTCCCTACACTGTGCCAAGCTCTGTTGATAACATTCAGATTCCTTTAGCAGTTGAAAAGGTTTTTTCTTGCCTAGTCCAGAGAAAGCACTAGTGCTATCGTAACCTGTCAGTGAATGAAAGCCTGGGAGGGCAGAGCACAGTGTTGGACCTAGCCTTTCTGCAACATGATGCATTGGTATGTAGCAGAGCTTGCATTTTATTCCCGTGTGAAACCACAGCTCAGGACAGTGAAGTGAGCTATATGCATACGCACTTAGTACAGCAACATCTGTATCGGGGGACTGTATTACTACTCTTGTGTGGTCTTCAGAGACGTGGAGTGCATGTAGCATCATGCGTGTGTCTGCTTCCTAGTGATCAGGTCTGAGAGGCTATGACTGAGTTAGAAAAATTGAGACAGCATCCATACTATCCTTGAATCCACCAGCAAGAATGACGCTCATGCCAGCAGGTAATATCTCGGAACCAATGTTACACCACATTTCACTGAGAAATGTGGCCAGATTAGCCTTGTTGAATGGATTGCTAATGTACTTCCTCCACTGCCTTGGGACAGGAGTGTTTGCTCCAGCAATCTTTACTTCAGGTGTAGCCGATGATCCCCTTTCAGTACGCTCCTCTGCTTTTACAGACTCTTTTCTGTCATATCGGTCAAAATCTATATCAACTCTGTTGCAGCCCTCCTGACTCAGTGGCACTGTTAGGCTCTCCCAGAACTTATCAGCTAAGTCTCCAACTGTAGTTGCACCTCCAGTTTTGACCATTTGCACAGTGTCCATGCCATCCACAATATAGGGTGTAGACACCGGCCTATCTGAATGGGGGAGCCTTGAGTGAATTCAACTTCCTTCTCAAGTTCAGGCAGCAAGGCCCTCTTAGAGTTCTTTCTGAGAGTTCCATCTGAATGTGCCAAGGCGAAGGGAACAGCAGAGAGTTTATAGGTCAGAACTTCTTTTAGATCAACATCTCTGGACTTTGCTGCAACAATCAAATCTTCCAAAAAGTTCTGGGTCAGCATTAACAATTTGTACTTTCTCATCTCTAACTTTGACCATTTTCTTCTGTGCTAGAGCTGCAAATGTTTTCAATTTCAGGTGTGGCAAGGTGTCCCAAAAGCTCTTTGTGTGAGTGAGTGTTCAATCGTTCTTGGATAAATCTCTCCATATGCTCCCTACCGATATCTTCAGTGCACACAAGACTGTGTGTCATTTCAGCTGGCACTATGGCTCCAGTTTCGATGTTCACAAGTGGGAGACACTCGCTGTCATAATTATCTGGAAGAGTGAATGGGTTTGGCATTAGTTTCGTTGTGAACACTGACAGAAGCCTCTGCACATCAGCTTCATCACTCTTCAGTTGCTGGGTCTCTAATTCCTTGTGAGTGCCAACTGTTTCACTCTCCTGCAAGCTACACATGTGCTTTGTGGCAGCTGTTATGGCTGCCCTCTCATGGCTGTTGAGAAACCATCTCTCTAGAGCTCGTGGCTGTTGAGTGATTCCGATGATGCCCCCTCGTTTCTTAGAATCAAAGTTAACAGACTGCTGTAGGGCCATATCTGTCCATACCTGACTGAATGGTTGACTTGAACAACTGAGTGATTTCCTTTAATGAACTCTTCATGCACCTGAGGGGTGTACTTGAGAGTTGGTTCATGTCTGCAAGATATATGGGCAGCCATCTTGCATAATTGGTTCCATCCATGGAGAAGTATGGCACCATTCCAGCAGTAGAAGACCAGTGTGAGCAGCCAGTTCCCATTTCTCTCAGCTCAAATGAATGTGAGTAAAAGTTGTACCATCTGAATATACAAGTTCCAAAGCAGAGATGTGATTTTGAGCTAGCTTCAGTTTTGAAAGGCGTGAACAGCTGCTGAAGCTCTTTCAGGTCTCTGCACAACTCCCTGAAGTTCTCACACAGCATTTCGCCCCTTTCAGTGCTGTTTCTGCACACCTTGATTTTGCAGTTGAGATTTTCCACTTCTATGACATTCAAGCTGTCCTGATGCTGTCATGTGTCTTGAACCATTCCAAGAATGACTGCCATTGCAGGTGCAACATTGCTTCCATTACCAGTCTGTGGCTGTCGCCTGATTATATGACTTTCCTTACAGAGCAGAAGCTGTGTTACTGCTATATGTGTTGGACTCTATGAGGAGCTCTTCTAAGCCCGAGTCTTCAAACCGCTTCCCTGTAAGTGCTAAGTAGTTTAGGGTGATGTGAATGCCTCCCATTCTTTTTTTTTTAACTCAAGTTTATTGACAACAAATGGGTACATAAACATTTGTATTCATCAGACCCATTAATTTACAAGTCCACTTTACAGCCAATGCATAGTTAATTAATTAATTATTCTTCCTGAGCAAATTGTACTTTACATTTGCACAGTACAATTTTATCAGCATGTCTATATTATAGGAATTTCAATGCAGTAGGTAATCTTGTCACTTCATCTTAAATGACTCCGTTTCGGAAGGCTATTCTTCCGCCTGTGTCCTTGAACTCTTCTGCATACTGCCACTGTATCTCCTTTGTTTCACATAAATGGCTAAGCTAAATGTAATGACTGAATCCTTCTGTCCCAGTGCCTTCATCATTGTCTGAACTTGCTTCATGACTGTGTACATAGTATTGAATTCAGTTGGAGAGCCTGCAATCATATGACAGTAACCAATTTATATAAGAGGTGGGTTAACCTCAGACACAAGTGCATTGAAAGCACTCCATCTGGGTATGGTCTGCCTCTCTGGGTTTGACATGGGGTTGAGATCTACATCAAATAACTTTGTGGGGCACATTCGAACAATAGCCCATACCATGTCCATGTTTAAGGAATCATCTTGAAGGGACCTGTAACACTGGTACCACTCTCTCACAACACTTTTGATGAAGGATGTTACAGCTGGTCTCTTCCCAAACACCCCACACTCCATAATATACTCTACATGATCTGTTGTTTTCAAAGCCCTTCTCCTGATGGAGTGTTCTGCATACACAGCTCTCTTTGGTTTTGGACCAAATTGTCTCCTCTGATATATCACCAAGGTGATGGAGTGGGTTTTCTGTTTACCATTCAAAATTTCTTCAATGATATCATTGTTATCTGCTCCCATTTGAATGATGTTTGTAGGGATAAAAATGCCATGGTTTTCTGACTGAGCTAGCACTTCAGTGCAAGGCTTATCTCTACCACCTCAATATCATCATAAGAGCACTATTTCCCATGCGGTTCAGAATGGTGATAGCCTGTTTGGAACCTGTAAAGTGTCTCATTGTCATAGCTAAACTTGATGTGCTGCATCTTTGTCTTCTGTGATGCACAATGTGCAATGTCATGACTTATCATGATTATATGCCTTTCATCTGCTTCATTCTTACATTCCGAACTGAGATCACTAAACTGTTCTACATCTAGATCCTTTTTTGTAATGATCCATTGCAGAAACCAGTAAAGGCTTTGTGGAATAATTTCCTTTGACTTTCTGAGTGTGAGACTTTCAATATTGACTGGTTTAATTTTGATTCCCTTTCAGTTCTCCAAATCTGCTTTCAGTATCTGTGCTGCATGAAAGAGCACTTGAATAGCACTGTCTCTGTTTTTCTTAGCTGCTCTGTCCTCTGCAGATTCTAAAGTCACCTGGGACTGTGATTTCTCAGAGTATGCAGTGGAAGCTGCATTTTGTACGTCATGTAAAGATATGTCACTAGAGTAGACGAGTTCTGATTTGGAAGGATTTGGTTGCTGGTAAAATACCAGTGAATCCTGCAACCTGCTCTTCAGTTGCTGGGAGCGGTAATTGTCTGCTGCAATACCCTTCTTTTCAGGTAAGACTTAGGCGGCCTAACAGAAATGTGATGGTATAAGCCTTTCTGCATTAATACCTGATTGTAACTCTGTCACTAGCTCAGGAATGCCTGCAAGTACAAGTCCTCATCAGCAGGTTCTTTGTATGACTTAAAGCTCACATTTGGCTGTGCTACATACCGAGCTCTGCATATTTCATGATATTTTGCCCTGCAGCCATTAGGTCAACATCCAGATTTTGGTGAGCAGTTCAGCATCTCCCTTTTGCTCTGCAGCTTGCTGTATAGTCTTGCATGCAGAAAGCACGGCAACTGAGAATAGTTTCTTGACTTTCTTGTGGGTTTTCTTTTGATAGAACATGCACATTGATCAGTCCATTCCATATGATAAGGACCTTGCTGATCTAGCAGTGGTAGGCAGTACTTCCCTTTTGTTTTGTTTTTTATCCAAGGAGAACAGGAGTAAGAGTTAAGGATGTCTTCTTGTAAGTTTAAGATTACGTGCACTGGTATTTTGGCATAACAGTTTCTGTTCCATACAATACTGAGTTCAGTGGGCCTTGAGTCTTTCATGGACTTTGTCTTCTCGTTGTGTGGTCTCTATGAATTTCGAGATACCAGTTTCTATCACATCACTAACAGTTTCTCTGCTGTCTGCCTGGCATATAATGCAGTTACTCCAATCAGTGCTCTTGATGTGCTTTGAAGGCAGAAGATGAAGAGCCACTTCATCGTCACAGCTGTTATCACTGTCCATCTTTAGTTAATCTGTAAACAGAAAAAAAGTTTGCTAAAACCTTGTGTGTTATGAAAATGTGTAATTGCATTTAGAACAAATAACACTATATTTCATCCTCTTGTGTTTTGAAGACAGTGTACATTCCCTTATTAAAATGTACATCTTACATAGATAGCACTCATTAAAGGTTCAGACCCACAACATGCACGCATTCTACAACATCTGCTTGACCTTTGGACAGTTGACCATTAGTGTTCTGGCCACTGATATACAGCTTGCCTAGGAAATGTCAAGATGAACATGGATATCAAATTTTGTGATCCTATTATTATCAGTTCTTGAGCTATCATAACAACCCTATTATCAGGTGCGAAATTGCCCAACTGTCCAAAGCTTTAAAGGAGCTTTGAAGACATATCTTTTTAGCAGAGCTTTTAATGATTTATGATAGTTTTAATCCTGTTTAATTATTTATTGTTTTATGTATTTGTACAGGCGCTTTGGTTATAAGAAAAGCGCCTTATATAAATAAAGAATGAATGAATGAATATGTATCTGACCTTGACCTTTTGACCCCAGATGTGTTGTACAGCAAGAGTATGTCAAGATGAATGTGTACAAGAAATCTGGTGAGTCTATGCAACTGATAGTTGAGTTATCTTATGGACAATCCCATATACCCATGTACCGTCTCGGTCCAATTCACGCCAGTTTAGCTAATTTGTGATACCACAAATCCATACTACAACAGGTCTAGAAATGTTCCTTAGGTATTCCCTAGCTGGACCAAGTGACAGACCTTCCAAATATTGGGTGTGCTACGTGGTCATTCTTGACTAACATTAGCTTCTGGACTACAGTGGATTCGTGACATAATGTGAGCTTGAGAGTGAAGATTGACAGCTTCTGATGTCATAAAAAAAAAAGTGTAGTGTTAAGAATCATAGCACAAGGGTTACCTCGTTTTGCAAAAATGTGATTTTAGAATAATAATGATTCAGACACTGAATCCTGGGGTGTACTAAGCCATTGTTTCCGAGATGTGAGAAAATTGCAGTGAAAAACAATGTGGGTAGAAAGAGTTTCAGATGGAGTTTAAACAGCAGCTCTGTGCATTCATATTGTAATGAAAGTTCTGACAACATGGATAGAATTCACTATCCACATCCTGGCAGTTCTGCTGGAGACAGCCAAGTCATCAGAACTCTTCAAGCTAAGTTCTCTCACCACGCGGGTGGTCAATTCTCCAGCTCCTCTCCGTGACATCAGGCTTTTCTTTCCACTGGAAAGAACAGGTCTCCTCGTTCACATATCTTCTACAGTGTTGAAGGATTTTAAGTTTTCAAAGCACTTTTCAGGGTAATCTTCGACTGTTTCAGTCCACATTCAACATTAAGTTGCTCCTGAGTCTTCCGACTCCACTTCACATTTACCTATGACAATGGAATGCAAGAAACTGGGGTATAAATTCTGCACCTGGTACTGACAGAAATGGTCAGCCATGGATACATATGATCGTGCTTGTACTGCCTAGGTGATTAACATGACCTTGCTAGGCCATGCTGCTAGCATCCATCACAGACCGGAAGGCTAGACTGGTCCTCAGTGGCTTCTGGGTTAGCTACTCAACTTTCGGTCATGGAAGAAGAGGCAGTGATGGGTATGGTGAGCAGGCCCCAGTCTCAGTTTTTTTCTCTCTACTCATAAGGAATATATTTAGCAAAAAAAAAAAAATCCAGTACTCTGGTGTTGCTCTCTGTGCCTTGACCTGAGCCTAGTCAATACTAAGAAAACTGTTTCTTTTAATTGGAAGGACCTGTCCACTCTTCCTTTCAGTTAGCGCCAGCCATTGCATAGTGTGTACTGTGCTTTCTGTCAGAGCCCATAGTAGAAGGGCCCCCAAGAGGGCTTTATTTGTCCTGTTAGCCCCATTTCTTCTTGGTCCTCTGGATCTCTGTCTTGATTTCTCCAAAATCTGTTGACGTTTTTGCATCTCATCTTTCTTGGTGTCATTGAGGCAACGGTCAGGAAGCATAGGAAAACCAGGAGCAGTTATAGAATTCACAAGCAGTGTTGTATTATTTTCAGTAACAATAAAATAAAAAATAAAATTGTGCAATATAGCCTTTATACAGCCAGTTCAAACAAAACAAAGTCCTTCCTCTAAGGGTATGTCTAATTCTAAATTTCAATTTCTCTCCCCTGCTTCCTTTCTCTTTCCAACAAAAAATTGCTCTCTTTTTATAAGAAGTCTTTGCCTGGCAATTAATTTCTGCATCCGGAGCTCGTTAAGAGACATCCTGTTTCTCACAAAATGTACTAGAGTTTTTGTCTGTTTCTTTCCTGAACAGGCTTGCATATAGAACACTGAGTCCCAAGCTGGCCTTCTGCTGACAGTTTTGCAAACAAGCCTGAGGAGGTCAAAAGGTCAAACTACATCCCAAGTTTAACCCATTGAGTTCCAAATAGCTTTTTACAATCATTTCAGCAATATAACTATATACATTTTCAAATCAGAGAACCCAGTTTCACATAAAGATCTATGTATTTGTTTTGTTTTATAATCACAGGTAAGCAAGGCAGAAGAAGCAGATAGAAACAGCAAGTGAAGGTACAGAGACAGCGGGAGGGGATCATGAGACTGTCACAGTGATCAGTTCCTAGGTCTCACAAGAAAATGTGATTGCACAGCCAGACAGGACGAGACAGAAAATGAGATGATAGAACAGATCCTTGCTTTTAACTCTTTCTGCATAACAAATGGGGCAGGGTCTTATTCAGCTCTGTCACATACCCCCCTCTTTAACAGGGAACTATTTTCAAAAACTTTCTTTTAATTCTCTTCTGATATTACCATATAACCTTTACAGTTCTGCGCATATGCAATATCCCTTTTTCCATAATAACTTGTACAGCCAACAATTAAGTTTAAAGCCACACATTTTTTTTCAAGCTTTGGAATTCTCAATTCAAACAACATGAAGTCTTGCTATATTATAGACATTAGCAGTTTGATCCAGCTCTAGAACTGCTCCGGAGTGAAATGGTTAAAACCATTCCAAAATAGAATTTTGGCACGAGAGCAGCTCTATCTGTGTCATTTCAAACTTGAACTGTCAGATTCTTTACTCCGCCTCAGTGAACAGTCGCTCGGAGATTTCTCCTTCTGCTCGGTTCATTTCTCGGTTTAAAAGTGTTTTCTCGGTTGGATTTAACCGAGAATAGTTTTATTTAACCCATAAAACTGTTTGGTTCAAGCTCTATCTGTGTAACCGTAAGTAAATGAAGGTTTGTCTTGTGTGGAACTTGTAGGTTATCGGTTCGGTTTTGAACCGATCAGTGGGTTTAAAACTCATTTAAAACTAAAAGTTACTATTTTAGAGTGCGGTTCCGGTTCTTGTTTCTAAAAAGCGGATTTATTACGTTTTCCAATACCCGTGTTACGGTTAGGAACCGATAAGGGTGTCTTGCCTAGCACTGCCGTTAAAAGGCAAGTTTTTGGTTGAAGTGGCATTATGTCTGAGAAACCCAAAAGAAAAACCGGGCCCACTGGGTTTCAACACTGTGGATGTTGGGGAAGTTCCTGCTAAGGCTGGACCCACACACCACATGTGTTTATTGTCTGGGGTTTGACCACCTCCAGTCAGACTGCCAGGTATGTTTGAATTTCCTGCAGCCACCCTGGAAAAAGATTGGGCAGGCTCAGGGGAACGAGGAGCCAGAAGTCCAGCTGACCGGATGGCCAGCCGGTTCGGTGCCAACCGAACCAGAGGGAGTGCCCTCTGACCAGGGCCAGACTTCCTCGGGCAAAGAAAAGCTGGTTCTGAGGAACCAATTCCAGTAAAGAAAACAAGAAAATCAGCAGGTCTGGAGTCAAAATTCCTTCTCCAACTGCTGCAGAGATAACAAAGCCATACAAATTGTCCAGTCACTGTCTCAGGGTCGTCCGAACCACCACTATCTGGTAAAGGTCGGTTCATCCGGTCCCAGTGGTTCAGGATTATGATATTGAGGAATTTTATGAACCAGAGGAGGGAGGAGGATTATGAACAGTATGAATGTGGCTGGGAAGGTCTGGGTGTGCCCATTGAACCGGACATCTCCCAGACAGACCTTTAGAATCTCCCCTATGCTGTCTGAGTCCCCATCTCATTTTATGTTTTATAAAAGTTGCTGAAACCCTCCAGCTTCCTTTAGAAGAGGCTGTGGATGAGCAAGAGGAGCCTGATTTTGTAGAAATGATGGATATTCCAGAGTCTAGGAGATTGTCTATTCCTTTACATAAGTCTTTTAGGAAACAAACAATTAAAATTTTAAAGGCTCTAATTCTGTGCCTCCTGTAGATAAAAAGATGGACAGAAGGTATACATTGTCAGGCCCTGATACAGAATTCCTTTCTCAACAATGCAGTCATGTTGGGGTAGTTCAGGCTGCTGCCTGTGATAAACTAATATTCCCTTGGCTTCATATCCTCCTGACAAGGATTCCAGGAAGATTGATGCCATGGCAAAAAACGTATATGGCAGCCTCTCTGGGACTCAGGCAAGCAAATTATATGGCTTATGTAGCTAGGTATCAGAAATCTAGATGGGATACTGTTATGCAATTGGCCAAGCAGGCCCATGGCCAGCTGGCTAGTGAACTAGAACAGGTGGCTGCTGATGGCATTGAAGCCTCTAAGTTTCAGTTTCATGCTGCTGTGGATGTTAATGATGTTTCCTCTAGGTCATGGCCACATCTGTAGCTTTTAGTAGGTTGGCCTGGCTCAGGTGTACTAGTTTGTCACAGGATACCCAGACTAAGGCTATGGATTTTCCTGTGGTGGGAAATTCTCTGTTTGGAGAGCAGACAGAGAATTACATGAAAAGATGGATGAATATGGGACTACTTACAAGGTGCCCAGGCTAAGGAGCGGCAAGCCACTCCTCAAAGGCATGCCCCCAGGGGTAGGGGTAGGCCTTTTCACAGGCCTTTCTACAGACTGGGGCCTCCTCTGCCTATGCTCAGAGGGGCTTCTTCAGAGGCAGGGGCAGACGAGGGGTGGGCAGACCTGCTCCAACCCCCCAGCCTAAAGCTCTGCGAAACAGGCACCCTGATGGGGTGCCCAGGGCCGATTCTCCTGTACCAGTGGGGGGCAGGCTGGCTTACTTCAGTCAGAATTGGGCTTCTTTAACCTCAGACAAGTGGGTTCTGGAAGTAGTAAGCCAGGGTCTGGTTCTCAGCTTCAAAAGTTTCCCAAGTTGAGAAGCAGACTTTTTCTACTGCAAGTGCTTCAGAGACCCTCGCTCTGGAAACAGAGGTCTCATCCCTGTTAGCTCTCAGAGCAGTAGAAAGGGTTCCTCCCCTGCATCAGGGCAGGGGTCTGTATTCCAGATACTTCCTTACCCCAAAAAAGACAGGAGAATGGCGGCCCATTTTAGATCTCAGATATCTGAACAAGCATCTTTTGAAACCAAAGTTCAAAATGGTAACTCTGGCAATGATTTTACCTTCCCTAAGGCCAGGGACTGGCTAGCCTCCCTGGACCTCAAGGATGCCTATTTCCATGTCCTAATCAGAAGATCCCATCGAAAGTACCTCAGATTCGAACTGCCCTCAGGTCATTACCAGTTCAGAGCAATGCCCTGCCTTACCTCTGCTCCAAGGGTATTCACAAAGTGTCTAGCAGTGGCAGTGGCCCACTTAGGAGGCAGAGGATTGCTGTTTTCCCTATCTAGACGACTGGCTCATTGTAGGCCAGTCCCAGAACAGGTAAATCTCACCTGCAGGTCACCCAGCAGCTTCTCACCTCCCTGGGTTTTCTGCTAAACCTACCAAAGTTGGTTCTGGAACCAGTCCAGGTACTCACCTTTATAGGGGCAGAATTGGACACAAAGCTAGCCAGAGCCTTTCTTCCCCCAGAAAGGGTAAGGAATTTAGTGGCTCTGGCCTCTTCCTTCACTCTGCAGGTCTCTCGACCAGCAAGACACTTTCTGCAGCTCCTGGGGCACATGGCTGCATCCACAGCTGTTCTGCAGGGGCCAGATTT
Organism: Neoceratodus forsteri; assembly: GCA_016271365.2. Classification (NCBI taxonomy): domain Eukaryota; kingdom Metazoa; phylum Chordata; order Ceratodontiformes; family Ceratodontidae; genus Neoceratodus; species Neoceratodus forsteri. The sequence continues at coordinate 680,317,588 of CM057454.1, forward strand.
CAGATGAGAGACATTCAGTTTCACTTGAGAACCTTTTGGTCTCAGAGAAGAGACCCCCTTTCAAGTTGGTCCCAGTGACTCTAACCTTGATCCCTAGCTCTCCAGTGGTGGCAGGATCAGAGCAATTTAAAACGGGGTCCCTTCACTTCCCCTTCTCACGCCTGACTCTCACTACAGATGCTTCCCTTCTGGGTTGGGAGCCCACATGGGCGACCTCCACTCAGGAGTTTGGTCTCCCCAGGAATCTCTGCTCCACATCAATTTTCTGGAACTCAGAGCTGTCTTTTTAGCTCTTCAAGCTTTTCTGCATCTGTCACGACAAGGTGATACAAGTCAGAACAGACAACACCACAACAATGTGGTACATCAACAAAGCAGGGGCACTCGGTCTTGGCCTTGTGCACCGAGGCAATGAAGTTGTGGTCTCTGGCCTATTCCTGAACACTTCCCTCATAGCAGTTCATCTTCCAGGGAAGGACAATGTCCTAGCGGATGCCCTCAGCAGGATTTCCCAAGGCCATCACAGATGGTCCCTGGATCCTCAAGTGCTGGGGATAGTTTTTGCCAGGTGGGGCATTCCTCAGATAGATCTTTTGCAGCCCCAGACAATCACAGACTTCCTCTGTTCTGTTGCAGGCCTCCAGTGCTGGGCTCAGTTCCCCTGGATGCCCTTCTTCTGGATTGGGAGGGGAAGTTCCTCTATGCTTTCCCCCCCTTTCCTCTCCTATTCAAAGTACTAGTCAAAATCAGATCTCAGCCTTGTAGGGTGATTCTGATTGCCCCAGATTAGCCAGGCAGCCCTGGTACCCACTCCTTCTGTCTCTGACAGTCCATCTTCCCTGTGCCTCCCAGGAATCACAATCTGTTGACTTGTGCCCAGGAAGGTTTGGTATCCGGACCTCAAATCCCTCAACCTCAAGGCCTGGCTCTTGAGGAGTTAAATTTGCTGGTTTACACCTCTCTCCAGGGTTTCTTGAGATCCTAAAGGCTTCCAGAAAGCCTTCCACTAGGAGCTACTTATAGTTCTAAATGGAAAAGGTTTTCCATTTGGTGTGCTAGGAAAATATTTCCCCAGAATCTGCTGAATTGCCCATTTTGTTAGATTACATGGTACATCTTAATTCCTTGGGTCTCAGACCAGCTACCCTGAGAGTTCATTTGGCAGCTGTGTCTGCTTTTCTGTCAGCAGGAAAGTCATCCACTCTTTCCTCTCATCCTGTGTTTTCCAAGTTTTTTAAGGGATTACTCCATACTAATCCTCCCTTTCGGGAACCGGCCTGCTTGGGACCTTAATGTTTGCATTGCCCAGTTAATGCAACCCCTTTTGAACCTCTGTCTTCTGCAGAGCTTAAGTACCTAACTTGGAAAACTGTTTTTCTAGTGGCTATCACTTCTGCCAGACATAAGTGAATTGCAAGCCTTGTCAGTGGAGACTGACTTTATTTCTTTCCACAGGGATAAGGTAGTCCTTAGGACTAATAGGAAGTTTTGCCTAAGGTGGTTTCAGATTTCCATCTTAATCAATCTATCTCCTTCGTATTTTTCACTGATCACTCCTCTTGGGTGAGAGAGGTTGCACAACCTGGATGTTAAGAGGCTCTTAGTTATTATATAGAGCGTACCAAGGTCACAGGTTGAATCCTCCAACTTTTCCTTACCTATGGTGAAGTTGGGAAAGGCAAACCTGCCACTAAGTGATCAATAGCCAGGTGGATTGTCTCTTGTATCAATTTTATCAGAAAGTGGGCAGAGCCCCCGGTTGAGGGGCTCATTCTACCAGGGTACAGCTGCGTCTCTAGCTGCTGCAGAATATCCTTTATTAGAATTTGCCAGGCTGCTACTTGAAAAGCGGTACACACTTTTACCAAGCATTACCCCTGGATGTCCAGGCCAGGAGAGATGCTCGGTTTGGCACAGCTGTTCTTCAGAGCCTATTCCTAAGTAGGTTCTGCCCTCCTCCATGGAGGTACTGCTGTGTATTCTGCTAATGTCTATAATATAGCAAGACTTCATGTTGTTTGAAGAAAAATTACTCACCTTAGTAATGTTGTTTCTTCTAATGGAGTCTTGCTATATTGAACCTCCCCAACCTGCTCCTCTCAGAACCTCTACTTGGTGGGGTGTGGGCAACTTAGTGTGGGCACTGCTTATGTCCTGATAGCATTTTGTCCCCTTGGGACTTTGGGGTGTATGTAGCGTGTGTGTGTTTTATTATACTTATGTTCCATTTTCATATTATTAGAATGGTGTTGGTATTTCTGGTCCCCTGACTTGAGTCTTGGGTTTGGGACCATCAATGGTTGTTATTATTTAGGTAGCCATTTGGCTAGTGTAGAGTTACAGCTTCCACACAGACCTTAGTGAGTTTGGCTCGTAAAGATCTGACAGTTCAAGTTTGAAATGACACAGATAGAGCTGCTGTCGTGCCAAAATTCTATTTTGGAATGGTTTTAACCATTTCACTCCGGAGCAGTTCTAGAGCTGGATCAAACTGCTAATGTCTGTAATATAGCAAGACTCCATTAGAAGAAACAACATTATTAAGGTGAGTAATTTTTTCTTCCTGATCCATATCTTGACAGAAAATCAGCATTAACATTCTCTTTTCTAAATTTGTGCATTACTTTGAATTTAAATGGCTGTATTGCCAGGTACCACCTTGTGATTCTGGCATTTTTATCCTTCTCTTGGTTAAGCCAGCAAAAAGAATTATGAACTGTTATAAGTACAAAGTCAGCTCCTAATAAATAAAACTTAAGGGACTCCATGGACCACTTTGCACAAGATATTCCTTTTCAATGGTAAGTACTTTTCTCTCTGTTGTGCAGTTTCCTACTGATCTATAGAATGGGTTGTTCATTCCATCTGTATTCTGACTCAAGATTGCCGTGAGGCCTACCTCTGGTGCATCCGTCTGTAACAAAATTGTCTCTCAAAGACTGATTTTCATAAAACAAAGGCTGAACATAATGCAGCCTTGATGGCCTGAAAAGCTTCATCACACTCTGGTATCCATTTCACATTATTCTTGTACCGTTTCTTCATGAGTTCAGGGAGGGGGGTAGCTAATTGGGCAAAGTTGGGAACAAATCTCCGATAGCAACCAGCCAGCCCTAAAAATTACCTGACATGTTTCTTTGTTTTAGGGACAGGACTGTCAGCTATAGCTTCTATCTTAGAAATCTTTGGCTTTATTTTTCCATTTCCTGAAATGTATGCCAAATATCTGGTTTCTAGGAATGTGGATATGGTGCACTATCCACACTTCTGGTAGTACTTCTTTTCCCTTTAAAACTTGCCAGAAGGTCTTCAAGCTAGCTCCTCCCATCTCCTGGGGTGGCATCCTCCTCTGCCCCACCCATGACCAAGTTTTCTTTTCTGCTGGAAGCATCAGGTTCCCTCCTTTGCAGCTCTGCATTTGGTGTAGGCCTACTTTTCCTGGTCTTGAGTCATCAAAATTGTGTTTTGGGTTCAGATAACCCTCTTTCACTTCTCCATGGATCACAATGAACTTCAATCGGTTCCTGGGTTCAGCGGCATGTTTGCTCTCAGAAAATGTGTGAACTGATCTGCATGCCTCGTGCATCTGTTGTCTGGGGGCCCAGTATGATCCATGAGGGTTGCGGCCTGTGCTGGACCCTTCAGCCCTCGTTGGAGAACACTGTGCCCACTTCCTCTTGCGTCGCCCAGGCGAAAGGGACCCTCCCGTTCGGTCCAAGGATGCCCACAAGGTGGCTTCTGCGGCAGCCAGTTCAGCTACACAGCTTGCCGCTCTTGAGGAGGCCACAGCCTAGGCTGCTTCAGCCACAGCTTTGTCCACTTTACTGCCGGTGGGCTTGGGTACGTCATTTATTAGAGTGTTCTGGGATTTGTGCCAGTCCCTGCCTACAGTACTCTCAGGGAGGGCCCTTCCTGAGGGTCTAAATTTTTATGGGCCTCTAAGCCTAAGAGGTCCCATTCCAGGTCGTGGGATTGGTAACAGGCTTGCTTGTCCCGTTTCTGCAATTTTTCTCCTGGCTTGATGCCCATTGAGCATCAGCTTCTGCTGACACCTCTGTTGCTCAAGTCCAGGCCACTGTCTCTACGGTATCCCCGTCAGGCTTGCCAGCCAAGACGTGGATTAACTAGCCAGCGGAAATGTGTCTTGACCTGGTTGACCTGTTATCAGAGAATGGTGGGGATGATTCCCTTTCGAGGACTCCGGTTCTTATGGCCCTCTCACAGGAGGGGCCGGATAAGCTGGCTGATTAGGCTTCCTCCCCTCAGAAGATCGACCCATTGGGGGTTTCTCAGCATACTGCGCCTTCCCCCTGTCTCCTCCGCTGACGACCTGCCCATCATCAGTCGAGGTCCCAGTCAAAGTCCCAGTCGGGCTCTTGGTCAAGATCTCAGGACTCCCGATGTTCCTGCTATCAACGGTCAGCCAAGAAGTGTCATCAGTGCTCCTCATTTCCTTCTTCCTTGTCTTCTGATGAGGAAAGGCTCCGCTGTAAATTGTGGCACAAATATGAGGAGCTTGTCTGGCAACAGTGAATTCTTGGCCATGGCCGTGCTCCACAGCAGGCTCCAGTGCTCCCCTGGTTGCCCTTGCCACATTCTGTGCTGGTTCTCCCTAACGAGCCAACTCCAGCTTCCCCACCCATTCAGGTGGAGCCACTGCTTATGCAGCCCTTGCATCAAAGGCTGCGTGCTCCACTTCCGGGCTTCCCGGCAGACTGTCAGTGTAGTTCTCACACTCAGATGAGCTGTGGATTGTCCATGGGGATCCGGAGTCGATGCTGGTGTTTGAGGAGTCATAAGACTCTGAGACTCCTCTGTGCATGCCTTTTGGACCCCAGCCTTGACTGGGAGTCCTTCGAGGAGCTCTCTATGGAGCATGGGCCAGCTTCTTTTGGGGCCCTGCTCTGCTTGATCTTGGACTCTGTGAGGATCCTGCTGGAACCAATGCAGAAGTGGGCCAGGTACCCCTTGAACGAGATTCTGGAGAGGAATGACTCCCCTGGGGTTGTCTTCCCTGTCGTGGAGACCATTCTTGGTGCTGCCCTGCAGCTGTGGCTGTGCCCGGCCTCCTGTCTGGCACTGTCGACCTGTATGGTCCACAGGTATGCAGTCCCATTGAGTCTCTGCAGAGTTCACTGACTATCCTTCAGCTGAAGATTTGGTAGTCGAGTCAGTGTTCTGATGCATGGCAGCATTGGGGACATTGAAAGCCCCTGGACAAGGAATTGAAAAAGCTAGACCATACGGCAAAGAAGGTCTACGCTGCTTCATCCTTGGGCCTTTGACAGGCCAGTTTGGCTGTCATGATGGCTAATTTTTCCCATGTTCTGTTGGGAACTTTGGACCATGTTATCCCCCCACCCCTTTCTGCAGATTTGCAGCTTGCAGTTAAGATGGTCTGGGACCAGAAACACGCAGTGGCCAAGCAACATCTCCAATAGGCCCTGGACATTGGCGACTCCTGTGCCATGCCCGTGGCTGCTGCGGTGGCCATGCAATGCCTGGCGTGGTCATGGATCTCGACCTTTACAACTGATGCCCAGTACAAGTTGGCCAATGGTCCCCTTCTTGGGTATCAACCTTTTTGGGCCAGGTGTCGATGGTCATCTCACCCGCATCAAGAAATCCAATGCCACCCTGCACTACTTTACATCCTCACAGAAGGATGTTAAGGGCCAGAAACAATGGAAGAACCCCTTTAAGTTTTAACCCTATTTGGCGCCTCCATCCAGACCACCGAAGCCCTAAGCAGGGCAACATCAGACCTGGTGGCCCAAACCTAAGCCAGTGTCCTCTGACCCCAAGCAGTTCAGAGGCCAGAGGGCCAGGGTTCCTCGGCAGCCAGCTCTGGAGCCGCCACCAAGCCTGCCCAGTGACAGGTCCGGGGGTGTCATTTCTCCCTGTCCTATCCTACCCGGGACCTCCCGTGGGGGGCTGGCTCTGCCATTTTATGCATGCCTGGTCCCCCATCACATCGGGCAAATGGATACTCGAAGTGGTAGGTCACAGTTTGCCTCTGAAATTTGAGGCTGTCACGCCCATGCCCCACAGGAAGACATGGTGTCTGTGGACATGTTATCTGCCCTTCAGGAGGACATCACACAGCTTCTTCAAAAGGAAGCTCTGGCCCATGTCTTGGACTCCATGGCCATCCAAGGTTTGTCTTTAGATATTTTTTGGTTCCAAAATGGATTGGGGGGGTGTTGGCGCCCAATACTGGATCTTCACGATCTCAATCAGTACTTGAGGAAGTGCAAATTCTGGATGGTTACTCTGAATCAGATCATTCCATCATTAGAGCAGGACATGTGGTTCTGCTGTTTGGATCTCAAGGCGCCTTCTTCCACATCCCGATTCGTCCATCCCACAGGCGGTTCCTGTGGTTCCTTTCAAAACAGATACCTTACAAATTCCAGGTCATGCTCATTCAGCCTTTCCTCTGCCCCAGGGTCTTCACCAAGTGGACCGCAGTGGTGATAGCATTCTGTGGTGCTGAAGCATCCAAGTGCACGCTACTTGGATGACTGGCTGATTGCCAATTCCTTCAGGGAGGGGTGGAGCAGTTCAGGGACCTGGCTCTTCAGACCTGTTCAGCCTTGGGCCTTCTGGTCAACCTGGCGAGTCAGAACTCAGCCCTCACAGGTCATCCACTTCATCGAGGCAGAGCTCAACATCTTAGGCCAAGGCCCGACTCCCAGCAGACAGGGTGGAGGATCTTACCTCCTTTACACAGTCATTTCAGGTTGGGCAATCATACACTGCCCAGGACTTCCTAATCTACTGGGTACCTGTAATCCTGCACCAGCATGGTCTGGTGGGCCTGCTGGCAGATACACCCCTGCAGTGGAGCTGGTCCATCAATGGTCACAGCACCTTGGTCACCTAGACCAGCCAGTCATGGTGATGCAGCCAATGTGGGATGCCATCCAGTGGTGGCTCACCCCAGAATATCTGCAGGAAGGAGTCCTATTCATCTGCCCAGAGCTGATGGTCACTCTTATGACTGATGCATCTCTGATGGGATGGGGAGCCCACCTGGGAGGTGACAGGGCCCATGGGCTTTGGACCCCCATGGAGTCTTGATGTCACATCAATCTGTTGGAGCTCCATGCTGTGCATATAGCTGTGACAGCCGTCGCTCCAGTGGTACGGGATCAGGTCATTTCGGTCCAGACAGACATTACGACAACCATGTACTACCTCAACAAGCAGGGCATGACGCATTCCCTCCCATTGTGCCAGGAAGCTGTCTGCACCTGGTCCCTTGTATGTCCCCTGGATGCCGCTCTTCTGGTGAACCATGTAGCTGGTGCCTCCAGCCAGCTGGTGGATGCCCTCAGCTGAGTGGGCGAGGCATCTCATGAGCGGTCTCTTCACCAGGAGGTAGTCGATCACCAGTTCTCCTAGTGTGGCATTCCCCTGGTCCATCTGTTTGCCTTCTGGGAGAACGTGAAGCTGAGGCTATTTTGTGGCAGCATCCACTTCAGTGCAGGACACTGCTGGGGATGCCTTTGTGAGGCCCTGGACCCTGAGCCTCATGTACACCTTCCCTCCCTTTCCCTTGATTCACAGGGTATTGCTCAGGGTTTGGAGGGATGGATGATCCTGCTGGCTCCGGACTGGCCTGGCCAGGTCTGGTACCCCGATTTCCTCAGCCACAGCAGCAGCCTCCGTGGCAGTTGCCTCTCTACCCAGACCTTGTCTCTTGTTCTCAGGGGAGGGTCCTCCACCTGGACCTTTAGTCCCTGCACCTGACAGTCTGGTTCCTGGCGGCTAGAGTTCCAGGCTTTCAGGTCCTCCATGTTGTTGAGGTCTCTCGGAAGGAGTCAACTCACCAGTGCTACCTCTTCAAGTGGAAGAGATTTTCCATTTGATGTGTCCTGCCCAGTGGGGAGCATCTTGGATTATTTTTGGTCCTTTTTTTCAGACAGGCCTGAGGTTTATGACCCTCAAGGTGTACCTGTCAGCCATCTCTGCATACCGGGCGTGGGCTGGGATGCCAATGGTGGTGCAGGAAACAGTGTTTGGTTGCTTTTCCAAGAGTCTCAACCACTTGTCCCCAGCAGTGTGTGATCCGACCACCACCTTGGGACTTGTTGCTGGTCTTGGCAGTGCTCATGGGCAAGCCATTCAAACCCATGCACAGGTGTCATATCTCCCACCTGGCATGGAAGACTGCTTTTTGGTGGCTATCACCTCCACCTGAAGGATCAGTGAGCTCCAGGCGCTCTCGGTGGCATCTCTGTATTTGGTTTTCTACAAGGACAAGGTTGTCCTCCACCCCAACATGAAGTTCCTCCTGAAGGTTGTTTCAGAGTTTCAACTTTACCCAGTGATTAACCTCCTGGTGTACTTCACCAACCCAACCTTGGAGGCCCAACACAGGCTCCATTCCTTGAACCTAAGGCAAGTGCTCACTTACTATAAGAAGTGCATGGCTGGAGTTCGGGGAAAGGTTGACCAGCTCTTCTTCACCTATGCTGAAGCTGCACCTGGCAGACTGGCGGCTAAGTGGACCATTGGCAAGTGGATAGTCTCCTGCATTAACCTGTGCTACAGGCAAGGCTCCTAGAATTCTGTGGCTGCAGAATTTTGCACAGAACTTGCAACCTACCGCAGAACGTTTGCAGTGCCTCAGAATTCACTGTCCTTGGCGATTCTTTATTAATATTTCCGTTCATACATAGAACCTGGTCCCCTTCCTCTCTTTTTATATCCAAACCCTCTATGCTCAGAATGGGATGCTATCAGTGCAATAACATCATACATTAGCTAATGAAATGGCTGCATTCTGCCACAGAAATGAATAGTCCTTATCTACCACAGCTCTCACTGCCAGGGCAGTCTCTCAACACATCAGATGTGATGACATTTGTTCAACGTCACTTCAGTCTAATACAGTTTTCAGTCTTGCGTTATTACAATAGGGCCAACTTGAACATAACCTTGACAATAGCATAGACCTGTTAAGTCCATGTCTTGCTTTGTACAAGCTTATTTGTGCCTTTAAGGTATAGAGATGCCATCTGAAATTAATAACTGGTAAAATTAATTAACCTGTCATTTTTAAGAAAAATAAAGTAATTATGCCCAGAAAAGTGGAATATAATACTGTGTAGACCTGTTGAAAAAGTAGACCTGTTAAATAAACAGTTGCGCTGTACAGATTTTTGCCAGGGTTATTGATTACATATTGTCATTGGGTGATAGAATCACCTAAAAGTTATGGAGAAATGTTGTGTGCAGGGTCAGCTGTTGGGCCAGAGGGTAGCATGTTGTGTTCCCATGCCGGCAACTCAGGTTCAGAGACGAGCTCTGGGAGCTGGCTCAGCAACACAAGGATTGGGGGAGCACATCACTGCTCTGAGCCTAGGAAGGTATGGCGCAATGTTCTGTCACACAGGGAATATATTGTGATGGGCTGGAGAGCTTTATCTCATAATGGGTTGACATGTATGTCATGGCCTGATGGTGTTACGTAGTGTGTCAGGGGAAGCGGGTTGGCATGAAAAATTAGTTTTGCAATATCTCCTCTTTCTAGGGACATGGATATGTTGTTCATCCACACTCATTGGCAGTATCCTTGCCGCTTTAAATCTTGCCGGAAGGTCTTCAAGCTTGCTCCTCCCACCAACCCGGGTGGTATAACTCTCGGCTCCGCCCCATGACGCCAGATCTTCCTTACCGCTTGGAAGCTCAGGTTCCCTCCTTAACGCTCTGCGTTTGCGACTGGTTCCTATTTCTCCGTTTGCGGATTTAAAAATAAAAATTTGCAAAAGACTTCAGTCTTGATCCTCGCGACTGCGATGGACAAATCGACTCCCAGTTCGGAGATGCCCATGCGGTGAAGATGTCTCGAGACGGATCCACACTCCACGTGTCTACTGCCTAGGCCTTGAGCACGACCCGCGGGCTTAGACCTGTGCTCATCTTTCTCGACCCTCGTCCTCGAAGACGTGCTGCCCGGATTGCAACTGGGCGTCGACGGAAGCGTTCCCTCGGTGAAGTCCAAGGAAGCCGGTTGGCGGTGTCCGCTAGCGGCTCAGGCGGATCAGCTCGGCGGATGGTCGATCCTCGAAGAGGAGGCGGCGCGGGCGTATCTTCCTCGGCAGCGGCATTTATCCCGCTCTCTCTGGGTTCTTCCTACGGCTTCTTTTGGGAGCTTTGTCTGTCCCTCTCCACTAAAGGAGAAGGGCCTGCGTCTACTGGACCTTATTCTCGGTCAAAAGAGGGACAAGAGGTAGAATCCCTCCGTCGACGCTCTTGGGAGCGGGAAGGTCCCTCTCCCGGGCCGTCGTCCAGTCGGCCCGGTCACGACATTTCCGACGAGCCACAGCCTCACGGTGTCCCGTCAGGTCAGTTGACCGGGGCTCCCACTGATGAAGTCGGATTTTTCTCGACCCATTGGACGGACTGTCGCCTTTAGCAGCGAATTCCCCTCTCCCGGTTCCCCGGAGAGTTGAGGATCCGTGGGCTCGTCTGTGCCTCCGGTTCCGGGCCCTCGGATGGACCTTCCGAGCCGAAGGGAGTGCGGTTCGGCCGACACCTCCCGCACCCGACCCGGAGAATTCCGGGACTCTGGTCTCGGTCTCCGGACCTCTTGGCGGTCCAGCCGTTCCCACGTCATAAGCGGTCCGGTCTCGGCACAGCGGTAAGCGGCGTCGCCCTCGTCCTCGTCCTCCTCCTCGGATGAGGGAGGCTTGAGGCGTAAATCGTCGGCGGCGAGGAGACCTTATGTTGCAACAGCTCCTCCTGGCCGGGAATAAACCGGCTCCAGTAGCCTTCCCGACCATTAAATTAACTGTCACCGGGCGGCTGACCAACCCCTCGACTTGTCCGAGGCCTATACCCAGGCGGTTGTTGGCCAAAACCAGCTTCACTCCACCGATTCGGTGGAACCTCCGCCTCCACAGCCACCAATTGGGGCTCCGACCAAAGATTCTCGGTCGACTAAGGGTTTACCCCATCGGCTGTCAGTTACCTCACTCCCGACCGACCTCGGCAGGTGAAGGGTGGCTCAGGCCAGAGGCAGCTCTTGAGGACTCTTCCAGGTCGAAGATGATTCCTCCTTCTTCTCCAGCGACTGGACTTGGGTCTTCAGGAGGTCAGTCAATGGACGATAGCCCGTCGTCCTTCCTAGGACTGCTTGGCTCATCTCGAGTCTACGGGATGGAGCTCGAACCCGTTCAAAGCGGGCCAGGTATCCCCTCACGGAGATTCTGGACCGAGGGGATTCTCCGGCGGAGGCCTTTCGGTGGCGAGGCCATGATGGGTCCGGCACTGGAACTTTGGCAGCGCCCTGCTTCCTGCCCTCGCCTTGACCAGGATGGCCAGGAAGTATCGGTCCCTACCGGTTCCTTGTCCGGTTTTCGGAACACCCTCTGCTGAGGGTTGGTTACCGACAACAGCGTTTCGGTAGCGCCCGACAGCATGAGGGATGTGGACAAACCTCTGACAAGAGTCAAGAAATTGGACTCGATCGGGCGAAAAATCTACGCTGCGTCCTCTCGGCCTTACGTCAGGCCAGTTGGCCGTCCTCATGGCACATTTTTCTCATGCCCTGTTGGGCTCCTGGATGAGGTCATCCTCATCTTCCGCCCGATCTGCAGACTCACGTTAAGCAGGTGCGGGACCAGGAGCAGAACAGTGGCCAAACAGCAGCTCCAGACTGCTTTGGATATAGGGACTCATGTGCCAGATCGGTGGCGGCCGGTGGCTATCGTCGGCGGAGAGCTGAGGATATCCACCTTTGCTTGGATACCCAGCACAAGTTGGCGGATGTTCCCTTTTGAGGACTGACCTCTTGACCCTGGGGTGGAAGGTCACCTGCAGAGGATCGAGAAGTCCAATGCCACCTTGGACTCGGTCTCTTCCGCTCAGAAGGACAAAGACGCAAACCACAGCCTAAGCCCTTTCGTCCTTCTGTGCCCCAGCCTTGACCCAACGTCAGGGCCAGCAGGCTCGGCCTTGGCATCCCAAACCCAAGCCGCGGCTTCCTCTAACAGGAGGCAGGGAGAAAGGGCCAGGGGGTCCCTCGGCGGTCCCTCCTCCAAGCCTGCCAGTGGCAGGCTGAGGGTGTAAGCCCCATCCCCGTCACCCACCTAGGTTCCCCGTGAGAGGAGCGGCTCCAGCACTTCCGTTCCACCTGGTCCGCTGTTACCACGGACAGGGTGGGTCTTGAAGGTGGTGGGAAGAGGCCTGCCTCTGGAATTGACAGGCACCCCCCTTCAGGCCGTCGCCCCTCGGGGCAGGATCCCAGCCTCACTGGCGGCTCGTCGAGCCGACATCCTCTCCTCCTCCAGAAGGAGGTGGTAAGAGGTGGTGGACCCTCCCTTCAGACCCAGGGTTTGTGTCCAGGTACTTCCTGGTTCCGAAGCGGACGGGGGCTGGCGCCCCATTCTCGACCTACGACCTAAACAAGTTCTAAGGTCTCGAACCTTCAGGATGGTCACTCTGGCTCAGATAATACCATCCTTGGAGCAGCAGTGTGTGGTTCTGCTCTCTGGACTTGCAGGGCGCGTTTTTCACGTCCCTATCCGTCCGTCTCAGAGATTCCTTCGCTTCCGGCGGAAGGATCCCTCTTGATTCCAAGCCATGCCCTTGGCTTGTCTCCAGCTCAGGGTCTTCACCAAATGCATGGCAGTGGTGACAGCATTCCTCTTGGCGCCGAGGGTCGGTGTGCCCTTACCTGGGCGACTGGCTGATAGCAGCTCCCTCAGGAAGGGGCGGAGTGGTCCAGAGATCTGGCCCTCCAGGTCTGCTCTCAACTGGGCCTCCTTATCAGCGAGGCCAAGTCGAGACTCGAGCGAAGCAGGTGATTCTATTCATCGGAGCTCGACTCTCTTCGAGCCAGGCGGCTCCCGGCGGACAGGGCCGAGGTTCTTTCCTCCTTTGCCCGATCATTTCTGGTTGGGCAATTGCGCCCTGCCCGGGACTTCCTGCGCCTCCTGGGTCTCATGGCGGCCTGCACCAGCGTGGTCCGTTGGGCCCGCTGGAACATCGCGTCCCCTTCAGTGGGGACTGGCCAGCCAGTGGTCTGGCAGCTGCGATCCCTTGGACCAGCTTGTGGCCGGTGACACAGGGGATGTGGGCAGCTCTCCAGTGGTGGACCGTTCAGTTCATTTGCAGGAGGGCATCCGTTCGTCCGCCCCGGACGGCCGGTCTCTCTATCGACCGATGCCTCTCTGATGGGTTGGGGTGCCCATCTAGGGAACACCGGGCTCATGGCCTCTGGTCCCTGAGGAGTCCCGATGCCACATCAACCTGCTGGAGCTCCGGCGGTCCGCCTAGCTCTCACCGCCTTTGCTCCGTTCCTCCGGGGTCAAGTGGTCCGAGTCAGGCGGACAATACCACGACCATGTACTATCTGAACCGCCAGGGAGGGACACGCTCCATGCTTCTATGCAAAGAGGCTCTCCGCATTTGGTCACTTGCTGCAGCCTGGAGGGGATCTCCTAGCCATTCACGTGGCAGGGCCTCCAACACCCTGGCCGATGCCCTGGGCCGGATAGGGCTGCATCCACAGTGGTCTCTCTGCCGGAGGTAGTACAGTATCTGTTCTCCCTTTGGGGCACACCTCAGGTGGACCTGTTTGCCTCCATGGAGAACGCGAAGCTGAGTCTGTTCCATGCCCGCCCCCCTCAGCAGGGCTCGCTGCAGGGGGATGCCTTCTCGAGGCAATGGACCCCGGGCCTCTTTTACGCCTTTCCCCATTCCCTTGATCCACAAGGTGCTTCTCAAGGCGAGGAGGGACAAAGGCGCAGGTGATTCTGATAGCCCAGACTGGCCTCGCCAGTTCTGGTACCAGATCTCCTCAGTCTCAGCTCCAGGACTCCATGGCAGCTTCCAGCTCGCCCGGACCTGCTCTCAGTCAATCAGGGAAGGTGTTCCATCCGGACCTTCAATCCCTGCACCCTGGCGCCTGGTTCCTGGCGGCTAGAGTTCCAGGCCTTGGGTCTTTCCGGCGAGGTCCTCAATGTAGTTGGGCGTCCCGTAGAGTCGACCAGAAAATGCTATGCCTTCAAATGGAAAAGGTTTTCCATTTGGTGTCAGAACAAGGGCTTGGACCCTTCCTCCTGTTCCTTGGCAAGCATCTTGGACTATTTATGGTCCTTTCTAGTCAGGGCTTAGGTCGGCGACCCTAAGGGTGCACCTGGCAGCCATCTCTGCTTACGGCGCGGGCGGGAAGCAGTCGATGGCGCAGGAGAAGGTGGTCTGGCGCTTTTCAAGGCCTTGATCACATTTCCCTCCAGTCAGGGAACCCCCACCTCAGTGGGATCTACTGCTGGTACTGGCAAAGCTCATGGGCAAGCCATTCGAACCTATGCAGGTGTGCTCTCTCTCACCTGTCGTGGAAGACCGCCTTCTTGGTGGCTATCCGTCAGCCAGAAGGATGGGAGAGCTCCAGGCGCTTTCCATCGAGTCTCCTTACCTGGTCTTCCACAGGGACAAGGTTGTCCCTCGCCCCACCCGAAATTCCTTCCGAAGGTGGTGTGGGAGTTTCACCTTAACCAGGTGTTGACTCTGCCGGTGTTCTACCCCAATCACACCCTCGGAGGGCCGAGATATAGGCTCCATACTCTGGACCCTAGAAGGGCTCGCTTATTATAGGGCGCCGCGGCTGAAATTCGAGGAGAGGTTAGCCAGCTGTTTGTCACCTACGCTGAAGCCGCATCTGGCAGACCTGCAGCCAAGCGGACGATAAGCAGGTGGGTAACCTCCTGCATAGATCTCTGCTATAAGTTGGCGGGCATGGAGCCTCCCAGAGGATAAGGCTCATTCTACCCGCCATACTGCTGCGAGTGGCTGCTTCCAGGGCGTCCCTATCCAGGAAATCTGCAGGCTGCTACCTGGAAGTCAGCAAACACCTTCATTACCCACTACCACATCGACCTTGAGTCACGCGGGATGCTGGTTTTGGGGCCTCGGTTCTCAGTCTCTCTTTCCCAAGTAAGTATATGAGGTGTCGTCTTGCCTCCCTCCTCCCGGAGAACTGCTAGGAGTCTGCCAATGAGTGTGGATGAACAACATATCCATGTCCCTAGAAATACAGGTTACTCACCTGTAACAGGAGTTCTAGGAATGGTATATGTTGTTCATCCACCTCTTCTCGACCTCGGCTTCGACGCACAACCTGAGCTTCCAGCGGCCAGATCTGGCGTCATGGGGCGGAGCCGAGAGTTATACCACCCGGGTGGGTGGGAGGAGCAAGCTTGAAGACCTTCCGGCAAGATTTAAAGCGGCAAGGATACTGCCAATGAGTGTGGATGAACAACATATACCATTCCTAGAACTCCTGTTACAGGTGAGTAACCTGTATTTTCTGTTTATTCCATTTCAAAAGAGTCCTGTATGATGAATGAGGATACAATAATTATGGAAATTCAAAAAAAATAGATATACTGTATAGCTATATAGTATCTCTTTCTCTCACTATATTTAGTGTATATATATATATATATATATATATATATATATATACACACACACACAAATTTGTACATATGTTAGTATGTTACAGATTGCATATAAATATATAAATGATATACAGTGGGGACCTTTTGAGTGGTGTAGACAGCACATATAAATATATAAGTGACACACAGTGAGGACCTCATGATTGGTGTAGACAGCATGAGTATATAAATACCTTATTTATCACATAAGGTCTCCTCTGTGCATTTCATTTATACAATAGGCTAGGACCTTAGGAGATAGATTTTTTTTTGCTTCTTTAGACATGAAATTATATCTATAAGTCTGTTATTTTTTGAACTAGTGTTACTGTGCTTTCCCCCATCCTGATTGCTATAACCATTGCCATGGACGTGAAGTCAGGATAACAAGCTGACACTGTGATGTGGTAGTTCGTAAGTGCCATAGAACTGCCACAGAAATTACAAACCACCGCGGCAGAAGTTCTGCAGCAAATTGAAATCTTGCCGCAGAACTTGGTCCCAGTGTGCTGTACAAAAGTAGGGGCCTTGGCTACAGGTTGGCTAGTAGAGAACCTCCCTTTGGGCTTAGAGCTCATTCCACCAGACATACTGTTGCCTTGCTGGCTGCTTCCAGGGATGTCCCTATCCAGGAAATCTGCAGGGCTGCTGCCTGGAAGTCAGCACACACCTTCATCTCCTATTATCACATCAACCTTGAGTCACGTCGGCATGCTGGTTTTGGGGCCTCAGTTCTCCAGTCTTTCTTTCCCAAGTACGGGTGCGTGCCTTGCTCCCTCCTCCTGGAGAACTGCTGGGAGTCTGCCAGAAGTGTGGATAGTGCACCATATCCACATCCCTAAAAATGAGGGTTGCACACCTGTAACCATAGTTCTAGGAGTGGTATATGGTGCACATCCAAACAACTACCAACATTCCCAGCAAGTGGCACATGAATCCTTGCTTCCAGTGTTCAAGATCTGATGTCATAGGGCGGTGCCGAGGTGGACAAAACCCAGGTGGGTGGGAGGCTAGCTTAAAGACCTTCCAGCAAGTTTTTAAGGAAAGGAAGTACTGCCAGAGTGTGGATGTGCACCAAATACCACTCCTAGAACTACGATTAGAGGTGAGTAACCCTCATTTCCTGCATGCCCAAGCGCACATTTGGTAGGATTAATGGTCAGATGTGCCTGCTTGGTAGATTGGATAACTGCTCCTAGGTGTTCTAGGTGGCTTTTCCAGTCTGGACTATGTACCACAAAATCATCCAGGTAAACAGCACAATAACCAGTGTGAGTAGCTAAAATTACATCCATGTAGTGCTGGAAAATACCAGAAGCCATATGAACCACATATCCCATCAAGCGCAGCAACAGCATTACAGTGCAGTAATGTTATCGCCAGAAATAGGGCGAGAGTGACAGGGGCAATTTTGATTTTAGATCACTCCGCACTCGTGCCGTGTTGGGCACCAGTACAATTTCTGTGCCCTTCATGGCATGCCCACCCGGAGGAGGTTATATATATTTTTTGGGGGGTGTGGGGGGAGAAGCCACCTGCAAAAGCTGACTATTTCCCGGGAAGGCGCTTTGGTGCTGTAACTCCCGGGAGGTGTAATGCCTGGTGCTATAATGCCAGGTGGCATGTTGCCTGTGTCATAATCGATGTCGGCAGCATGCCTGTCACTGTGACATGGGTGGACCGTAAATTAAATGGCATGGTGGTGAACTGATAGAATCCAATAGCAGTGGCAAGTGCAGTTTTGTCTCTGGATTCTTTAGGTAGGGGAATGTGCCAGCAACCCTAGGTGAGATCAGAGGTACTAATGTACTTGGTACTTCTCAATCTATGCCCCAAATCATCTATCCTGGGCATAGGATAACTGTCAAATTAGGACACTGGATTAAGTTTCCTAAAATCAAGGCAGATCCTTACATCCCCTTCTTTTTTATTTGCAATCACCATTGGTGATGACCAAGCACTTCTTGACTCTTATATGATACCTAAGTGTTTCATTTTTTTGTATTTCCTTAACCACGTCTGCTCTTAAATGCTCTGTTAATGTGTATGTCTTTCATCTAATAGGGCAAGCATTGCCTGTCACTATTAACATGCTTGACCCCTTTTGCTCCGCCTGGCAGTGTGGTAAAAGTACTGTTACAGTAAATGTCTTTACCAAGTTACAAATTTCTGTGATTTGTTTAGAGGTTACGGAAACATTCACCTTTATAGCATCAGCAGTTACAGTTTGTTCCAGTTTATCATAAGCTACGTCAGTATCTTCTGTGGAAGTTTCTAGTAAAACTAACAAAAGCAGCCTTTTGCGTTTTTCAACCCATTTCTTCAGGAGGTTAGCGTGGTATCTCTTGGTAGGATTTTTCCTATCAGTGGTTTCAGTCTTATAGTTAACTGTGCCAGCATGTCTAAGCATAATATGGCCGCCAACTTCATTATAAGTTTATTGTCTGTAGCGGGTAACAGTAGCAAGACCTTTTCAACTGGCTCAAAAACGTTTTCTTTTACCCTATTGTCATAATACACCTTCTGCTGGTTTTGGGCCTCTTCCTAATTACTACTGGCAATTTCAACATATTTTGCCAGTTTCTTTCTCAGGGCACACTTATACGATGTAATATATTTTTTTTGACTGGGGTTGTCTTCCCATGTTTCTTTTATTACATCTAATGGCCCTCTAGATTGTCTACCATGCAGCATTTCAAATGGCGAAAAAACTTTTGAGGCTTGTAGCACTTCTCTGTAAGCAAAAAGCAGGTAAGGTACAGTAAGTATTGGTGGGGAATTGTCAAGATGGCAGTCTAGCAGCAGCGCTGTTCCTGAGCTCCAAATTGACTTGGATAGTAAAACTTGATGTTACATTCTAACAAGAACTATGGTTAGTTTTAGATATAAGGGAAGGTTGAGAAGAAGCCAGGGGAGTACACAAGTTTACAAATATTATAAAGCAGACTTTGCCAGTATGAGGTCAGACTTGGCCTTATGGAACTGGGAGAAAGATTTTGAAAATGTAACCTTGGAACATATGTAGGAACTTATGACTAACAAAACTGATTCATACACAAACATATACACCAGCGGTTCATAAATATGCAGGAGTTAATAAAATATGGCATAATGTATTACACCAGGTGTGAGAAATCAATTAAAAAGAAAAACAAAGTATTTAGTAAAGCCAAATAAAGTGGAAATAAGAAATGCTGGGACATTTATAAAAGCTTTAAAAAATCTAAAATCAACATCAAAAGGGAAAAGAAAAACATGAGATCAGGCTTGCCAGTAGGATACAGGATACTTATAAATCCTTTTTCACCTGCATCAGCAACAAGAGGGGTGAAAGTAAAACCACTGGACCTACTGGGGTGTCAAACAGATGAGGCATACTGATGAGTCCTGGTAGGACGAAACACGTGTCTATGTCTTCTGTTACCACCCTTTGCAAACTGTGTGAGAGGCCTTTCGGCACCATGCAATTCTGCTTAAAGTTGGACCAGCATAACATTCTGTGGTGATTTGCATATGCAGCCCATGATGCTTTGCATTGTGAGGGCATGTGTGATTTTGTATTTTCTTGAAACTTGGCTTCCCAGCCAATGCGCTAGGGTAACCCTTGCCTCAGTGTTTACGCACATAGGTTCTTTGTCTTTTAAATAGTTTTTTATTTTAATGGGTTCACCACAATATATCCCAGGCACACTGCCTTAAGGGTAGCTGGTCCATTCCACTGGGGTGTCAAACAGACGAGGCATACTGATGAGTCCTGGTAGGACAAAACACGTGTCGATGTCTTCTGTTAGCACGCTTTGCAAACTGTGTGAGAGGCCTTTCGGCACCATGCAATTCTGCTTAAAGTTGGACCAGCATAACATTCTGTGGTGATTTGCATATGCAGCCCATGATGCTTTGCATTGTGAGGGCATGTGTGATTTTGTATTTTCTGGTAATATGATTACTGATAATAAAGAGATGGCCGAGCACTATAACAACTTTTTTGTTTCTGTTTTCAATAATAAGACATCCCCCAGTTAAATCATTATGACCAACCTACTTCTGCAGGGCCTCTCATCACAAGGGATAATGTGCTCAATAGACTTTTGAGCATAGGCCAGAACAAATCACAAGGTCGGATGGACTACATCCTAGAGTTATTAAAGAACTGGCAGAATTACTGGTTGACCCAATTATAGCTTTTTATTTAAAATCATTACAGGAGGGTATGGTTATAGAGGCCTGGAGGCAGGCTATACTGGTGCCAATCCATAAAAAGGGTACTAAACACAAGGCTGAAAACTATAGGCCCATCAGCCTGACAGCAATCCTTGATAAAATTTTGGAGGACATCATTAAGGATCACATTATAAATCTTCTTAGGTTAGCAGGTGAAATAGACAGTACTCAGCATGGATTTACACAGGGTAGGTCATGTCAGACAAACCTGTTGGAGTTTATGGCAGGGTCAGCAAAGCCTCGGATGACAGGCATTCTGTCGATGTCATCTTTCTGGACTTCTCCAAGGCATTTGATAAAGTCCCACACGGGGAACTTGTTGATGCCCTGATAGCACACGGAATCACTGGTGAGATATGTCGATGGATTGAAGCGTGGCTTTCAGGTCGAAACCAAAGAGTTGGTATTAGACGGGCATATTCCAATTGGGCAGAGGTGACCAGTGGGGTACCACAGGGTTCCTTACTTGGCCCCTGCCTGTTTAATATTTATATCTCATCCATGAGTACTACCTTAGATATATGGATTTCCAAGTTTGCTGACAACACAAGGATAGGGCCACTGTGGATACCAGAGGATGCAGACACTTTACAGCAGGCATTAATAAATCTGGAGACTTGGGCAGGGGAGAAGAAATTTTTAATACTGACAAGTGCAGTGTAATGCACTTCGGGAAGAAAAATGTACAGGCAAATTATATATTATGTGGGCAGGTTCTAAATAAAGTTGAAGATGAGAGAGACCTGGGTATTAGAATTAGTAATGATCTCAGCTTCAAGTCTCAATGCAATCAGATTATTAACAAAGCTAGTAGAATATCATACTGCATAAATAAACACATTAAGAGTAGGAGTAAGGATGTTTTCTCCCTCCTCTCTAAACATCCTGGTTAGGCTGCATGTAGATACTGTGCTCAGTTCTGGTCTCCTAGAGGCAAAGGAAATTCGTGCTGTAGAGAGGATACAGCGTGGGTAACACGTAGGATTACAGAGGTATGGGGACTAGATTATAAAAATAGACTCGATACCCTAGGACTGTATTCACTGAAATACAGCGACTGAGAGGAGATATGTGTTTAGTATACAAAGCAACAATAGATGTGCAAATGAGGGAGATCCTGGGTTTAGAGTTCAAACATAAAAATGTTAGTATTAGATTGCACCCTCTTCAAATTGAAACTGGAAGGTTTAACACTGTTAGAAGGATGCATTGGTTTCCGTTGGAGCGCTAAAAATCTGGAATGAGCTCCCAATAGAAGTAGTAACCAGCAGCAGTATGTCCAGCTTTAAGATCCATCTGGATGCGCACTTGGTGACTAATAATATTTTGGGTTATAGTAGATAATTCGCGAGCTATAATGGACCTCGGTCTAAATAAAGCTCTGAATAACTTATGAATCCTGTAAGAAGAAAGCAATTTTGGAGAATAAAAAGCAAATGAGTGCTGCAGTCCATGAGTTTCTGTCGTCCAAGTCAGTGCCACCTGAACAGCGGTTTTGTTCACAACAAGCTTGGAGAGTGGCAGTGGGATTGTTCCCCAGTCCTCCCATGGACTACTTTTTCTGTAGCAGACAAGCCAGGAGGTCTGGCAACTGAAGCACCTTTACTTGCAGCATATCTAACCTGGGAACATATCGTTCAGTCCTTCCCCATGGAGTAAAAAATTTTTTATACCATAGGCTCTCTTGGTAAAGTTTTAGATAAGCTACTGGAGTAGACTCAGAGAAATGACCAATGATTTGAGGAACTAACTTAAAAAATGGATCCTCTGCAGAGAAATTTCAAGTTCAAGTTAAATCAGTCGCAACAGGCAAGACTTTGTTGGGCCAAGCTGCTAAACTTGAACAGCATGAGAGGTAAGATTCAAGCAATGAATACCACATTACAAGTGGTAATTAAGGAAAACTACAATATTTCCCGTAAGTTAGAACAAAATAAAAACCAGTTGAGGTATAGAAATTTCAGAATGCTTCGCATTCCCGAATCATTAGACTCTGAATTCAGTACTACACAGGAACTGGTAAAAGATATATTAATTAACACGTTTGAACTTCCAACTGACAATCCTACATTTCTGGTATGTGCATTCAGGCTACCAAAGAAAAAGTTTGACCCTGGTGCATCAGTTAAATCCACAATTTTAGTAACCCTTGCATTTGAATCGTATAGAGACTTTATTTTCAGGCTGGCTAAACTGAAGGGTGTTTTGATATGCAAAGGCGATCAATATTATATTTTCCCAGATTTCTGTTACCCGATGCAACACAGCATCGTAAGTTCCTTGCTTACAGGCAAGAGATATAAGAACTGGGGGGCACAGTTCTCTTTTCTACCAGCAGCTGAAGTCAAAGTTGTCAAAGATGGGAAAACCAATATCTTTTTTGAAGTTGATCAACTTGTTACTTATCTCAGATTGCAATATTCTGCTACTTCAAATACATCAGAGCAAGATTTGAGCAGTTCTTTAATCAGTTCAGATAAAGATGTTCCTGCATCCAGGGAAAGAATGGAGGTTTGACGCTTTAAAGTTTAAACCCTTAAGAGATATAAAATTATAGTATGTTTGCTTTCATTTAATTTACTTAAGACTTCACAGGGCTAGCTAAGCTGGACTCCTTAAGTTTAACTAATAAACCGATTTTGCGATATTGCAGCTGCAGATTTGCAGTGTTGATAAATACTTACTTTATTCATGACTCTCCCCCACATGTATTGGACTCTTTTTATTTTTAATGTTTTGATTTAATGTTTCAAGGTTATTGAGAATGTTGGATTTGATGATTTAATGATTGTTAACATTATATTAAACTTGATTACAAAAAAAAGATAAGGTAAATATTGGTCACAATCTTTCCCTTCACCTTTTACAAACCTTTTTCATGTGCGTCTTAGGGGTTTGATTAAAACACTAAACAAGACCATCTGTCTGAGGGTGATAAGGGGAGGTTCTTATGGCAGTGATACCTAGTAATTGGTACAGCTGCTTCAGCAATGTAGCACCAAAATTACTACCGTGATCGGTAATAATCTCTTTAGGTATGCCCACCCTGCTGTAAATTTTGGCATGCTCTGCTGCCACTTTTGGGGTTGTGATAGCACGCATTGGAACTGCCTCTGGATATCAAGTGGAATAATCATGTACTACCAAAATGAATTGATTACCATTTTTACTTTTGTCTAAGGGGCCAACCACATCCATTGCAATTCTCTCAAAAGACACATCTATCAAGGGTAGGGGTATCTTGTCTTTTTTTAGTCACTGGGGCCACTTCTGACATTCAGCACAAGAACTGCAATTGGTCTCAACATCTTCATGAATTCCAGACCAGTATAATCTATACAGCAGTCTGGCAAGGGTGCAATCCCCTCGCCAAGTGACCAGCCATAGGACTATCATGTGCTATCTGAAACAACTCAGTTCCATACGTCTTTGGTATGACCAATTGTTCTATCTGTTCCTGCATCTGAGGATTAGCCCAGACTCTGTACAATAACCCATTACATTTTTCAACATTGATTCACCCTGTTCTTGGTTCACCTGCTGCTTAAAATAACCTTGGAGAGAAGTATCATTAGTTTGCTCTGAAACAAAATCATAATCAGTTAGTTTAGTTTCAGTATTTTCATATAGTAATCCCTTATGTCCATCAGTCTTTTGTTGCCACTGTTTTTCAGGTGTCTTCTTTCTTTCCTGGATTTCTGGATCTTGGAGCTGGTCTCAAACTAGTCTGCATCAAAGTCACCAAAAGGAAAAGAGTACCACATCTGCGATTTTCTTTGCCTGTGCTCTTGTTGCCACCACTGCTGAAACTGCAGGTTTTACTTCTTCTGAAATTAACTCAGTAAATCCTGGAAAGTCATTTACAATGATCACAGGTACAGGTAACTTGGGTGCTACCCCCACTTTTATTTGGGGCAACACACCATTAATATTGAGTCACTTGGGTGATGGGATAGTATCAAGTGTCCCCGTGGATGCAGATGACCGCAGTACCAGGTCCTTTGGCACAGTTCTTTCCCAGAACTTCAACATGCACCCGGGTCTGACTGCTTCCTGAATCTGTAAATCCCACAAACTTATCTTCTACCTTTACATCTGTTAAATACTTGCCACAGTCTGCTAAGGACAAGTCTGCTCCAGTGTTCCTCCTTACTTTCATTTATTTATTTATTGAATTATGTTTGACGGGGTGGGCCTGCTGAGATGAATATGACAGTTTGTTGCTCTGCTGGGCCTGTGGTAGAACCTCTAGCTTGATAGCTTGTAAGGCATCCAGCCATCGCTGCTCCTGTTGTTGCATCTCTTCAGTTCTCTGCTATTCGTGTTGCTGTAGTTCTTGTTTTCTGCTTCTCTGTCTCTCTTTGTTGCATAGCTCACCATTTGAAGAAGGCAGACATGCTTTCAGGTTTTGCCCTGTCTGTTCTCCTTATTCCATCACTCGTGCGGCTGTACAGGCTCAGTTTGGACTTTTGTCTCTGCTAGTTTAGCTGCCATTCTTGTGATCTCTCCGGGCTTGCTGTTGCAGGATCCATACCTTTCTTCTATGCTTTCCTGGTACCAGGTCTAGTACCCATGCAAAACTCCTGGCTTAGAGTTTGTAAGTGTAAATCCCTGCTGACACTATCTGTCATTTAGGTAAAGTCAGGAAGCATAGGAAACCAGGAGCAGTTATAAAATTCTCAAGTAAGCGTTATCTTAGTTTCAAAACAATAAAATTACAAAAAAATTGTGCAGGATAGCTTTTATACAGGCATTTCAAAGCAAAGTCCTTCCTCTGAAGGTATCTCTAATTCTAAATTTCAATATCTCTCTCTCTCTCTAGCAAAAGATTATTCTGTTTTTATAGAAGTCTGTCTGGCAATTAATTTCTGCACCCTAGGCTCACTAACAGATGTCCTGTTTCTCACAAAATGTATCAAGAGTTCTTGTCAGTTTCTTTCCTGAGCAGGCCTGCAAAATGAACACTGTATCCCAAGCTGGCCTCCTGCTGACAGTTTGCAGACAAGCCTGAGGGAGGTCAAAGATCAAACTGCATCTCAGGTTAACCCCCTGAATTCTAAATAGTTTTTGGAATCATTTCAACAATACAACTATATACATTTTCAAACCAGAGAACACTGTTTCACATAAACATCCACAGATATTTATAACCACAGACAAGCAAGCGGGAAGAAAAGATGGAAACAGCAAGTGAAGACAGGGAGATAACAGGAGGGGGAGAATTGTGAGACTGTCAGAGTGATCAGTTCCTAGGTTTCACAAGAAAATTTGATTGCATAGTCAGACAGACAAGAGATAGAAAAGGAGAGAACAGAACAGATCCTTGCTTTTAACTCATTCTGCATAACAAATGGCTGGAGTCTTATTCAGTCCTGTCACCTTGGAATTACTTCTGATTTTAGGAGAGTACTATAATTAACTGGATGAGCAGGAAGAAATAGGAACCCCACTGTGGGAATAGTTTTTTTTTTTTTGGGATCCCTCCCTATAGATATGGGCTTTGTGAAGGGGTTTACTTGGGGTTCCATGATGGCTAGAGCCAGCGCTACTGCCAGTAACTTCTGGAGTCAAGTCTTCTGATGTCAGGCGTTGTCTCTGTGAGCCTTTCATATTTCTTTTCAGTATCTTATTATTTTTGTAATAAAAAGACTTTCTTTCCTCTCTCCTTTAAAAAAAAAAAAAGAAACTTGAGGCAGTTGGAGCAGCTGTCTCTACAGTAGTCATGATTGTACTCATTGATAGTCAGATAGCATCTGGCCAAGAAGGTGAGCAGAGGACTGTGCCAGTCATGCGCTGGTTGCAGTCAAACCTATGACCGTAGTGATGGGGGGAGGGTGATTCAGTGCAAGGGGTCCTCAGCGGGTGAGTGAGTGAGTGGGGGGATGGCATTCAGTCAGGGGGTGAGGGGTCTGCTAGACTACCAGGGAAATTATATTATTTTAAAATATGGAAGATTGGTTTTGGGGGGGGAGGGGTTCCGCCAGACTACCAGGGACATAACGGTATCTTCCAACAGGGATATTCAGGGGTGGGAGGACCACTACACACTAGATAATTTTGTCACAAGCCCAGAATGGGCACTAAGGAGCTGCGGCATGGCATGCAGGTGAGCCCATAATGGGCATGCATATGGCCCCATAGTACCTTGCACTGCCAGTGGGCTCATTTGCATGCTAGGGTTGAGTATGGCCCACAGAAACCTTGGCGCTATCTCATTTTGGGCAGCACTATCTACAGTGGGCTTCCCTGTGTGTCATATTCAGCCTTTGGCCGTGGCAGTGCAGTGCATAGTCATCTTGTGCTGTGCAGGCATGGTCCAATATCGAGACAGTTACAGTGCTCCGTTGGAGCATGCTTGTTATCTTAATATTGCTCAGAGACAGTCATACACTATTTGCTGTGTGGAGCTACTGGCTTCGCAGTACTATCATCTTGTAACTTAAAAGTTTTATGTCTTTGGAATTCAATGATTTTTTTTTTGTATATAAAAATGCTATTGAGCTTAGTAGCAAGGATACACATACCAGTTATGACAAACATCCTGGCCGGGATAACCCATTGGAAGTACTGTAGACATAATTCAAATGAGTCATTAACAAGGGCTATCTAATACATCATGTTCTGTCTAGCAGATATGGTATATTTGTGACATCTGCATTGATAATAAGTTTAAATATATGTAATCATTTACAACTCACTCTGTATGTCATGCAATAAGAGTATGGACTTGTAAGCATGGCTGCTAGACAAATCATGCATTTTTGGAGAAAAAGACTTGTGAAAAGTGGCATACACAGCAGCGTGTAAAATGTTTGAATCTTCTAAATTTTGTACATAACAAAATTAAGACTCTTACTATTCTAAGCAGAACCATATGTATGTATATCATGCATTACCTGTTATACATGTGGCCATGACCTCAGTGTTTATTTGCCCAGATATCAAAGCTTCCCTTAGGCCTCATGCACAATTGTAGGCAGCATGCAGCATGCAGAGTATTCAGGAACCTAGATTCTGTTTTTGAGGGATGCAATGACAGTAAGTAGGTGCAAATATACAGGTAGACAGGGATCTTACCTGCATCTACACCCTCCCCCCCTCGCCTATCCAATGTGCCCTATTCAACCTATGACCCAGTAAGGGTAGCGGCCCTATAGCTTGTTTGAAACCCCCATATTTTAACCATGGTTCCCAGTCCTTGTCAGTCTTCTGTCCCTTACTTTCTAACTCTTGCCAGAGTTCTTATGTATGCTTTCATTCTGGAAATGCTAGCCTCCCATTCCGGAATGTTAGGCATCTTCTGGGACCTCCATTTAAGAACATAAGAACATAAGAATTTGCCAGCAGAAGGAGACCTCTTGATCCATCTAGTCTACCCAGAATACCTACCCCCCCTCCTCTTAGACTATTTCCTTTTTTGCACATAGTGCTTATCTCACACAAGTTTGAATTCCCTTACATTTTTTGAGTCTACTACCTCTTGTGGTAGACTATTCCAAGGGTTGCCCACCCTCTCAGAAGAAAAGTACCTCCTGATGCTTCCCCTAAATTTACCTCCTGCCAGTTGTAGATTGTGGCCTCTTGTACGACTCTCTGATTTAATCTGAAACATGTTTTCCTTCATTCCCTTTATATACTTAAACATTTCGATCATGTCCCCCCCTGTCTCTTCTCTGTTCAAGTGAGTACAGCTGTAAGACAGCCAGTCTGGTTTCAAATGGCTCCTGTGCAAACCCTGCACCATCTTTGTAGCCCTTCTCTGTACCTCCTCCAGTCTGTTGATATCCTTCTTTAGGTGGTGGCCTCCAAAACTGGACGCAATATTCCATGTGCGGCCTGACCAGTGATCTGTAGACTGGCATTATCACCTCTCTTTTTCTGCTAGTTATACCCCTTCCGTTGCATCCGAGGATGCAATTTGCTTTCTGCACTACCCTTTAACACTGCTTGCTCATCCTAAGGTCATCTGTAATGATTACGCCAAGATCCTTCTCAACCTGTGTTACTTCAAGCTGGTGTTCTAGCAGCATGTATTCCTTCCTGGGGTTTCTTTTACCCAGTTGCATGACTGTGCATTTTTTGGCATTGAACTTCAATTGACAGTTTTTTGGACCATCCTTCCAGCCTATTCAGATCCTTTTCCATCTTCAAGACTCCCTCTTGGATGTCCACCTGGTTGCAGAGTTTTGTATCATCCACAAACAGGCATACTTTCCCCTCCAGCTCATCAGCGATGTCACTGATGAAAATGTTAAAGAGGATGGAGCCTAATACTGATACCTGTGGCATTACACTGGTCACCTTGCCCTCCCCTGACTGAGCTCCATTAACTAAGACCCTCTATGTCCTATCCTTGAGCCAGTTTGCAATCCAGTTGACTGTCTTCTGACTAAGTCCTGTATTCCGTAGCTTATTTATACGCCTTCTATGGGGTACCGTGTCAAAGGCCTTGCTGAAGTTTAGGTACACTATGTCCACCGCCCCTCCCTGATCCACTGTTCTGGTCACCCAGTCAACAAATTCTATCATGTTTGTTAGGCACGATTTTCCTGCCGTAAATCCATTGTTGCTTGGGGTCAAGCTTTTCAGATTCTTTTAGATGATCCACTGTTCTATCTTTCAGCAGGGTTTCCATAAGTTTGCCTACCACTGAAGTCAGACTGACTGGGCGGTAATTCCTAGACTCTTCCCTGCTTCCACTTTTATGTAAGGGTGATGAACATTTGTCTTCTAGCTTCTATAGCAAATGAGTGTAACATGCCCTGATGTTGTGCATATATATATATATATATATATATATATCCAGCTGGCTTACAGCTCCTAATGCCCAGAGTAGGGTAGAGGCAGTAATAGTATCCCTTATTGTGCGGGAGCTATAGCATATAACTTCCTTCCAAAAGGGTTTGATGAAATGGCATATAATGCGGGTCATTATGCCTGGCACTTGCTGGTATCTCCAACATCTAGCTAAGATTTTGAGCCCCATATGCACCAGCTTTGTTGGGGTTCTGTGCCATCTGGCTAAAATCTTTTTCTGAATTAATTGGTGTCTCGGGTTTGGAGACCCTCTGTGAGCTTGTGTCCAGCATTTATCCCAGTCCTTGTGTCTGTTCCTCAGGAGGACCTTTCTTTCCAGGTTCTGATCAGAAGCACGCATTTGGCATCAGATTTTGATTCAGCAGCCACTGGCCAGGCTAGGTGTTGTACCTCCATCTGGAGTTTCTAAACTTGCTTAATATTCCAGTCAGTTTAATTCCTCCTATCCACCCTGCCTTGGAGTCCTTGTCAGATGTAGTTTGGCAGAGGCCTGCTACTGTGGCAGCTGTCCCCGCCCAAGCAGGCAGAGAGGAAATATGCTGCTCCTATGAATAAGTCAATGTATTTCACTCGGCCTATAGCTGATGCTGTTGTTATTCTTGCAGAGAATGACAAAGTCATAGTCCCCAAAGAGGTCACTGCTCAACCCAATAAACAAGGAGTTGCTCAAAATCGACACCATGGGTAAGTGGGCATGTGCATCGGCTACCCATGGCATGAGGATAGCCAGCTACGAGTCCACAACAAGTCTGCTGAAACACAGCACCATTGATAACTGCACAGGCAAAACACCAACACCAAAACCACACTTCCCAAATGCAGCGCAAAGAAATGATAGTGCAACCCAACTGTCGCACTGAGAAAGTCAACCTCAGGGAGGGTGACAGTCGGCGAGGGCATGATTTACTATTTCCAACTCTGGGGGTGACAATCTGGGGGGTGATTTACAATTTCAGCTCTGGGGAGTAGTAGTGGGGAGGGAGTGCGGTTTATTATTTCCAAATCTGGAAAAGTGATAGTCGGGGGGGGGGGACACGAATGTGCTGTAACACCCCCACTCTCTTGTGTGCGTGTAGCTGTTTTCATGGACGCTATTTCCACAGTGCGCATTTCACTGCGCCGTTATTCCAATGCAGTTTTGACAGTATGCCGCCAAATACCAGGGTAATTTTTCCAGGTATGAATATACCCTCTGGAGTATGCTAAAGTCTCTGACAGAGGCTCTGCCAGATTCAGAGGCTAAACAAGATACACTGCTGACTGCTAAGCAAGGTATTGAATCCAGCAGTCACCAGTTAGAAGCCTCTATGGATGCCTTTGATGCAGCATCTTGCTCTGCGGCTGCGGGCATCTGCATCAACCGGCATTCCTGGCTACGGACTGCTAGCTTCGCCCAGAATGTCCAACAACAGGTTATGAACGTGGCCTTTGAAGCCACCTACCTGTTCAGACAGCAGAGGGAGCAGTCTCTTAAGGCTTTTAATGAAACCAGAATGACTTTTAAGACTTCCAGACCAGTTCCCTTTAACTGCCCTAGAAGCAAGGGATGTATATCTTTAAACAATAAGCAGTCCTTTCATGGCAGAGACACAGGAGCTCAAAATAACAAAAAAATAACCTCCCCAGCATCAAAGGAAAGTGCAGTCAAAGGCACAGGCGCTGAAAAAACTAAGTGCCACTGTCTAAAGCTCCGGTCCCAGTCCTGCCTCAGCTGCCTGAGGCAGACCTCTCCTCTCCAGTAGGGGGCACCTGACTCATTTTTATTGTCAACCAGAGTGACTCACAATGAACAAGTGGATTCTCAGGATTATCTGAGAGGGGTACTCCCTAGATTTCATAACTTCCCCCCACCCCCCAGATTATCTACCCAAAAGGCAACCCTGTTTGTCAGCTCACATGTCAGAGCTTCTGGCGCAGGAGATTGCTGGCCTTCTGAGAAACAGGGCAGTGAAATAGTGCCAGATTCAGAACGTAACACAGGGTTCTACTTCCTAGTGCCAACTAAATCAGAAGGCACATGTTCCATTCTCGACCTCAGAAATCTGAACAAGTTCATGGATCAATTAAAATTCAAAATGACTTCACTTGGCTTTGCTACCCTGCCTAAAGCCTCAAGCTTGGTTAGCATCCCTGGATGTGCAGGACACATACCAGCATATACTAGTGTATGCCAGCCACCACAGATACCTCAGATTTGTTGTTATGGGACTGCATTACCAGTTCATGGTCTACCTTTTGAGCCTTTCTCAGTGACAGGAGTCTTTGCAGTACTCCCAGTGCACCTGAGAATGTTAGGACTCCAAGTCTTCCTGTATATGGACAAGTGGCTAATCTTAAACCCATCCAAACAAGAGACAAACAGGGAGTAGCTACTGCCTCCCATTTCCTGACTTCCATGAGAGTCTTGCTGAAGCTCGAATACTATCAGCTCTAGCCCTCCCAGCAGCTGTTGTTCAAAGGAGCTTTTCTGGACACAACTGGGCCCAGCTTTTCTTTCAGAAAGCAGACTATGAGAAATCCTGCAGATGGGATGCTACATCATGGAGTGCAGAACTGTGCAAGCTCACTCCAATGTGTATCTGGATCTAATAGCTTCCTCAGTGTTCACAGTGTCCTTGGCATGTGTACACAGGAGGACAACTCAGTGGATGATCAGTGCACAATGGCTGCAAGCATCACACCCTCAGAGTCACCTCATCCAAGTGACTAAACCCTGTAAGTTCCCTCATGTGGTGGTCAGTGGGGGACAACCTCCTTCAGGGCTTCCCCTTCTCCTAAACAGAGCCAGAGGTGGTTCTTACCATGGATGCCTCCCTGTTGGAATGGGGAGCTCACTGCCAGGGCTTTCAGAAATAAGGTGTTTGGGACCCATCAGAGACTCATCTCCACATCAATGTGTTGATGATGTCAGCAGTTTTATACTGTCTGAAAGCCTTAGTGGACTTGGTCAGCCACAAAACAGTCCTTTTCCAGACGGACAACAAGTCTATTATGTATTGCATAAACAAACAGGAGGAGCACACTCTTACCCTCTCTGCAGTGAGTTGATGAGAGTATGGGAATGGTGTCAGGAGCAGGGATCTGCTCAATCAGTTTATCTGCCAGGAGTCCAGAACACTCTGGCAGACGAGCTCAGCCGAACACAGGCAGGTCCTCACAGTTGGTCACCAGCTCCAGACATTATGAGATCGCTGTTTGACAAGTGGGATGCCCCCAATTAGAACATTTTTGCATCATCACTCAACATGACTCGATTCTGCTACAGAATTTTAGGGCATGGTGTTTTCTGTCAGGATGCATTCAAACTACCATTGCAAAATCTGTTTAGATATGCATTCCCCCCAGTCCCTCTCATCCAGAGAGTGTTACTCAAGCTGGAGGTACAGGGGCAAGATGATTCTAGTGACCCCTTTGCTAGCATCAGCAGGTATGGTTTCCTCTGTTGAACAGACTTTAGTCAGCAAACCTAGGACTCGCCACTCAGGATGTACCTGCTGACCCAAGGTCAGCTGGTCCATCAACCTCTATTCCCATCATCTTCAGGCCTGGCCCTGAAGAGATAGAAGTGAACAGGTACAAGGTATCTCAGAAGGTCTTTGAAATACTTTTGACTACATGTAAGCCTTCCCCTAGGAAGACATATAGGTACATAGCCAAATGGAAAAGATTTTCCATCTGGTGCTCCAAAACCCACATGGACCCCTTTCAGTATCCACCTAACAAGGTTCCTTAGTACGTAGTGGACCTTTCTGATGCTGGCCTGCAGTATTCCACAGTAAAGGTCCTCTGTGTGCTATTTCAGTATATCACTAGTCCACTGGTACCCTCTACCTAGCACAGCTTCCACTGGTCAAGAGGTTACTCAAAGGCATTTTATACACATGACCTTCCATCAAGAAGCCAGTAGCTCCCTGGGACATCAACCTTGTGTTGGCCATGCTCATTTGCAAGCCCTATGAGCCTATTGTGACATTGTGACTTGAAGTTCCTGGCTTGAAAAAGCAGCATTTCTGGTGACTTTCACCTCTGCACGCAGAGTATTTGAAATCCGTGCTTTAGTTACAGATCCTCTGTATACTATTTTCCATGAAGATAAGGTAGTTCTCCGTACACACTCCCAGTTTCTACTGAAAGCAGTATTGAAGCTCCATCTTGTCCAGACCTTGATAGTGCCTACCTACCTACTTTTCCAGCTTCCAGAGTGAGGGAGGAATGACTTTCACTCACTAGGTATTAAAAGGGTCCTTAGGTTTTATCTGGACAGAACCAAGGACTTCTCAGTTTCTTCAGTTGAGTGGTTCCAGTCCTACCTTGAGGGCAGGTTGCAAGCTGTCCATATTAGAGACTCCCCACCCCCAATAAGCTCAGACGCCCCTAAGGGTCTGTCTTAGGCCAAATTCTTTTCTCCATTTTTCTAAACAATGTCCCCAAAGCCTATTTGATTGTTTCAGTACATATGTATGCAGATGATACGGTTCCCTTTTCTTCTGGCTTCTCTGCCCCTGAACTCATGAACCAACTTCAACTGGATTTTAACAATAACCAGCTTTGGTTCCATGATGATCAGTTATCCCTCAGTGTCAAGAAAACTGTCTCTATGACTTTCGGCACTAGGCAGATACTTGCCAGAGTCCTCACCTTCCATCCTTTTATACCCTTGGTGGTGCAGCTGTTGAAGTTGTTTCCTCCTTCGAGTAACTTGGGGTCTGGCTTGATCACTATTTAAATTTCTGTGTTCATATGGATAGTATCCACAAGAAGCCCCACTGTAAGCTTGGGGTGGTTGTGGACACATGGTTCTACTAACAGACAGCAGCCATGGAGTTTAGTGCATAAAAATACTTTCTTCAGCATTTATCATTTTATTTTCAAAATGATATAAAAGCAACAGTCCAGATATTTACAGAAAAGAAATAGAACATGGTGTTAAATCTTGCACACCAAAAGAAAATACAAATCAAATAATCAGGCAAGTCTTCTTCTGAACTTCCTGCTCTTCTCTGTACATACAATATCTTCAAAAAAATAATTCTTGATGTGTAACCACCACATCTCTCACTCCTTGCTAGTCAGACGATACTGACCAACCTCCAACTTTTCTAACAAATAGCCCCCTTGTGGGAAGGTTTTATAATGTTTTTCTGATGACCTTATCATCATGTGATCTTTCAATTAAGACTAAAAACCTCATTCTACCATTAGGAGAAGGTTCACCATGATGTTTTTTTTTAATAACATGTCACATTCATCCCCGCTGCCTACATAATAAAATTAAATACAAAAAATATAATCTTCCATCGAAAATAACCTTAATTAGTTGCATGGGCATCATTAGGGGTTTTCCTACACTTCTCCCCTATCTGTGACATCACCATATCCCTCCCATATAAACAGCCATTTGCTGGGCTGCCATGCCTATAGAAGGACCTTCCAAAATTAACCAGGGCTACATGCAAGTAAATAACAAAACATTATAAATATATTTTATTTCAATTTAGGACATCTGCAGCCTTCACAGATACAAACAGACTAGGGGTACGCTTCCCATCTATTTTCCCTGCTAAGTAGGAGAGTTCTATTGCTATTGAAACCTGTTTGTAACATTTTA
This sequence comes from Neoceratodus forsteri, assembly GCA_016271365.2. Lineage (NCBI taxonomy): Eukaryota > Metazoa > Chordata > Ceratodontiformes > Ceratodontidae > Neoceratodus > Neoceratodus forsteri. Next base: position 680,351,689 of record CM057454.1, read on the forward strand.
ACAGTGCACATTTTTTTTAATCACTCCGTAGTTTAGGAAGACAGGTCTATTTCTCTTACTTGGTCAGTTCTAAACAGTTTTATACAGTCCAGCACACATTTCCAGCTTACTAGCACTGTTTTCCTGAGGGTATCTATGTTTATCTTGCAACCCAATGGCTTTCCTTTCAGCCGTCGACAACTGTTTCATTTCAGCTTTCAAACAAGGCTTTTCTCTTTTAATGCTTCTGTGCATATAAATATCATTTTTCAGCAAGTCTCACCACAGGACTTCACTTTAAGCCTGTATAAACATATTACCATCCATTTTTAACTTTGTTTTGCTGATTTTACCATTTATTGAGCTGCTCACATCTTGCACTAGCGAGCGGCTGCAATTCAATAGCGCTGCAGATGCTAGCAACAAGGACTCTCTCCCTCCTTTCATTCATAAGAAGGCAACTATTAAACCATTTTTTTGACTTGGGAGAGTATACTTAATGGGCAGAGAGCTTGAAACTCAGATAAGAATCTCTAAAGAGAGTACAGGGCAAGTAAATGTCAGGTTGGCCACCCTGACATGAAAGGTAAAATAGATAAAGAAACAGAGTTTAGGAGAGAGAACAGAGTGAAAAGAAAATTGTATATTAAATATATTGTATATAAGTAATAGTAAATGGAGTCCACTCTGAAGATAGGGGGTTACTATGGGGTACCTTGAGGGTTCAATATTAGGACCGGTCCTCTTCAATGTCTTTATAAGCGACATTGCAGAGGGACTGGAAGAAAAGTATGTCTCTTTGCAGATGACACAAAGATCTGCAACAGAGTTGATGCACAAGGTGGGGTGGAAAGGATGAGAAGGGACTTGGCAAGGTTAGAGGAATGGTCAAATGTATGGCAGCTTAGATTCAATGCTAAGAAGTGCAAGGTAATGCATCTGGGAAACAAAAACCCAGGGGAAGAGTACACAATGGGGGGTGAGATACTAACAACAACAAAAATGGAAAGGGACCTGGGGTAGTCATATCAGATGACCTAAAGGTGGGCAAGCAATGTGAGAGGGCAGCAAGGGAGGGCTGGGGATACTGGGATGCATGGAGAGGCATCACCAGTAGAAAACAGGAAGTTATTATCCTCTGTACAGACAGTTGGTGAGACCCCATCTGGAGTACTGTGTGCAGTTCTGGAGACCCACTCTCCATAAGGACATAGACAGGATGGAGGCTGTCCAGAGGAGGGCAACTAAAATGGTACAGGGTCTGCACGGAAGACATATGAAGAGAGACTTAAGGAGCTGAATATATAGCCTCGAGGAAAGGAGGAGAGGGGGACATGATAGAAACTTTCAAGTATCTCAAGGGAATCAACAAAGTCCAAGAGGGTAGCATCTTTCAAAAAGAGGTGTGCAAGAACAAGGGGGCACAATTTGAAGATAGAAGGGGCGGCTCAGAGGTAATTTAAGGAAGTATTTTTTCACAGAGAGGGTTGTGGATGCATGGAACGGCCTTCCGGAGGAGGTTGTGGAGTCAAAAACAGTGGTGGAATTCAAGCATGCATGGGACAGTCATAAAGCAATTCTAGGGGGTGGGGGTAGGAAGAAGTAGGCTGCTGGTTAACTAGGATCTGCAGCTTATCCATTAAGTAGGGAAATGGGCAGACTGGGTGGGCCAAGCGGTCCTTATCTGCCGTCAAAATCTATGTTTCTATGTATTCTGAGTTCTATGGTGATTTTATATGTCATCCTGCCACATTCCTCCCCATTCAAGAAGGCAACATCATAGCGTTTTCTAACCCTAACCCTTTGGAAGGGTTGGAACTTCTGCTCACCCTCACTAGACGTTCCCCTCAGGGACCCTTATTAAAGATTGGAAAAGATTACTTAAGAATATAATAATCCAATCAATTCCCTGAGATGTATATCATAACTGGTACATACATATCTCCGTTTTTAAAAAGCAATCGCTGTGAACATTGAATCAGCATTTTCTCCCATTGTAACATTTTTGTCTGCTCTGAACCTTGACAAAAAGTCTGCATTCTTATGCTGGGTTCCTGCCCTATGGCTGACTGAGAATTTGAATGGCTGCAAAGACAAATACCATCTCATGATTCTCATGTTTTTGTCCTTCATAAGGTTTAGCCAGCACAGGAGGTTGTGGTCAGTAACTATGGTGAATTCATTACCCCAAAGATATTATTTTAAGGCTTCAATGGCCCATTTCATGGAGACATTCTTTCTCAACCATAAAATACCTCTTTTCCCTCTCGTGTAGCTTTCTACTTAAATAAAGGATACGATGTTCTCCTTTCTTGTCATGTTGGGTTAGGACTGCACCAATGCCTGTGTCAGAGGTGTCTGTTTGAACCTCAAACAGTTTGGAAAAATCAGGGCAGTGTAACACTGGAGCAGAACACAAGATTGCTTTTATTTTCCTAAAAGCAGTTTCACAAGCAGGTGTCCATTTAACTTTTATTGAGTAACAGTTTTTAGTAAGGTCTGTCAAAGGTGTAGCAATAGTAGAAAATCAGGAATGAACCTGCGGTTGTAACTGGCTAGGCCTAAAAATGATCGTACATGTTTCTTTGTACATGGGACTGGACAATTAGCCACAGCTTCAACCTTGCTGACTTCAGGTTTCATAACACCATTACCGATAATGAAACCTAGGTGACGCATTTCAGTTTTTACTAAGGCACACTTGGCCAGGGGTTAATAGTCAATCCAGCATCTTTAAGGCTCTGGACAACCGCACTTAGATGAATCAAATGGGTATCCCAGTCTGGACTGTAGATTACCACATCGTCCAGATAGGTAGCACTATAGGATTTATGGGGTTGTAATACTTGGTCCATATACCTTTGAAAAGTAGCAGGAGCTCCATGTAATCCAAATGGCATTGTCATAAAATGGTACAATCCAAGTGGTGTACAGAAAGCTGTTAATTCCTGGGCCTCGGTTGCCAATGGGATCTGCCAGTACCCTTTTGTTAAATCTAGGGTACTGATGTACTGTGCAGATCCGATATGGGCCAACAGATCATCGAACCGGGGCATAGGGCAACCATCAAAGTCAGAGATGGCATTGATACGTCTAAAGTCCAGGCATAACCTAACTCCACCTTCTTATTTATTCACCACCACCAATGGTGAAGACCATGGGCTGCGTGATGGGACAATTACCTTAGTTTGTTCCATTCTTTTCACTTCCTCTATCACCTCCTGCCTAACCTTTTCTGGCAGCCTATATGGTTTCTGGTGTATAGGTCTGGTCTGGGTAGTCCTAACCTCATGCATCACCCCCTTCACTCGACCTGGTAGTTTGGTAAAAGTATACTGGTAGTATGTTAGAAGATGATCAATCTCTTGACGTTGGGCTAGTGTCAAATCAGCATTGATGTGTATGGGTAGCTCTTCACTATGGGGATCCAGACGCTCATAGGCTATGTCTAGCTCTGATTGATCTTGTTCTGGCTGAATGTAACAAACCAACTCAGGCTTAGGTTTCTCTACCCATTTTCTCAATAGATTGGTGTGGTAAATACGCTTCAGGGGTCTATGTCCGGGCATTTCTACTTTAGAATACACACCATCAGCCTGGCGAATCACCTTATACGGTCCTTGCCACCTCATCAATAATTTGTTCTCTGTAGTAGGCAAACAACAATACCTTATCCCTGGTTCAAACTGCTTGTTTTAAGCCCCACATCATACCTTTCCTTTTGGTTTTGTTGTTTGTTTTCCACATTTTCATGGCCACCGTTACATATTTTATCAACCTTTCCCTTAGTGATTTCATGTAATTGACAATGTTTGTACACCCCCACACTTTTCTCAACTTCCCAGTGCTCTTTGACCACATCTAGTGGTCCTCTTGGATTATGCCCAAATAACAAAGTGAATGGTGAAAATCCAGTGGTCGCCTGGGGTACCTCCTTATGAGCGAACAAGAGGTAGGGGAGAAATTTGTCCCAGTCTCTACCCTCCTCATGTACATACCTTTGGAGCATTTTCTTTATTGTCTTATTAAAGCGCTACACTAACCCATCTGTCTGTGGATGAAAATGTGAGGTTCTGAGTGCTGTTACCCCCAATAATCTATACAGTTCTTGTAACATCACGGAAGTGAAATTACTGCCACAGTCTGTTAAGATTTCTCTAGGAATCCCCATCCTACTAAAGACTTCGGCCAGTTCTTCGACCACTCGAGGAGCTGTTACTGTTCTCATAGGGATAGCCTCAAGGTACCTAGTAGAATAATCACAGAGTACTAAAATGTACTGATTTCCTTTAGAACTTTTCAGTAGAGGCCCCACTACATCCATTGCTACCCGATCAAAAGGGTCGTGACACAGGGTATAGGCTGCAAAGGTACTTGATCTCTTTTCCCTCCTTGTGCTACTAATTGACATTTGGCACATGCTCTACAATATGCAGCAACATCCTAGTGTATCCCTGGCCAACAAAACCTAGACAGGATGCGTTGAACTGTTTTATCCCTTCCCTCATGACCTGCCATTGGTATATCATGAGCTAGGTACATGATTTGCTCTCTATACTTTCGGGGTACCATTAGTTGTTCAATTTCTAACCCACTTTGCATATCAACAGACATCCTATACAAAATGTCATTCTTTTGGAAAAAGTAAGATTGTCCTAGTTGCTTTACTTGATGAACCTGCAAAAATAAAGGTTTTAAAGAGTCATCAGACAGTTGTTCTTCATAAATACTATCACAGGACAGTTCTGGAATCAGATTTAAAGTTCCTTCTGGATTCTGTTCCTTCCATGCCTGTTTCTCCTTTCTCTTAGTGTTCCTTGATTTTTTTAATTTTCCCTTTTGCTTTGAAATACTCCTCTTGGAAGGAAAATAGTGTCTAACTGGGCTTTTGCTTGAGAACTTACCATTTTACTGATTCTACAAAGTCTGATGTTTATTCATCAAAGCTGAAAATGCAGGGAAATCTTGCGCAATGATGGCAGGAACTGGCAACCTGGGTACTAAACCCACTAGCACGGTAAACTAGTGTTGTTTACTGTCAATTCCAGGCTTGGCTGTCTGGTATTGATGGATATCCCCATGAACACATTTAACAGTTGTATCCTGCTGAGTCACTATACAATCAGGGACCAAGTCAGTTCTTACCAACGTCTGTCTGCTCCTGGAGTCTAGTAATCCCAAGTTTGCTGATCCTGTATACCCACTGACTCACAGAGCTAATATTAGCTAAAAGCAAGATGTGATGGCTCTTGTCTTTTGTTAGGGCAGTTTCTAACAATGTGTCCCTTCCCAAGGCAACCATGGCATATAAGTTCAGAGTAAGGGATTCTACCTCCTCTGTCCCTTCTTGTATATTATGACTGCCTCTGATTCTGGCTATTTGAGAAGAAAAGGTCTTACGAGTTGCAGGTACTCCTGGATTATCATGTTGTCCTCTGGATCATGTAGTCCTGGCTGCTAGATAATCTTCCACTAATTATCTTCAGCGGTTTCAGGCTTATGCTCCTTTACCCAGAGTTGTACATCAAGAGCTAACACTTGGATAAACTGTTCAGTAGTAATGAGGTCCATGATTTGATCAATAGTCTTGGTTGCTGGTTAAAGCCATTTAGTACAATAGTCCTTGAGTCTTGCATATGTCACCCTAGGTGTATCATAATTCAGCATCTTCTGTGATCAAAATCTCTGTCGATGTCTCTGTGTTGATATTATACCAGCGCAAGATCTCTTCTTTTACGCTGGTGTAGTTGGCTGCATCAGTCGTACTCAATTGGCTATATACCAGCTGAGCCCTCCCAGACAAGTAGGGTACCAGTCTTATTACCCACTGATCTGGGGCCAATTACAAGTCTGAGTCACCCTGTCAAAGACAGTGAGATATGCCTTGATATCATCACTCTCCATCAGTTTAGTCAATGTTATATCTTTTGGTACTGCTCTTCCGCTTGTCCTAGCATCATCTCCTGGATAGCTTTCAGGGTATTATTCCATTTCTGGTCCTGTCATCTCCGTTCCTCCACTTGGATGCTTTGGTCCTCATCCCTCTGTCTTGGCCTTCCTCCCTCTGGTTCTCCATATCAATTTGGCGCATACAAAGCCATTTCAACAATTCATTTGGGTCATCAGGTGCTGGAGGTACCTGTCTCGCTTGTGGCTTAGGTGCAGCAGCTACCACTTCCTCTTCATCCTCTGCCTTCTGCATCTTTGGTCTTGTCCCAGAGCCCAATCCTGGCAACAAAGGCTCTCCTGTTTTCTCTCTCACAGACCTCGTGAGATGTAATGCTCTTGATTCTGGCTGTTTACGCTCTTGCATCTGTTAGGGTGCTTTGGATGCAACACCCCCTGTTACGGCCCCCAGGCAACCTCGACGCACCAGGTTAGAATAGATCCCACTTCTCACACCAATGTGGACATGTGGGTTCTACTAGCAGACACCAGTCATAGAGTTTAGTGCATAAAAAATGTTTTTTTCAGCATTTATCATTTTATTTTCAAAAAATGATATAAAACAACAGTCCAGATGTTTACAGAAAAGAAAAGAACACAGTGTTAAATCTTGCACACCAAAAGAAAAATCGAAATCAAATAATCAGGCAAGTCTTCTTCTAAACTTCCTGCTCTTCTCTGTACATGCAATATCTTCAAAAAAAAAAAATCTTTGATGTGTAACCACTCACACCTCCTCACTCCTTGCTAGTCAGAAGATACTGACCGACCTCCAACTTCTAACAAATAGCACCCTTGTGGGAAAGTTTTATAGTGTTTTTCTGATGAGCTCATCATCATGTGACCTTTCAGTTAAGACTAAAAACCTCATTCTGCCATTAGGAGAAGGTTCACCATGATAGGTTTTTTTTTTTTAACAACACGTCACATTCATCCCTGCTACCTACATAACAAAATGAAATACAAAAAAATATTTTCTTTAATTGAAAATAACCTTAATTATGTGATGTGCATGGGCATCATCAGGGGTTTTCCTAAGCTCCCACCCATCTGTGACATCACCATATCCCTCCCATATAAACAGCCATTTGCTGGGCTGCCATGCCTACAGAAGGACCTTCCAAAATTAACTGGGGATACATGCAGGTAAATAACAAAACATTATAAATATATTTTATTTCAATTTGGGAAATCTGCAGCCTTCACAGATACAAACAGACTAGGTGCGCGCTCCCCATCTATTTACCCTGCTAAGTTGAAGAGTTCTATTGCTATTGAAACCTGTTTGTAGCATTTTAACAGTGCACATTTTTTAATCACTCCATATTTTAGGAAGACAGGTCTATTTCTCTTACTTGGTCAGTTCTAAACAGTTGTATACAGCCTAGCACATTTCCAGCTTACTAGCAATGTTTTCCTTGGGGTGTCTATATTTATCTTGCAACCCGATGGCTTTCCTTCCAGCCATCGGCAACTATTTCATTTCAGCTGTCAAACAAGGCTTTTTTTTCTTTTACTGCGTCTGTGCTTATGAATATCATTTTTCAGCAAGCCTCACCACAGGACTTCATTTTAAGCCTGTATAAATGTATTCCCATCCATTTTTATGTTTGCTTGCACGCATGTGCAAGAAACATAATGCCATCATCCGAGTTTTCCAGAGGTGTGTCAGCCTCTTCCAGTTCAGTCAGTGTGTTTTGCAGGTGCGGTGGCAGTCTCAATCACTGCTCCAGCTGTCTATGACAGCTGAAAATGCAGTGGCATACAGTTGAAAGGAGGCTCCACTTCAGTGAGCAGAGCTCCCCCGCTAACAGCATGCCATATGCGTGCTGGCGAGCTTCCCCACGCACATACTGTATGGCAGATGGGGGTGCCCAATCCCGCCGGCTGCATGCCCCCCTGCTCCAGGTGTGCCACGCTGGGAGCCCACCCCAGCGTGGCAACATGTTTTATGGCCGACGGGGTGCCCAATCCCCATCGGCTGCACGCCTCCAAAGCATCCAGGTGCTATGCTGGGAGCCCACCCCAGCGTGGCAAATTGATGTTATGGCCGACGGGGGTGCCCAATCCCCCATCGGCTCCAGCCCCCCCCAACAGCCTTCCAGCTGCCACGCTGGGAGCCCACCCCAGCGTGGCAAACGTCCCTCGTAGTCTTCTTCCCTCGTAGTCCATAGATTACCTCCATAGATATAACCTTCTGTCAAGCTCACAGCATGGTTTCCGCAAAGGACACAGCACCTCTACCGCCCTCCTCAAACTCACCAATGATATATATGCCGCCATGGACTCCGGTCTCCTAACAGGTGCAGTCTTCATTGACCTAACTAAGGCATTTGACCTGGTCAACCACTCTATTCTTCTAACTAAACTACGCTCCCTGGGCTTCACCACCGACACCATGGCCTGGTTTGCAAGCTACCTGTCCGACAGAAAGCAAGCGGTAGTGTTTAACTCTGCCATATCAGACCTTTCCTCCATTAACGTTGGAGTGCCCCAGGGCTCTATCCTTGGGCCCCTACTCTTTTCTGTCTTTATTAATGACATTCCACTCCTTGCAGATAATTGTTCATCTCTGCTTTATGCTGACGATCTAGTTATTTATCACAGTGCCAAAACTGTTGCAGACTTAACCCATCCTCTTGCTGTTGCTTTTGCTAATATTCAGTCCTGGCTCACCCATAACCAACATCCTCAACTCCAGTAAAACTTACTCTATGCTCTTCGGCTCCACTGCCAGACTTAAAGCGACTCAAAATGCACTAACTATCCCCTGCATAGACGGATCTTCCCTGATTAGCACAAACTCCTTTAAATACCTTGGTGTCACTCTAGACCCATCCCTCGACTTTGACCTACACATTACAATCACCTGCAAATCAGTTAATGCCAAGATAGGTAGTGCCTACCGAACTAGATATGCCCTTACCCCATCTGCCAGACTTGCTGTGGCGCAAGGCTTTCTCCTCCCTGCACTTGCTTATAGCTCAGTCACCTACCTCTTTGCCTCCAAATCATCCCTCCACAAATGGGACACAACCTACAACAGCATCTGCCGCTATGCTTCAGCATCTCCACGCTCAAGCATCATTGCCAGCTCTATAGTGACCTAAAATGGCCATGCCCCTCTGCCCATAGACTCCAGGCCTTGGCTCACTAATTGACAACATTGTCAGGTCTGGCCTCCCATAATCCCTTTCCTCCCTACTGGATGCTCAGCCTTTCTCTTGGCCTGCATTCAACCGACCAAGCTCTCTTTCACATACCTATGCATAGAACCAATATGGGTGCAGCGCCTTTTTCCAATGTTGCTCCCAAATACTGGAATTCCATACCCCAAACTATTCGACAAACAGCCTCCCATGCCACCTTTTAAGTCACTACACAAAGAACGCCTACGCTTTACCAACCCCTGCACCTGCTACAATCCACCTTAGCTACACTCTCCTTCCTTGTTGCTCTGTTTCACTCATCCCATTCCCTCCCTCCCTCTCTCTGCTCTCTCGCATTTCTTTTATTACTTGATATCTTGTCTCTCTGAATGCCTGCTATTGCTAGCAATATGTCCCACCTAACGTTATTTTGAGATTCCCTGTACTACTGTGCTGTATTCTCATCACACTGTTGTAAATATATTTGTATTTGTATTTGTTGTCAAAATTAACTCTGTACTGTACTACTTTTATGTGCTGCGTCACATACACAGTCTTGTATATCTAAAATGTACTCTCCCAGGTCGTGCCTGAAAATAGGCATCTTTGTGCCTAGTGCACTTACCCGGTTACCAAAAACAAATAAATAATAAATAATAATAGTCTTAGAGAAAAAAAAAAACATGTAATACAAAACTGTCCTGGCGCTTCTCCCTGCCCCTCCACAACCCGCACCCACCACTCGCACCCTGCCTCCCACACCCCCACCCCATGCACCTCTGGAGCTCGGGCGCGACGATCTTCAGTGGACCGGGAACATCGCCTGCACTCTTCAAAGCGACCGCTGAACTGAGAAAATGCCGGTAAGCTGAATAATGGATAGATAGGGTTTTTCAACTTTGTTGCATATCTCAGGCATTTTAGAATTTTGGGCCCAAATTTTCAACATGGGGTTTTGGGACCCCTTCTCATGAATGCTGTCACTGTCATGGCGTTATTCGGGCCGAAGGTGATTTGCAGCCACTGCGGCAAATCACCTTTCTGAATGATTACGAAACGACACTGCCAGTGTTCCTAAGGTGGGCTCTCAAAAGTCTATTTTGAAAATTTGGTGGAGAAAAATTCATAAAATGACTGTTTCTACGGCGTGCATGCACAGTTCCTCACGCGGCTCATAAGTTTCATGAAATATATTTTCACTCCAGATTTTCAACATTGCCATTTTACCACACCTCCTTATGAGCAGTATAGCTGTCATTTTCACATCTCACCCAAAGCGTGTTACCACCCATGTAGTGCACAATGGGCGCGTCGGTGTGTGAAATCAATGTATGGGACACAATAAGAAAATCACAGTGACACTGTTCATGAGCAGAGGTCTTAAAATGGCTATGTTGAAATTTGGTGAAAAAAATTCCTAAAAATGACTGTTTATGACGTGCGTTGCAGAGTTCCACGACGCTTGTAAGTTCGCATTTTCAATATTTTCACTCCAGATTTTCAACATTGCCATTTTACCACACCTCCTTATGAGCAGTACAGTTGTCTTTTTCTGATCTAGCCCTAGCGTGTTTATGCCCATGTATTGCACAATGGGCGCGATCGTTGCGAAATCAATGTATGGGACGCGTTAAAAAAAAAATCACAGTCACACTGGTCATGAGCAGAAGTGTTAAAATGGCTATGTTGAAAATTTGGTGGAAAAAATTCCCAAAATGACTGTTTTAGGAAAGCACGTTGTGCAGTTCCTCGCATGCTGGCAAGTTTGCGAATTTGTAATATTGCACCAGATTTTCAACAGTGCCATTTTAGCACTTTCTTATGAGCAGTACAGCTACCATTTTTCACATCTAAGCCCAAAATGTGTTTCCGCACATGTAGCGCACAATGGTACCAGTCGATTGTCGAAAACAATGTTTGGGACAGATTAAAGAAAATCACAGCGTCACTGGTCATGAGCAGAGGTCTTAAAATGGCTATGTTGAAAATTTGTGCAAAACTCCATAAAGCGACTGTGTTCGAGTGAGCATTGTGCAGTTTCCACGCACCTCATAAGTTCATGAATTTGTAATATTTTCAGTCCAGATTTTCACCAGTGGCATTTTTCCACACCTCCTTATGAACAGTACAGCTGTCATTTTCCACAACATGGCGAAATGTGTTTTCACACTTTCAGCACAGAAATGCGTGGTCGCTGTGGGAAATCATTGTTGGGACAGATAAAGAAAATCACACTGACACTGTTCATGATCGGAGGTCCCAAAATGCCTGTGTTAACAATCTGCTGTAAAAAATCCCCAAACTAGTTACATTACGGGTGTCGTTGCACAGTTTCTCATGCTATGGTGACTTCACCAGTTTTTATGATTTTCTCTGCAGATTTTCAACAATGCCAGTTTTACACCTCCCATGACACTTGTCAGTGTCTGCGAAATGAGAGTGTGGTGAAATATGGCGTGGTCGTTATGCCTGACAACCCAAGGCACCCCAATGCCTGTCACTCTCTGCAGGGTGGTGGTGGGGTTGGCTTCAGTTCAATACTTCGCTGCCATTCCTATTATGCAGCTCTGTAACTTCTACACTACCAGTGCCAATGCCAGCAAGCAAACATTCGGCATTGACAAATGCTTGTTAACTTTGTTTTGCTGATTTTACCATTTATTGAGCTGCTCACATCTTGCACTAGTGAGCAGCTGCAATTCAATAGCGCTGCAGACACTAGCAACAAGGACTCTCCCCCTCCTTTCATTCATAAGAGGGCAACTATTAAACCATTTGTTTTGGCTTGGGAGAGTATACTAAATGGGCAGAGAGCTTGAAACTCAGATAAGAATCTCTAAAGGGATAGTACAGGGCAAGTAAATGTTGTGTTGGCCACCCTGACATGAAAGGTAAAGACAGATAAAGAATCAGAGTTTAGGGAGAGAGAACAGAGTGAAAAGAACATTGTATTCTGAGTTCTATGGTGATTTTATATCTCATCCTGCCACAGTGGCATACAGAAATAAGAGAAGTATTCCACTTCTTGCATGCAGAGAAAGCCTCATTAAGATGATTCTGCCTATTTCTGACTATGGAGACTGTTTATAGTGCTGCTTCTACGTCTACTTTAGCTAGACTTGACCCTTTCTTTCACTCCTGTCAATTTGCCATTGATAAACCCTTGCATACTCATCATTGTACCTTTTATTCTTAGAAACATAGACACATAGACAGTGACAGCAGAAAAAGACCAGAAGTCCATCTAGTCTACCTAATTTCCCTATAATCCCTAAACCTACTATTCTTCCAGGGAACTAACCCATCCTTTCTCCATTCTCCCACGTGGTCCTATCATCCCAGGCAACCACTATTACCTTCATTCTGTTCCAGTCCTGCATGAATCCTCTGACTGTTTCGCACCACCACTTACCCGGCAGACTGTTCCAAGGCTCCACCACCACCACCACCATTTCCATAAAGTAGTATTTCTTCACATCCCTCCTGAACTTCCCTCCTGTCAATTTCCACTTGTGTCCATGTGACAGTGAGTTGGTATTCTGGCTAAATAGATCTTACTTCGAGGCGCTTGCAGTAGGTAGTGACTTGAGGACTGTGCCCCATGGCGTCAGGACCACGGAAACTTTATCAGTGTCTGATGGGAACCACCCACTGACATCAGCGTGACACTATATAGTGAGCAGTCCGCACGCCCGCCTTCCAGGTCTTTCCCGCCATTGACTTGAGCACATTGGACCTCGCAGAGATTGTCACTGCATTTCGACCACCTTTTCTATCAGATGAATATCCTTTTTGCCTTTATTTAGTGCTGTACTCTTATTTTGTGCATGTCTTCGCTGTCTTCCACTGAGTCGCATAAAAATAAGTGTGGTTTGTTTTTCATTCTCTCTGCCTCTTCTGCTTAGGCCCAGAGCACAAGGTCGAAGATTGTGAGGCCTTTTCCAGCTTCAGCCAGGCCACATGGAAGCATCACCAGCAGGCCCTCGAGGTCCATTTACTAACATACTAACATACTAAAATGCCAGCTGAACAGGCCAAATGGTCTTTCATGTCTGCTTGTTTTGTCAGCCCCCACCCTGGGAGCTGATCTTGCTGCCCCCCTCATCCTCTCTGGGTTCTCCCTTCCCAGTCCTGGATATTCCCACTGCACATGACTTTGCATCCTGAACCCTTCCCCTGTACCTGTCCAACCCCCTCTTGAACCCCTCCACTGTCTCTGCCTCCACCAGCCCCTGGGCAGCGCATTCCATGGCTCCACCACCCTCTCAGTGAAGTAGCACTCGTCCTTTCTCTCCTGAATCTCCCCCTTCAGCTTTCACCCATGCCTCTAGTTGCCCCCTTCCTTCCTTCGGAGCACCTTGACTGCTTCTCCCCTATTTAACCCCTTCATGTACTTGAAGACCTCTATCATGTTCCCCCCGGTCCCTTCTCTCTTCCAATGTGTACATATTTAGCTCTTTGAGCCTCTCGTCATAGGTCCTGTCCCCCAAGCCCCAGATCATTTTGGTTGTCCTCCTCTGGACCCTCTCCAGGAGTTCAATGTCCCTCTTTAAGTGTGGTCTCCAAAACTGCATGCAGTACTCGAAGTGCGGTCACACCAAGCAGTTATACAGGGGGAGTATCACTTCCCTCCTTCTGGAGGTGATCCCCCTAGCAATGCATCCCAGCATCCTGTTGGCCTTGGCCGCTGCCCTCCTACAAGTCTCAGAGTTGTTCATCTTGACATCCACCACCACCCCCAGGTCCCTCTCAGCCATTGAGACTTGTAGCATCCCCCCACCCAGGGTGTACTCTTGGCCCAGGTTTCTGGGTCCCAGATGCAGTACCTTGCATTTCCCTGCATTAAACCTCATTTATTGAAACAAAAATGGTCACAATGGAAAAAGAGCTCCAGAAACTCAGAAGAGTTCCTCCTGTCCCACAGACTCCCATAAGCATAAGAAAAAGAGGGATAAAAGAAGCACGAGACCAGGACAAGTCTCCTCTCACCCACGGCCACCCTCGGGTGATTAGCGGTCCTCTTCCTCTGGAAAGTCTGCTGCTGCCTCCAAGCCTGCCCTGTCTTCCTAGGAGCAGCCATTGGATCCCCGCCAGCACTTGTTACAGTGTTACTAGAGGTCTGAGCAGCTGGCAGGGCCAGTAAGCCACTTGTTGCGTCCTCAGACAAGAGCCTGGCCAAGGCTGTGAAGTTGGGCTCTGGAGTCTCCAGCACCTGCCCAGCCACAGTCGATAAGCTGGTCGTGCCGGGGTACTCAGCGTCCACCCGACCGATCAGCTCACGTTGGGATCTAGCAAGGGCCCCAACAATGCCCAGTTGCTGGATTTATCACAGCTTACTCCAGTTGTGTCTCCCCAGCAGGTCACCCTCTCCTCTCCTCTCCTCTGGAAGAGCCTCCTCCGCCCTCCTCAGATCATCAGGGTGTGGAGGACTGGGGTCCTCTGTCAGGTGACACCTTCCCTAGTTCACTTCCTGGATCTGACGTCAGATCTCCCAGGTAACCCTCTGGGCCCATCCCCACTGGATCCTCTTGCAGGGACGCCAGCATCGATGCCGGGCCTGCCCCCCTCCGGTCCGCATCTGACCCAGTTTTCCCAGGTCCCTCGGGGCCAGGTTTCAGAGCTCCTCAGGGTCCTCCTTTGGGTCTCACAGCACCTCTGTCGGGCTCCCTATCTGGTTACCCTCTATCAGGTCACCCGATGCCACATTATCCACCAACCTACATTCCTCCAGGCTACCTCCGTCAGGCTGTCAGATGCCAGGGTATTTGCCCACTTACTCTTTACCAGGTTACTGGCACTCTGTGTCATCGCCGGAGCCACCCGTCAACAGGTTCTCTCTGGGATATCCACTGGCCTACCAGCCCTTCCATCCCCTCTGCCTTCTCCTCAGCCTCAGGCGGACTCCGGCTATCCTTCAGTCCTGATGGTCGGAGATCAAGGCTCAGCTCATTTCGAGCTGGATGCCGCCGCCTCGGAGGAATGCTACACAGGTTCTGTCAGGCCAGATGCCTAGGTCTACTCTTACGCTGGACACTCGTCAGCCGATGTCGGGCCTGATGAAAGAGCCTTCAGCTTGCCTGACAACAGACAAAGCTCATCCTGGCTCTCGGAAAGCTTCTTGTCCTGACGTCCGGTCTTCGGAGTCCTCGGATCTGTCTCGGATTCCGACTCCTCTTCCTCTGCGGTATCAGGGTTTGGAACTCCTCCCATAGAGGAGCCTAGGCCTAAAGAGTCCCCTAAATGCCCACCCGAGGTCCCTTCTTTTGCAGACCTCCTGAAAAAGATTGCGGAGGTTCAATCGAGTCCGATGCTCAGGATCTTAAGCGCCAAAGACTGGCTGAGCACTTGGACATCCAGGAGGCAGCACCTGTCCTTACACCCCTGTGGTTAGAGCCACATGAAGACTTGACCTCTGCCATCTGGATGATGCCTTCTTCAATACCGGCAGTAGCCAAAAAGGCTGACCGGAAGTACAGAACACCAGAAGGTAAAGACCACCTTAGTGTTCACCCTATGGTGGACTCTGTAGTCATTACAGCAGCTCACGACAGATCCACTAAGCTGAGACACACAAGCACCTCTCTTAAGGAGTCGAGGCAGCTGGATCAATTTTGGAGGAAATTCTGTTCTACCTCCACTTTGGCCATGCATGCCCTAAACTATGTGGTGCACATGCTGGTTTACCAGAAGCCTCTTTTCAGTCATCTGGAACTGGTCATTGAGGTTATGCCAGACTCAGAGTCCAAAACTATCTTGGCTGACACCATTAGGTCAGCCAAGGTTGCCTGTCAGCATTCACTGAGGGCCACGTATGACGCTGTGGACTCTTCAGCTAGGGCACCGCCTCGGCGGTTAGTCTCAGGAGGTATTTCTGGCTAAGGGTATCTGGTTTGGTGCCTGACGTTCAGGCAGCCATACAAGATGCTCCTTTTAGGGGCCCTGTGCTCTTCGGAGGCGACACCCAAGACATTATCACCAGCCTTCAGGATAAGGGCAAGGCCTTAAGGTCAGTCCACACCATGTACCACCCTAGATTTAAGGCCAAGCAGCCTTTTCATCGCCAGGCTAAGCAGCAGATGAAACCACAGCAGGCGGCCAGATGTCAGACAAAACACGGGCACTATCAGCAGCGGCGCCCTCCCTCCAAAGCTCAAAGGGCCTCCGGCGTGACTCTCCCCAGCCCTCCCTCCATCTCTTGAATCGTGGTCCATCCCCTCCTCCCCTTCCCTCAGAGGGGATGGTGGGCAGAAGGTTCACCTGTTACTTGCCGGGGTCAGAAGCAGTCACCACAGATGTGTGGGTCCTTCAGTTGGTAAGTCAAAGCCACACATTAGAACTCCTGGAGACACCTCCAAACAGGCCCCCAGGGGTGTCCCACTACCCAAAGGCACACATCCCCCCTAATAAGGGAGGAAATTAAGGCTCTTCTGTGAAAGCAAGCCATTGAGCCTATCCCTGCAAACCAGGTAGGGAAGGGATATTATTCTCACTTCTTCCTGGTTCCAAACAAAACAGGAGATCTGCATCCAATTCTGGACCTCAGCACTGTAAACCAATACATTCAGTACAAGCGGTTTCAAATGCTGACTCTCTCAGGTCTGCTGGCCCTCCTGCACAAGGGACAGTGGCTTTGCGCTCTGGACATGCAGGATGCTTACCTGCATATCCCGGTGTTTCCAGCCCACCACCACTACCTCAGGTTATCCTTCCAGGGGGAGCATTCCAGTTCAGGGCCCTCCCCTTTGGACTGTCCTTGGCACCTCGGGTTTTCACCAAGTTTTCACCAAGTGCCTGGTGGTGGTGGTGGCCAGGGCCACTATGTGTTCCCTTACCTCGACGACTGGCTTCTGTCAGCCCTGTCGAGGGAACAACTGGAACTTTCCCTTTCAGCTACCCTGGCCCTCTTGCGTAAGTGGGTATTACTGTCAACTACCTCAAATCCCACCTGCCCCTTCCCAGTGTCTCCAGTTTATTGCGGCAGTGCTGGATACGGCCCAGGGCATGGCTTTTCTTCCTCAGGACAGGGCGGAAGCCTTACAGAGGTAAGTTTGTCTAATAGCCTCCAGCAGGTGGGTTTCGGCCGGGTCAGTTCTCTGCCTCCTTGGCCTTATGTCAGCAGCCATCCCCACTGTTCCTCTAGCCAGACTCCACATGTGTATCTCACAGTGGATGCTCAGGGTGCAGTGGGACCAGAGGTCAGATGACCTAGACCACAAGGTCATGGACTCCAATTCTATGCAGCGGGCTCTCCTATGGTGGCAGGATCTCAGCAACCTTACCAGAGGAGTCCCTTTTCAACCTCTCCTCCTCATCCAGTACCTTTCTACAGATGCATCAAGGATGGGCTAGGGGGTTCATCTGGAGACCCCCAGAACTCAGGGACTGTGGTTCCCAGTCGTAGCTCTCCCTGCACATAAATGTGTTGGAAATTAGGGCAGTTCTATATGCCCTCCAAGCCTTTCAGCACTTGCTTTGCCAGGGCCCACTATTAGTCCAGTTGGACAGATATGTGTAGTCTGGTACCTCAACAAACAAGGGGCACTTGCTTGTATCCCTTCTGCAGGGAGGTGATGCAGGTGTGGAATTGGGCAGTTCTGCATCGAATACACCTCACAGCAGTTCACTTCCGGGCATACAAAACCTAGCGGACAGTCTCAGCCACAACAGAGTAAGAGCCCATGAGTGGAAGCTCAAGCAAGCAGTGGTCGATCACATTCGACCTATGGGGACGTCCAGATTTGGATCTGTTCACCTCCCCATACAATGCAAAACTACCCAGGTTTTTCTCGCTCGCTCCCGGGCATGGTGTTTTCTGGTGAGATGCGCTATCTCTCTGCTGGAAAGGGAGGGTTTTTGTATGCCTTCCTTCCTTTCCAGTTCTGCAGAGGTGATGCTTAAGCTCCAGGCAGAAGGGCTTGCATGATTCTTATCGCCCATGTTGGCCCCATCACGTATGGTTTCTGCTCCTTCAGCAGCTTGCAGTGAAGCCTCTGTTTCCCTACTTCTCTGCCACAATCTCCTGACTCAGGAGAGGCATGCTGGTCCATCCAGTACTGAAGTCCCTACACTGTCACATGTGGCACCTCATGACATAGCTGCTTCACGCTTTGGAGTTTCCTCCAGTGGTTAGTCCTGTAGAGGCCAGAAAGCCTTCTGACAAGGACTACATGCCATGAAGTGGAAGCTGCTTTCTCCATTTGGGCCACCCTCGAAGGGTTGGGACCCTTTTCGTGTCCCGTTCCTCAGGTCATGGAGTATCTATTACACCTCTCTGACCTGGGCTTGAGTTACTCTTCGAGGAAGGTTCACCTGTTGGCTGTTTCTGCCTACCATACTTAATGGAGGGCCAGCTGCTCAACTGAGGTTTCCAAACCTTCCTAAAAGGGATCCGCCACCTGAAACCCTCTAGGCACAATCCCACGCCACTGTGATCTGAATTTGTTTTGGAAAAACTGACCTTGCCTCCCTTTGAACCAGCTGGTAGTTGTGATATGCACTATTTATCATGGAAAGTGCTCTTTTTAGTTACTGTTACTTCTGCTCGAAGGATTTCTGAGCTTCAAGCCCTGATGTGTGAGGAACTTTATTTATTTTTCACAGAGACTGTGGCTCTGTATACCAGTCCTCAATTTTTACTGAAGGTGGTTCCTGAGTTCACATTGAACCAGTTTATTGAACTTCCAGTATACTACCCTGAGCATTCCAGTCATGGGGAGGTTATTCTGCATACCTTAGATGTTCAGGAATCATGCGTTATTATACTAACCAAACAAAACAGACCAGTTCTTTGTGTCTTTTGCACCCAAGAGAGAGGACGCAGCAGTTTACAAACAGTGTCTATCCAAATGGTTGGCAAACTGTATTGTTTTCTGCTGCCAGAAGTATGGTAAAACTCTCCTGGGGAGGTTAAGGGGCATTCAACCAATTCAGGAATGTTTCAGCCGCTGACATATGTGCCGCGGCTACTTGAAGCTCTGTCCACACTTTCACCAAGCATTACAGTCTGGACATTGCTTCTAGGCACAGGGCTGTCTTTGGCCTAGCTGTCCTCCAAGGCCTTCTGTCCTAAACTTTCTGCCTTTTTGCAGACCTTTTCCTGCCTTCTGTGTTTCAGTTCCTTCTGCTTCTCACCACTCCGGGACTCAATCCTCAAGGTAATTACCTACTGCAAGAGCCCTCTCGAAGTAAGATAGTACAGTTACATAAGAACTTACTGTAACAGTACAGTACAAGTCATATTAAACTGTTCCTCAAGCTCACTGCTCTGGCATTGTTTTTTTGTGCTACTAATGCAGTGACAATTCAAAATGCTTAAAATACAAACTCTTTTTCAAATAGTCATCAGCTCACATGAAATGCACTTCCAGCCACTTTAAATGCACTTCAGCTCCCCTCTCTAATGGTTGCTTAATGTGTGCATTGATCATTGCACTGCATTAATAAAAGTTTCCAGAGAGCTGCAAAGTAAGCTGAAACTGAAAGGCAGCTAGACAGAAACCATTAGGAAACTTTTATTAATTCATTGCAGTGAGAAGTGCACACAATAAGCAACTCACTGAAAATGCTAAACCAGTGAGTTGGAGGAACAGTTTAATGTGACTTGTACTGTAGATCTTCGAGAGAGGTTCTTGCAATAGATAACCTTTTTCCCCTCCCTCCTTCCCCTGTCTTCTGCTGCTGTCTTTATATCACTTTATGTTGGATTCAGGAGCTTCTTTTCCGTTCTCCTGTCACCTCCTTGGGAGGTCTCCAGCAGGAGGACTGGAAGATGGGAGTGGGGACCGCCTACTATATAGTGTCACGTTGACTTCAGTCACGAGATGTTGGCAGGTGGTCCCCCGTCAGACACTGCTAGCTTAAGTTTCTGTGTGGGGGTGCAGTCCTCAAGGTAATTACCTACTGCAAGGGCCTCTCTCGAAGATCTACTGTTACGGTAAGTTCTTACATAGGTAGGTAGGTTAAAGTTTATTTATACAGTGAATCTGCCATTAGGGATCCTAAAATCCCTATTTACAAGGCATACCTGTTTGTATAAATTGCAAATAGTTCCAAATAACACACAATACATAATACATATTCAGTACATTTATAGTAAATATTATAAAACAAAACATTGTTAGAAACACAAATAACTGTATTAACTAATCACCTACTGCATTGGCAATGAAAACTCAATTCCTGATCCACTGCAGATTTAAAAATAGCATCAGAGATCTCTGGTTCATGGAGGGGAGGAGGAAGACAGTTCCAACAGGAAGCAGCCTTAAACTGGAAGGTCATCTCACTGAATTGTTTGTTATTTTTGGGTTACTCGGTTCCCTGACTCCACTGTTCCTTAAATTTATTCTATGATTTGGATTTTTTAGTTGAGCTACTAAGTTGTGTGAAAATTTACTTTTGAATAATCCCCGAACTTGTCCTATCCAGGTACCCTTAGCCCTCAGTTCCAATGATTTCCACCCAAGGTTTGAATACATTATGCAGTGATGGGTTTTATATCCACAGTGATGGATTTTATAGTCAACCTATTATAAAGAACATCTAGTTTTTGCAATTGTTTTTTTGTTGAATGTCTGCATATATGGCTTCCATAATCAATTACTGGTAGAACCAATTGGTTCAATATGGTTAATAGCATTTCTTTTGTCATGCAATGTGATGCGTCTCATTGCTCCTGTTTTTGCATTTGTTTTCCTTGTTAATTCAGTCACATGTTTTTCAAAAGTTAAGTGCTGATCGATCAGGATCCCCAAGTATTTGTACACTTCAGTTTGTTCCAAAATTCTACCCTCCTGGGTCTTTATTCTTAATTTTGGGACACTTTTCCTGTTTGGGGTAAAGAACATTGACTGTGTCTTTTTGCTATTTATTAATAATCACAGGGAGGAAAAGTATCCCTGCATATCCAGAAAATCACTTTGCAATTTCCATTCTACCTCTTCCTGATTTTTACCTTCTGATATCAGAATGGTGTCATCTGCATAGAGTCAAATTTTTGAATATTTTATACATTTAGGTAGGTCATTAAGATAGACTATGAACAAGAGGGGACCCAGGATAGATCCCTGGGGAATCCTTCTTGTTACATGGCCCATCCCAGACTGCCAACCATTCAAAACAACAAACTGGGATCTTTCATCAAGATAAGAATCAAACCAGGAGCAGGTCTCCTCCTCAATACCTATTTTCCTCAAAGCACTCAACAAATTCCATGCTCAACCAAGTCAAATGCTTTTGACAGGTCCACGTATACTGCACCCATGGACTTTGCCTCCCCAAGGGGGATAGCTTTAAGATCTGAAAAGCCCATGAGTGCAGTAGCCATGGACCTGCCCTGTCTAAAACCCGATTGACATTGAGTTAGTTTACTATTTTTTTCAAGATACTCCATTAATTGTGCATGGATCATTTTTTCCAGCATCTTAGATGCCACTGATAGCAATGCTATTGGTTGGTAATTTGAAACTTCCATGAGATCACCCCTTTATCTACTGGGACCACTTTAGTAAGTTTACAACTTTTGTGGAATTGACCTCCTTTAGGCTCCAGTTAAAGATATCCCTCAATATTGGTGATACTTCTAAGGCAGCTTCTTTTTAGCAGTCTACTATCTATTTTATCTGGACTGCTAGCTTTATTGTTTTTTTAACTTATTTATGATTTGTAATACTTCCTTTTGTAGCCAATCTAAATCTAAACTTGGGTGAATTATTAATTTTGGAATTCTCTAGATCTTGATTTTCTTTTACGTTTTTCTTTTGATTTAAATCTGATTCAGTTACAGGTTTCAGGTTGGGGAGGTTTATAAAATAGTTATTGAGAAAATCTGCAGCACACTCCGATGTAAGCTTCTTACCGTTTTGACTAAGTTTAACTTCTACTTGATTTTTAACCGGGTTTGTAAGATTTTTTATTAGGTGCCAGTAGAAGCCTGGGTCGGTTGTTTCTTTAATTTTTCATTCATAATAAGATGATTTTGATTTTCTTATTTCCTGAATTAACCTGTTTCTTATTTTTTATAGTTTTCCCAGATTTCGCTCTTCAGGGTTTTATTAGCCTGTTTCCAGAATTTATTTCTTGTCCTAATCAGTTTCTTAATGTTGGCAGTTATCCATGGTAAATGATCTGCTTTTTGAGTAATTTTTATCAGTGGAAATAGTGCACTTAATGACATTGTGATCCCCTAAATTAGGGGCTGCTACACTTTTTCCACTACGTAACTGTACTTTTCCCACAGTTCACTTTGTTAATTCCTTTAAGGAACTCGAAGGTCTCTATCATATCTCCCTTATCCCTTCTGGTCTCCAGCGAATACATGTTAAGTGCCTCGAGGCGATCCTCATAGGATCTACCCTGCTGGTCTTGAATCATTTTTGTTACTCTGTGCTGCACTGTCTCCAACCTATCCTTATCCTTTCTGAAGTGAGGACTCCAGAACTAGGCGCAGTACTGTAGGTGAGGCCTCACAAGGGGTCTATAGAGGGGAAGAATTACCTCTTTTCTTCTGCTGTCAATATGTGAAGGGGCTGTGGGATAACAGATGGACCAGACACCGAACTTCAAGTTCAACACATAGTTTCTGTGTGATGTTTATTCAAAATGCAGAAAATAACCTTCAGCAACAGCATTTCCCTTTTTCAGTACATCAGTTTGTAGCAACAGACTATGCAAGTCTTTTCTCTACACTTAGGCAGCACCTGCTGGCTCACTGATCTCTGATCTAACTTTCCAGATGCGATTCAGTCTCCCCTATGCGGACCTTGTTTACTTGGGTGGTGGGGGCTCAAATAAAAAAAAAGCTAAAGACAAAGAACCTCAGCACAGAAGTACTGAAACAAGGGTTAACCCAAAGGGCATTGACAATAAGACAAGTTTCAAAGAAACACAACATCACACATACTTCCATAATGCAAAGCATCATGGTATATATGCAAATCACCATGAAATTTCAGACTTCAACTTATAGCAATTTACATGCATTTTAAATAGCACAACTAACTTAATTTTTATAATACAGTCCCCTAGTAACTTTTTACCTTTATCAAAAACACCTAGTGCCATGGTATTTTCAACATTTACAGGTTTCATACACTTAAGGTATATATATCAATGTATTTTATGATATAGTTCCATTGCATACTAAATCCAACAACGAAGAACACAGCCTATTGTTTTACATCAGCTCAGAGGTCACCACAATATCCTGCTTGTATGAGGACCTGAGAGAGAAAAGGAAAATTTAAAGAGGACACTATAGCATAGTCAAGAAAGGGAAGGGGGGTGGCTAGCCAGCAAGCATGGCAGACACTTGCTAATACAGCTCCCTGGGGCAGTGTGTTTTAGCATGTCTTTACAGCTGAATTACTGACTCATGGTTATACTTCTGGCGATATTTGGAGTCCCCAAGCAGATGGCGTCTGGTAAATCAAAAAATAAGCAAGCTAAGTTACAGTTTGAAGCCTGATTACAATCGAAGAGAGGCGAGGGTGATTGGCGTGGTCCTGGGCCTTCCTCGCTGGGCCCTAGTCCTGAAGGCACACTGCCGGATACCAGTACAATGGAGCTGACTAAAACTCTTGCTGGGATCCCCGACACGCTGTTACAAATGCAACAAGACATGAAGGCTGGATTTAATAACCTAAACACTCAGTTCAATTGTCTTCAGTCGGTGGTCAGTAGCCTTACTGAAACCACCACAACACATACCTCGCAAATCTGCGAACTGGAGAAAAGGGTGAGCGATATGGATGACTCCTATGCCGGGGTAACAGTGGAGAGGAATGGCCTGCTATCCACTATTGCTGAGCTCTGAGAGTGTATCGACAATCAAGAGAACCGCTCCTGACGTTCCAACATTCATATCATCGGGCTGCCTGAAAGGACAGAAGAGAGAAATCCTAATGTGGAGATTCATCGCTGGCTAGTAAAGCAACTGGGCCTCCAAGAAGAGGTGGCGAACTCTGAGATTGAGCGAGGTTCACCGGTGGGCCCACCACAGAATCTGGGAAATCGACCCCGCACTGCCTAATTAAATATCTGTGATATGGAGACAAAGAGACTGTGCTGCAAAAGCCAAATCTCTAGGTCCCATAAACTTGGGAATACTAAAGTTCATGTCTACCAGGACCTCAGTCGGGAACCAAGTGCCAAAAGTTCAACCAAGCCAAAAACAAGCTCTATAGGAAATTTTCCTTTACCCATTTGGCTCAGTTGCAGGTGGACAGACTGGGACAAAGCCCTCAGTATTTCACATGCCACAAGGTGGCAGAAAAATGGGTTGAAGAGGAGGAGGCCAGGAGGGAGAGACTGTGCAGCCTGATGTGGAGTAAGTTTTGCTACTAAAAAATAGACTTGCTCTGATATCTGTCTTGCAGGCCTAGGTCTACGATAATACTTTAGATTTTTTACAATATGCCTGGTGCTCTCATTTCCTCTTTGAATACTAAGGGGTTCATGGAGGACATGAATAGATGCTTTGGTGACCAGAGGCCTATGTCAAGCCGTGGAGCGCCCTCTTGTAGCCCCCGACTGTGTCTAGGGACCCGGGTACCAGCGGGAAGCGGCTAACCTGGTCATGGCTCACTAAGCCTCCCAAGAGACTAGCACTGCTTGCCTCCACAAATTTACCACGAAAGTATGTTGGAGTAGGGGAGATGGGGACATCTGCCATCTTTGAATAAGAGGCCTAGTGAGGAGAATATCATGTTTCTTTCCGCATCAACTGCCATATGTGACCGCCTAAACAGGGTGTCTAGGCAGAAAGAATTGAGCTGTGCACTGCCTATTAAGATGAGGGTCTTGAAGGGGTCTTTCTAATTTGAGTTGTTGGCCTCCTCGAGGTCGTAATGGGCCCTTTTCACAACACCAAACCGTGCCTGGGGGCATGGGTAGCAGTGGCATCGCTTTTCCTTTATTTGGGTACAATTTCTACTCTCACTCGCTATTATGGAGAAGAGCCTATCTACTTTGTGTGGATTATCTATTAACTTCTAGGGTTGCAGGCATTGTTCTTGTGCTTCTATATACCTGCCCCACTAAAACTGACTCTTTAAATTGCACTGTTATTTTTTCGTCAGTTGGTTTAATAACCAGATCAAATGTTGTGTTATGTTCTGTCTACAATGTATTCAGCTGTTTCACAATTTCTCTGACATATTTGGACCGTTGCCCCTCCACTTATGGTTATCAACATAGGCAGGATGTTCTGTATCTGCTTTTGTTTGCAGTGGGAATACTGGCAGGTTTTAACTTCGCGGGGGAGGGACACTAGTCCTGTTTGGACTAAGGCAGGGAGGTACTGTACATTTTCTGGGGGTGATGTACAGCGTGGGGGGATCAGGGGCTCTAAGAATGGGGGGGTCTTAAATGGTTGCTCTATGAGCTCAAGGAGGAGTTCCAACTCGGTTGCACCTAATGCTGCTGTCAATGGTGAGTGCTGAGTTGTGGCCTCAACTAGGAGCTCCAGTGCCTGAGCGATGAGTCTGGGTTAGATATTGTGGTTCTACATGGGGGATACCAGTTCAGTTCTTGGAGGGGGGAGCTGGGGCATATGAGAAAAAGAATGTGGATGCTTACTTACTGTATGCCAGATGGAAAAACAGCTTAAGGTGGATGTTTAATGATGGGGGATGATATCAGATGTGTGTCCTGGAACATCAATGGTCTCAAGTCTATTATAAAACATAAGAAGGTTACTGCAGAGATTCGAAGGTGTAAGGGGTCAATTGTTTTATTGCAGGAAATGCACATTTCCCACCAAATCACAAAAAACTGCTGCCTTTATGTGGGGCATATGGGTCTCCTCAACATTTGCCTCAAAAGCTCGAGGGGCCTCTATTTGGATTCCCAGGGGATCACTAGCTCAGATCTTGGATAAAATGGTAGATCAATTTGGCCGTTATGCATTGGCTAAGGTCAATGTCCCTGGTAAGGGAGTGTTTTTGATTGGCTCAATATATGCTCCGAATGTGGTTTGTCCCAGCTTCTTTCAGAAACTGGCTTTGGACATGACCAGCTGGGAAGGTCCTTGGATTTTGGGGGGCGATTGTGACTGTGTTTTGGACATGGTATTGGACTGGTCAAACAAAACCCCTGTGCCCAAGTCCCATAATGCAAAAGCTCTGGAGGCTGTGCAAGCTGACTTTGACTTAACTGCTGCTTGGCGGCACCTCCATCCTACAGGGAGAGAATATAGCTTTTATTCAAATGCCCATAATTCATATGCACGTATTGACAGGTTGCTGATTTCTAGTGCCCTAATAGTGGACCTGGGGGACGTGGGTTATTTGCCTAATTTGGTATCAGACCATGCGATGCACTATATGACTATTCGAGGTACTAGGCCCCCCGCTGGTTCTAGAGCTTGGAAGCTTGACCCCCTTCTTCTGAAGAAACAAGAATACCTTTCATACATGGGGAAAAGCTTACAAGAATTCCTGAAATTTAACCGTAGGGGGGATACCTCTCATTGTACACATTGGGAGGCCTTAAAGACTTACGTGAGAGGGCAAACCATATCCTTTGCATTGCATGCTAGAGACAATGCAAGCAGAGAACTAGAATTCCTTTGAAGTAAAATTGCAGCATGCGAAAGGGAGCATATGTTAAATCCCATGGCAACCTTATATGCGATTGTTCAAAAGCTGAAATGGAAGTTAAACACTCTGTCTAGTATGCAGTTGGAAAGAGCCATCCTCCTGTCCAATGCGGGAGCTTACTTCGATGGGGATAGAGGCGGGTAAGTATTTAGCCTGGCAGTTGAAACAAAAGAGACAGCAAAACAGTAAGCCAGATTCAAGACTAGAGGAATTTTGCAAGGTTCCAAGGACATAGGTGATGCCTTTGGTGCATTTTATAAATCCCTTTACAGCTCTGAATGTGACCCTTCTCATTAGGACTGCAACACCTTTTTTGAAGGGGTACCCCTCAATAAGATTAGTGAGGAGGATGCTGAGAGGTTGGACTCCCCCTTGCCAAACAAGAGATTTGGATAGCCATGAAGTCTTTAAAGAGTGGGAAAGCCCCGGGGCCCGATGGCCTCTCTATTGATTTTTATAAAGCCTTTGAGGACCACCTTCTGAACCCTCTGTTTGATGCAGTTGAGGAGGGTCTATTGAAAGGTGAGTTGCCCCCTTCCACACAGTCTGCAACAATCACAGTATTGCCAAAACTGGGTAAAGACGCTAACAAGTGCGACTCCTATAGGCCAATTTCACTGCTCACTGCGGACTATAAAATTGTGGTGAAAGCTCTTGCATCTCGATTGGAGGTGGCATTACCGGGCATTATTCACCCGGATCAATCAGGTTTCATAAAGGGTCTTATGGGGAAGCACAACACTTAATATCATACTTCAATTCACTAAAAATACCTCCAACAGCTTAATCTGGTTCAATTTCAGTTGCTTACCATCTGTATCCCCCCTCCACCCCGGTCGCCCCTGAAAAAGGGACTTCTAGGCCCAGTGGGCTTACCGGGTCAACAACATTCAACAACAAAACAGCAATGTGCTAATACTAAAAAAATCACATGGAGCAGTGGTAGTGGCTCTTGATGCTGAGAAGGCTTTCGACCATGTGGAATGGGGGTATTTTTATAATACCCTAGGGAAATTGGAGGTAGGTCCGTCCTTTTGCTTCTGGGTCCAAGCCTTATATCAAGGTCCGCTTGCACAAGTATTGGTCAATAGGGAGCTGTCTAGTCCCTTTAAACTGGTCAGGGGCACACACCAGGGTTGTCCACTGTCCCCACTGTTGTATGTACTAGCTTTGGAACTACTGGGAACAGCTCTAAGGGCGCATAAGGGGATAAGAGGTTTCTGGGGGCAGGGAATACAAAATTGCTATGTACGTAGATGATCAATTACTGTATCTGCAAAACCCTGCTTAGGACTTACCAGCAGTCCATAGGCTAATGCAGGCATTTGGGGCCATCTCGGGGCATAAGGTCATTTGGTCTAAGAGTGAGTTGTTGCCAGTGGGTTCTTTACATCGAGCACAGCTCATCGCTCATCTGGGTGGTCTCCAGTTGGTTCATAAGTTGCGGTATCTGGGGGTCCAAATCTCTGACTCGGCAGGGGCCCTATACAAGTTGAATCTGAAACCCCTATTGGCAGGGATCGCAGAAGATTGTGGAGATGGGCTGCCTTGCCCATCTCCCTGTTAGGAGAGTAGGGTTATAAAATGACAATCTTGCCTAAAGTTTTGTATTTCTACAAGGCCTTTCCTATTAAAATACCACAAACTCATTTTAAACAACTGGAAGCACTTACATAAATTTCTATGGCAAGAGGGTTGAGCCAAAGTTCCAAGAGCCATATTGCAGAAAGTGCCTGGGGAGGGAGGAGCAGGATTACCAATTTTTAAAACATAGTATTGGGCTGCCAAGCTGGCCTTTATACCCATTGGAACTCGGTATTGATTGCCCATGGATAGGACTGAGGAGGATATGTTACAGGAAACCTCCAAAATGATACGCTAGTTGGTAACTTGTAAGACCTGGGTGTAATGCGCTTGAGCAGCCCCTTCACTGCCACTACATTAAATGCCTGAACCTGGGCTCAGAAACGGGTGGGGTATACAGGAGGCAACTCTCCAAACCTTAGCTTACTTCACTTTATGAAATCTGGAGGGGGCTACACCACAATGATGGTCCAAAGACTATGGTATGGAGAAAAAAGGGTCTGTTAACGATTAATCAGCTATATGAAGTGGGCCTAATAAAGAGCGTTGCACAACTTTGTACAGAATGGAAAATCCTAGTGGGAGATTTCTTTCTCTACCTGACAATCCGCCAACGGTGCAGAACTACCCTCACCGCTATGAATGGTTGGGCTGACCCTTCCCCTTTAGAAGAAGAACTGTCACACCCACAACCAGGAGGCAAGCCCCTGTCTATTTATTATTGAATGCTCCACAGCTCCCTCTCTTCTGAGTGGAATTCTAGCCAAGAAAAATGGAGTGCAAATCTGCACCTGCCAATAGACTGGAAGACCTGGACTATGGCGTGCACCCATTACTTGCAATGCTCATGCAGTAATAAGCTGTGGCAAATCCAATTATATTTTCTGCACAGGGCATATGCGACCCCTAAGTGGTTGCATGAGTTAGATGCCACCAGATCGCATTTTTGCCCCAAATGCTCAACCGATGAGGCAAATTTTATCTACCTAGCACTTACATGCCCCAAGGTGGCTCCCTTCTGGCACCTTATGCACAATATAATGACCAACATTTTGGGATATATACCATCTAAATCCCCTATGGAACTGCTACTTGGGGCAGATCCATCCCACCCAGATTGGAGGGTGTCTGATCCACTCTGGTCAATTGCACTTATCAGTACCAGGAGAACCATCGCACAGCTATGGATATCACCAACCCCAGCATCAGTCACTAGATGGGTACAAAATGTAAAGTCCTGCATGATGCTTGAACGGGCCCAGATGAGTGCTCAAGGCAAGTTACTTCAATTTTGGGAAATCTGGGGACCTTGGCTATCAGCAGTGGAGGCTGGTCATATCCCGGACTGAAGCCTGGGAGGTCCAAATTGCCAATGGGGGGATAAAGTTGGTTTGATAGTCAAGATGTTAACAACATGGAGTAAACTCTCTGTATGGGCAGCAGACCGACCATACTAAAGGTTGAACCTGACTTTGTAAATTGTAACCTTATTGCATCATCTGTAGTGACCTCCAAGTACTGTAACAAAATTACTGGACATTTTCTGTATTGTATAACTAATAATGTTCTGGTCTGGATGTAATGTAAGCTTATCTACATTCTCAGTAAAAAAGAGTTTACAAAAAAAAAAAAAGAAAGGGATGAGAGTGCCCATAGGTGGCCAACCTTATGGACCAGAAATGGTAAAGAATAGATTAGGCTAAGAAATAGAAGAACTGTTGCAACAGATTTAAGAAAAGGTCGGTCCTCAAGAGTGGCAGGAACTCCCCTGTAACATATCCCCCATCTTAAGAGGGAAGCAGTTATTGCAGACTGCTTACCACCTTCCTGTCCCAGGAAGGGATGGAGCTTCCACCCATCCATCTTCAGAAGCTCTGTCTCAGGGTCCGTATTAATGATAAACATTCTATCATAAACATAGTGGATATTATCATTCTTTACCCTGAGGTATTAACACATTGCTCAACAGAGACTAACGGTACCTTCCCATCTCCTTTTAGGGAAAGTACATCAGTTACCATCTGGTACCTTGTGACCTCTGTGGAGGTTTCCTTTTCCAAGGTGACATTTTTTTTAATGACCTCTACCCTTTGGGACACTCTTTTCACACCCTGGTACTAGTTCCTCTGCTGTCCCCAGCAGGTACCTCTATCTGGTTGCACATAAGACAGGTCTCAAGATAGACTGTCACCTGTCTCTACATTCCTGGCCAATATTAATACAGGGTTAATTGAGCTAATACCCCACACGTGGCTCAGATGCTCACAGGGACTGAAGTGAGCAGCTTCCATCACTTACTGTCTGTAGACCTCAGGTACAACTACCTGGGCATCCACACTTTTTGTACGGGGGTTGGGCCTCATGTGGTACAGAACACCTTTCTTTAGTTCATACCACCAACATTGTTTTGCCCCCACATCACCATTAATCTGCATACCCTCCTTGACCTTAACATACTGTAACAGTTTGGCCACATTAGCATCTTTAGCCTGCAGTATACCCCAGTCAATACTGTTAATAGGGACCGATGGCGCTGGATGCCACACCTCATGCCATGCCGGTGACCCAGGTTCTGGAGTGAGCTTGGGCCGTCAGGGGTCGTGAGGATGGGGAAGAATCGAGCATCCCATGGACTGCTCTTCTTTTCTGGGCGGGGATTTCCACCAGCCGATGCACTGGTTCTCTGGTGGGCTGGAGGCACTACAGTGCACAGCCGCAGAATGCAGGGGATTAGAGCTGTGGCAGACGCCTTTTGGTGTGCACAGGAGCATGCACATCAAGTGGGATGTCATTGCACGTCTGAGCTCCGGGGAGAACACCTAAGAAAATACCCTACCTCGGGGAGGTGACGGAACCTCCAGAGGCCTGGGCCCACATGCCCAGTGTTGGACGTTAATCCTGACTCAACCCTTGGGGATCTTGGGGCCTCTCCTAGGGGGTCCAGAGAGCCGAGATTCTAAACCCGATTCTGCTGTCGTCGGACACGGTTCAGACGGGCGGTCAGGTGCACCAGTAGCCGAGTGTGGATTCCTGAGAGATGCCCCATCAGGTAGGAGCATAAATAAAGTCTACAAAAAAATATATACTATTAATAGATTTAGCTGTATCAATACAAGAAAAAGTCCCTTCAGCCTCATAGGCTTCTTCTTGCTTGCTTGAACTCTTCAACCCCAGCACAGTATCACTAGGCACAGTCTTACCTGGGGTCTCACATTCAAGTTCTATACGTGCATCTCTGACTGTCAGCAGGTAACATCCTGGAAACACAGGCAACAAAGGAATATTCTGCTCAGTCAGGGGGTCCTCCTCCAGCTGAGCCCACGAAAAATCCTCCTCCAATTCTTTATCCAAACTCTCCAACAGGGACCTCTCGAGCACCTGGTGCCAGTGTTCCGCCTCTCTTCATAGTCAGTTTGCCTCCAGCTGTTGCCCAATCATCCACCGTATTAAACCTCATCAGGTTTTCCACCATCGGGGTGTCGTCTTGCATCTCTGGTTTGCCTTGACCCCACGGTAGCTCCTTATTCCCTTTGCATCTCTTTGTTGTCTTCAGGCTAGGCCGTCCTCTGAGCTCCCAGGTCCAGTCCAGGCAGCAGCTTCTTTCTGTCTGTCAGCCATGGTTCTGGTCAGAACTCCATGGACTTTCTTCTCCGGGTTCTCCTCTGGCAACTTTTGGTGCAGTGGTCCACCTGGGATATCTGAATGACATCCACCAGAAAAGTCACTCTTCAGCCAGTCCAGATGCTTCCAGCAAGTTATCCCACTGCTGACACCAAGTTTGTGGAGGGGTTGTGGGATAACAGATGGACCAGACACCGAATTTCAAGTTCAAAACAAAATCTTTGTGTGATGTTTATTCAAAATGCAGAAAATAACCTTCAGCAATGGCATATCCCTTCTTCAGTACATCAGTTTGTAGCAACAGACTGTGCAAGTCTTTCCTCTACACTTAGCCAGCACCTAAATCTCTAATCTAACTTATCAGTTGAGATGCAGCCTCCCCTATGTGGGCCTTGTTTACTTGAATGGTGGGGCTCAAATTTAAAAAAAAAGCTAAGACAACCTTAGTGCAGAAGCACTGGAACAAGGGTTACCCCAAAGGGCATTGACAATAAGCCAAGTTTCAAAGAAACACAACATCACACATACTTCCATAATGCAAAGCATCATAGGATATATGCAAATCACCATGACATTTCAGACTTGTTCAACTTACAGCAATTTACATGCATTTTAAATAGCACAACTAACTCAATTTTTATAGTACAGTCCCCTGGTAATTTTTTACCCCTATCAAAAACACCTAGTGCCATGGTATTTTTGGCATTTACAGGTTTCATACACATAAGGTATATGCATCAATGTATTTTATGACATAGTTCCATTGCATACTAAATCCAACAATGAGGAACACAGCCTGTTGTTTTACATCAGCTCGGAGGTCACCACAATATCCTCCCTGTACGAGAACCAGAGAGGGAAAAGAAAAATTTAAAGAGGACACTATAGCATAGTCAAGAAAAGGAAGGGGGTGCCCATAGGTGGCCAACCTTATGGACTAGAAATTGTAAAGCATAGATTAGGCTAAGAAAGTAGAAGAACTGTTGCAACAGATTTAAGAAAAGGTCGGTCCTCAAGAGTGGCGGGAGCTCCCTGTCACACAGTACCCCTCCTGATACAGCCCAGCATCCTGTTAGTCTTGCTCTAGGCCTTGTTGCACTGACTCAATTGCTTAAGTGAGTTGCTGATGATAACTACCAGATCCCATTCCTCAACTGTAGTGCTAAGTCTGTCCCCTCTCGTCTAGTACTCTGGCTTGGTGTTCTTTTTTCCTAAGTGCATTACCTTGCACATTTTGGCATTGAACTTTAACTGCCAGACCTTTGACCACCCCTGTGGTTTTTGTAGGTCTCCCTGCATTTTCCTTATTCCCTCGTCACTGTCCACCCTCCCACATAGTTTTGTGTCATTTACAAAGAGACACAACCTGCCCTGGATTCCTTCTCCAATGTCACTAATGAATGTGTTGAAGAGGAGTGGAACCCCGTTCGTAACCTCCCTCTCTTCCCATTTAACCCCATTGACCACCACGCTCTGCTGTCTCCCCTCTAGCCAGTTACCCACCAAGTTCTTTCCTCTCCTTCCCCTCACTTGATGCCAGGCACCATACCCACTGTGTTACCTTTATCTCTAAATTTTGGATTGGCTCTTTCCCCTACTATCTTGCCTCTCTCCTTTCCTTTCCCCCTTTGTCCTCTTACTGTCTTTGCAATGCTTCCTCCCGGTCTTTTGCTATCCCTCAGATGAAATCTACTGCTGGCCAAGCTGCTTTCTCCTTTTGTTTCCCTAAACTATGGGGATCCCTTCACCCTTCTATGTGCTCTGCTCCTTCCTTTCCTGCTCTTAAATCTCTTCTCTGTGATTTCTCTTCCCACTTCTGCAGTTTTTCTATTATTGTTTTTGTTCCCCTTTTACCTTCAGTTCCCTGCCTTTGTCTTTAGTATTCCTCACTAACCTTGCTTCAGCCATTCCCTATTGTTTCTTATTTGATATGTTGATTACTATGAATTTGTCCTTAGTTCTATAATTTACAGTACGCAACTTCTGATTTGTCAATTTATCCAAAAGCAATGCTATCTTATTTATCTGGTTATACTTATTCCCAGTCAGTGTATTTTTACGTTTGCTACGCTTGCACACCAAACGCTTTGTGACGAGTTAAATGGGATTTTGTGAGAGTGTCACTGCCAAGCCCATTGCAGTTGAAGCGGCTTGGCACTCTAGACCGATGACCAGACACTGTGGTCTTGACACCACTCACTGCTTGCAGGGCAGAAACTTCATGTACTTAAAAGACCACTACAGAGGGCTTCAGTCATTTGATTTGCATGAAGCTGGTCAGCATACAGCTGATCATTTGCATGAAGCGGGTCAGCATACAGCTGATCATTTGCATGAAGCTGGTCAGCATACAGCTGATCGACTTTCAATATCAGAAGCCTGTCACAACAGTACTCACTGCTTGCTGGGAAGAAACTGCTCATACTTGAAAGTGACTCAGTCGCTCCTATCAGACAGCAGCTGGCTGCTTTCATTTACAAGAGACTGCCCAGCAACCAGCTGAGTATGCAGTACATTGAAGAAAAACTCCCACTCTCTCCCTCTGTGTACGGTCCCACCCCCCATCCGCCATTCCCTGTCCCCATATAAACAAACGAAAACCTCCCACTCCCTCCTCCCACTGTGTGCTGTCCCTCACCTCACCTCCTTCTGTGTCCTCTGCCCCTCTACTGAGCCACAACCCAGCTGAAGTAAATGGCCTAATCCCAGATGGTTGCAGCTCCATTGAGGCAGAATATTGGGGGATTTATTGAGAGCCATACAGATACATCTAAGTGCTGCAAAGTGTGTTGGAGTCCACCGGAGGGTGCAGACCCAGTTGCCCAACATAAAGCTACATCCACTTCACCTTGATTCAAGTTGAAGTGAAACTCTCACATACTGGATCACTCAGTATTTGTTCAGTAGTGCCCCAAACACCTATTCTAGCTAACTGTGATGTTTGTTACTTTCTTCTGTCTCCAATGTTACAGCCACATCAAGCTTTAGTGCTGGCTGGTTGCAGTGCTCCATTTCACAGCGCTTGTGATAGCGCTCACGTTGCTACTGATGTTAGTGATGGGCTCCCTCAAAAAGCAGCTGCCAGTATGATGAATCCTTACCCCATGCTTACCATGCCACCTGACAACTTGATGATCATTAGAAGTCTGAGAAAATGTTTTATGAGGGTGTCTTTGCTAGTGTTTAAAGTTTTAAGTAGGTAGCATATTTAATACATTGTATTCTGGATTTAATAAGATTTAAAACATTTTGTCCCAATGCGCCTCCAACCCGCTTATTCCCCCAACAGCTTCTCTGCTCCACAGGCAGTTACTGATTCTGTCAACTTTTCTAGAAGTGTAAGAAACAAATTTGATTACTCAAATTCAGTCTTAATTCAGGAAGGATTCAGTTAATGTACCAGCATGGAGAGAGTGAGTGTCTAACATGCCACAGCTTTATATCATGTAAATATGCTTCTGGATCTGCATTTTTAAAAGTTGCTGTTGTGTGTCATGCCCTGCTGCCTGCTCGATCTCAATCTCTGACTCCTCTGACAGATTATTTATTAAAAGTAAAAGCACCACCATAACAAAAGCACAGTTACAATGAAAGGCATGTATAGCGCTCAGGTAAATCATCTGTTCTGTTTATTGCAGCAGAGTGAGATCAAGAAAAGCAGACAAGCAACATGTTTTGACATTAACAGTTGATGTGCGCCGATGATCTGAGCTGTACAATGCTTTTACTTTTAATAAATAATAATCTCTCAGAGGAGCAGGGTGGTTAAGATTGAGCAGGCAGCAGGGCAGGACACATGACAGCAACTTTTTAAAATGAAGATCCAGAGGCACATTTACATGATATAAAAGCTGTGGTATGTTAGACACTCACTCTGTCCACACTGGTACGTTAACTGAATCCTTCCTGAATTAAGACTGAATTTTGGTAGTCAGATTTGTTTCTTACACTTCCAGAAAAGGTGACAGAATCAATAACTATGTCTGTGGCGCAGAGGAGCTGTTGGAGAATGAGCGGGTCAGAGGCAGTGGGACAAAAAGTTTTAATTCTTTTAAATCCAGAATACAATGTATTAAATAGACTGCCTACTTAAAACTTTAAATATCCGCCCCTCACAAAAATGTTTATAGAGTTCTATGGATCGTTAAGTTGTCAGAGCAACATAGGCAAAAGTGAGTAAGGATTCACCATACCAACAGTTGCTTCTTGAGGGCCACTGACATCAGTAGCAATGGCGTTATCACAGTGCTGTGAAATGAATGCTACCAACAACGCGTGATAACTGTGACTTCGAGCAGCAAATAACAAACACGACAATAACTAAATAGGTGTTTAAGACATCCTAGTCCTTTATCAGTAATTAAGCACGATTGTGAAATCCAGACAGTAAATAATCCGAAACTATGTGACAATATCGGCCCAATTATAAGTGAATGAGGCGCCGCGGCTTTCGCTTTTGTGACATCACAAAACAGGGCTACGTGGGAGCATAGTTTCGGTTCTTTTTTGCTGGTGGGCTTGATTTTAATTTTACGAGTAAAATAACTTTTAATACAGCTCGACTTGTTATGCCACACTTCATTGGGAGCTGTCTGTGGGGGTAAGTTATCAAATGGTCTGGGAGAGGGCAGCACAACCATCAGTAGGAAGCTGCTCTTTAATTTGTACGCATACCTTTCAACCCCTTTCCTCAGAAATCAGGGATAAGACTTAAGGTCCTGATCCACAAAACAGTTTCTTCCATTCTGTGCTTATGGCAAAACTCCTAAGTCAGGGACACGGTATCAAAATCATGACTTCTTAAAAATGGTCATAGATCAGCTCAAAAAGCAGCGATAATGTTTGTCTCAGAGTGGAAAGCATTTCCTAATAGAGAACTAGGCTGTAGTGTAACACAAATGTAGTATATAAATGTTTAAATCCCTACAGATCAGCAACAGAAATGCCAATTTTAGGAAGCGGCAGATGGATTTTTGAGGCAAAATCAGGAAGTCCTCAAACATAAGGAACACTTGAGAGTATGTTTTGTATGCTTTTAACTCCTGTTACATAGCACACTGTTTTCTTTACCGTTCTGATTTTATATTTTTACTCTGTAGTTTGTCTGCAAAGAATTAGGTGGTGTGTCTGGGATGAAGGACACACAGCATCTCTGACACATGGGTCATCATCATTGTATAAAGTTAAACAAAACCCTGCCACGCTGTCCCACCCCCACTCTCTGTTCTGTGTCCCCATATAAATAAAACCCTCCACTCCCTCCTGCTATATGCTGTCCCACCTCCACCCTCCGTGTGGTGTCCCTCTATAAAGAAAAACAAAATTGCTCCCACTCCCTCCCTCTGTGTGTGTCCATCGCCATTCTGAATTAAATATATCGGCATTCAGCTTACTGAAAGGAACAGGCAGGTGAAACTTCAGAAAGCAACATTTTTAACAAATCTTTATGTGCTCTGAAATTAGCTGGAATCAGGCCACACCATGGCCACCTCTTCAAGAGGTGAATCAAACAGACAGACTGTAGAAAATGCCTTATGATTCAGAGTCTGCTGTCTCCGATCACGTTTCCCACTTTCCTCCCCAATGCGATGTGACCCTCCTCCACAACAACCATCTGTAAAATTAAAAAGAAATGCAATCTGTATCTTCTTTTGGTGTTCTTTAAATCTGCAGCCTTGACAGTTCCTGTCGTTCACTGGCGGCAGCAACTTATTTCAGGAAATAGGTGCTTTAGTGTCCCTTTCAAGTGTCACCTCGCGAAACTGGCAGGTGGAAACTATAAATCACCCCAAAGTAGCAGCCTCCAAAGTTTAAAACAGTGTGGTTTATTTTGTTTTTGATGTTTGCTGCGCATGTGCACCAAACGTATTGTTACAGTAAAAAGAGATTTCGGGAGTGTGTCACTGCCGAGCCTGTTGCAGTTGAAACTGGAAGGGGCTCGGTGGTCTAGACCCATGACTACACACTGTGGTCGTGGCACCACTTGTTGCTTGCTGGCGGAAACTTTGTACATGAAAGGACTGAAATGCTTCAGTCAGAGAGGGTTTCGGTTCTTTCATTTGCATGAAGCTGGTCAGCAAGCAGCTGATTGGCTTTCAACTCCAGGACTGGAGACAACAACTGCTTTCTTTTCAAAAGCAAGAAAGAAGAGGGAAAGCTTTTACCATGATTCCAGAATGTTCATCTTTTATTTGGCTGTGCAAAGTAGTGCGAAACATAAATATTTCATTAGAATGAGCTGGAACAAGTGTGCATGTAGCCCCAGAGAACTTGCTTCCTGGTCCCCCCTGCCTCACACTGA
Source organism: Neoceratodus forsteri (assembly GCA_016271365.2). Taxonomy (NCBI): domain Eukaryota; kingdom Metazoa; phylum Chordata; order Ceratodontiformes; family Ceratodontidae; genus Neoceratodus; species Neoceratodus forsteri. Next base: position 680,389,866 of record CM057454.1, read on the forward strand.
CGTCATAACACATTTTGCGCATGTGCGCTTTCTCATAGCCTGACGTCTTGAAGGAGTGTCTCCTTTTTATCTGGCATTCCTCAAAGGCATATTGTATTTTTCCGGTCAACATACAGTAAACAGATAATCCTACCATGTGTAAAATCGTGCTGCGCTGTGCAAACCAATAAGTATTAAAAATGATTTACATTAAGGTGCTGTCACTTATTCCCATGGACATCACTGATGGTTTAAACACATTCATATGTAACAGATAAAATCTAAAAATGCTGCTGTCCTAATTGTTTAGCTGGAATTGATGGTAGCAGCTAAAGTGAAAATCTGAACCATATATGCCCAAGTATCATATACACCACATTTTATCCTAGTATTGCAATGATTAGACAGTGTTACATTAAGAAACTGTCCCACTCAAGGATTTGAGGTAGAGCTGGATGGTTTACTATGATTAGAAAAAAAAGATGGCTTGCCCACCCACCCGCCTTTCCCAACTTTATCATTTTTTTTTTTTTAGTGGAAGTGGGCGGGTGCCCCAAAAAAACTGCTTCTTTCTCCCCATCCCTCGGGTCACTCACCCACCCACCCGCTCTTCCCATTTTTGTAAGAAAAAATATATATGTGTGTGTTTATATATATTTATATATATATATATATTTTCAATGTAAGCGGTCTGGGGTGCCCACCCTGCTACCTCTTCCCTTGACCCCCCCAGGTTGCCCACCTCTGTTCCTCAACAAGCCCAACACTGGAGTGCCCAATCCCAGCATCAGAATGTATCTACAATAAAGAAAACCCTTCCGCAATGTCTGTTGCATCGTTAGTCCCCCACCCAACCCTCCTCAGCACCCCCCCACACACACACACCCAAGTCCTTACTTACCCACTGGGGGTCCAATGCTGTAATCCTCTCTGGGCTACAGACACAACTTCACTCTTCAAAGCCGGACCGCGAACTGAGGAAATCAGATATGTAGTTCAGTGTATTTCAATGGGGTTTTGAATTTAGTGGCATAACTTGGCCATTTTTGAATATTTTTGCCCCAGATTTTCAACATGCCTTTTCTGGGACCCCCACCTCATGAACAGTGGCAGTGAAGTTAGGCAAATCTATCCGGAAAGGTGGTTTCACAGTGGCTGCCGCGAAATCACCTTTCGGGCGGAGATTGACAATTTTCTCCACCTTTGTTCATAGGGTGGGGTCTCAAGAAAACTATGTTGGTGGCTTAATATTAAAAAAACAATAAAGTTATGAGCCTACATTGAAATTTACGAATGCAGGCTTGTAACTTTGTTAATTTTCAATATTTTGACCCCACATTTTCAACATAGCCATTTCTTCACAGCATCTCATGAAAGTGATAGCTGCCAGTTTTCAAATCCTGGCCAAAATGTGGTTTCATACCTGTGGTGAGGAATGACGTTTCGATGGCGTGGAATGATATTGTGGGGGGATTTGAAAATTTTCACCTACCGGGTTCATTGGGTGGGGTAATTAGAAGGCTATGCTGAAAATTTGGTGTACAAATACGGTAAAATGCCCAGATTATGACTGAACGTTACACTATTTCAGCGTTCACTCTTAACTTCACTAATTTTCAATATTTTGACTCCAAACTATCAACATAGTCATTTTTCCACACCACCTCATAAATGTGACAAGTGTCATTTTTAAATTCTGGATGAGATGTGTTTGCTACCTCTGCTACAAAATGACATTTCAGTCAATATACTATAAATGAGTGCGTGTGATGTCTATAAAGGGAATCCTAAAACAAGTATCCTCAAAGGTTGGGGACAAGATAAAAAAAATTGTTTATCAACCAGTAAATGTTAGGCATTTGACAAATGCTTGTTTACTCTGTTTTCTGTATCTGCTGTGTCCTCCTCCCCCCAACAAGGATAAATAAATAAATAAAACAATCCAAACAACTCTTTGTTGCTTTTAGTCCTAATCGGAAGGGACAGCCTGTTACAGACAAGTACATTTCTGCCTGGATTTATGAACAGTCTTTGCCACTACTATGCCATAACTCAGGTTAAAGCGGAGGGCAGCATTCATGCCCACTCTGCCAGAGTGGTTGCCACCTCCCTGGCAGAAATATGCTCTGGGCCTGTTGGAAGAAATTTGCAGAGTTGCAACTTGGAACACAGTGCATACTTTTACCAAGCACTATGCCCTAGATGTCCATGCTTGGCAGTACGGCAACTTTGGCAGGACAGTTCTGAATGGATTACTATCCTGAATGAGCCATCAGCTTTAGCTGCCCTAGTCCAGAGGACTTTTTCTGAGCTTGATATTCTGACCCACTAGTGTGAATCAATGGTGAAGACTGATTCTTGGAATATATTTAAATTTGTTCTTAATTTAATTCTTGATCTTCTTTGAGGGTATCTCAATCATCAGGTCACACTGTAGGAACTTCAGCATCAGTGAAGCAGGATCCACATGAAAGATTTTCAGCAGTACCACTGGGGCCACCCACGCCGACGTCATCATCCAACATCACCAACCCTATAAAGGCATGAACGGCCCTGCTGCCTTCTCAATTCTTTCCCACCATCAACACTGTTCACATGAGTGTCCATGGAAGCTCTGATGCAGTTTCGCACTATTTTTGCCTACGACTTTTATTTTATTTAGGTTTTAGAATCTCTTTTTTATAAGAGATTCCTTTACCTTGTTTATGTCGAGAGTTAATCCTTCCACTTTTCTTTTACATCGCTGCCGCTGCAAAAGGAAGATTGCCTCTTCAGAAAGAAGATTGCCTCTTCAGATGAACATGATCTCTGTGTCTGCTGTCTTGGGCTTGACCACAATGTCTCGGACTGTGAACTCTGCCATAAATTTTATCAAACCACCCCAGGCGATGAAAAAAGGCTCTCAAATAATTCCTGATGGAACAACAAGATAGCCAGTTCTTGGCAGGGGTCCTTGGGGGGTCCCTCATTTCCAGTTGCTGGCATGTTTGTCGAGCTCCCAGGCCGCCAAGGCCTGGAATAAGTCCTCGAGCAAAAGTCACAAGAAAGACCGAGATTGGGATTGCTTCCCCCAATGGCGTTCTTGCTCCCTGATGGCTTCTTCTTCATCCTCTGAGGGCACTTCTTTAGCTGCGGCTGCGCTGACACCTGTGGCTGTCCAGGTCTCTGTTCCTACCAGACCCAGACCAACAGTGCCGATGCTCACCTCACAGGACGGCTAGTCATTGACCCTCAGGTTGCCTGCCCCCAATTCATCGATGCCTGGCTCGTCAATGACAGCCTTTCCATCGAGGCCTAATGCTTCTCCAGGCCCTTGGTCCTCGGGCTCATGGGGCTCCCAGGCCCAACAGATGTGTCATCGCACTCTGTGCCACTGACCCCTCCTCCATCAGCACAGCAGTCTACCGTCGGTGACCTCAATGATATCTTGACCAAGTTTACTACCGTCTTGGTCCACTAACTGGGCGTTTATAGGCCTGGGTCCCCTGTGACTTCCCAGGCCCCTTTGTTGATGCCAATTCAGCCTCCAGGGTATTCCCTGTGGGCTGTCGTTGGCCCCTCATTTGTCGTACCTCAAGTTGGAGCAGGTCGACATCCAGGGAGGAGTACCACCCTGACCTCATCCTATCAGAGGAAGAGGAGTAACCTCTTTCTCTGACAGGTCTGCTGCCTCTTCAGTGAGTGAGGACTCTGTCAAGCATACTCTCAGGTCTCCTCCTGAGGACCCTACTTTCTTTAATGTTATGAAGCAGGTGTCCACAGCCAGAGCTTCCACACTGAGGAAGAGGATGCCACCAGAGGGGAATTGGTGGACTTTCTGGAAATCCCAGAATCTCCTCCTAAAGTCATCCCTCCTATCCTCCCAGCATTGAGGAATGCCACAACTTCCACCTGGCACAGACCTGACATGATTCCGGCAATTCTTCGCAGGGCAGACAAGTTGTATCATGCTCCCCCAGGGCCTACCTTACTATGCTGCACAATCCAAGACCGATTCAGTGGTTCATCAAGGCAGCTCATGACAGGTCTAAGGTACCTAATCACCTCAGTTCTCCCCCCCCCCCAACAGGGAATCCCATAGGATTGACCTTTGGGGTAAGAGGGAATAGGCCTCCTCCATCTTGGGGATGAGGATTGCTAATTACCTCTCTCATATGGTCAAATACCAGAATAACATCTGGAAGAAGGGCAAGGCGGCTACCCAGACCCTCCCTGATTGTTCCGAGAAACAGGAGGTTCCTAAATGCTTGCGGAGTGCAAAGGATATCAGTAAGCATCTCCTCAGGGCCTTGTACGATATCTTGGACACGGTGCCATGGCTGCTGACACAGGCATTTGCCTTCATAGGCAGTCCTGGCTGAGGGTCTCAGGCTTTGCTGCAAATGTCCAGCAAAGATGCTTAATGCCTTTCAACGGCTCCAAGTTTTTGGGCCAGATGTTCAGGATATTATCAATGACATACAGGCATCTGGCAGGGCTATTAGGTCTGTCCACTCGCTCCATCATACACAGCCTAGGAGCACACAACACCCTCCCTTTCACAAGGTGTCCCACATGTCCAGAGCAGCCTCCCATCCTCAGGGCAAGAGAAATGCCTCCTCCGCCTTACCTACCTCCTCCTCCTCCTCCTCTGGCATTGCAAGAAGTGCCCCAGGGTGGATGGATCAGCCCCAGTGGCTGGATCCACCTCCGCATGACTCCTTGTTAGACCCCCCTCTTCCATTCCCCAACCAAGAGGTGGTGGTTGGAAGCTGGTTCTCCCTCCGTCTCAATCGATGGAGAACCGTCACTTCAGATGCCTGGATTCTTCAGATTATAGAGTGGGGTCACATTCTGGAACTTATAGAGATGCCCCCAGAGTCTCCTCCAGTACTCTCCACCCATACCCCGGCCCATCTGTCCATCCTCCGGGAGGAGGTACAGTCCCTCCTGCATAAGAAAGTTATTGAGTCAGTTCCCAGGCACCAGAGGAACAGGGGATTTTATTCCAGGTTTTTCCTGGTCCTCAGAAGAACCAGAGATCTGAGGCTCATTCTAGATCTCAAGGACCTCAGTCTGTATGTCCAGTACAAACAATTCCACATGGTCACCCTGCCAGGCCTGATGCCCCTACTCAAGCAGGGCAATTGGCTGTGCTCCCTGGACATGCAGGATGCTTACCTGCATATCTCAGTGTTCCCACCGCACAGGAGATTCCTCCGGTTTCTTTTCCAGGGCGAGCACTTCCAAATCAAAGTATTGCCCTTTGGTTTATCCTCTGCGCCATGGGTCTTTACAAAGTGCTTAGCAGCAGTAGCTATAGCTCTCAGAAAGGAGGGACTGTCTGTTTTCCCATGTCTGGATGATTGGCTCTTAAAGGTCCCTTCCAGAGAGTAGCTCCTTTGGACTCTGGAAAGAACCTTTCAACTGTTTCTCTCCCCGGGCATCACTGTCAGCCTGCTGAAGTCTGTCCTGATCCCATCCAGAGGCTGCAATATAGGGGTGGCTCTGGACTCAGTACAGGGCAAGGCCTTCCTGCTTCAAAACAGGGCAGAGTGCCTTATTGCTCAGACTCAGGAGGAGATCGCCCAGAGCCATTATATACCTGTGATGGTATACCTGAGGCTATTGGGTCTGATGGCCATGTCCATTCCCCTTGGCCAGGCTGCACATATAAGTCCTCCAGTGGACACTTACGAGTACAATGGGACCAACGCACACACAAATTTGATCAGTTAGTGCTGGTCTCGTCTCCAGTCCGCAAGGTGCTCCAGTGGTAGATGGACCCACATAACCTCTCAAAAGGGGTCCCATTCCAGATTTCCTCCACCAAGCAGATCCTCACCATGGATGCTTCTGGATTGGGCTGGGGGTGCATCTGGGTCCCTTTCAGACTCCAGGGTCTTGATCCCAGATAGAAACTTCCCTGCATATCAACGTCCTGGAGATGCAAACAGTCCTATACGCCTTGCAGGCCTTTCAGAACCCTCTCCTCCAGGGTCAGTTGTTGAACCATTCAGACAGTCTCAATGTTGTCTATCACATCAACAAAAAAGGGGGGATGCACTTGTACCCTCTGTGCAGGGAAACCATGAGAGTATGGTACTGGCAATAGACCATAGTCTGATCCTCTTGGCAGTCCGCATCCCCACCATGCTAAACACCCTGGTTGACAGCCTCAGCAAGACACAGTCCAGCATGCATGAGTGGGAACTTTTCTCATCCATCACAGAAGATCTGTTCGCCAGAAGGGGTTGCCCAGAGTTGGACCTTTTTGTGTCCCCACTCAACACAAATCTGCCCAGTTTTGGCCCGCTAGATCCTGGGCCTGGGTTTTCTTGCAAGGCGCGTTGTCCCTCCCTGGGGCGGGAAGTTCCTTTCGCCCTTTCCTCCATTTCCTCTGATTCAGAGGGTATTAATCAAACTGCAGATGGAGGGTCAACATGATCTTGATAGCACCATTCTGGCCACGGCAGATATGATTTCCATTACTGCAACAGTTAGCGGAGGAGCCCAGTCCCTCTGCCCTCTGCAGGGATCTGCTGATGCAGGCTCAGGGACCCTGGTCAATCCCAATCTCAAGTCCCTTTGTCTACATGCCTGGCTCCTGAGGACATAGCCATCACCAGGTTTGGGGTGTCCCAAAGGATAGCAGGTGTCCTTGTGGCAGCTCGGAAGCCTTTCACCAGAGCCACCTATACCATGAAGTGGAAAAGGTTTGCCATCTGGGCTGCCAAGCATCATCTTTACCCTTTCACTTGTCCAGTGAGCCTGATTCTGGACTACCTGATATCTCCGTCGGACTCTGGTCTTCAGTACTTCTCTCTTAAGGTGCACCTTTCAGCTATCTCTACCTTTCATGAGCCTGTGGGTGGCCACATTGTGGCTCAGTTGAATGTATCTCTTACTTTTCTTAGGGGCATCCTGCATCTGAAACCTCCAATCCATTCTCCTGTCCCAGCTTGGGATTTGAATTTTGTTTTGAAGAAGATGACCCTGTCTCCCTTTGTGCCAGCCGTGATGTGCGAGCTATGCTTTCTCTCTCAGAAAGCATTATTTGTGGTTGCTATTACTTTTGCTTGAAGGATTTCTGAGCTTCAGGCTCTCTAGTGCAAGGAGCCTTATTTGATTTTTCACAAAGACAGGGTGTCTTTGTGCTCGAACCCTAAGTTTTTCCCTAGGGTGATGTCTGAGTTTACCCTGAGCCAATCTATCCACCTACCCGTTTATTTTCGTGAGTGTGCCAATCCAGGGCAAGCACTGCTCCATACGTTAGATGTGCGCAGAATTTTGAACTATTATCTGCTCCAAACTAAGGACAGCAGAAAATCTAAGCAGCCTTCTGTTTGTTTCACCCTAGGTAGAGAGGGCGTTCAGGTTTCTAAATAGTGTTTGTCCAAATGGTTGGCACACTGTATTGTGTTCTGTTGCAACAAGCATGGCAAAGAGTTGCCAGGGGCAGTGAAAGCCCATTCACAAGGGGCATGGCTACCTCTGTGGCCTGTTTCCAAGGGGTCTCAGCAGCTGAGATTTGCGCTGCTGTCATCTGGAGTACTGTCCATCGTTCACCAAGCACTACAGTCTGGACATTGCTTCTAGAGCCTGGGCAGGTTTTGGCAGGGCTGTCCTGCATGGCCTGTTTTCCTAAGCTTTGACTGGCTTTCCTCCCAGATTATTCTGTTGCACCTGTAACTGCTTGGGACTCGTTTCTATGGTATGACCTGGCGATTGAGATACCCTCGAAGAAGATAGAACAGTTACACAGAACTTACTGTACCAGTAGATCTTCAAGGGATCTCAGTCATCAGGTCTTCTTTCTCTCCCACTATCCCCTTTTGTAGGGACTTTCCTGTCAGAACCGGTTATCTGGTGTCCCAGACTTTTAGTTTGGCCTGGACACCTCCTTTCTCTCCTCGATTCCTCATGGCATGGGTGTGCTCCTTATTCCCCAGGGGAAAGAACTGTGGAGGTGGTCGCTCACACCTTTATAGGGTTGGTGATGTTAGCAGATGATGTCAGTGTGGGCGGCCCCAGTGGTACTGCTGAAAATCTTCCATGTGGATCTTGCTTTACCGATGGTGAAGTTCCTGCGGTGTGACCTGATGACTGAGATCTCCGCGAAGATCGACTGTTACAGTAAGTTCTTACATAACTGTTCTGTCTTCTACAATATCTTCACCACTGATTCACATGCCCATCTACCATCCTCCAGACTCATTCCAGTATGGTTGTGTTGGTCTTCACCCCTTCATACATGATTTAGACTATGTTAGGATTTGGTGGCCCTTCATGTACGGGCCACCAAGGCTATCTTATGTCCTTAGGTAAAGTGCATAGGTTCTTTTTAGTTTATGCTACTCATCTCCTTGGTAAAAAAGGTACTGACATGGTTGGGGGCTGGTGCCGCTGTATACTAGCAGGTGTGTATCCTCATGTGATAATGCACATGCAGTGCCTACCACATCACCAGCTCTCTAAAAAGTTCTAGCTCCTAGCGCCTCTGGCTAATTACCCACTAGTGTGAATCAGTGGTGATGATATTCAGAAGATCAAAATTACAAGAACACAATTTAAATTTTTGAGAAAACCTCTTCTAATGTTTTGTGACAACAATGGGAAAAATATACATTCAGCCCATAACAGTTTAGTTGCTCTTAGTTCAACATTTGTCAGATTTGCCAGATTGTGACATACTGTGACAGAGAACAAACCTAGAAAATGTCATGTCACTACCCCTAAAGATGGCTGAATTTGTGTTTGATTTTTTTGTAGTTAATTCTTTTTATTAAAGATTTTCCAACAGAAAACATTACAGTACCTTAGCATGTGTATAATAAATACATTACATTGCATACAGTATCAAGCATGAATACATAACCAACAATTGTATGTTAATACAGTGAATATGGGTCCTTCTCTGTGTATATAATGGGGGGGGGAGGGTTAGTTATGAGTTCAGTTGGGGTTGGTTGTGCAGAGGGGGACAAGACATATAAGGGAACCATGCATCATAACAATGATGCAAAGTGCCCTTTGCTACATGAGACATTCTAAACGTATTGCCACTTGGAGTGAATGGAGCCATTCTTATAGCTGAAGCACATCTGAAGTACGTCATCTTGTGAGCAGTAAGCGTTTTGCTACTACCCCGGCCTGGATGATCCAGCATACTAAAGGGTCTGTATAGGATGATGTGAGGAGGTGGTAAACCTAATAGTAACATCTGAGGTGTTAGTGGAATTGAGTTTCCCACTGTAACTTTGCAGGCTGCTAATATCTCCTTCCAGTAAAATTGAATTGATGGGCAGCTCCAAAGTATATGGAAAAGGTCACCCCAAGGGGAGTTTATAGCACCATGGTGGAGAAGCCCACTGGCTCGTAGTTTAACTGGGGTATAACATACCCTGTGGAGAATCTTATTTTGTATTAGTAGGCTTCTACTGTCTGTGCAAGTGGTGTGAGCCACTTCTTGGAGGAGGTTTCCCAATCTTGTGGGTGTGATGGGGGATCCTAGGGCAGATGCTCAATAAATATGAGCTTTTGAGTTTGGTCAAGGATGGCTTGGTGGATTTGGGAGTATATTGTGCTTGCATGACCTTTGGTTTTATTCAGCCAGTTCTGGATGTCTAATCCTAGTCTTGTGTAACACTTGTTCTTTTGTAACACTCTGGTGGGAGAGGGTTGAGAAGTTGGGATAGTATGCCTCGAAGGTGTAAAAACATCCAGAATTCAGGTCTGGAGAGAGAGAGAATAATGTATTTGTAAGTTGCTGAAGGAGTTAGGCAATAATGCGCCTGGAACCAGTATGTCTCTTAGGTGTATTACCCCTTTGTGTATCCAGGTAGGCCAGTGTATAGTCTGGCAGTTTATACGGATTAATGGGTTATCCCAAAGAGGGAGCCAAGGCTTCACAGTTACAGAGCATTTAATAGTTCTAGATAGCCATTGCGAAGCCCGTATGGATGCAAATATAGTGCTCCATTGATGAAAAGGACGGGATACGGGAGTTTATATGTAAGTTAACGGATAGGTGGGTGAGCATAATATATTCCCTATATTGAGCCAAACCGGGTTGGGGGGTAGAGGGGGAGAACCATTGGCAAGTTTGGCTCCTAGGAATGCCTTGTGATAGCCTTGGAAACAGAGGAGATTCCACCCCTCTTTATTCCAGTGTGCCCGTAGTTTCGCTATACTGAGTCTCAGGGTTGTCCCATCCCACAGAACAGACCCTACTAATTTGTCAATCTTAGTAAACCAAGTTGGAGAGAGGTTGGGGCAGATGAGAGGCAATGAAGTGTTTGGGAGCTGCCAACATTTTGACCACTGAAATCTTTCCAGCTAGGGAAAGACGGAGTTTCTGCCAGCAGTGAAGTCCTTTTAATTTATGAAGTAATGGCGTTAAATTCAGGATTGGAAGTTTTAAGGGTCTTCTGAGAGAGATGCCTAGGTATTTAATGACCGATGGAGACCATTTGAGGCCTGCCTGCACAAATGAAAGTGCTGTGCATTTAGCGTTCAAGGGTATGACCTCAGTTTTTGCTTCTAATAGCAATACCAGGAGGTTGTCTGTGTATAGCTATTAGAAGATCAGTTTCTGTGATAGGGATACCGTGAAGGGCAGTGTGTTCTCAGATAGCTATAGCCAGAGGTTTGCTGGCAAGATCGAATAGCTACGGGATAGGGGACATCCTTGTCAGTACCTTTTGTAAGGGAAGGAGTGGATAGAATGCAGTTGGTAAGGACCCGAGCTATAGGGGCTTGATATAGGGTTTACATGCAGGTGGAAAAAATAGGGCCAGAAACCCATGTAATAAAGGACCTTTAGAGAAGGTACCCCCACTTCTCAGAGTCAAAGACCTTTTCAGAATTGATCGCAATTGATTGCAATGGCAGCAGCTGAAGGTGGGACTGTGGTTGGCAGCTGTAGTAATGGAGATAAAGGGAATGGATGTGGACAGAAGCCAGTCTTTCTTTTGTGAATCTCACTTGGGCCAAGTGTATGAGTGCGGGAATTATCTGATCCATAGAGTGCTAAACCCTTCACTAGGATCTTGCATCCGTTAATTAAAAGAAATGAGGCAGTAGTTAGCTGGGAAGTAAGAATCTTTACCCTTCTTGGGAAGAACTGTAATGGTAGCCTCTCTAAGGGTTGTGGGAGTATTTGGACATGTGCGAGTCCATAAACATTTTGTGTCGGAACGGACTAATGATGAGGTCAAGATGTGCATATAAGTCTGCAGAATTCCATCACCCCCAGGGATTTATTTTCATTCAGGGAATGAATTGCTTTTAATTTCAGATACTGTGAGAGGGACTCTAGAATCTCTCTATTTGGAGGGAGGAGTTGTGGGAGGCATTTGGAAAGAAAAGTGTCCTGCCATTGAGAAGCTATAAAGTGTTTTATTGAATTAGACATTACCTTGTTAATAGATGTAGGTTTGTAGTGGGGGCACCTTTGTCATCTTGGAGCATTGATATATGGTGAGCCGCTTGTTGCTTTCTCAGACAGTAGGATAGGAGACAACCTGTCCCCCCCCCTTCCCAGTATCTGTGTTTGGTACAGAGAAAGGCTAGTTCTGCTTGATGGGTAAGCAAGGTGTTTATTTGGGGGTGAATACCAATTAATTCTGCTAAGAGGATTTTTGCTTATTTTGGTGTGGGAAGTTTTATATTCTTGGTATTTTGGGGCCAAAGCTGCCTCTAATTTTTTAAGGTCGGATTCCCGTTCCCATCTTCAGTTCACCTCAAAGCTCATAATGCTGCCTGGAAGAGTAGCCTTGAAGGCCTCCCATAGGGTAGTGTTGGATCTGACATTGGGGGTATCTCTTGCAACAGGCCGCACCTATAGAACTACCGCCGTCAGGCACTAGGACCAGCCAGAAACTTTTCTAGCTAGCAGTCTATCTGGGGGTCGCCTACTTCTATGTCACCCTCTGACGTTGACCAACCCTATAAGAGTGGGTGGCCCCTGCTCCCTCCTCAGTTCTTTTCCCACCGTTGGACCTGCAGAGATCGCTGCAAGCTTTAGTGGACTGCCATTTTCCTTGAGTTTTTCTCTTGAATTTTCTTTTCTTTTGAATTTTCTTTCTCACCCTAGTTTGTTAAGTTTTCGTTGATTCTTTTTGTATTTCAGACTCATCCTCCTCTTCCAATCAGACCTCCAGGGTGAAGTGTGCTTGTGGGAAGCAGCTCCCAGAGAAAGACACTCTGCCTTTATCCACTGTCTCGGGCCTTCCCATGACACCCAGGCCTGCAACATCTGTAAAAGGCTTCATCCAGGCCACTCAACGCTGTCGTCAATTGGCTCTGGAATAATTCTTCTTGCAGCAGAAGGTTGCCAAAATGGAATGGGAGCAGCAGGCCAGAAGTACCTCTTCTTCTCCGGCCCTATTCTCAGGGTCTCAACCCTCCTCCTCCTCCTCCTCCTCCAGGGGGGGAATCCAGTGGTAAACACAATTACTGAGACAAGGACCGTGAAAAACACTGGTCCTCTTCCCACTCGTGGTCCCCGGATAAGTCTAAGGCTGCGGTGGGCTTGGCTGTCTCCTCAGGGGCAGCTTACTCTGCCTTATGTGCCTGTCGTCAGAAGGGCTACCATTGAGTAGCCGCCCGTCCAACCTCTCTTTATCAGAGCTCCTAATTGAGCTTACTGACTCTATCCTTTCTGCCATGGATAGTGGTCATATCACATCTGCCATCTTTGTTGACCTTGCCAAGGCATTTGACACTGTTTCCCACACCCTCCTTCTTGAGACCCTCTCCTCAGCTGGCCTATCCCAGTGAACCTGTAACTGATTTAAAGCCTACCTAATAGGAAGAACTCAATCAGTTAAAATAGCTGATTCCACATCCTCGCCACTGCCCATTTCCACTGGTGTGCCTCAAGACTCTGTACTTGGCCCACTTTTATTCTCTATTTTCCTAAATGACCTGCCATCAGTATGTTCCTCCTCCTCTATCCATATGTACGCTGATGACATGGTCTTGTTCACTTCTGGCCACTCTCCCTCTGATGTATCCGTCAACCTCCAGCTTTGCTTCAGTAATGTTCAGCACTGGTTTAAGTCACATCAGCATTTCCTGAATGCCAGGAAAACAGTCTCCATGACCTTTGGCACAAGGCAGAGACTCTCTAGGCTTCCTTCCCTACCCACCTTCCACACCCTGGACAGGACCACACTTGAGGATACCACCTCTTTCAGATGTTTAGGTGTTTGGCTTGACTGACACCTAAACTTTTCTGACCATGCCGATGCCATCCTGATGAAACTGTGCCCCAAGCTTGGTGCCCTCTATAGGAACCACAGCTGCTTACCTCTGTCGGCTAAGCGTGACCTTGTTCAGAAAATGATTCTCCCTATTTTTGACTATTGCGACATAGTCTGTTGTGCTGCTCCCAAGTCTTCCCTATCCAGATTGGATTCCCTTTTCAATGCTTTTTGTCACTTTGCTCTTGACTCCCCCAACCCGTATCTACCACTGTTCTCTACCACTCCTTGCTTTCCCTCCCTGAAGTGCAGACGACTCTTGCACTGCATGAAATTTACCCTAAATTTTGGATTGGTTCTCTCCCCTATCCTCCTCTCTTTCCATTCCACCTCCCCCACACCATTCTCTCAGATCCACTGACTTTCACACTCTGGCTATTCCACGACATACTACTACGAGTGGTCAGGGTGCTTTCTCTTATCACTTCCCAACACTCTGGAACTCACTACCTATGCCCATTCGACACTCTTCATTCCCCTCTTCCATCTCCCAGGCCCTACACAACTTTTACTCCACAAACTGCACTTGTCAGTGAAGATTCTGCTGTATTTCACAATGTTTATACTTCAAGCATATTTTGCTTTGTTGTAGTATTTATATAACCTTGTAAACATATTTGTTTCATTTCTGCCTTATCAACCATTTTACATATGGGCATTCACTTTATCTGCACTGTCTTGCTATGTATAGCCTATACCAAACTGTTACTGAAAATGTACATTCAATTTATCTGTACTGTATTGCCTATGTTCCCTATTTGCTCTCCCCAGGTGCACGTGAGATTAGCAACATATTTGCTCAGTGTGTTTTTCTAGTGAAACTCTTAAATAATTAAATAAATAAATAATCGAGCAGTGGTCCTTTGTGGGCTGGATTTTCCCAGTCCCTGCAGCCCTGCTGTTCAGGCCTCTTCTTTTTTTTAAGTTGTTTAACCAGGTATAGCACACTAAGCTGAAAGCTTTTACAGGAGCGACATGGGAGCACAGGAGGTTAAGTGACTTGCTGAGGGTCACACAGTATGCAAGTGGAAGCTGTGGGATTCAAACCCAGGTCTGGTCTACTGGATGTCACCAGATTTGCAGCTCAGAACCTTGAACCACTGCGCTATACTGCCTCCTCCTTCTGGTGGCAGGTCCACAATCAGGAGGCTCTGCCGATCCATCTCAGGCTGGCGTGGGGTCGGTGAGTGCTGGGTCTTCAAACGCTACCAGTCCACCTCCCTCTTCCACGCAGGCAACCTCATCCACAGCTGTGGATCAGATGCCCTCCCTTGCATCTCCCCTGGTCACCCCAGGTCTCCTTTGGCCACTCCAAAGGTGCCCATCACTGACGCCTCCCTGTGAGCAATGCCGGTCTCTTCTAACCTGGCACCAGCGCCAGCCAGGCCTCTCCCTCCTTCAGTGCCGGTCTGGCCACAACCAGCAGCGCCTCGCCAACCCTCAACCTAGCCATTCCCTCTACCTACACGGCACCAGTTCCTCAATCTCGCTGGCATGTATGCTCAACCACTGACACCTATCCCCAACCAACGGCCGAGCTACCCAATGTCGGTGAGAGTGGACTTTCAGTCTATACCGTCATTCCTCTGGGACTTTATGCAGTGGTCTTATTCTTTCAAAGGACCTGACCCCATGCGAGCCTGTGCGTTTGGACCCAGTGCCCATCATTTCTGCGCCCTGTACTCCTCCATTTGCCCAGTGGATGAGGGCATATCACCTGGACCTCCACCCCTGGTAGAGTCTAGGAGTCTGGTGATGACAAGGATGAGGACCTTCCACTCCCCATGGCGGTGTCTCCTGATGGGGCAGACCCCAAAATACATTCCTTGGTCCTCCCGACATGACCCATCATTCTGTGGGGTCATGCGCCAGATCCAGTCAGCTATGGGATTCAAACCAACGAGTTGGACCCTTCCTGATGTTGGTTGACCATCTACCTCAAGTTACTGAACTCTTCCTCTTTGGTTGTTCCCCCATTGATTGATACATTTGAGGATGCCACTATGGCCACCTAGCATTGCCCGCATTTCATACCGGCCATGCCTAGGAAGGTGGACAAACTAAACAAGGCGCCTGTGGGCAAGTCTTTTTCCAGGGAACCACCACAAGTGGACTCAGTCATCATTAATGCCGTGCACGACCGTACTGAGACCAAAGCACCTGAGCTTCCTCCCCCTCTACAGGGAATTCTCAGAGGCTAGCCCTCTTTTTTTTTTTTTTTTTTAATGTAGCATATTTTATTAAAGTTTCCAAGACAACACATGTTACACAGACATATAAACAAAAATAAAACGTACAACAGACAATACCCCCCCTCCCCCCAGGAGATACCATCAGTAGTACAGTATACAACTGAGTAAATTAGATTAATGATACAGGACATAAAGGTTTATGGACTATAGAATTAATTAGTAGGCATCAAATGGTATGCAAGTGGAATTAGAACCCCTGAGAACACCTCAATAGCTCCTCTAAGGGAAGATTGTATAGATAAAGGGTCTCTAGTTACCCCATTTTTGTAAGCTGACACACGTTTTTGTACTGGCTATCATTTTTCAGTCCTTAGGTTGTACAGGATTTAGTTAAACCATTCAGGGTAGGTAATCTCATCTTGATCCATCCAGTGGCACAGGATAGAGATATTAAAGATATAAAGTATTTCTTTCTCGTACTGGGACCTTGGAGACATCACCTACCACACATATTTCAGGGAAAAACATTCTTCTAGGCCAAGTAAGGGATTAAGACTTGATTTAATCTTCTCCCGTAGAGGGCAATTTGAGGCATTCCCATAGATGTGCAACAGAGACCCTTCCATGGATTACACCTGGAACATGTAGAAAGGGAGTTTCCATCTTGCACAAATGGACAGGGTAAAATAAATACTATGTAATCTGTCATTGGACAAATAGTGATACACATCCAACCATATCTACGGTCCCAACTGGCGTCATGTTAGGAAGGAAGACACCCAATAGTGAGAGTGACCCGTGACCGTGGGAAATATTTTTGAAAATAGAGGAGACTAACTGTGATGCTAAATGGGGTTGCCTGGAGTGGGATTGGATTAAAGAGAAAATTACTTTGGTCAATATTCCATGCTGTTATACCAAACCAGCTAAGCAGCATATGCTGGAGTTGGTATATCCTAAAGATTTGTGTGGTAGGGAGGTTATGATAGGTTAGAAGTTCCTGACTACTGGGTATCTGACCATCCACCAGGAGATCAGATTACCATTTAACTCGGGGAATCCCATAGGAGACAACATACATCCTCCCACTTTAAAATTCACATTGTAACAAAGCGGTTAAGAAATGTTCCTCAAGTTGTTATATTGCATGGTCCTACATAGTTGGGCATGGACTTTTAATGAGTTGTATATAACTGTATCTTTAAGTTAAGATGGCAAATTATTGGGGGAGGTAAAGAAGAGACTGTCAGAAGAAATAACAGCTTCTGCAATTTGATGTCTTTCTATCTGTAGTCATATTGGTATATATTTAGCTGCTCCTTGCAGCGCTGGAGGTTTAGTCCATCTTGCATATTTAGAGATGAGGCTAGCCAAGTAGTATAAATAAAAGTTAAGCAGTCTGAGCCCCCCAAGATGTTTCGGTGCACCCAGTCTTGCATAGGCTCTGCGGGGAGTTTTCCCTTTCCATAAAAAAAAAATGAGAGATAATAGAGTGAAGTCTCTTAAACCTAGAAGCAGGGAGGTATAAATTTAGCATGTTAAGGGGTAAAAAATGCGAGTACATTAATTTTAATAATACTGATACGGCTTGCAAGGAAAAGGAAAGAGCTCCATCTGTGAAGGTCTTGTTTGGTTTCTACCACCTTGTCTAGGTTTAGTGTTTTAACTAGGGAATGTTTCTGGGAGAGAATGATGCAAGATATTTCAGTTTGGATGTCCAAGCTATACCTAACTGAACATAAATCAGAGGGAAACACCTTGGGGTTCAGTGACATTATAGTAGTTTTGTCAAGGTTGAGTTTGTAATTGGAGAACTTACCAAACACAGATATAATATGCAGGGCCTCAAGTAGAGAAGTGGCAGGGTATGATAGATGTAACAATATGTCATCCACATATGCAGAGACCCTAAGATCTAGGGTCCCTATAGGGATACCTTGAATCACGGGGGAAGTTTTGAGCAAATAAATTAAAGGCTCTAAATAAAGGTTTAAGAGCAGGGGTGATAAGGGGCAGCCCTGATGAGTTCCTGAGTAAAGAGAGAAACCAGTCGCTAGTACTCCATTACAGTACAATTTTGCTTGAGGTCTGGAATAAAGTTCTCATATCCATTGTATAAAAGATGAAGGGAAGCCGAATTTTTCCAGAACAGAAAATAAGAAGGTCCACTGCACCCTATCAAATGCCTTTTCTGCTTCCAAGAAGACCAGCACCATTGGTTGCTCAGCCTACCTGGACGCAGAACAAATATGGGACAGTTTCCTTAAGTGATTCGTTGAGGACCTACCCCGCATAAAGACCACCTGTTCTGGCCCAATCAGCCCCTCCCAAACTTGCATAATTCTGGTAGAAAGAATTTTTACAAGTAACATATAAAAGGGGTGATATTGGAATGATGGAGAGGGTGCAGAGGAGAGTCACCAAAAGAATTAAAGGAACAGAGGGACTAAGCTATGAGCAGAGGCTGCAGTATTTGGAGATGTACTCACTGGAGTATCGTAGAATGAGAGGAGATATGTGTCTGATTTATAGGGCCCTGACCAATATCAATCTGTGGGGTCTCTTAGGTCTGGTACAAAGGGACCAACTACACAATACCAGAGCCCATCGTCACCAATTGATCAAGGAAAGATATAGAACAAATAAAAGAAAATATTTGTTAAATAATAGGGTAACAGAGATTTGGAATATGCTGCCTTGTTAGGTTGTGGCGCGAGCAAACAGTGTTGGAATTTAAAACAAATCTAGATAAATTTCTTTTAAGTAAAAATATTACTGGGTATTCATAAATGATGATTGGCGAGCTCATGGACTAAATGTCTTTAATGCTCTGTAATATCTTTGTAATCTATGTAACTTCATGTCGTAGTTCATAAGGGAGATGAGACAGTAGTTAGTAACTTTATCTTTGGGTTTATTGGATTTAGGCAGAACTGTTTTTAGGGCTTCTAGAAGGGGAAAATCCGAAAGACCACTATTACAAAGAAAAGAAAAAAGCTGATGGAGAATATGGAGTAATTAGTTTGCCAGAGCTTTATAAAAATTAGAGGGGAAGCCATCCGGCCCTGGGGCTTTGTCTAAAGGGAGAGATTGAATAGCAATAAGAATTTCATGAGTAGAGATGGGACATGCCAGGAAGGCTTGCTGTGTAAGAGATAATGCAGGAAGTAGGATTGATTTCAGATAATCTTGTGTTTCTTCTAGTGAGGGAGGGTTAGTTGGGGGGGGCTATGTAATGACAATAGAAGTGATCAAATTCTTGGGCAATTTATTTAGGGGATGTTTTAATGGTTCCATCAACCTGGGAAGAAATGATGTGGACCAAACGGGAGGCCTCTTGTTGTTTTAAGTGTAGTGCCAATAAATGCCCAGCTTTATCCCCCTGATCAACATATGTCGAATGGGTTTTTAAAAGTGCATATTCTGCTCGCTCCCTCATACATTCCACATATCGGTATCTCACGTCGGTTAAAGTGACCTGTTCTTCCTCTGGTAAGTCCAGTGTTGGACTGCTTTCTAGAGTTTTAATCTGCTCCAATAGTTTACGCAAGGAAGCTTCATATTTGTTTTTCTTGGTGGATGCTGTTCAAATGAATTCTCCTCTCTGTACACATTTTAAGGAACACCATATTTTGTTTATATCTGGGAGGAAGCACATATTATGTTCCAGAAAGCGGGTAATAAGGGATTGAATTCTAGATAGGACATGAGGACATGAGGGTCTTTTAGTAATTGGGTATTCAATTTCCATATTTTGTCATATTTAAAATTCGCGAGAAGGTTACACTCTAGACACACTGGGGAATGGTCCGAGTGGACTCTAGGGGTAATTCCTCCATCCTCCACTCCTGGCAAAATATTTACACTGATCAGGAAATAATCCAGACAAGAGGAAGATTTATGTACAGGGGAGTAGAACATGTGTAGACGGTCCGGGGGTGAAGAACCCTCCATGAGTCACAAAGCCCACCCATCTCCAGTAACTCATGCAGTGTGTGTTGGGTAGGGGAGAGACATTTGGGGTGTTGGCCTGACCTATCAGTGTCAGATGTGAGAGTCCCATTCCATTCCCCAGTCAGGATGGTGAGAAGGTGAGCATATGGGGACAGTAGGTTAATCAATTCAGAGAAGAATTCTGGTGATGGTGTATTAGGGCCATATATACTACCCATAAGGATCTCAGAGTGGTCCAGTATGCCATGCAAAAGTAGGTACCTCCCCTTAGGGTCCACAGTGCTTTGTGTAATTTGGAAGTTGGTTCCCTTAAAGATCAATATTGCTACCCCTCTCTGGTTAGTAGAGGCTCCAGCAGCAAAAACTTGCCCAAACCATCAGCCTACGGAAAAGCATATTTTCCATGGCTAAAAGGTGGGTTTCCTGGAGAAAAGCAATTTGACAATAGAGTAACTGAAGGTGTTTTAGTATCTGGTACCTCTTTCCCCTAGAGTGAGCACCTTTAACATTCCACGTTACATACCTCATAAAATAAAATTTAATAAAAATATAGCACGCAAGCCCTGTCTAAAAGGTACATTGTACTTTGTAACCACGTCCAGGATCTCTTCCCCTCCTCCCCGCCCCACACCAAACTTGTGAACTCCACCTTACACAATAAGAAAACGAAATAACCATGTGCACTAAGGAGATTGAGACCAAATCAATAATAGTGCGTGATGAAACCCAAGTAAAGTCCCTCCACCCACCCAGACCATCCATTAAACCTGGTAGTCCCCCAAAACTAAACCCTGTCACATTTAACCCCCAGAAATAGAAAATCCCCCATATACCCAGTCCATATAACTGACCCTCTGAATCCTCTCAGGCCATGATATTTTACTTCCTCCCTAAACAGTTACAGCTTCCCCCCCACCCGAAAGATTAACATAGTGACTCTTGCTCTATCAACCCTGCCATCAGAAGGAGTTAACAACATTGAACACACTAGAACATTTGCTATATACTAGGTACATCCCCTAGTACCCAAAGCAAAAACATCAGTATGTACTCCTTATACATAACTAATAAACGTAAGGTCCAGCAAAGGGCGCCTTGGGTTCAAATGGGACTAAGCTTGGCACATGACCTCATCATTGTTATCCCCACTCTAAATTCGTAGAAGACCCATCTTAACTGAGGGTACACTGAATAACCCCCAAATAAAGTCTCAGCTTTGGAGCAATTAAAGTACATAGCATGTAAAGGAGTACGTCATAGTTAGTTAAACAGTGGTCCAATTAGCAAGATCATGTTTCCAGGTTAACCTGCATAATAACTATGGTTCCCAGTAGAGAGTTGTTTTGACAGAGCGCCACTAGGTGAGGTTAGAAGAAGGGGAAAGAGAAAAGTACTGAATGCAGGGAAGTGGGACCACAATATAAGCGTTTATGTTTAACCAGACAGTTCCTGAAACTTCACTCCAAATAAAATACTTCCTTCCTCTTGCTGCTTCAAAGTGCAGTTCCAGACAACAGCATCTAAGGCAGACTATGTGCAATGGAAATAGGTACAGTCACAATGTAATACATTTAAACAGCAAGCCAGGGACCGGAGATCTGCACTCCATTCATTTAAATAAATCTGGATAAAAGGATTTTAGCATAGTGGCAGCTTGCTCTGCCGACTCAAAACTATGCCAGGTATCATGATGTTGAACTTGAAGTGTGGCCGGGTATCTCATTTGGTACCGTATGCCAGCCGCTATCAGTTTGGTTACAGTTGGGTGCAGTTCTGTTCTTTTCTGCCTCACAGACTTTGGCAGATTCTGGGCTATGTGGATCCTCCGGCCTTCCCATTGTAGCTCATGTATTTCTCGAGTTTTCCCCAGAATATGTTGTGTGTCTAAAAGTTCAACAAACAAAAATTAGAGGCCTTGGAGGAGCACCGGGGGCAAAGTGATCTGTGGGCTTGCTCCACGATGTAAACTGGGCCATTTGGAGAGGGTCAGAAATGTTGTTGCAAACATCTGCACAAAAGAAATACGTGAGACCCTCTTAGCCCTCTGGCAAGCCCAGTATGACCAGATTGTTTCTATGAGAGCACCCTTCCAAATCTTCCATCTTGCCCTCCATAGATCTGATCCTCTGTCATAGCTGCGCCATCTCAGGCTCTGTTCTGGCCCTCCAGTCATCCAAAGAAGAATTGCGCACTTCATTGTCTCCGGTGCGCCGAGTAAGGACTTCCAGTGAGGAGCTGATATTTTGAATGTCACTCGCAAGTGCATCCAGTGTGGCTTTCAGTGGAGACAGGCCTTCTAAAAACTTCTCCTCAGTGAGGGCAGCCTTGGGGGGGTCGAGTTAGCAGGAGTCCCAGTCAGGAGCACCTTGGAGTGCTTCACGTTTTTGTCCGTGGTCGGTGTTGGTGGTGGAGTGTGGCGAGGTAAGGAATCTCGCATTTCTGCCTCCATATTGCCAAATCTTTTGTCCAGTGAAGTTCTAGTCTTTCTCAGTGTTAGAGGACATGCCAGGATTGCTGCCCAAAATCACAGATTAGTAGAGAGATTGGGTTTTATTCGGGTGTAGGAGCAGGAGTTGTAGTCACGTCTGCTCAGGCAGCCATCACGTGCCTCTTCACGAGGCTGGCCCTCTTTGTCAAAAGGGCTTTCACCTCTGCCACATTGACCATCAGGACCCTTAACTATATGGCTCACATGATCCAATATCAGGATGTTCTTTTGGAACAAACCATGGAAATGGTCAAATCACCAGAAGGTCCGGCCACACAACAGCTCCTTCAGGCTGTCAAATCTGGGTTGGACGTCAGCGACACCTCTTGCACTCAGTATATGATGCCGTAGATGCCTTGGCCTGGGCAGCAGCAGTAGGCATCTGCCTTCGCTGGCACTTCTGGCTGCAGGTGTTAGGGTTTGCTCAGGATATTCAAATGTCCATCCTGAATGCCCCCTTCGGAGGATATAAACTGTTCGGGGCTGATGTTCAGGACATTTTATCCAACCTGCAAGCCTCCAGACGCACTTTCAAATTGGTACACTCACTGTACCATACCCAGAAAAAGAGTGCCCCATGATTGCCCTTTCGTCGGGCAACTCATGGACCCTGCCTGATCCTCCTCTAAGTCTGTCATACATAAGGCTTCCTCAACCCTGCCTACCTCCTCCTCCTCCAGCAAGGGCTGCCTTGGAGGAGGGGCGGCACCAGCCCCTGCCTTAGCCTGACTCCTTTCCCAACTCCCTCCCTCTAGTAGGCCTGGCGGAGGCAGTAGGGGGTCAGTTCTCCCTACACCAAGACAGGTGGGCAGAGACCACAAGTGACAGCTCGGTATTACAGCTCATAAGCCACGTCCACACTTTGAAGGTCATAGAGTGGCCCCCAAAGAGGCCTCCAGTCCCTTTCTCCTGTCCCCCCGAGCTCACATCCCCATTCTTTGGGAGGGAATCCAGTCCCTGCTCAGGAAATGAGCAATAGAACTTGGGCCAGAAGCCCAGCAGGGCAAAAGGTTCTACTCCCATTTCTTTCTGGTTCCAGAATGCACGGGGCGACCTTTTGGCCCACTCTGGACCTCAGAGAGTTAAATCTACTTACTCATCCAGTACAGAAAGTTCTGAATGTTAACTCTCCAGGTACTGCTGCTCCTTCTGCACAAAGGGGATTGGATATGCTCCCTAGACATGCAGGACAGATATCTACATATCAAAATCTGTCCCCACACAGGCAATGCCTCATATTTCAGTTTCAGGGGGCACACTTCCAATTCTGGGCCTTGCCCTTTAGCTTGTCCTCGGCTCCTTGGGTGTTTACCAAGTGCCTGGCAGTGGTCACAGCTGCCCTCAGGAGACAGGGGTTCTACGCCTTCCCCAACCTGGATGTCTGGCTGTCCAAAGCTTCGTCCAGGGGCAGCCTGGTCCAAACCCTGGAACACACCATCCGCCTGTTCCAGGACCTGGACATAACAGTCATCTTGCCCAAGTCCATCATCTTAACAACTTGTCAGTATCTCCAGTACATTGTGGCAGTCCTAGACATAGCACAGGGCATGGCCTTCCTTCCCCAGGACAGGGTGGACCGTCTCATAGCCCAGGTCAGGCTGCTGTTCCATAGCTACTGTGTCTCTGCCAGAGTATTTCTCCAGCCCTTGAGTATGATGGCAGTGGCCATAGTTACAGTGCCTCTTGTCAGACTGTATATTTGAGGATCCCCCAATAGACATTGAGAGTCCATCGGGACCAGTGTATGGACGACGTGGAACAGGAGGTCCCAGTCTCCTCCCTGGTGAAGTAAGTTCTGCTCTGGTGGATAGATCCCATAAATCTTCTAAAGGAGGTCCCCTTTGCTATCCCCTCTCCTCCGCACGTTCTGACCACAGATGCCTCAGTGGTGGACTGGGGCACTCATCTGGGCCCAAACCAAACATGAGACATGGTCCTGACTGGAGTCCTCACTTCATATCAATGTGCTGGAGATGTGGGCAGTTCTGTATGCCCTCCAGACCTTTCTGATTCAGCTGTCCCTGGGCCTCCTACTGGTGCAGGTGGACAACATGACTATTGACTATTACATCAGCAAGCAGGGAAGAACCCACTCATAGCCCCTCTGCAGGGAAGCGATGAGAGTTTGGTACTGTGCTCTGGACCATGGCCTAGAAGTATCAGCCATTCATGTCCCACACGTCCAAAGCATCCTGGTGATGATCTAAGCCAGTCGAAGTCAAAGATGCACGAGTGGGACATTCTGACCTCAGTCATCGAATACCTCTTTGACAGATGGGGTTGTTCAGAGTTGGACCTTTTTGTGTCCCCACTCAAAGCAAAACTGCCATGTTTTTGCTCGCTAGATCCAGGGCCTGATGTTTTCTGGTGAGACGCGTTGTTCATCTCCTGGAAAGCCACTCAGCTGACTGTGTGTGATGAGCTGACACTGACAAACACTCCTGCAACAGACTGACAAAAACCCACCAAGGAAGTGTCAGGGGATAATTCTGGGCTTCAGCAGCTGTATTAATTCTTCCAGGGGTCACAGGTGAGCCGGTGCATGTCTGTGGTGGTTACCATGGAGACGGATGGATGCTTAATCCTCAGATCTACCTGCGGCACCCCCCACTTGCAGAGAAGATTATGTGGAACGGTAACAAAGTTTAAACTATTTTCTGTGGCAGCCTGTCAAATATTGAAATTCGGTACACACTAAGATCTTCTTAGAATCTGGTACCACTGTATGAAAGTCGGTATTGTACCGGTGAAATTGGTACAGTTGGAGGGTTTGCAGTATGTCTGTGTCTGGGGGGTTAGGGATTGTATTCCTCATTGGTGGTTTCCACCCGGAGAGGCTGGAAATAGGTAGTAAGGGAGTTTTGATGAGCCAAAGCATGTAAGTTGGGGTGGGAGGGAGGAGTGGGTATCAACCCCAAACCGTAGAAAAGAGTAATAGTGGTTTAATTATAAGGGTGGGGAGGGGTCCTAGTAAGTACTGAGTAATAGTTAAGTATGTGTTAGATCTGACATATTAGGATCAAGTGGTAAGGGAGGGAGGTCAGTGGGGGAACTAGAAGAGGTCCGAGGAGGGGGCAAATGAATAAGTAAGGACGAAAGATAAATAAAGAAACAATTAATACATACGCCTGGTGTGCACAGACAGTGGGATTTATAGGGTGCGTAGGAACCTAGTAAATGCTTTCACACCTTTTAGTTACAGAATACTGTCCCTGCGGCAGAGTGAGTTTCACTAGTGAAGATCCCCCTGTGCTGCTTTATGCTGCTATAAGTAACTATAACAACCTTGGGGCTAACCAAATAGGACCTGTAATTAAATCACAAAATCCAACACTGAGGTGTAGTTATAATTGTTTGTATATAATAGTAGGGTAGGGATATGCATTGCCCCCCAGTTGGCCTCCTATTGTACAGGCTTCTTATTCAAATTCACTGGCGCATAACAGCAGACATGACATTATATGCAATCATCTCATGTTATGTATTATAAAATGGGCAGGGAAATTCCTGAGATCTGATTGGTTCTTACCTGTGCATCAAATATGTTTGATGCACAGGTAAAACAAATTCAAAGAAGTACGACCGCACTACTAAAAAAAATCAGAGTGCTGTTAGAATCTTTACTTTTCAAATGCTGCCATTTTCTTCTCGTATAGTAGTGAGAGAAACTTTTAGCCAGTCACCAGTAACCCTTTTTTTTTCACCAAAGACACACGGTTTAGACAAACAAGGCACTTACAAATTCAGATTATAGATGCTAACAACTCCTGTTCTTTCACCTGATGACATCGCAGTATGGCTGTGGGCTTCACGTACATGCCTGCTCCCGCTGTGTCTTTCATGAAATCGCACTCCTGCCCCTTTAGATTTTTAATGTAAGAAACCTCTATAGATCCTCAGCTGAATGGTAACATATGCCTTGCAAATAACAGTCGAGCCCACATGTACTCACAAATTTGGTGGCAGGGGGAGTCATGACTACAGAATTATTTCCCTCTGCTCCTGCTGTCTGTGCTGCCCATTGTTGTCCCGCTCCATCACTTCCAAATGTGAAATTCTTTTTTTTTTACATTTTGAACAGAGGACCTTCATTTTACAGCTGCCAGACCTACAATTAAAACATTAAAAAATATATACATTTTTTCACCAGTAATCTTCCTTGTTAATGATAACCTGTTGAGGGGGGAGAAGTAAAGATGGGACCTCAGGCACTGCTGCTCGGCATGTGTGTGTGTGTGTTTGTATGTGTAGTGTGTGTGTTTGCATGTATACCCATTCGCTGCAGTCCCTGCCCTACTGGCAGCAATCCTGGCTCCCTAAAAAAGGAAATAAATAAAACTATCAACCAGGGGGCAACTCTGTTCATAGATAAATTTGACCACAGCTTTTTAAAAGTAATTTTCCTAGTAAACTCTGCTACCTAACAATAGCTAGAACAGATATGAAAATGAGGAAATGAATATTAATAAACAGTTCAATGACATTATCTTATGCCTGGTGGAAGGATTATTTTATCAGAAATTCAGATAACAATAGCCTTTTTTATATAAATAAAAAAAAATTCTAACTCAAAAAAGTAGCCCATTTTATAAATGCAATAGGACACTCCAGGAGTGTGCATGGAACAGATTTTACCGCACTTCCAGTGGCTGAAGGCACTCAGCCTGCGGCCGTGTGCCTCACTACACCCCTGGGCATGTGGTAGAATCTGTTCCATGCACATCCCGTTCTGTCTTATTGCTTACTTCAGCAACAGGCAGAAGATTACATGAGTAGTGATAATATATAACAGAAGAGATTACATGAGAAGCTATAATATATAATATAAAAGAATGGGGAGCTTAGCTTAGCATCCAAACAGGCACTTCAACATGCTTCATTTCCATTTTAAAAAGTACAGCCAACTCCCTATTTGAATGATCTCATGAAGGTACAGTACTCACTCATTGAGAGGACTTAAACTCCGGATGGGTAAAAGTTTGTCAAGGAGAGGACCAATGTGAGAGAACTGGGGCGAGAACGCAGTTCGTTAGCCAAACCAGTACAACAACCAACAGCAGGTCGGTTTCCCAAATTGTGTTAAAGATTTAACTGGGTCTCAAATTATTTGCTGCATCAGACCACATGGGGTCAGCATTCTAGGAAGGCCATTATCAGCAAGCAGTTAAATTGAGCCCTAGGGACTATCAGACCAAGGAAGGGGCCACTTCATCAGGACAGTACTCCCACTACAATAGAACAGTTCAGGGCTACAGTGGATTGCTGTGAAGGAGGACGGGGTGAGAGCTCGCCAGGGACTCCAACGATACCGGTGGATGAACAGCATCGGAGCCCTGACTTTCACCTGTAGCATCTGAGCAGAAAAATTGCTTGCTAGAACAACAATTAACAGAAGGAGCCAGAATGGCTCCCATACCCACCATCTAGAGCAGGTTAGGCCATAACCACGCTGTCAGTATAACAAGGAACAACTGTGTTGGCAGCAATAAAGAGCACTAGGCCTTAGGAACCCCGGACCTAGAGTAAGGGCATCCCATCCAGGCTGCTCATAGGGTGGGAGACTGCAAAGTGCAGTGATTACTCACCCCATGTAGTAGTCAGGCTCAGCGAGTGGGGCCCTTTTTTTGAGAAGAGTCTGCATCCTCAGTACCTGAGGAGATAGGTTGAGGGTGAGGTACTGTGACAGCTCAGTCAGCCCAGGAGTGTGCTGTGGAAGGGATTGGAGAGGGATCCCATTGTGGTGGTGGATTTTTTCTTGGTACAGTGAGATATTATCCAGTTGAAGCAAAGACATAAGCGATGAACTGCAGATAAGTTCCCAGGTTAATGATGCTGAGGAATGAGAGCTTCTGCTGTGGCTGGAAAGTGGTCAGCCTCTGAGTGTCTTTCTTGGTGGGGGCTCAGTTTCTCTGCTCTCCCTGCTGTTTTTTGACAAGCTGCCATTGGGACTTCATTAGGGACGAGGGTCCTACTTCTTGTTGTGGCGACTGACCTTTCTCTGAGCCCCAGGGTTTTGCATTGCTTGAGTATCCACTGGGACCAAATCCATTGTTGGGGAAGGGGGGTTTACAGTGTTCAAAAAATGCTCCACTGCCTCCAGGATTGTGAAGGATTGCTGCATCCCATTGCAGATCATATGCATGGTGGCGGGGCATCTCATGTGGTATTGGGAGCCGAGCTGGGCTAGCCTTCTCTAGGCAGAGGTAAAAGCCTGGCGCCTTTGCAAAAGCTCTGCAGAAAAGTCTTGAAATAAGCAGACTGTATGGCCAAATTTTTCACAGAACCCCTAGAGAAGAGTAGGATCAGATTGTAGCTTTGCTATCAAGGATTTCAATTCTATTGTTAATTTTCAGATCAGATTAGCTCTTCTTTATAGATGATGTAGGAATTGGTAGATAATAGACATCGGTAAAGATTTAAGTGTCCATCCTCCTTAGTGGCTAGCCATGCCCCCCCCCCCAAAAGATGACTGAGTTATAAACGGGGAAAATGTATCTGTAGATGTGCCTTAATCTCATAATCTGAGATACCCTTTGCTGTAACGTACTGCAATATGGCAATTTAAAGATCAAAGTGCTGTGTATTAAATAATGTTAAATTGTAGCATTTTATTGTGTTTTTGTCAAAGATACTTTTCCAAGTTCTCAGAGTCACTGTACTCTGTGGGAAGCAGCATGATGTAATTTTAACCACAGTACAGTTTCTGTCTTGCTAAAAAGACACAAATTGAATACCTTTGTATAAAGGAAAATTAATTCTGTCACTATAAGTTTATATCTCATTACTTTTCATAAAGGGCTTGTGTAGAAATAATTAGACTAGTGACTAAAATTACATCATCAGAATGTTTTAGAGCTGAGGGATCAGGCAAGGAGTGTGGTGAACAAAAGCACATTAGCTCAACCCCATGCTAAGTCTGAACATTCTTTTTAATTAAACTAATGTATTTTATTGCTAATGCATGTTACCAGTAAAAATAACACATATAGTTTAGTTTTAAATTAAGTGACCACCTCTTCAAAACAACACAGTGTCTTCTATGAGGAGTAATCTTCTTCATGGAGCCCCCACTGTCTGGTCTTAGGACTGAAAGCACTCGGATCCCACATGAACCTTTGAACTTGGGCCCAGCCACATTGACAGATAACAGTGACCAGAGAGTATGACTCTATAGAGGAGATACTGTGGAAGATCAAGACATACAAATAATTAATCTTCCCCCTTGCTTTTAATATGACCAAAGCAGGAGATCCAACATCCTTGCTGGCATACAGGAAAAGTGAGAACAACTTGGGGGTGGGGTGGAATCTTCTAATGAAAATAGAAGACATGCCACAGCAGTGACATTTTTAAAATGTGTTTACCTAAGTATGCTCTATGAAAGTATCTTCTAAAAGGTTATCCCGCCATAATGCCCTACTTTTTGGTCTTAGCCTGGAGGCACTAGGACCCTCAGGAACAGGAACTTAGGGCTAAGAGTGATTGAATTTGATAATTGGCCACTTCAGTTTGGGTTTGATTTGGACTCCTGTCTTCAGTTGACTTTGACACTTGTGCCCTTGGTATGTGGGGTAAGCAACACCCCTCCACCATTCTCTCCTACTCGTTAATCCCAACTACTTCCACCTTCTTTCCTTCCTCTAGTCAGTTTAAAAAAAAGGGGTGGGGTGGGGTAAGGAGGTTGGAAAGTGACCAGGACAGGAAAAGAGGGTGGCCATTGGACTAGCCCTGGCCACCATCCAGTAACAGGTAATGAATGTCCCCTCCAGTGGCACTTAACTGTTTGGACAGGAGGTGGAGCAGTCTCTTAAGGCACCTAATGAAACTAGAATGACTCTTAAGACCTCCAGACCAGTTCCCTTCAACTCACAGATAGGCAAGGGATGTAGGTTCTTTCACAACAAGTAGTCCTTTTGTGGCAGAGGCAGGGGAATCCAGGATAACAGAAGTCAGCCTCCCCGGTCTCAAAAGAAAGTGCAGCTAAAGTTACAGGTGCCGAAAGCACTTAGTGCCACTGTCTAAGCTCCATCCCTAGTCCTGCCTCATATGCCCAAGGCAGACCTCTCTTCCCAGTGTGTGTGTGTGGAGGGGGGTGGAGGGCACCTGACTCAGTTTACCATCAGTGGAGTCCATCAGGATGGACAAGTGAGTCCTCAGGATTATCTGAAAGAGGCACTACCTAGATTTTATAGAGAGAAAAAAAACAGATTATCCACCCAAAAGGCAACTCACTTTGCCAGCTCACATGTCAGGGATTCTGGGGTCTTCTGAGCAATAGGGCAGTGGAAATAGTGCCAAAGTCAGAACAGAACAGAACACAGGGTTCTACTCCCACTACTTCCTAGTCCCAAATAAATCAGGGGGCCATTCGCAACCTCAGAAATCTGAACAAATTCATGGATCAAGAAAAATTCACAATTATTTCTCTGGGCTCCCTCCTACCTTGCTACCCTACCTGACACCTCAGGACTGGCTAGCATCCCTGGATATGTAAAATGCATACCAGCACATACTTGTGCACCACAGCCACCATAGATACCTCCATTTTGTTGTGCTGGGACAGCATTACCAGTTCAGAATCCTGCCCTTTTGGGCTTTCCTTAGCACCACAAGTCTTTCCAAAGTGCTTTGCAGTACTCACAGCACACCTGTGGAAATTGGGACTTCAAGTCTTCCTGTACTTGGATGACTGGCTAATTTCTAGCCCATCCAAACAGTAGAAAGAACAGGCAGTGTCCACTGCTTCTCAGTTGGG
This sequence comes from Neoceratodus forsteri, assembly GCA_016271365.2. Classification (NCBI taxonomy): domain Eukaryota; kingdom Metazoa; phylum Chordata; order Ceratodontiformes; family Ceratodontidae; genus Neoceratodus; species Neoceratodus forsteri. Next base: position 680,420,481 of record CM057454.1, read on the forward strand.
AGTCTTGCTGAACCTTGACAAGTCCCAGCTCTAACCCTCCCAGCAACTGCTGTTCATAGGAGCTATTTCGAATGCAACCCTGGCGTGGACTTTTCTTCCAGAAAGCAGGCTATGAGCAGTATTGCAGATGGCATGCTACATCATGGAACGCAAGACTGTGCAAGCCCACTTCATACAATGCATGTTGGCTCTGATAGCCTCCTAAGCGTTCACAGTGCCCCCTGGTGCGTGACTATTTAGTGGATACTCAGTGCTCAATAGTCACAAGCATCAGACTGTCAGAATCACACCATTCAGGTGACCAAACTCCTAATAAGATCTCTGACATGCTGATCAATGGAGGAATATCTCCTCCTGGGCTCCACTTCTCCCCATTTGAGCTGAAAGTACTTCTTACCACAGATGCCTCCCTGCTGGGGTGGGGAGCTCACTGCCAGGGCCTCCAGACACAAGGTGTCTGGGACCCATCAGAGACTCATCTCCACAAAAATGTGTTGGAAATGTGAGCAGTTTTGTAGTGTCTGAAAGCAATAGTGGGCTTAGTCAGCCACAAAGCAGTCCTTCAGACAGACAAATCTGTCATATATTATGTCAGCAAACAAGGAGGAGCACACTCCTACCCTGTCTGCAGGGAGGCAGTTTGAGTGTGGGAACTGTGCCTGGAACAGGAGTCCAGAACAGTCTGGCAGACAAGCTCAGTCGAACAGAGGCCAATCCCCAAGAATGGTCACTAGCTCCAGTTGTAACAAGATCACTATTCAACAAGTGGAGTTCCCCTAGATGTGGAACTTTTTGCATCCCCACTCAACACTAAACTGCTTTGATTCTGCTCCAGAAATCTAGGACATGGCCTTTTCTGTCAGGATGCGTTCAGAGTGCCATGGCAATATGCTTCTGTATGCATTTCCTCCAGTCCCTCTCTTTCAGAGACTGTTCAAATTGGAACAGCAAGGAAGAAAAATTATTCTATTGGACCCCTGCTAGCCACAAGCATTTATGGTTTCCTCTGTTGGACAGACTACCAGTCGGCAAATTCGAGGACTCTACCACTCAGGACAGACTTGTTGACACAGGGTCAGAAGGTCCTTCCTAGTCTGCACTCCTTTCACCTTCAGGCCCGGCTCCTGAAGATATAGAAGAGAACAGGTACAAGGTATCTTAGAGGCTCTATGAAATAGTTTTGGTTGTGTGTAAGCCTTCCACTAGGAAGTAATACATCGCCAAATGGAAAAGATTTTCCATCTGGTGCACCAAAACCCACGTGGACCCTTCCAAGTGTCCACCTGACAAGGTTCTGGAGCACCTACATGACCTTTCTGATGGTGGCCTGCAGAATTCCACAGTAAAGGTCCACCAGTATGCTATTTCAGCATACAGTGAGCCCATTGGTACCCTCTATGTGGCACAGCTGCCACTGTTCAAGAGGTTCGTCAAGGACATTTTACACACAAGGCCTCCCATTGGGAAGCCAGTAGCTCCTTGGGATATCAGCCTCATGTTGGACATGCTCACCAGCAAGCCCTTTGAGCCTATGGCAACGTGTGGCTTTAAGGTCTCAACTTGGAAAACAACATTTCTGGTGGCTATCGCCTCTGCCCACAGAGTATCTGTAATCTATGCTTTGGTCACAGATCCTCCGTACAGGGGCATAGCTACAAGGGTGCAGTTGCACCCAGGCCCATGAGGTTTGAGGGGCCCAAATCATAATTTTGATGTTTATTCAAAACCAGGGGGGCCCTATAACATACCCTTGCACCCAGGCCCTCTGGGAATTTGCTACATTACTGCCTCTGTATACTGTTTTTTATAAAGACAAGTAGTTCTTGGTACGCACCCCATGTTTCTACTGAAAATGGTGCCGGAGTTCCATCTTAGCCAGACCTTAGTCCTGCCTACCTACCTACTTTGCCAATTTCCACAATTAGGGAGAAAGGACTCAACTCACTGGATATTAAGAGGGTCCTTAGGTTTTATCTGGACAGAACCAAGGACTTCAGACAATCCAAACAGCTCTTTGTCTCCTTCAGTCCTAATCGGAAGGGACAGCCTGTCACAATTAAGTGCACTTCTATCTGGATTGTGCATTGCCTTTGTCACGGCTATACCATGGCTCAGGTTAAATTGGAGGGCAGCATACTCTCTCTCTCTTAGAAATATGCTCTGTGCCTACTGGAGAAATCTGCAGAGCTGCACCTTGGAGCACAGTGCACACTTTTACTAAGCACTATGCCCTGCATGTCCATGCCAGGCAGCGCACCACCTTTGGAACAACAGTCCTTAATGGATTACTATTCTGAGTGAGCCCTCAGGTACAGCTGCCCTAATCCAGGAGACTTTTTCTGAGCTTCGTACTCTGACCTACTAGTGGGAATCAATGGTGAAGACTGATTTTTGGAAGATACTAAAATTACATACTTGCTGTAATTCTTGCTTTTCTAAGAATATCTTCACCATTGAGTCACATGCCCGCCCACCATCTTCCGGACTCACTCCAGCATAGTAGTGTTGGTCTTCACCCTTTTATGTTTAGTTTGTGCTCCGAAGACAGTGTTACAGATTTGGTGGCCCTTCTTACATGGGCCACCAGGGCTATTTTATGCTCTTATGTTTAGTGCATAGGTTCTTGTTAGGTTATGTGGCTCACCTCCTTGGTAAACATCACCCTTACCTCCTCCTGGGGTTCGTCCCGGACTTACTGGGATAATATTAAACAACTAAATGGAAAATCACGCTCCCCTGCCCCATCCCAGCTCACTAGCAATGGCACTACCTCCACCGAGCCTGCCACCATAGCTAACTGGCTCAACACACGCTTTCACTGACCTTAGCTCAGTCCTCCCTAGTAATTTCTTTGACCCTCCCCCAACCAACCTCCCCTGTCCTCCAGCACCCCAGCTTCCACCTGCGCAAGATTTCTGCCCGGGAAGCCAGACCCATCCTATTCAAAGCTTTGAATAGCAACAGTCCCAGCAGTGACTCACTGGACCCCAGTATCCTCAGGCTGGTGCTAGATGAAGTCCTTGCCCCACTCACCAGCCTAATTAACCAATCGCTCTGCCTTTGACAATTTCCCATGGCTTGGAAAATAGCCATAATCACGCCCATTCATAAAGGGGGCGACAGGTCGTCGGCCAACAACTACCGGCCAATCTCCATCCCCCCCCCCAAAGCCGTGGAGAAAGTGGTGGCCATTCAAATCACTGAATATCTGGCTACATACATCTTATGCCCAGAGCAACATGGCTTCCGTGCTGGTCACAGTACCAGCACTGCACTAACTGAATTCTCCAACTTCCTACACTCCTCCCTGGATACCAGCTCCCTAGCTGGTGCAGTGCTCATCGACCTCTCAAAGGCTTTTGACACCGTCTCCCACCCTCTTCTGCTGAATGCTCTCTGCCACACTGGTCTCTCGGCTGGCCCCCTAGCATGGTGCACGAGCTATCTAGCTGCTTGATCACAGTGTGTTAAAATCAATGGGATACTCTCTGATACCGTCCCATTCACTCTAGGGTCCCCAAGGCTCCATCCTGGGCCCCTTCTCTTCTCACTCTATCTGAACACCTGCCCAGTGCATGCCCTGGCAAAATTCTCCTGTATGCAGATGGCGCTGTCCTTTTTGCCACCCACATCAATCCCGTCTCCCTTCAGGACACCCTACAGCAGTCTTTCAATAATGCGAAGCCTGGTTTAAGGAGCGCAGACTCGTCATCAATCTTAAAAACCAAAGCTATGCTCTTTCCCACCCCAAAACAAAGTTAGCAACCACCCACTCTATATCCTTCCTAGTACCAAACAGCCACTGGAACAAGTCTGCTCCTACAAATACCTTGGGGTTACCTTCGACTCAGCCCTCACATTTCACAACCACATTGATGCCCTAACATCCGCCACTAACACACGGCTTGGCATCCTCTTCCGTCATAGAACCTGCCTTCCTCCAAATGCGCTCCGACTCGCTGTTACGTCTTCCGTATTGTCCCTTGTAGACTATGGTCTACCAGTCTATGGTGCTGCCGACATGACTGCACTCAAAAAAATTCACTTAACTCTGAACAAAGCCTGCAGATTGATTACTGGTGCCCCCAGGCTCACACACACCTGTCAGCTGTATGATGAGGCTAAACTCCTTACCCTGGATGAACGGCTCCGATATCAAACCTGCCTCCTCACAAAAAAAAACCCTACTCGGGCTCTCCCCTCCTGGGGTGGCATCCATCCACTGGATCCCACCCACTATTGCAACACGGTCATCCAACAAGACCACTCTAATGGTCCCCAGATCAAGAACCAGCCGTGGCCAGAGGTCCTTCTGCTACAGAGCCCCATCCTGGTTTAACTCTCTCCCTGCCCCCATCACCAATGCCACCACCATCTCCAAGTTCAAAACCACCCTTCGAAACCAACTCTTCAACACTCGTAGCTGCTCCTGTCTCTGAAGGCAGCCTCCACCTCGACTACTCATGACAACACCCACCGGGCGGCTCTCCACCTAGCCCTCCCCACCACCTCTTCCTGGTACACCGTACCTATGTCTAACCTGGTCAGTGCCAGCTGTTTCATGGTATGCCTATTAGATTGCTCAATTTTTGATACCAACTTGTGTAACACCTGTTCTCAATTAGTTGTACCCTGTAACCTAAATGTATTTTGTCTGACCTCAGTATGACGTGGCGCCTCTGATGAACGCCTATTTTTAGCAAACCTGTGCTATGTAACCGAAAACTCTATGTATGTCTTTAATGTGATGAGGTACCTTTGGAAACGAGCCTCTGGCTCAAAGGTTGTAAACTGATTTCACAAATAAATAAATAAAATAAATAAAAAAGGCACTAAGGTGCTTGGGGGCTGACGCTGCGGTAAATCAGTGGCCACGTGCACTGATTCCTGACGTAGCGAATGCATGCTGCCTGCCACGGTGTCAGCCCTCTGAAATGTTCTGGTTCCCACTGGGTCCTAGTGCCTTCGGCTCAGACCCACTAGTATGAGTCAATGGTGAAGATGTTCTTATAGTCAAAGAGTCAATTTTCAAAAGGAGCGTAGAAAAAGGGTCACGTAGCACACCCAGTATTCGGAAGGTTTGACTTTATGTTCAGTTAGTTGGATGTTTTGGGCATATCTTGAGACCTGCTGTACATTAGAATTGTGGTACCACTAACGCGTGACAGTCCAATTTTCATTGCCTTGTCCAAGTGCCTTTCTGCCTGTCTTTACAGTGTAAAATTGTGTATATAAGTCTTTGGAAGCTTCTAGTTCATGAACTATCCATTAGATCGTTCCCAAATTTGAAACATATTGCCAGCATGACCAGCTATATATGCCAGCAATATAACTTTGGCCAAAGAAGTTTCATTTCCATAACAATTATGTTTTTTGAGAATGAGCTTTGACTGTGGATATTTTTGTGTCAGCAGAAACTGTAAGATTGACTGTTTTGCCAAAGCTATGTAAAACACTCTTTTCAAACGAGCTCATAATATGTATCTAGGTGATAACAACCTCCTCGGGTGAAGACATGGGAAATGTATTCTCAGTTGAGTGGTTTTGGGCAAAACACTTATTTTTGAAAAATTTAATCATGGCAATTTTGGCCAAGTATATTACTACACAGTTACACTGTGAATGTGTATGTACTGTATGTGACGTGTGTATATATACTGTATGTATATATATATATATATATATATATATATATATATATATATATATATATATATATATATATATATATAGGGGATATGACATGGCCTGACTGAAGATATCATATTTATCTTCACGAGAGACCAATGATATCATGATATCTCACAGTGGCGAAGCCGAGTGAGATATCGATGTATTGGTCTCAGTAATAAATATGATATCTTCAGTCAGGCCATGTCATGTCTGTTTATACAACATGTGTTTGGGCCTCCTAACACTACCCCTACTTAACACAATCCCCACATATCTGATTTATTAGGCTGCTGGATTACCTGCAGCCCCCACCAACCCATGTTGCTCTGATATTTGGTTGATCCTTTGATAGCTGGCTAAAATAGTCATTTAAAAACAACTCATCGGCTCACTTTTTAGTACAGAGGCAGCTCCACCAGTGCAGCACCCCCAAGTGGTTATGGTATGTGGCTGATCCTGCCACCTGGTTATGATATGTGGTTGTTATAGTCCCTGCCATAATTGGGTAAAGAAATACTTATTGAAAAGAACGTTATGTGCTTGATCCTGCTGTGATTCCTAAAGAGATACTTATTAAAAAAAACTTATCTGGTTAATCCTGCCATTTTCTCAGGGTGTTAGGGAAGAAGCAGCTTCTTTTCCGATGCAGTAAATGTGTAGCGTGGCCGAGCACTATCTATGCTGTAACAAAGGGATGTCCCACATATTTAAAATAAGGCACTCTAACTGTAAAGTTAGAAATACGTGTTTTTCTTACTATCCTACGTTTGTTTAAATAAAGCTGCTGACAGAAGACACAGGAGAGCAGGTGAGTCGGCAGCTTCAGAACAGTGAACACGAAGCGGGAGCGAGTGCTAGCAACGCTCGTCGGGCTTAGTGCTCATTGTTGCGAAGCTGACTACTGTCTCATTTTCCTCCATCTTCTGTCAGCAGCTTATTTTAAACAAACATAAGGACAATGAAGAAAGCACATATTTCTGGCGTTTACAGTCAGACTGCGTTATTTTAAATCTGTGAACATCCTTGTTACAGCATAGATAGTGCTCGGCCACGCTACAGGTTTACTCCATTGGAAAAGAAACTGCTTCTTCCCTAACACCCTGAGGAAAAGGCAGGATTAACCAGATAAGTTTGTAAACTATTTCTAGTAAACAATTATGGCCGGTCAGAGTCGCGTGGTGGTGGGGGGTTTCTACTGTTGGCAGGTTGTCCTCATGTTACAGTTTATATAGCGCTGGGTCACTCTACATTACAATGTAAAGAGGTAAAACAGTTTCTTCCCTTGCCCATTTAAATTGGCAGGATCGACCAGATAAGTTATTTTCTTTTAAAATAAATATTTGTTTTAACAGTTATGGCAGGTCAGAGTCACAAGGGTGGGAGCTGCAGGTCATGGTCATTGAGTGATATTGTCACGAGGGAGCAGTGTTCCATGTCTAGTACTCGGATTGAAACTGAAACAGTTTCACTTAATAAGAATGACGTATAGGAGTGTGAAGATATCAAAATGACGTATAGGAACATGGAGATAACAATGATATCTTCACTGGCTAATTAAGATATCACTTTTTATTATTGTGTTTATCCCAAAACACATGTTGTATAAATATATATATATGTATACATATATATATATATATATGATGTAAAACCCAAAAACCTTGAATTCTTACAATGAAAAAAGAAGAAAATTTAAACAAGGTGCTGAAGTCACAAATTTTACTTCCCAAAACACAAAATGAATACAGTGAGACTCCACAGATACACAAAGCTGTATGTCTAGCTATTCTGAAGCACTATTTTGGAATACAATTTAAAAATAAATATACAAAACGATTCTGTATGTGGTTGAAAATTCCCAAACTATAACATATGTTTCACATCATCTTAGTCATTTTCATCCAAGTCATCTTCATAAGCATTTATTCTATGGACATTTTCACACAATTTGCATGCCATGCAAAAGCAAGCTTCAGTGCAGACTAGACTGTTTGCTTTGCACTGGCACAGATCAGTCCTTGTGCATGCAGATTTCTGACATCTGCATGATATAAGTTCCAGCAGTCCATTTGGAGCAGGTTCTTTTGACATGAGAACAGGGCTGAGTTGACCATTCAAGAGGTGCCAGACATGTCCATTTGGAGATGAGAGATGTGGAACTGCTTGCAGTGAAAGTTTCCACACAAGTGCCTGGAAGTTGACTCTTTCTGTATGGTGTTTAAGGCTGTTGGATGTAGGTGGTAGATTTTCATTTCTTTGTCAATTTTGACAGAAATGCCAATATCGGGTGTCATCAGCTGTATTACCAGCATTCTTTGAGGCATACATGGCACATACTGTACAAACTTCTCACAGGCTCTCACTTTATCCATGGACAGTTCCACACTTTTCCCAAGCTGTGCCAAGCTTAGTTGATAACATTCAGATTCCTTTAGCAGTTAAAAAGATTTTTTCTTGCCTAGTCCAGAGAAAGCACTGGTGCTATCACAACCTGTCAGTAAATGATAGCCTGGGAGGGCAGAGCACAGTATTGGACCTAGACTTTCTGCAGCATGATGCATTGGTAGGTAGTGTAGCTTGCCTTTTATTCCTGTGTGAAACCACAACTCAGGACAGTGAAGTGAACTATATGCATACGCACTTAGTACAGCAACATCTGTATCAGGGGATTGTACTACTACTCTTGTGTGATCTTCAGAGGTATGAAGTACGTGCAGCATCATGCGTGTGTCTGCTTCCTTGTGATCAGATCTGAGCTCATCCAGAGGCTGTGACTGAGTTAGAGAAATCAAAGCAGCATTCATACCATCCTTGAATGTGCCAGCGAGAGTGACACTCTTGCCAGCAGGCAAAATCTCGGGACCAATGTTACACCACATTTCAATGAGGAATGCAGGAAGGATTAGCCTTGTTGACTGGATTGCTAATATACTTCCCCCACTGCCTTGGGACTGGAGTGTTTGCTACAGCAATCTTTACTTCAAGCGCAGCAAATGATCCCCTTTTAGTACGCTCCTCTGCTTTTACAGACACTTTTTCTGTCATATTGGTCAAAATCTGTGTTGACTCTGTTGCAGCCCTCCTGACTCAGTGGTGCTGTTAGGATCTCCCAGCACTTATCAGCTAAGTCTCCAAATGTAGGTGCGCCTCCAGTTTTACCATTTGCACAGTGGCCATGCCATCCACAATATAGGCTGTAGACACCGGCCTATCTGAATGGGGGAGCCTTGGGTGCATTTCAACTTCTTTCTCAAGTTCAGGCAGCAAAGCACTCTTAGTGTTCTTTCCAAGAGTTCCATCTTAATGTGCCAAGGCGAAGGGAACGGCAAAGAGTTCATAGGTCAGAACTTCTTTTAGATCAGCATCTCTGGACTTCGCTGCAACAATCAGTCTTCCAAAAAGTTCTCAGTCAGCATTAACAATTTGCGCTTTCTCATCTTTGTCTTTGACCATTTCGTCTGTGCTACAGTTGCAAACGTTTTCAATTTCAGGTGTGGCAAGGAGTCCCAAAAGTTCTTTGTGTGAGTGAGTGTTCAGTCGTTCTTGGATAAATCTCTCCATATGCTCCCTACCAATATCTTCAGGGCTCACAAGACTGCGTGTCATTTCAGCTGGTACTATGACTCCAGTTTTGATGTTCACAAGTGGGAGACACTCACTGTCATAATTATCTGGAAGAGTGAATGGGTTTGGCATTAGTTTCATTGTGAAAACAGACAGAAGCCTCTGCACATCAATTTCATCCCTGTTCAGTCGTTTGGTCCCTAATTCCTTGTGAGTACCAACTGTTTCACTCTCCTGGAAGCCACACATGTGCTTGGTGGTAGTTGTTATGGCTGCCCTCTCATCGCTGGTGAGAAACCATCTCTTTAGAGCTCCTGGCTGTTGAGTGATTCCGATGATGCCCCCTCATATCTTGAGGTTAACAGACTGCTCTAGGGCCTTGTTTTGAAGACAGTGTAAATTGCCTTATTAAAATTTGCACACTTACATAGACGGCACTCATTAAAGGTTCAGACACACAACATGCATGCATTCTGCAACATCTGCTTGACCTTGACCCTTGACCTTTGCCTTTTGACACTTGACCATTAACATTTTGGCTCCAAATATACAGCTCATCTGGGAAATGTCAAGATGAACATGCATATCAAATTTCATGATCCTATTATTATTATCAATTCTTGAGTTATCATAACCCTATGATATGTATCTGACCTTGACTTTGGTCTTTGACCCCAGATGTGTTGTACAGCCAGAGTATGTTAAGATGAATATGTACAACAAATTTGGTGATCCTACTGCAATCGATTTTTGAGTTATGTGGACAATCCCATATACCCATGTACCGAGACGTTATGCACACCATCCAATTCACACTGACGTAGCTAAGGGTGATACCACAAATTCATTTTACAACAGGTCTAGAAATGTTCCTTAGGTACTCCCTTAGCCGGATCAAATGACAGACGACCTGAATACTGGGTGTGCTACGTGGTCATTTTTGACCTAACGTTAGCGCCTGGACTATTAAAAGATCAGGAAATGCAGTAAGTATTTAACTTTAATATTTCTCTATACCTATATATATTTACATCATGATAGGGTTTTTTTAAATCAAATGAATGTTATTTATATACTTTTTCCATAACAACAAAGATACCGATATACTTTTTTAATATCGACATGGAAAATTTCACGATGGTTTTAAGTTATAGTAAATAAAGTTTTAAAAAAATTATTTTTTGCTCTTTTTCTGAATTTTGGTATTAGTCCCCATAATTTAATTAGTATCTATGTAAGTGCAACACTCATGAATATTCATCTTATGCCTTAAATCGCATGGTGAACATTCTAGTCTGCCCTCAGCAGTACCAGTTCTTCCTCCCACTCACAGGCTTTGCCTGCAAAAGCGTCAGAAGATAATAAAATGTGTGTGGAATATAATAACCAAATTAAAAAATAAACCCAAGAATTGTTTACAAATATTTTATAATGAAAACCAGTAATTGTCTTTTATCACTATATTTTGACATTTTTATTTTTTTATTTATTGAATTTGTTAACTAGGTAAGCCCAGTTAGACTAACAGTCCCTTTTACAGAATAAGTTAATAGGAAACAAATCATAATAATATTAGGTATGCACATCACGCTGAATGAATGCTTGGATCCAGGGAACCTTGTACTAGCCTATAATAAGGCAGTGACAGAGGCCCTGGACTGCATTGCTCCTGTTAGTGTTTGCCCACTCACCCTTCGCCCCAGGTCTCCTTGGTTTGATGAGACCTTGAGGGAGTTGAAGAGAGTTGGAAGAAGGCTAGAGGGGCAATGGCGGAGGTCTGGCCTGGTGTGTGATAGGCTTAGTTTGATGGACCATTATTCGGTCTATCAATCAACAATTTCCCATAAAAAGGCAGAATTCCTGTCCAGGGAAATTGTTGCTGCGTGGAATTGACCAGCTCAGCTTTTCCAGACCGTGGACAGACTGTGCAATCCACTCTGTCTTCAGCCTGGAAATGCTTTTTCACAAGAGCGGTGTGAGGAGATTGCTCAATTCTTCGCGGATAAGGTTGCCACGATCAGATCCAATATCTGCCTGACCCTTTCTCAAGGGAATAGCAGTGGTCAGCAGGAGATGTTGGACACCCAGTTTGTGTGATGCGACTTCAGCCACCCCACAGTCAGCAATATTGTGATGGTTATCCAGTCATTACATCCTACCAACTGTAGTTTGGATCTGGGCCCCACGCGCCTGCTGGTTAGTTGCGTGGATGTTATCAGCCTGGTCCTTGCTGAGATAGTCTGGTTGTCCTTGGAGAGGGGGCTCTTTCCAGATCTCCTTAAGAAGGCTGTGGTTCGGCCCTTTCTTAAGAAGTCCTCCTTGGACCCCGACTGTCTAGCAAACTACAGGCCTGTCTCTAACCCACCATTTCTGGGTAAAGTATTGAGAAGGTGGTGGCATTACAGCTGGGGGAAAATTTGACCAGCCATAATGTTTATGATTCTCTCCAGTCTGGTTTTAGGAAGAGACACAGTACCGAGACAACCCTTGTTCGAGTACTTAATGACCTCCTGATAGCGAGAGATCGAAAGACTCGTTCCATCTTGGTTCTTCTTGATCTCTCTGCAGCATTTGACACTGTGGACCATGGTGTGCTGTTGGATCACCTGCGGTTCATCTGTGGACACTCGGGATCTGTCCTCAGATGGTTTCAATCTTTCCTCATGGGTAGGACTCAGAGAGTGGTGTCTGGGTTTTTTCCTCAGCTCCATTCTCTCTCTCTCTCTATCCTGTGGGGTACTGCAGGGATCCATTTTGGCGCCCATGTCGTTTGCAATGTATATGCTGCCATTGGGAGTGATTATTAGATGGTATGGCTTGAGTTTTCACTGCTATGCAGATGATACTCAGCTATACATGTCTTTTGTGCCTGATCAGGATGATGCTGTCTCGGTGCTAAACAGCTGTCTAGCCGAAATCCAGGCTTGGATGAATGTGAGCTGGCTGCGCTTGAATCCTAAAAAAAATGGAGGTGTTGGTGGTGAACCCAGGTCGTCATGAGGCGGGTGTGTTGGCAGGTTCTCCTTTAGTCTGTGGCTCAGAGGTGTCCAACTAGCTACCTCAGACCAGGTGCGGAACCTGGGCATTATGTTTGATGACTGTCTGACCCTAAAGTCACAGGTGTCAGCAGTTGTTGAAACCTCTTTTTACCATCTGAGAAATATCACCTGGGTTAAACACCTGGTTCCTCCCAATAATCTTCCAACGTTGGTTCACACTTTCGTTTCCTCCCGCCTTGACTACTGCAGTGCCCTTTACCTAGGGCTACCGGGGGTTGATATCTGCCACCTGCAGCTGGTACAGGATGCGGCAGCCAGGCTATTGACTGATACCACTAGAACCAGTCATATAACACCTGTGCTCCGTGGACTACACTGGCTGCCAATACAGTGGTGGATCACCTTCAAGGTAGCATTATTTTATTTTTATTTAGTTAGTTTTTGTTTACCAGGTAGGTGCACTAGCCAGAAAGACTATTTTCAGGTACAGCCCGGGAGGGTACAGAGACAAACTTCCAAAGAACATCATAATACGTCGTACAAAGTGCAGGAAATTATGATACATAGTACAGATTACATAACAGCAGCAAATGTGATAAAGAAACAGAGGTAGTTTGACCAAAATAAGCTCTTGGGTAAGTTAGATTAGGACAAAATACGGTTAGGTCAGTATAGAAAAATTGAGGTAGTAAGATCAAAGTACAGTGATTAATATTTACACAAAAACTACACAATAAGGTCAAAATTATGCAACCAGGAACTATGCAAGTGATTAAGGAAAAAGGAGCTGTGAAGCGATAGCCCCATTAAATGAGATTGATAAGGGATGAGCTTGGGAGAAAGGTAGAAAGATGGATAGGACAACCAGGAGGAGAGGAAGTGGGTTAATGAAGTGAAAGAAAAGAGGAAGTGAAAGTGGAGAGAAGGAGTTTCACAGACAGGGGTGGACCCTGGACTCCTAGATGATGACAGTCTGGGGGTAGGGTTGTAGAGAAGACCTTGGGAGGTTTGAAACAGGAGCATGTGTAGGAGGAGAGGAGATGATGTCGGAGTTTTTTCTTAAAGGAGTAGTGGGATACAGATTGGCGCAAGGTTATGGGCAGAGAGTTCCAGTAGTGAGGTGCATGATAGGCAAAGGCCCGACCACTTTTATTTGTGCGATGTCTGGGATGATGACAGGGATGTTTGCTGCAGAGCGCAGCACATGGTGGGTATTCTGTAAGGGAAGGAGACAGGCCAGTGAATTTGGGATATGGGACCTGATAATGTTATCAGTAATGGTTCCAAGCACGTAGGACCTTAGTTCAAGTGGTGGAAGCCATCCTAGATCAGAATAGAGGAGACAATGGTGTTTGAGCCGGGGGGAGCGGGATGCAAAGCGACAGATATTATTGTAGGTAACGTCCCATTTTCGAAGACTCGAGTTGCTGGCGGAGACATATGTAGCAACCCTGTAGGTAAGAGAGGGAAGTAATAGTCCACAGGCTATAGCGAGTCTAGCTGAAGGAGTGAGCGCATAGCTGGTGTGGTAGGCGATCCCGAGTTTGGAGTTTACCTGCTTGCAGATATTATGAATGTGGAGGTCAAAACTCAAGGATGGGTCAAGAGTGACCCCAAGATACTTAAATGAGTGTGCCACACCAACAGGTGAGCCATCTGCGGAGGAGACAATAAAGTGCGTTAGGGAGTTTTTGAGCTTGGGACTGGAGCCAAATAACATGGCTTGTGTCTTAGCTGAATTTAAGACTAGTTTGTGATTTTCAAGCCACTGTTGTAGAAGTTGGTAATCACTGGAGAGTTTTGTGTTTATGTCCGCAAGGTTATTTGAACTGTAGTACAAGACAATGTCGTCCGCATATAGTAGAGAGGAGGTATTGAGGAGAGTCGTAGTGATACTATTAATGAAAATGGTGAAAAACAGAGGACTTAAAATAGACCCCTGAGGAACACCAATGTTGATGGTAGCCTTATCTGAGAGGGTGGAGTTGAATTTCACGTACTGAGTCCTGTCAGACAGATAGTCCTCAAACCAGTTCACAGCATTGTGCACAAAGCCAAGAGAGTTTAGGGTAGCGACAAGGAGGGAGTGGTCAACAAGGTCAGGTGCCTTGGTCATATCAATAAAGATGGCCCCGGTGAGTCTGCCAGAGTCCATAGCAACTAAGGTATCAGATGTGAGTTTGAGTAGGGAAGTGGTGGTACTATGACCTTTGCGGAAACCATGTTGGGCATCAGTTAAGAGGTCATGTTTCAGTAAGAAGTTGGTGGTCTGGATAGCAACTATTTTCTCAAATATTTTACTGAGAACAGATAGGATGGCAATAGGATGGTAATTCAATGGGTCAAGTGGGTTGCCTTTTTTGAACACAGGGGTAACTCTGGCCGTCTTCCAGATATCTGGGACAGTACTTTGACACAGAGAGAGGGTAAAGATTTTAGAAAGTGGAGCAGCTATGTGGGGAGCGGCCAGTTTTTGGAGCTTAGGTTCTAGGTTATCAGATCCAACAGCTGTGCACTCCGAAATGTTTTTTTAGCAGACGGAGAACCACGCTGGTTGGAACGGACTTGAAATGGAAAGCATGCTTGCATGAGCTTGCGGGTGGGATGAGGTTTGACGAGGTAGGGAAGGTGGAAGTATATTGTGCGAGGTCAGCAAATTGAGTGTTAAAGAAGTTTACAACAGTGAGGGGTTGTTACAATGTGTGCCATTAAGAGTCATATCATGTTGAGTGGCTGACTGGTTCGAGCCCAGGAAGAATTTAATATGGGACCAGAATTTTTGGGGGTCCCCCTGGGAGTCTATTAGTAGGTTATTGCAGTAAGAGCTTTTTGCTTGTTCGATTTCTTTCTTGCAGAAATTTCTTAATGCTCTGTATGTATTAAGGCTGCAGGATGGCCTGTTTTCTTATACCGAAGCCAGATTTTATCCCTCTATCTTAATTTATATAATAAGTCAGATTTTAGCCAGCGCGTCTGCCTATTTCTAACCCGCCTAGTAACAAGTTTGCATTGGATTTCTTGCAGTTCTAAGAATTTAGCCAGGAAAATATTTAGGGCCGTCTGGACATCTACTGTGCTGTAGAGAGGGGACCAGTCAATGCAAGCTAAGTCAGACAAGAAGGCCTGTGAGTCAAAGTTTGCAAAATTGCAGAAAGTAATAAAGTGGAGCTTAACAGGTTCAGGTCTACCTTTGACCCAGACACAGAAAGTGGGGGAATGATCTGTAATGGCATCAGGTAGAATTCCTATATCAACAATATTCTCAGGGTGGTTTGTCATGATCCAGTCCAGCAAGGTGCCAGTATTTGAATGAGGAGCAGTTCTGGTGGGCATTGGGATAAGTTGATGTAAGTTAAAACTCTGCAGTCTAGTCAGTGCTGTCATGCGTGAGTTGCCCAACCAGTTTAAATCGATGTCACATAGTATAAGGACTTCATAGTTACCAGAGAGAATAGCAGTTTGGTCAAGAAGCTTATCCAGTCCTTTTAGGCCATTTGTAGGGGGATTGTAGGCACAGACAATAAGCAATTTCTTTGTACCAAGGGAGAGGAGGGCGTGAAGCTCCTCACAGTTGTTCATGGGGGTTGAGTTAACTTTAGATAGCTGGAGATGTGATTTATAATAGATGGCTGTCCCCACCCCCCTTTTTGGGGCTGATCTGTCATTCCTCAGCAGATTATAAGATGGTAGAGCACATTGTGAGTTAGGGGTGGATGGCTTCAGCCACGTGTCAGTAAGGCACAGTTTATCAGGCTTATACTGTGCAGTCCAGGATTCGAGTTTTACAAAATTCTGCTAGAGGCTACAGATATTATGATGAGTATTACGTAGGCCTGAGACATTTGACATAGGAGCAACTGATGAAGTTTGGGGTCCAGGGTTAGGCTGTATATCCCCGGAGAGTAGGATGGCCAGTATGAGGAGGTATCATAACTTATGATGCTTGAAGGGTGAAAGGGTACCAATTTGCAGGGCCCTGGAATTGAGGGCAAAGGCAATCGGGTGAAACCAGGCTTTGCTTAGAAGTAATGATGTTGGATCATGGTGTACTAATGGAGTTACCAGTAAATTAGAGAAAGTAAAGTCGTGGGGTTGATAGTGCGGGAGAGCGGTTTCAGTCAGGGGGACCCTAGAGATAGGTAGGTGCAATAGAAGCGATGCAGATATGAGTAGCATTAGTATCACCTATTTAATCATTTTCAGCCCTGACATTTGGAGAGTGATGATTAGTGGAGAAAGAGGAGAGATAGTACAGCAGCTGGTCTGTATTACTAAGGGGTGATTTAAAATAACAAAGAGTTGGGGGCCAAAAGAGAGAGAGAGAGAGAACGAGTAAAATTAGGGCAGATCAGAAGGAGGGGGAATAGACCAGGTAGGCAGGTAATGTGGATTGGCCAGCAGATATAGGATTACAGGGGGCCAGCAAGGGCTGTGGTGTGCAACAAAACAATAGCAACTGGACAGTGGACTGGAGGCTGTAGTATAAAAGACAGAGGTGGGCTAGGAACAGAGAGAGAGAACAGAGAGAGAAAAGGGAGAGAGAGATACTTGTTTATGAGTTCTTGGGTTACTGAAAGAAGTTTATTAGGGGAGGGCCAGGATAAAGGAGTGGTGTCAGCAGCAATGCAAGACGGCTAATAGAGCCATGGTATTCACGTAGGTAGGGAGGGGCAACTAGGGCAGGAGAGTCAGGTAGTATTGGAGAAAACCGTATGGGTGGGACAGAGAATTTAGGAGGCCTGGGAGGGGTGGGGTGGGGGAATTTCATTACAGGAGTTCAGTCCTTGAGCCTGGAGACAGAAAAATTAAGTTAGGCAGTTTGAAGTAGGCTTAGGTGATATAGGGGCAACAGTAGTAACACAGTAACCCAACAATCTCAGTTTGAAAGGAAAATTAAAGCACAAAAAATAAGCCGTAAGGGCCGACTATTTAGATAAAGGTAGTAGAAGTTTTTAACTTTCAGCACAGTTACACAATGCACAAAAGCGCTAACAATCACTGTATAATTACAAAAAATATCCCACTACAAGAATTCAGCCCCTGAGACTGGAGATCGGTTTGGAAGCCTGGTTTGTAGGCACGCCAATCAGGAGCCAGGAGAGAACTGCTTGACAAATCGGGAGTTTTGTTTGAAAAAGGCACACAAGTCGAAAAGCCGCCGTTAGCGGGTCAACTCAAGCAGCTGTACCTTGTGAAGGCGTCTGGGGAGGCGGAACCAGGAGGCAGCAGGAGCCAGGCAGAATTCTTAGCGATGGCGGCATCCAGGGAAACAGCTGGAGGTGCCGCAACCACGAGCGCCGTGTGCAGCTTTTACAGCTTCTGAAAGAGAGAGAAAAGGACTGTAATTATGGGGTACCGTAGACAGGGGTGAGAGAGCTGGCGGCAGACCAACAGTGGGGGGTGGGGGTACTTAAGTTAGACAAAGAGACAGGTATTAGCAATTCAGAGTGAAAGGTGGGGAGAGGTCACGGGAACAAGGTAAATGGTGAATCACCACAGTTAGAGTATAGGCTGAATGTGGGGGTGGGAGTAGGAGGTGGGGTGGATTGTAGCAGACTGCAGAGGCTTTGGAAACTGAGAGAGAAGAAGAACAGTGAAAGAAACCTTGGAGGTACAGTTTGCACAGGCGAGAGTCCAGAGGTTGAGTGAGAGTGAGTGAGAGAGAGAGAGAGAGAAGACAGAAAAATTAAGTTAGGCAGTTTGAAGTAGGCTTAGGTGATACAGGGGCAACAGTAGTAACACAGTAACCCAACAATCTCAGTTTGAAAGGAAAATTAAAGCACTAAAAATAAGCCGTAAGGGCCGACTATTTAGATAAAGGCAGTAGAAGTTTTTAACTTTCAGCACAATTACACAATGCACAGAAGCGTTAACAATTACTGTATAATTACAAAAAAAAATCCCACTACAAGAGTTCAGCCCCGAGCCTGGAGAAAGGATTAGAAGCCTGGTTTGCATGCGCACCAATCAGGAGCCAGGCTAGAACTGCTTGACCAATCGAGAGTTTTGTTCGAAAAAGGTGCACCAGTCAAAAAGCCGCTGTTAGCGGGCCGACTCAAGCAGCTGTACCTTGTAAAGGTGTCCGGGGAGCGGAACCAGGAGGGCGGCAGGAGCCAGACGGAATCCTTGGTGATGGCGGTGACTTGGGGAAACAGCAGACACCGCTGCAACCGAGCACCTTTCGGTGCAGCTACAGCTTCTTGTGAATGCATCAGGGGAGCGGAACCAGGAGGGCGGCAGGAGCCAGACGGGAATCCTCGGCGATGGCAGCGGCCAGGGAAATGGCCGGAGGCGCCGCCACAACCACAAGTGCTGCTCGGTGCAGCGCTTACAGCTTCTTGTGAAGGCGTCCGGGGAGCAGAACCAGGAGGGCAGCAGGAGCCAGACGGGAATCCTTGGCGATGGCGGCAGCCAGGGAAACGGCTGGAGGTGCCTCCGCAACCATGAGCGCCACTCGGTGCAGCGCTTACAGCTTCTCTTCATTATTAGCTTCAGCTTCATTGTTAACCTACAGTATAAGGCCCTACACGACCAGGAACTGGGTTATCTGAAAGATCTCCTTTGCCCCTACTGTCCCCTCCATCCTCTCCGATCCACCGATGAGGGATTGCTTGAGACTTCCAGGGTTCGTTTATAAACATCTGGGGCAAGGACATTTAGTTTTGTGTCCCCGACGCTGTGGAATTCTCTACATTATTGGGTACGAGATTGCCTGACCGTCCAGAGTTTTAAGACTGCCTTAAAAACATATCTTTTTGGTCTGGCATTTGTTGACCATTGAAGCTGCTACTGTATCTTATGCATTTTATTCCCTTTGGGATAACTGTTTTATGTTTTTATTATACAGGGGCCTTGGTGTGGGAAGGCGCCTTTTATAAATAAAGATGATTTGATTTGATTTGATCAATGCTGTAACACAATAAAGATACAGACAATAACATAGTAAGTAAAATTACAAAGAGCAGATACATAAGCTTTTACATCATTGTCATATCACAATTCACAAGCTTAGTGGGAAAGACTCAGGAAGAGTACTCTGAGACAGAGCAGTCAAATATGAGCCAAGCTCTTTTCTTTAGTAGCAATTACTGTTATTTGTTAAATTTACAAATCAAAAATATCCTAGAAATATGTATTTTTTTAAACTAATGTTAAGTAGTAAAACAGCTCATTTTGAAAAACTGAAAAGTGGTATTATGATGCAAATACTACATAATACACTGCATGAAATAAAAGTGTTATATTAGAAATATACAAGAGAAGCTATTGCAAGAGAACATTGGGTTTTATACAACAGGTGTAGAGAGAAATTCCATAGCATGAAACTGATCATTTTGACCCACTTTCCAAGATATCATGATATCTTTCATTTTGGGGGTTGTCAAAAAACTGATATCTAGACAATCTGGGTGCATCATATTTGAATACTGAACAAATCAGAGAGCAGCTTTCACAATGCTCATCATAATAGCCACATGCGGTACTGAAGCCAGCAGTTGCAATCGAGAAAAAACTTAAATCTTCATACAAACTGAAGATCTAAAATCTATAACAAGTAAACTGATCTTGTGTAAATCAAATATGCAATAGGCTGACTCAGATTTTGCAATTTATCATCATTTGTCAGAGGGGCTAGACTTTTTTAACTTATGGGAGGCTCTGCCACTGATGAGTTATGTCCTGTCCCCGTGTGTGTGGGTGTACAGTTGAAGCCACTTAATCGGGATGTGCTTAATGGGGACATTCACTTTATTTGGACAATCCCCGGGGCACTAATTAAGTGGCTATGCAACTGAACGGAAGTATCATACCTTTAAAGGGGACATAGGAATCCCTTTAATGGGGATTATTTTGTGGCTGTTTCCTCTGCTATCCTCTCATTTTCTGTCATTATCACCTGCTAAGACACTTGACATTTCACACCTAATCAGGTGTAGCTAACCAAATTTAATCAGTACATACTGCATAAAAAGAGTCACCAACTGCTAATCGTCATAGGCTGTGTCTCTTGCTGTTACCTGTGCACATTTATGTATACTGTTTTTAAACACTTTTAACATTTTTTCTCAATAATAAAAATTACATTACCTAACTTGAGACGTACAGTATAAAATCACAAAACAGCTGAAATCAGTATGTGCTGTTTTTGTGTTAATGTATGTCTCTGTTTGTTCCTGATGTTTGTTTGCTCTGTTTGTCTCAGTACATTGTGGTTTTGGATCTTCTGTTATTAGAGATGCCTGCTTAAAGGGATGAAGGCCTGTCTCGGGCGTCCCTTTAGAAAGCTTCTGGTGTGTGTGTGTGTATATACACACACATATATATATATATATATATATGGGATATGGCGTGGCCTGACTGAAGATATATAGGATAATGTATGACTTCCGATGCACAACATGGCTGTTCTCCAACCAAGTAGTCACTATGGCAACTCTTGACCTTGAGAGCACAGCTCGAGAGGTCTCACAGTCGCCATAGTAACTACGAGGTTAGAGATTAGCCTTGATGTGCATTGGGAGCCATACACTACCCTATATAGTGTATGGAGCACAGCTTGCACTTTGAGAGAAAAAAATACACTCGTTACAATAAATGAAACTTTTCAGGCAGCATTTACTGACTTTGAAAAAGGCAGAAAGAATACATTTTGGAAAGTAACACTCAATACAATTCTAAACAGCAAGATGTCACATTAACAATGCGCCTACAGCTCTCCTGTAGCTCTGTCATCCTAAATCCTGTGAAGACATCAATTAAGTAGAAGGGACAAAGAAAACAACAGTTAGAAAATGGAAAAATAGGGGCTTACTTGCAGTACAGCAGTTATGAACAATCCAACCTCATGCTTCTAGCAGTCGGTATCATCTGTGGTTAAACGTTTAACAATCTACACCCTCCCCAACATCGGGCGGCATACTAACAACACGGAAACAAAATACAGTTCAGATACACATGCTTCACTGGCCTGTGACCCCTAACAGTGCCACTCATAACTCCCACCCACATTCAGTTACACTGACTATTACAGATACATAGCGGTAAGCAAGGGGGGGGGGAGGTGCTTGATCACCGCGTTGTTTTTTTTTTAAACAATCATTTGCTCATTTGTGTACAGTGACTACCACGAGACATGTGGCTCAACTGATGGCTTGTTTTCAGCTCGCAGGCATGGCAGTATGACGTACCTAGTGCAGCAGAACGAAAAGTCATTCTGCTGCACTACGGATGTCACTACAGCAGCAGAACAATGTTTGAAGCTACATTGAAATCTATCGATGACCGCACCTCTCCATACACTATATCATATTTATCTTTATTAGAGGCTAATGATGTTTTCATATATCATGAGTGGCTGATATTATGATTTGTCACAAGTGAGAAAACCACTAGTGAGGTATCTTAATATCATTGGGCTTGAGTGAAGATTGATATATCTTCAGTCAGGCCATGGCATGTTCTATTTATAGAGACATGTTTTGGGATGAGCATAGGAATGTGTAAAAAGGTGCTTGTGACTGAAATGTGTGACTAACGTTCAGCTTCTTTTACAGTTGCAATTACTTGTTTGGGAGTAGTTTCCAGGATTTACTTCGACTTCTGTTTATCTCACTGAGCCCCATTGCTTTGTATTATGACCAGTATACAATGAAAAAGTTTGATGTACAATTTTTTTGTTTTTGCTTTGCATTTTCAGGGGCATTTGTTCATCAAAAAAGTGAGAAAAAAATGAAATACCCTCATTTTGTAGATGTTTTTTTCTGCAGAACAACTTTTCTGCTGAAAGTACCATGCTCATTTTTCATTTGAAAGTTATTTGCATTTGTTTGTAAAAAAAGTATAAAAAAAAAAGGAATGTTCTGCCTTTTTTTTTGCAGATTACAAAAAATCTAAAAGTTATCAATAAATGAAAATTAAACACCCACTCATTTTGTGGATATTTTTGTGCTAAACAACCTTCATGCTCACAGTACCATGATATAATTTTTCCTTTTAACGTTATTTGCGTTTGAATATGGTTAGTACTGCTAATGAGACAACATTCTAAACCTGAATGAGTTGAGCACATTATGACACAGTGGCACAAAGAAAGATATCACTATGACACAGGATAGAATAGAATAGGATGGGATAGGATAGAAACTTTATATAGCACTTTTCCAAAGCTCAAAGTGCTTTACAATAAAGTAAATTTAATACAAATAATAAATCCCTGCAGCAGCAGGTCTAATCTAATAAATACATTGTAGTAAAATCTATGAAATGAAACCTAATTGTCTCCTGAAAATGCCTGTCTAAACAGCCAGGTCTTTAAATGGGATTTAAAACTTCCCACAGAGGGAGCAGTGCAGATAACGAGTGGAATATTATTCCAGACTCTAGGTGTGGCCACAGAAAAAGCTCGGTCCCCAGCAGATTTTAATCTTGATACTGGGATGTGTAAAAGTCACTGGGTATCCGAACAAAGAGCTCTGGAATCCCGACAAGCATCCTGGTAGGTTGTCAACAATTTACGGATGTAGAGAGGGCCCAGTCCATTTAAGGCCTTATAAACCAGCAAAAGAACTTTAAATTCAACACGCCATCTAATTGGAAGTCAGTATAACTCATTCAAAGCAGGAGCAATATGGCTACATTTTGCAATTCTGCACAGTAATCTGGCCACTGAATTTTGCAACACTGTAGACAGTGTAATTGAAGAGCTGGAAGGCCATAATAAAGTACATTGCAGTAGTTAACTCACGAGGTGATGAGCACAGAGCAGCTGGATCTAGGAAGCGACACAACCTGGTTATGTTTTTTAGGTGGTAAAAAACACTTTAGATTATAGCAGTAATATGAGATAAAAAGTCCAAATTACTGTCAGTTATACAATGGGCAAAGTGAGACATACCAAATACTGCTGTCTGATTGGCTGGCTGGCACCTTTCCAACGTTATAAATCCTCCAGTGTACCAACGCAGAATGGTGCCAGCCACCAGTCTGCCGCATGAGGAACTCCCCAGAAATCACTCCGAGCAAGACTGGCAAAGATGGCAGTGGATGAGGAGCCCGCTAAAGTGCTATAAGCCACTATAACTGAACTGCATCTGCTCTCCACACAACCTGCTGCAAGTCTCCCTTGTATCCTGCCCTCCCCATATTTATGAGTTTTTCCCTCCAGTTTTTTCCTTTCTTTTTTTTTAAATAAGATGGCTTCACATTCGAGTCTGCTGTGGAGCGAGTGGATGCTTACTGGACCGCCAACTGAGGGACTAACTTCCGGGTTTGAAGTCCGTTCAGCAGAGGCCTTTTTGGCGTTTCATAAGTTGTAACTGTACTGATGTCTGCGACTCCACTGTCCTGCTGTCCCAAAAATGCCAGCCACAGGATTGCTGTCCTATAAGGACATTAATTATCATCTCAAGGCTATGGTACCACCCTAACAACACAGGACTATGTGTTTCTCATGGAAGAATAAATCCAATAAAAATACATGAAAATGTCCCCAATTTTTTTTGTCTAATACCAAAAAAGGGGACCGATTATAATAGCAATATACCACTCCAGGGTGTGGGTATATGGGCGGATTTACCACTTCTGGTGTAGTTAAGTCACTCGGCATGTGGCCTTGGGACTGAAACACACCAGGTGTGGTAAATTCACCCATATACCCATGCTCTGTCATGGTATATTGCTTAACTATAACTCCCAGGTTAAGAATGTTTTCCCTGAACTGCAGCAATTCACCGTCACTGGTGAGGGGAACAAGATTTTCCTTTGCTGCAGACACAAGCCAATCTGAGCCAACCAGAAGCAACTTGGTTTTGGTGGGATTAAGTTTCATCCAGTTCGCACTCATCCTGGCCAGTTCTAAATGTCATCAGCGTAACAGTGGAAACTCAAACCATACCTACATAATGAATGAAGAAAAGATACCAATATATTTTCATGTTCAGAGAGATATCACTTTTTTATCTGGCCAATTGTCTCAAAACATATGTTGTATAAACAGGGAATATCCCATGCGATAGCTTTAAATATACATGTTACTTTGGTTTGGAATGTTGGTGTTATTGCACACTTGCACAGTGGTTAGAACATCAACATTTCAAACCAAAGAACATGCATATTTGGAGCTACCTCATGGGATATCTAATATATACCATGGGAGTTTTCACTTTTTTGTGTGTCTCTTGCAGGTAACAAACATGCTATAACATGTAAACAGATTGTCTTTTTACAGATTTTATTTATTTTCCACTTTATTAATGATGCTAAGCCAAGCCTTTTACTTTTATAGTTGAAGTTGCACCACCACTATTTGATGTGCTGCTCACAGGGGATCAGTTCATGTGAAAAGCATGAGTTGTGGCTGCTATGCAGATAACGTAGATACTGTGCAGATAACATGTTATTTGCACAGTAGCTATGACTCCAGGGAAAATAACTACTTTTATCTCCCAAATGTATTTGCACTCCCATGGTATACCTATGAATAGGTATAAATTCAGAATTAAAGTGGATTAAGTACTGTAAATTGTAATGAGATTAGACTGACAACTGTGTGAAATATACTAGTGATATCAGCAAGAGCAACCAAACCCTTTTTCTAACTTTAAGTGTCTGACTCCTATCCTACTTATCAGTTTCTAATTGTGTTTTAACAGAACTGTTCTGCTTCGATCTTACCCGAGATTAGTTCTTCCCATACACAGCCTTGTGTGCCTTGCTGCCTTCGGACTGGCTCTCCCTCTCGCCATCAGCATGTTCCCACAGATGTCAGAGGTCAGTATAATTTTATGTTTGTCTCCATGGAGTAAGGTACAGTACTTCAACTATATATTAAACTTTTGCTTTCCATGATAGACCATTTGAGATTAAGCATCTTCTTTGAGAGGGGGCCCAGGACAGCAGCATGGAGCAGTTTCAGACAACTACAGTACCAATAAATAGATTGATAAATATTGAATACACAATGGCTTGACTCAGAATGTACTGTTTATCTTCAAGAGTGATGTGGCACGACAGTAATAACTAATGAATGGCAGAGGCATTTGTAGTACAGTGTGTTTTAAATTGTAAAGCTTTTACAATAGTTCATTTTATGATGATTTAACTGTTTTTGTTTGATTTCACTGCTTTCTTTTGAGTGCAGCAGAAGTCATTGTGATGTCCTATGACACTGTGCAAGGAACCCATCCATTGATTAAGGCTTTCTTTGTATATAAATTGTGCTAGATAAATGTATTTTCATACCTAAGTGTTAACTCTTAATATATTTTTCAATTCAGATTTTATTGGTGTAACCCTCCTACAAATGGCTCTTGTAATCTGAGAGGGAGCTCTGTTGAAAGATGTAACTATTTGCTGAAAATCATTTAGAGTGATAATGATAGTGTAGTTTGTCTAACCTGCTTTCTTTGTAGCAAGGACTGTTTTGTTTGTCTCCACTGTCTTGGTCCTGGACTGCAAATTGGTCTAAACAGTACTGGTGGGACCTAAAATGTAGCCGGACTACAGGAGCTGTCTGAAGTCAAAATCTGTAGGAATTGTAGTTTTGAACTATTTGCGCCTTTTTTGCAACTGAAGGGGGAGCTCTTGCGTAGACTGACAGCCTAATCAGCCAACCAAACCTTTTGGATCTTGGGGAAGTCCCAGGCTGCTGGCAGTTTTCTGTTAGTTCTGAGCAGGAAAGCGAAATGAGAGGAGCCAAAGTGATTCTGAGAAGCAATCCTGAGTGGATTCACATGGGAAAACTGAAAAGACTGAGTTTTTGGCTTACATGTCTGCCTACTGCTCCTGAGAGAGAGAGAGAAGAGAATTATTTTGGACTAAATCCAAGTTTGTGTGACTAAAGTAAGCTACTGAAGTGGACCAGGCTCAATCTGAAGAAGACCAAAGATTTTGCTGAATGCGATCGGCCTGTCAGGAGTTCCAGCTACACCAAGCTCCTGGTGTGTGCAGAGACTTTGCGATTGTGACCGGGGAGCGCTTTGCCTGGTACAGTAGAATTCCAGTACATGTAAATGTGCTATGAGCTGCTAGTGGGTGGTGAGTTGGTTCCCCACTGTGTGAACTGTGTTCTGCTTGCTGGAAGCTGTATCCAGTCCAAAACGGACTGCATCTGAATTTGTCTCCATGCGGTCTGGGCCTTGCCAGACAGGCCCAGCCAGACTACCCACTGCACAGAGAAGCCATCGACAAGAGACCTGCCTGGAGATCAGCCCCCTGCTCCACGCTTGAACAGGAATGACGCTTCTGTGACTCATGTGGGCCCTGCTTCTCCTGGCATTCCAGATCAACCACCTGCAGTCTCGATGTTCGTCTAGCCTGTGTCCAGTCTTGGGTATCGTGAATAAATACCAGGGTAGCTCCCTGCAACAACAGCTTAATCTGAGTGGGTCATCTGATTGTCTTGTTGTTTCGTTTCCTTTATGAACTGAGCCCTCTGGCTCCGGATTACAAATACTGTGTATTGTGCATGTTGTGTTTTCCATCACAGGGCCCCAACCAGCTGCAACCCCGGGCAACGGTCCTGGCTAGCCCATCTCTTCTCCACCTGGGTACCCAGAGGTGGACTGTGTGGGGGGACTCAAAACACATGCATAACTGCTTGATTGATATAACCTTTAAGCTTATTAACCTGATTTTGCCCCTCTCTTGTTCAAGTCCCCTGAATAAATCAGATCTAACTTTTTCTGCATGTAATCTGACTGTGGTTCCAGTTTGTGCTCAAAGTATTGTGCTGTTGCTATTTGCAGTGCATAACCTTGTTTTACAGGGGTTCCCCAGGGTCAAGCCAGAGGAACCAGCCCTGGTGGTATGTGCAAACAGTGTGGGTACTTGTGTGGTGTACCAGGGTATTGTGAAAGTGATTATTGTACAGTGTTCAGGCCACTAGAGGGAAAGAGGGGTTACAGTGTCCCGGAGGCTGTGCCCAGCATAGCTTGACCACTACCAACCCTGACCTCAGGGTGGAGGCACCCGTTTCAGAACTCAGGCCCCTTAACCTGCTACTAGCCAAGCAGGCAGGGGTAGTAGCCCTTGGGATAGTGCCACCTAGGGGTTACATCTTGGAGGCCCACTGCCGGGATTTTGTGTCTTCTAGTGGCCGAAACTACAAATTATTGTCAAATATAAATGGCTACCCCAACAGAAGTGGCTGTGCACCAATTGGTGGGGTGGTGTACAGGCAGGAGATTGATGTTCACAATGCCTGCTTGTATTGGATATTTCCCTGAACATTGGTAAAGACGCTGTAGAAGGACTACTTTCCAAAGTTGAATGTTTAACAGATGCTGTGGTGTTGGGGCAACAGGCTGATTTGACCGCCCAAACTTTCATGGCGTTAGTAGAGTGTAGTGACCCAGTGGACAGTTCCAAAGTGCCACGGACTATTGCCCCAGCAGGGACCCCAGCCGCCTGGAGAGTGATAACTATAGACAGTAAAAGCACTGGGGAGGATGAGCTCCTATTGTGTGAAACTTTTGAGGAGAAATTTGCTAAGTTGTTGCTGGAGGAAGGGAAAACCATAGAGAACTTTAAGAAACTTTTCCTGCCACCTGGGGGTGTTCCTTCCCCAACACCCCCCCACTCCAGCACCTGTTGCTGCCCCGCCTTCTCTGCCCATGACAATGCTGGCCCCTATATCTGTACCTGCCATTAGTCACGACTCCTACTGAAGGATGACAGTCTTCTCGGGCACCCTCCCAACCCCCCAGGGGGAGGATGACTGGGAGACCTGGATAGACTATGTTGCTCCTCTAGTACTTGAATGGCAATGCTCAGAAGCAGAGAAATGAAAGAGGTTGAATGAGAGCCTCTGAGGTCCTGCCCTGGCTACCGTCCGTGCCAAGCAGGCCAATAACCCCGAAGCAACTGCACAGGACTATCTTGATGCATTGGAGAATGTGTACAGGAGCCCAGATTCAGATGAGGACCTGTGGTGGAGAGTAAGAAATGCCCAGCAGTACTCAGGGGAGCCATTGTCTGTCTATGTACCTTGGCTTGAAAAACTGCTACAAGAGTGCCTCAGAAAGGGTAATTTGCCATCAAATGGATTAGATCGAACTAAGCTGCACCGGATCCTTAAATCTGCTCCATTTTCAGAATTGTTACTGCTTCAGTTGCGCCTCACCAACCGACTGGAATGGCCCCCCTCTTATGACGAGCTAATGAAAGAAATTTGGGGAGTTGAGCAAAGGCAACCTGGGGGGGGGGGGAATTTCACCAATATCTGCTGCTACTGGGCAAGTGACAGAGAGTGATCATCCAAGTGGGGTTCAGGAGCAAATGTCGGCACCTAATAGGCACTCTGAGTGGGCCCAGTTTTTGAAAGTCAAGTTATTAAAGGAAGTCCGAGAGTTGAAGGCGGGTGCCTCTGCAAGGGTTCCTCCCATGGAACAAGATTCTGGTTCCTCAGGACGTGACTGCCATGGGGTTGGGGGTGCACCCTCAGGCATCCTCTACCAAGGATCGCTCCCAGGCTGAAATCAAAGAATTGACTGCCACCCTAAAGGAACTATTGAGACACGTTGCACCCCTCTCACCGCTGCAAGCAGATATTGGACCCTGATCCCTTGCTACTACTTCAGTTCCTCATGCAATGTTCTCTCCAAGGATGACCCAGGAGTCTATCATTTGTCACCACTGTGGAAAGGATGCCCATATGAAGAGGGAATGACGGTCTCAGAAAGACTTAAAGAAAGTGGTGAACCGGCTTCAAGGAGAGATTCGGAAAATGAGTCAGTGGTCAAGGAGTGCACAAAATGACCACAGTGAAGGCTTTGGACATGCTGACTTAAACCCCTTTGTGGCTAAATCATCCATCCAGGGCCCCTGCTGCTGTCCCTCCAGACTGGTCCAAAATAGTGGGCCCTTTAGTGGAGACTACCGTGGCTGTGAATGGTATTTCTACTCAGGCTGTGCTGGACAGTGGGTCGCAAGTGACCATTGTATTTAAGGACTGGTATGACAGACACTTATCTGCTGTGCCCTTACAATCTCTGGAAGGCCTACATGTGGGGGCTGAGCGACAAGTCTTATCCCTACCTAGGATATGTCCGCTTCTGGTTGTCATTTCCTGCAGCTGTAACTGGTGTAGAGGAGCAAGTCGAGACACTGGCCTTAGTGTGTCCCCCTACTGGACTGTATGATGGGGTTCCCCTGTTAATTGTGACCAACGCCCATATGTTTGGGAGACTGGCACTACTCTGTCATGAGAAACAAGTTCAATGGACTGGGAAGGCCCTAAGAATTCCCGCTCTGATCAAGAGGGCCTATGATTTGCAACAGAACCCCAAGGGAGTGGACCAGGATGAACCGGTAGGGGTCTGTGGAAGAAGGATCCCGATTCAATGGTATTGGCCCCTAATGCCTAGTGTACCGTTCAAGGGGAGGTCCGCCTCCGCAAAGATGTCAAGAACAAAATACTGATGTTGGACGTGCCAGGCGATGGAAAATTGCCGGAAGGATTATTGGTTAAGTGCAGCATCTTGCCAGCTCATGCTCATGCCTATGCCCAATGAGTGATGGTCCAGATTCATAATGTGTCAGATTGGGAGATCCGGGTGAACAGGATGCACCCTAGCTACGATACACTGCAGTGTTGCCCAGCAACAAGCACCCTGGCAAGACAGATAGAGTAACTCCCGACTTGTTTGATTTTGGTGACTCCCCGTTGCCAGCTGAATGGAAGACTAGAATTAGCCAGAAAATTGCCCAGAGAGAACAAGTGTTTTCATTGAAGGAATGGGACATGGGATGTGTCCAGGGTGCAGAGCATCACATACGCCTGCACAATGAACGGCCATTTCGAGAGAGGTCTTGACGCCTAGCCTCTGCAGACATAGACGATGTGAGAAGACACTTGCAGGAAATGCTGGCGGCTGGTGTGATACAAGAATCCAGGAGCCCATATGCTTCTCCCATTGTGGCTGTGCATAAGATGAATGGATCTGTGAGAATGTGTGTTGATTATTGAACTCTGAATCGGCGGACCATCCCTGATTAATATACCATGCCCGGTATACAAGATGCTCTGGATTGTTTGAATGGGAGCAAATGGTTCTCGGAGTTGGATCTTTGCAGTCGATATTACCAGATTCCGATGGCTCTGGAGGACTGTGAGAAGACAGCCTTCATCTGTCCTTTGGGATTCTACGAATTCCTAAGAATGCCACAGGGGATATCGGGTGCCCCAGCCACCTTCCAGCGACTGATGGAACTAGCAGTGTGGAGACATGAATTTGCTAGAATGCCTGGTGTACCTGGACGATGTTATTGTGTTTGGGAGCTTCCTAGAGGAACATGAGAGTTGACTGTTTAAAGTACTAGTCCGACTGGAAGATTTTGGACTCAAGCTGTCCACCGACAAGTGCCAGTTTTTCCAAAACTCTGTGAAGTATGTGGGGCACATAGTGTCTACAGAGGGGATAGAGACTGACCCTAGTAAAGTTGAAGCCTTGACTGCTTGGCCCCAGCCCCACAATTTGAAAGAACTACAACGTTTCCTGGGATTCTGTGGCTACTACCGCCAGTTCATAAAGGACTATTCCAAAGTGATTCAGCCACTCTTGAATCTTACCCAGGCTTACCCTCCTACCAATTGGAAATACAAAAAAGAGTCCGTCAAAGAACCAGATAAAGCACATTTCTGCCCAGATGAACTTTTCAGGTCCCGTTGGATGCCTGACTGTGAAGCAGCTTTCCACGAAGTCATATACCAGCTCACCCACGCCACCATCCTTGCTTATGCTGATCCAACCAAACCCTATGTGCTGCATACTGACGCCAGTCTGCAGGGTCTAGGAGCTGTACTGTATCAAGACCATGAAGATGGTTTGAGACCAGTGGCATTCGCCAGTAGGAGCTTGACCCCGTCAGAGCAAAACTACCCTGTGCACAAGTTGTAGTTCCTTGCGTTAAAATGGGCCATTGTCGACCTGTTTCATGATTACCTCTATGGGGCAAAAATATTGATGAGGACTGACAATAACCCGTTGACCTATGAACAGACTTCAGCTAAGTTAGACGCCACAGGGCACCGGTGGCTTTCTGCATTGTCAACATATGATTATGCTGTCGAATACAGACCAGGCCTGAATCATATTGATACTGACACCCTGTCCCGGAGGCCCATTTCCAAGAGTGACTGGGTCAGGCTGGTTGAACCTGACATCCAAGCATTGTGCCAAAAGTTTGATAGAAATGAACAGATGTCTATGGACACAGCGGACTGCTTAGTAGATTGCTTGGGCCCCTCTGACACCTGCATACCGGCTGCGTATTGCCACTTCTCTGCTCTAGATATTAGTGCACTACCTCAGTTTGACAATGACAGCATTCAGTGGGCTCAATCCTGAGATCCTATGATTCAGCCAGCACTTGAAGCCCTTCGTGCAGGAAAAGA
The DNA here is from genome assembly GCA_016271365.2 of Neoceratodus forsteri. Lineage (NCBI taxonomy): Eukaryota > Metazoa > Chordata > Ceratodontiformes > Ceratodontidae > Neoceratodus > Neoceratodus forsteri. The sequence goes on from CM057454.1 coordinate 680,452,110, forward strand.
TGTGTCCAAGTTACGTTCCTCTGATCTGTGAACCGTTTTATTGTTTAAAGAAGGCCCCAGGTTGAAGCTGCTTAATCATTTGTTGTATAGAGAGACTGTAGATCGAGGTGGCCAAATAGACAAGCAACAATTGGTCCTGTCCACAGCCTTCAAAGATGTGGTACTGAGGTCCCTCCACAATCATATGGCCACCTCTGTATCGACCAGACCTTTGACCAAGTACGATCTCGATTCTACTGGCCCAAGATGGGAGCCAATGTTGAGCACCATGTAAGGACTTGTAGTCGCTGCCTGCAGAGAAAAGCCCTGTCTCAGAGGGCTTCCCCCCTTGTCAACATTACTACCAGCACCCCAATGGAACTAGTCTGCATAGACTTCTTGAGTTTAGAACCTGATCAGCGAAACATTGGCAATGCGTTAGTGGTTATGGACCATTTCACACAGTATGCACAAGCTTTTCCCACCAAAGATCAAAAGCATCTACCGTGGCCAAGGTGCTAGTGGAAAATTCTTCATCTACTATGGTGCCCCCAGAAAATTCACTCTGATCAGGGCTGGGACTTTGAGGTTGGCTAATCAAAAATGCTCTCTCTATGAGAAGTGCGAGAAGTCAGAACCACCCCTTATCACCCTTGAGATCCTCAAGCAGAACACTTTAACCGCACCCTGCTAGACATGCTAGGCACCCTCCACCCAAAAGATAAGCATGAATGGAGCCAGCAGATTCGCTCCTTGGTACATGCATACAATTGCACGAAGAATGATGCTACCGAGTTCTCTCCCTACCGCCTCATGTTTGGGAGAGAGAGAGGCCCGGCTGCCTGTTGATGTCTGTTTTGGGGTTTCTCCCGATGGAGTCCAAGACGAAGATTACCTGCAATATGTACAAAAACTGAAAGCTCAATTGAACCATGCCTAGCAACTGGCCCAGACAATGGCCGCCAAAAGAAATCTAGCCAACAAAGAGAGACATGATAGAAAAGTAAAGGCTGAAGAGCTTAGGCCTGGAGACCGTGTGTTGTTGCGAAATTTAGGATTGCATGGTAAACACAAAATTGCTGATCGATGTGACCATCTTCTCCATGTCATAGTTGGAAAGTTGGATGATTTGCCAGTGTAAAAAGTGCACTCAGAGAATAACTCCAAAGCTGTCAAGACCATGCACCGTAACCACTTGCTACCTATTGGTCAAGTTATAATTGAGGCTGAACCCACCGAGATTGATTCCCCTGGACCAGTGGCGCGTGCTACTGCAAGAATTAAACAGAGTCAGCCTGCCCCCGTGGTTGCTGATTTAAGACTTCCCCCACAGCAGGCCCAGAATGATAGTGACTGCCAGTCTAACTCGGATGACAGTGAGTGTGATAATGCCTATTACCTCTCATATGAACTGAGTCAGTTGTTTTGTGGAAATCCTATGTTGAATTATAGGGATGAAGCTGGGCCTTCTGGACTGCCTAACACCTCGGCATCATCCTTGGAGCCAATGCTCCCTGAAGGTTAATTGCAAAGTATCACGTCTGAGGATGCTGAGTCTTTGTGTATCATGGAATTGTATGATTTGCCTGAAGGAGAGGCTGATGGTATGAGTCTTTCTGGTGACATGCCAGAACTTGAGGAACACTATGAGAGTGCTGACAACCCCCCTTCAGTGCCAGAGTGTCTTCAAAATGACCCAGGTGTTGTAGAAATAGAAACTACAGAGCAAGGGGCTGACAGTGCTCCCAGCTTGGACATTTCCCTTCATGCACAGGCACCCCTCACAAGTGATGAAAGCTCCAAAACCATTGCTGAAAGTACAGAAACTGTGGTTGTTCACCCTAGAAAGACTGGCCGAGCTGTCAAGCTAGTGGTGTGCTTCAGTTATGATTCCCCCAGGAGGCCAGTGAATTTTCCTATCAATGTAGTCCACAAAGGTGTTTATGTCTGTCAGAGCTCACTGCCCAAATTGAGTTTGACGGCCCATTCCAGGTTACTTGTTTTGCCGTCTCACCATGGTGCCCCTGCCCCATCCAGCCCCAAGTTAGCTGATAGGGAAGGGCCCTCTCTTGCATTGTTTAGAGTACAAGAAGTTATTACATGATTCTGTATAGTAATGTTCAATTTACCTGTGTGAAATATGCATAATGTATTATCAGAATGGAAATGATATAGTGGAGTACATTGAAATGTATAGTAAAGTGACAAGTTATGCCAATTGATGAATCAGAAAGTACTTGTATAGCATACTAATGGTATAAATTTCTTGTGTATGTTGCATTTTCAATGTTATGATGGTACAGACTTGACACAGATGCTAAGTTTTCCCAGGCAAGGAAGGGTGTAACCCCCCTACAAATGGGGGTTCCCAAAAAGTCTTCATTGAGCTTGCCTAAATGCTCACTGCCAGGCTGGTGTCCTGGGTTTTAGCAGTTTAAATGTGATTGCCAGAGCCTGTATAGCCTCTGTGTACTGTCTCTTTAAGAGCTGCCTGATTGCAGCTCTTGCAATCTGAGAGGGAGCGCTGTTGAAAGATGTAACTATTTGCTGAAAATCATTTAGAGTGATAATGATAGTGTAGTTTGTCTAACCTGCTTTCTTTGTAGCAAGGACTGTTTTGTTTGTCTCCACTGTCTTGGTCCTGGACTGTAAATTGGACTAAACGGCACTGGTGGGACCTAAAATGTAGCCGGACTACAGGAGCTGTCTGAAGTCAAAATCTGTAGGAATTGTAGTTTTGAACTTTTTGCGCCTTTTTTGCAACTGAAGGGGGAGCCCTTGCCTTGACTGACAGCCAAATCAGCCAACCAAACCTTTTGGATCTTGGGGAAGTCCCAGGCTGCTGGCAGTTTTCAGTTAGTTCTGAGCTGGGAAATGAAATGAGAGGAGCTGAAGTGATTCTGAGCAGCAATCCTGAGTGGATTTGCATGGGAAAACTGTGAAAAGGCTGAGTTTTTGGCTTACATGTCTGCCTGCTGCTCCTGAGAGGGAGAGAAGAGAATTATTTTGGACTAAATCCAATTTTGTGTGACTAAAGTAAGCTGCTGAAGTGGACCAGGCTCAACCTGAAGAAGACCAAAGATTTTGCTGAATGCGGTCGGCCTGTCAGGAGTTCCAGCTATCCCTAAGCTCCCGGTGTGTGCAGAGACTTTGCGATTGTGACCGGGGAGTACTTTGCCTGGTACAGTAGAATTCTTGTACATGTAAATATGCTATGAACTGCTAGTGGGTTGTGAGTTAGTTACCCACTGTGTGAACTGTGTTCTGCTTGCTAGGAGCTGTATCCAGCCCAAAACGGACTGCATCCAAATTTGTCTCCGTGCAATCTGGGCCTTGCCAGACTAGCCCAGCCAGACTACCCAATACACAGAGAAGCCATCGATGAGAGACCTGCCTGGGGATCAGCCCCCTGCTCCATGCTTGAACAGGAACGACGCCTCTGCGACTCGTGTGGGCCCTGCTTCTCCTGGCATTCCAGATCAACCACCTGCAGTCTCGATGTTCGTCCAGCCTGTGTCCTGTCTTGGGTATCGTGAGTAAATACCAGGGTAGCTCCCTGCAACAACAGCTTAATCTGAGTGTGTCATCTGATTGTCTTGTTGTTTCGTTTCCTTTACAAACTGAACCCTCTGGCTCTGGATTACAAATATTGTGTACTGTGCATGTTGTGTTTTCCATCACAGGGCCCCAACCAGCTGCAACCCCGAGCAACGGTCCTGGCTAGCTCTTCTCTTCTCCACCATGGTACCCAGAGGTGGACTGTGTGGGAGGACTCAAAGCGCATGCATAACTGCTTGATTGATATATCCTTTAAGCTAATTAACCTGATTTTGTCCCTCCCTCCCTCCCTTGTTCAAGTCCCTGAATAAATCAGATCTAACTTTTTCTGCATGTAATCTGACTGTGGTTCCAGTGTGTGCTCAAAGTACTGTACTGTTGCTATTTGCTGTGCATAACCTTGTTTTACAGGGGTTCCCCAGAGCCGAGCCAGAGGAACCAGCCCTGGTGGTAAGTGCAAACAGTGTGGGTACTTGTGTGGTGTACCAGGGGTATTGAGAAAGTGATTATGTGTTCAGACCACTAGAGGGGAAAGGGGGGGGTTACAGTGTCCCAGAGGGCTGTGCCCAGGTTAGCTTGACCACTACCAACCTTGACCTCCGGGTGAAGGCACCCGTTTCAGAACTCAGGCCCCTTAACCTGCTACTAGCCAAGCAGGTAGGGGTAATAGCCCTTGGGATAGTGCCACCTAGGGGTTATATTAGGTTTTGATACAAGCAAAAATAATTAATTTAGACATTTTATGCAATTAATACAACATTTATTATGGTGGTTCTAGAAGTACTGAAAGTAAGACAGTACTGTTTAGCAAATAAGTCAAGACTACAGTATAAGAGGAACTATATGATAATGGCATCATAGTTCTTAATCTACTATGTTCTACGATATTAGCTCTGGGTATCTCTCCTCTTGCCTTATCTTAGTTTAAAAGCTACTGTACTTGTGTAAAAGGATGCAACATTTGAAAACTGACTGCTCACACTGTGATATGACTGTTACTCAAGGTGGTGTCCCTCAAGGCTAAGTGCTTGGTCCTTTGCTTTTCTTTCTCATCAGTAATTTTCCTCTTGTTACTTCCTCCTGTTCTGTATTGTATGTGGATGATCTTGTGTAATACTGTAGCTCAAAAGGCACTGATGACCTAAATCGTCAACTAAACCTTGACTTCTGTAAAACTCAGCTATGTCTTACTAATAACAAATTGGTCCCAAGCTCTAAAAAGACTCGAGACATGTTGTTTTCTTTCAGTTCTTAACTTTGGGTGAGTTCCGGTATAGTAACTGTCTTGATGGGTCCCAGCTGGATACTGTTGGCTTTTTTAAGTATTTAAGGATCAGTCAAGACCCCTTATTAGAGATTTTTTCCATCATACCACTGTTGTATGGAAATCACTGAATGCTAGACTGGGCCTTGCTTATAGAATAAGATATAACTTAACTTCTAAAGTCTGGCAGTTGTCCAATGTGTCCTTCTGTGTAACCTGACTTATGGTCTCCTCTCCTTTTTTAACACATCCAAAAGTAACTTGGCCTAGTGGGATATAACCTGTAACATTATTGGTCGTTTCGCCCTGTTGATGAGTGGCCTCATTCACCGTCATCTTTTTTTTTTTTTTTATTACACTCACAATCCTTTAAGCAAGTCTTATTTTCAAAGGATCTAAAGTCAGATGTACAGACATTAAATATTTAAATACAGAGGTACTATGTGAAATGTACAGTACAGTATTAAGTTAAGTTACAGTTATTAAAGCATACAAAGCCGTATAAAGAAAAATACATTGTCAAGAATTCTCTAGACATTAGGAGCAATTGCAGGTACTGAAAGCAGCAAGTATATGCATTAGTTGTGTCTTAAGGAGGCAAAAGAGTCACATCTTCTTAAAAAGTTCAAGGAGATGTAACCACCAGGTGGCGCAAGGGCTACTACCCCTGTCTGCTTGACTACTGACAGGTTAAGGGGCCTAGGTTCTATGGCGGATGCCTCCACTCAGAGGTCAGGGTCTGTAGTGGTTAGACTAGCTTGGTCACAGCCCTCTGGGATACTGAGACCCCTTTTATTTCCTCTAGTGGCTCACACAGTACACAGGAGTTACAGCCCCAATACCCCATGTATACACACTGTTCACTCATAAAGTACCACTTACCCTCGAGACTGATTCTGCAGCACATCTCTGAGGACCCCCTGTAAAATAAGGTTAAACAACACACACAGCAAAATGCAGTACTGTTTCCATAAGTACCAAAACCACAGACAGTATATAGTCTAACAACAACAAATCTGATTTATTTAGGGGACAGTAACACAGGAGGGGCAATCATGTTAATTGTCAAAATTAAATCACAGTACTGTGCACACATACAGGGTCTGAAAAGTCACACTCTGGGTACCCAGGTTGGGGGGGGGGGCTTGCCAGGTCCGTTGCCTGGGGTTGGCCGGCAGGTGCAGTTGGACAGGGCTCTGTAGAAGAAAATATATGCACAACACCCAATTGTAATCCGGAGCCAGATGGCTCAGTCCATGAAGAAGTGAAACAACAATAATTAGATGACACACTTGTAATTGAAAACAGACTGCAGGGGAATACCCTGATTTGTACTCACCATACCCAAGCTGAGAACCGGATGGTGGATGTTCTTCTGGGTCGCCAGAACAACAGGGCATGGAGACAAGGTCCTTGTGACTGGACCCCACTGCAGTAGATAGCAAACGGATTTAGTCCGAGACAAGCTGGGGTTTGCTTCCAGCTTCAACACACAGCACACAGCACAGGGTTGGAAATGGCGATTCCCCACAAGCACTACGCATTCATATGTAATGAGAAGAGTACTATGCGAGCAGGCTCTCCTCGATCCTGATCGCAATCACTGCAAAATACCCAGGAGCACACACAGCAGCTTCAGTTCCTGGCAGACCGAGTGCGATTCAGCAATTTCTCCAGTCTTCTACAGGGTAAGCCTGGTTTCCACTCTTCAGACTTCCTTCTTTCTCCTCACAAATCAGATTCAGTCCTAACTGGCTCTTACAACGGCTGCAGGCTGAACCTCAGGGCCTCACATGCACTTCCCGCGCGAAAGTATATACCGCAGAAGCACAGAGCTCCTTCTCTCTTCACTGTCACAACTGATCTGATCTTTCCAGTCACAGAGCAGGGCATTTCCTTCTAGCTCCGCCATTCTGTTGGCTGGTTCAGCTGTCACTCACAATGAGACTCTCTCTGTTGGTGAAAAAGGCACCACGGTCAAAACTACATTTCCCAGAGTCACTGCCCATACAATCCTCTTGTGGCTGGCTCAAAATTGAGAGTCCAAGTTCCGATTCATCCACAAGCTCCATTTTAAGAACCCCTCCCCATTGATTGGTCCATTTCAGCAGTTCAGGACCAAAATGAAAGAGCTACACTGAAACAGTTCATGCTGAAATGAAGACAGGTTAGACAGACTACATTTTCTCAGTCACTCCAAATGATTCTGGCAAATAGTTATATATTTCAGCAAGGCTCCCTCTGCACATGTAGCGATGGCAGAAACGGAGCGAATTGACAGCAGCTCGGGCGGGATTCGAGCATTAAATACACAGTCCCCCATGCAAACTAATTAAGTCTGCAAACAGACAGCTCTTGAAGAGACAGTACGTGGGGGCTCAAATAGCACTCACTTGGAACCACATTTAAACAGCTTAAGCGCCGAACACCGCCCAGACTTGGAGCATTCAGGCAAGCTCCTGGAAGACTTTGGGAACCCCCATTTGCAGGGGGTTACAGACATTCAGGATTTGGCAAATCTGAAGAGAGTTCTTACCCATAGAAGATTTCCTGAGTGGTAATAACAGTGAGTGACATGCTATGCCTTTGGTAGCATATTTATTTTATATGAACTTGAATGTGGACAGCAGTCCAGGTGAAAGCAACTGAAGCAATGCTTTTTTGCCCATGATCATGGTATGTAGTAATTCCTACAAATTAAAATTGAACCAGCCCAGGTCTTTGTATAGGACACGGGTATAGGTATCTAGTCTGAGGTTAAGAGCAAAGTGGCAAGTCTTGTTCAACAGTCATTTTACTTGGGACAGCACACTTTCATTCGCCAACCTATAGACCACAATGTCATAGTCAGTAATGCTAATGATGAAGCAATGGACCAGGGTTTTTTAATTTCAGGAAGGAAGTTTCTCCTGTGCTGGTAAAGAAAGCCAGTTCTAGTATTTATAACCGGTATCTGGTCAAGAGCATGTGTTAATTACAGCACAGTAAAAAAACACGAGGTGAAAATAGCGTGAGTAAAAAGAGCTACTGGGGATTTATAGCGTGGGCATAACAGTGCTATACAGGTGGCTCTTTTCACTCAGGCTGAGCACTCTAACATTTCCATTGTGTACTGGGTGAGCAAGCTGGCTCTGTGGCTTAGCAGTTAGCGTGACAGGCTGTGAGTGCCTTGGACTGCCAGCGTACCCAGGTTTGAGTATTCCTGCTGCCTGTGAATTTTTTTTTTGTGATGTTTGGTGCATTTTCGAGGTGTTTATATATATTATATAGAAGTGCAACGAAGCAGCCCCTGCATAGAAATAGTGGATAAAATAGTGGCATAAAACAGGTCCTGTTGTGCAGTGCATTTGTGTGGACTGGGTTTGCAGTGTGTGCTGGTCATGCTCGATGTGGGTATTGTGTTTGATTATGTGTTGCTGCTCTGGTAGGTGTTCTGCCTTAGTGACTCCTGCTGCTCTATATATTTGATGTTCTGTTTATTTGTCATGTAGTGTTTGCTGATGTCTTAATACATCATTTTCAAACGATGCACTCATGTGTCAGTTTCTGTAGCTGTATTTCACTATAGCTGCTTTTCATTACAGCTAAAGCCAGTTCTATTTTTATAGGCACAGGATTTGACTAACAAAGGAACTTCCTGTTTGGGAGCAGGAGGTGAGTGATCACAGAGCCGCTAAAGACTCACCATCCTAGAAGGACAAGAGTAGCTGTCAGTCCCCCGACTACTGAGAAATATAGGATATTCTTGTCTCAGAACAGGAAGATCAGGAGCTTAAAGGCACAGAGGCAGTAAGTAAGTAGGGTGAAAAAATAAACAAACCGAGGAAAGAGTAAGTATTCCAAACAGTGAATGGGCCAGAAATAAGACATGATGGGAATGGTGCAGTGCAGTGGCTGTGAGCAGCATTCTTCGGGAGGCGTTCTGGAGGATGCAGTGTTGTCCCATCTGCAGGCACCTCTCTGGGCTGATGGAGGAGGTTGCTCATCTCCGGGCTGAGTTGGCCAGGATTTGTGGTACCTTCTCTCCCATCCAGGGACCACCAGGGCCACTGCGTTGTTAGAGGTTGCCAGGAAAGAGGAGTGGTTGGACCACAGTGGGCTCCAGGGAGGTGAGGGTGGTGGAACAGGGGCGCATCCTCGAGTTGTACCTCTCCACAATTCATATGCTGTTCTGGCAAAGTGTGGTTCTTCTATGGAGGCACCCATGATGGAGACCAAGGAGGATACTGGGAACATCACAAAGGAGACCCACAGGAGGGTGGCATGGGACCCACAGGGGAAGGAAACAACTCTGGTGGGGACTCCATTGTTAGGAAGAGTAGAACTGGGGAGGAAGGGAGGGAGGTATAGTGCCTGCCTGGCGCCATGGCTTGGAGGTACAGGGAACCAATCCTCTGGATCGCTGGAGCAGTTGCACAGGGCAGGGAGCTGGATGTCATTGTCCACCTAGGGACAAAAGACCTGGCCAAGAAAGGGATCAGTGCAGTGCAGGAAGAGTTTGTGGAGTTGGGGAGAAGCCTTAGACAAGTATAGCACAGTAACATTCTCGGAGGTGCTGCCGTCTATGGCGTGGGTGAGGCTAGGGTGCTTCACACCATGGGATTCAATCAGTGGTTGAAAACTGGTGCAGAGCTCAGGGATTTGGGTTCATTGCGGACTGGGGTCCACCTGGAGTGATGCAGGCCGATACTGGCGTGATGGTCTGCATCTGTCCAGGAGGGACCAGGATCCTAGGTGATAGGTTTATTGCTTCAATGGCAAGCATTTAAACTAGCCAAGGAAAGGCACTGGAAAGGTGCAGAAATCCTAGCCCCCAAAAAAATCAGGGTAGTAAGTGAGGTAAACACCAAGATAGAGATGTCGATAGGGAGAAGGGTGGGGTAAATGGAGAAAGTGACAAAGGCAATAAGGACAGGGATGGGGCAAAAAGGGGTAAGACCATCAGGAAATGGAGGGTAATGAATACCAGTGCCCGTGGTCTGTGCAGCAATCCCTGAACTGGTGGCCTTGATGTGAAGGTAGCCTGGATATCGTAGCAGTCACAGAAACATGGTAACAGAGAACCATGACTGGGATGTTAACATACCAGGGTACACAACCTACAGGAGAGACAGGAAGGGAGAAGAGGGAGGGTAGCTCTCTATGTGAGGAAGGATAAAGCAACTGAACAAAAGAGTAAACAGGGAGGAGAGGAGGCACTGTGGGTCACCTTAGAGACTGGAAATGGCGCCACAGTCCGCACAGGGGTTGTATACAGACCCCTCATCTCGGGAAGGAAATGGACAAGGGTATGATAGAAGGGTTCTTAGGATGGCAGAGAAAGGGGAGATACTGTTGATGGGAGACCTGAATATGCCAGATGTTAACTGGAGCACATTTACTGCAGCCACATCCAAGAGCAGGGAAATTCTCAATGCCCTACAGGTGGCTTTCCTCAGACAGCTAGTTTTGGAACCCACTTGTGAGGGAGCAAACTTAGACTTCATACTCTCACATGGGGACAGTGAGAGGATCTCAGATCTAGAAGTGGGTAGCCATTTGGGAACAAGTGACCACCAAACAGTGTGGTTCACAATAAACTCAGCTACAGAGTCAAGCCATACAAAAGTGAGGTACTGGACTTCAGGAGGGATGACTTTGGCAAGATGGGAGAGTGCCTTAGAAAGCACCAGCAAACAGGCTAGAAGGAGGGTGGAGCAACAATGGTGAGCGTCAGAACTGCCATCATAGAGGCAACAAACCTTTGTGTGAAGCAAATAAACAAATCAAAATGAAAGAAAAAGCCACTATGGTTCCCAAAAGAGGTGGCAGGAAGGTCAGGAGAAAAAGATAGCATTCAGGAAGTATAAGGAAACACAGAAGAAGCAGGACAGAAAGCTGTACCAGTTAAGGGAGAAGGAAGCTCGAGGAAGTCAGAATAGCAAAAGCCCAAACTGAGGAAAGATAGCCAACTTGGTTAGAAAGGGCTAAACCTTTATAGGTACATCAGGGAGTGTAGAAAGACAAAAGGAGGGATAGTTAGGCTGAATAGAATGGACAGTGGGTGGGCAGAGAGGACAGTGAAAAGCACGGATGCAGAATGAATATTTCTGCTCAGTATTCACAAAGAGGAGGGGGTGCCTAATCCAAGTAACAGAAACACTCTGGATGGGGGTCGATCCCAGTCGTTTCGTAGAAGAAAGGGTTCTGAAAGAACTCCTACAACTGAAGGTGGATAAAGCAATGGGGCCTGATGGAATTCACCCCAGAATTCTAAAAGAATTAGGGGGAGGACTAGTAAAACCACTGACTACCCTTTTTAACAAATCATGGGAGGATGGTGTGGTACCTGAGGACTGGAGGAAGGCGGATGTGATTCCCCTTCACAAAAGTAGGAGCAAGACAGAGGCAGGAAACTACAGACCTGTCAGTTTGACCTCTGTGGTAGGGAAAGTGATGGAATCACTTCTTGAAGGAAAGAATTGTTGAGTACTTAGAGGCCAGTGGGTACAGGACCCAAGGCAGCATGGGTTCACAGCAGGAAGGTCATGTCAGATGAATCTAATTGATTTCTTTGACTGGGTGACCAAAGTAGTAGACCAGGGAGGGGCTGTGGACATGGCCTACCTAGACTTTAGCAAGGCATTTGACACAGTCCACACAAAGATTAGTAGTCAAATTAACCAGCAGGAGTGGGTCCCAGGGTGGTAGCCTGGGTAAAACATGGCCGGACAACAGGACACAGAAGGTAATTGTAAATGGAGTCCACTCTGAAGAAAGAGGGTTACTAGTGGGGTACCGCAGGGTTCAGTACTGGGTCCAGTCCTTTTAATGTCTTTATAAGTGACATTGCAGAGGGACTGAAAGGAAAAGTATGCCTCTTTGCAGATGACCTGCAACAGGGTTGATGAACAAGGAGGCGTGGAAAGGATGAGAAGGGACTTGGCAAGGTTGGAGGAATGGTCAAATATGGCAGCTTGGATTCAGTGCAAGAAGTGCAAAATAATGCACCTGGGAAACAAAAAACCCAGGGGAAGATTGCACAATGGGAGGGGAAGTAGTAACAACAACAAAAATGGAAAAGGACCTGGGGGTGATCATATAAGATGACCTTAAGGTTAGCAAGCAATGTGAGAAGGCAGTAGGGAGGGCTGGGGGGATACTGGGATGTACAGTATAGGGAGAGGCATCACCAGCAGAAAACAGGAAGTTGTTATCCCTCTATACAGACAGCTGGTGAGACCCCATATGGAGTACTGCGTCCAGTTCTGGAGACCCCCTCTCTACAAGGACATAGACAGGATAGAGGCAGTCCAGAGGAGGGCAACTAAAATGGTGCAGGGTCTGCAAGAGAAGCCGTATGAGGAGAGGCTAAAGGATCTTAATATGTATACCCTTGAGGAAAGGAGGGAGAGGGGGGACATGATAGAAACTTTTAAGTACCTCAGTGGAATCAACAAAGTCCAAGAGGGTTACAACTTTCAGAAAAAGAGATTTGCAAGAACAAGGGGACACTATTTGAAGATGGGGGCGGTTCTGGGGCAAGTATTTTTTCACAGAGAGGGTGGTGGACGCATTGAACATCTTTCCTGAGGAGGTTGTGGGGTCTAAAACTGTGGGAGAATTCAAGAATGCATGGGACAGACATAAGGCGATTTTTGTGGGGGGTAGGAAGAAATAGGCTGTTGGCTAACTATGATCTGCAGCTTATCCTGTAGGTAGGGAAATGGGAAGATTAGGTGGGCCAAGCGGTCCTTATCTGCCGTCAAAGTCTATGTTTCTATGTTTATATTTTTGCTCATGCTGTTTTGCCGACGTAGTTTTGTACTGCGCTATTATTGTTTAGCACTTTTGACCTAGACCCTTTATAACCTTAGACAAATGGTCTACGTGGTCAGCAGATTACATTATACTGTTGAGGATTAAACCAAGGTAATTAAAGATCTTACTTCGAGTGGGAGCTTTTGCAGCAGGCTATCACATTAGGACTATGCCGCAGGCACTAGGACCCACCAGAAAACTTCTCAGCCAGCAGTACCCAGCTGGGACGCCCCCCCAATGTCGGCTCCATGCCGACGTGAGCCCTGGTATTAAAGTGGGCGGACCCGGCTCCACCTCAGTTCTTTTCCCCTTGCGTCCCGCGCACGTGAAGAGTTCCAGTTCTTGGCTTGCCAGCCCAGCTAAAAACCTCGGATTTTGCCTTTCCTCAAGCGTTTTTCTCAACAGTTTCGGCGGTTTTCAAGTGTACTGTATGTCTTCCCGTCCTGGTCTCCGTGGGACCCCATCCTAACAAGTGCAGTTCTGCCGTCAAATACCATCCAAAGACGGCCACAAGAAGTGCGCTCTTCTGCCTGGGGCCTGACAACGACACCACTGCATGTTTCTCCTGCCAGAGTTTCACCAGTAGGACTCGGATCCGCTGCCTGAAGGCGTACCTCTTAGAAAAGAAGATGGACCTGCACACCTCAGGGAGAAGGCTAAGCACAAAGAAATATCCAAGTTGTCCCATGACAAAGACCTTAGTCGGTCCGGCACCAGTCCAAGTCCTGGTCTGCGCCTCTAGGCCTCCGTCAGGCCAGTTAGCAACCGTACTGATGGCACACTTCTCCATATGGGCTCCTGGATGCAGTGATCCTTCATCTCCGGGATGACCTCAGACTACGGTCAAGCAGGTGTGGGACGGGAAGAGGCGGTGGTGAGCAGCAGCTCCAAACTGCTCTGGATATGGAACTCTTGCGGTCAGTAGTGACACCGCCACGCGCCAGAGTTTGGCTGTGATCTCACTGCAGATGGCTCCAGCACAGTGACGCCCCTTCCCTGGGTACCTCACTTGTTTGGGCCTGGGTGGAAGGCCATCTCCAGAGATTGAGAGGTCAGTGCCTCATGGACTCCAGTCACATCACCCAAGCGACCAAGGCCCACCAGCAGCAGCGTAAAGCCCTTTCGCCCCTTCTGCCCACTGGCACGTCGGTCCAGCAACACCAGCATCAGGGGCCAGCAGGCTCGCGCCCGACACCCAAGCTCAAGCCTGCAGCTTCCTCCAGCAGGAAGCCAGGAGGAAAAGGCCGGAGGCCCCTGCGCAGATCCTCCTCCAAGCCTGCCCAGTGACTGGTTGAGGGTGTTGCCCCCAGCCTCGTCACTCCCCCTAAGGTTTCCCCATGGGGTGATGGCTCCACCACTTTCTTTCCGCCTGGTCTGCTATCACCACGGACTGCTGGAGTGTTGGAAGTGAGTAGGAAGGTCTGCCTCTGGGACTGACAGGCCCGCCCGCTGGGAGCCATCTCGCCCCATGGAGCTACTGGGTCCGCAGCCTCTTTGCCAGGCCCGTCAAGCCAACATTGCCCTGCTCACTCACAGGGAGTGATCAGGGAGGTGGGATCCTCCGCTTGGAGCCAGGGTTTGTGTCCAGGTATTTCCTGGTCCCGAAATGGTTGGGGGGCTGGTGCCCCATTCTGAACCTGCCACACCTGAACAGGGTTCTAAGGTCTCGAACCTTCAGGATCATCTCTGGCTCAGATCATTCCATTCTTGGAGCAGTGTGGTTCTGTTCTCTACAGGACCTCAGGGCCAGCGTTCTTTCACGTCCCCAATCCGTCCGTCCCACCAGCAATTCTCCACTTCAGATCAGGGGGTCCTTTATGAGTTCGGGCCATGCCCTTCACACTCTCTCCAGCTCCCAGTGTCTTTACCAAGCATGCCATTGGTGACAGCATTCCTCTTGTGCCGAAGGGTCGGGTGTACTACCTGGGCGACTGGCTGATTGCGGCCTCCTCCAGACTGGAGTGCAGTGGTCCAGAGATCAGCCCTCAAGTTTGATCTCAGATTGGCCTCCCCTCAACAACAAGGCCAGAGTCAGAACTGACGTGCCAAGCAGGTGATTCAATTCACCAGGGCAGAGCTCGACTCTCTTGAGGCCAAGTATGGCTCCCTGGTGGACAGGGACAGGGTTCATTCTACTCCTTTGCCCAGTCATTTCAGGGTGGGCAATTGTGCCCTGCCGGGACTTCCTGTGCCCCTGGGCCTCATGGCGACCTGCACCAGCGTGATCCGTTGGGGCCCATTGGCACATGTGTCCCCTACAGTGGAGATTGGCCAGTCAATGGTCACAGTGCTCCAGTCCCTTGTACCAGCCAGTGGCAATGACCCAGGAGATGTCGAGGCGATTTCCAGTGGTGGATCATTCCAGCTCATCCTGTAGGAGGGCATCCCATTTGTCCGCCCGAGCCCGACGGTCTCTCTATCGACAACGCCTGCCTGATGGGTTGGAGTGCCCATCTGGAGGCTACAGGCGCATGGCCTCTGGTCCCTAGGAGTTCTGATGCACATCAACCTGCCTGGAGCCCGAGGCGGTCATCTAGCCCTCACCGCCTTAGCTCCGTTTATGCAAGGTCAAGTGGTCCAGTTCTGACGGACAATACCACGACCATGTACTACCTAACACCGCCAGGGTGGGATGTGCTCCATGTCCCTGTGCAAGAAAGCTCTCCGCACTTGGTCCCTCATGCAAGAGCCTGGGGCGGATCTCCCAGCCATGTGGCAGGAGCCTCCAACTCTGGCGATGCCTATGACCTGGATATGGGCTCAGCGCTCATGAGTGGTCTCTCTGCGGAGAGCAGTACAAGATCTGTTCTCCCACTGGTGCATGCCTCAGGTGGACCTGTTTGCCTTCAGGGGAGAATCTTGAGCTGAGGCTGTTTCATGCCGCCCCCCCACAGCAGGGAGCTGCAGCTGCAGGAGATGCCTTCTGCAGGCCGTGGACCCTGGGCCTCTTCTACTACTTCCCCACATTTTCCTTGATCAGATGGCCTTACTCAAGGTGAGGAGGGACAAGCCCCAGGTGATTCTGGTAGCCCCAGACTGGCCCTGCCAGTTCTGGTATCCAGATGTCCTCAGCCTCAGCTCCAGGCTCCCAGGTGGCTCCCAGCCAAGCCTGGACTGATCTCCAGTCCCGCAGAGAGGTTCTCCACCTGGACCTTCAATCCCTGCACCTGACGGCCTGGTTCCTGAGCGGCTAGAGTTCCAGGCCTTGGGTCTTTCCGACAAGGTCCTCAATGTTGTTGAGGCATCCCGTAAGGAGTCGACCAGGAAATGCTGTGCCTTCAAATGGAAGAGATTCTCCATTTGGTGTCAGGGCAAGGGGTTGGACCCTTCCTCCTGTTCCTTGTTGTGGAAGACCGCCTTCTTGGTGCCTATCACGTCAGCCAGAAGGATGGGAGAGCTCCAGGTGCTTTCTTTTGAGCTTCCCTATCTGGTCTTCCACAGGGACAAGGTTGTCCTGCGACCCCATCCGAAATTCCTTCCGAAGGTGGTGTCGCAGTTTCACCTTAACCAGGTGTTGACTCTGCCAGTGTTCTATTCCAATCACACCTCGGAAGCCGAATATAGGCTCCATACTCTGGACCCTAGAAGAGCACTCTCTTATTATAAGGAGCGAATGGCTGAAGTTAGGGAAAGGTTAGCCAGCTTGTTTGTCACCTACGCTGAAACAGCACCTAGCAGACCTGCAGCCAAGAGGATGATAGGCAGGTGGGTCACCACCTACATAGACCGCTGCTACAGGTTGGCATGCATGGAGCCTCCCAAGGGATAGAGCTCATTCTGCCATGCCATACCACCGCTGGGTGGCTGCTTCCAAGAACATCCCTATCCAGAAATCTGCAGGGCTGCTACCTGGAGTCAGCACACCTTTATTACCATTACCGCCTGACCTTGATCCGCCTGGGATGCTGGTTTGGGACCTCGGTTCTCCAGTCCTTGTTTCCTAAGTAGGGGTATTAGCCTTGCCTCCCACTTCTCCCGGGAGAACTGCAGGAGTCTGCCATGAAGTGTGGATTGAGCAACATATCCATGTCCTAGAAATATAGGTTACTCACCTGTAACAGGAGTTCTAGGAATGGTATTTCTAGGGACATGGATATGTTGTTCATCCACACTTTCATTAAACAATCGCCTTGCGCTTTTAAGTCTTGCGATTCTTCAGTTGAAAAACCACCACCCACCGGGTGGTAAAACTCTGGCTCTGCCCCATGGCCTTGATCTTCCTTACGCTTGGAAGCTCAGGTTTCCCTCCTTAGCGCTCTGCGTATAAGACTAGTTCCTAGTTTCTTGGTTTACCGAAGTACTTTTAAAGGTTTTCTAGACTTGGTCATTTATTTCCCTCACGCTGCGATGGACAAATCGACTCCGGTTTCGGAGGTGCCCATGCGGAGCAGAAGATGTCTCGGGCGGATCTTGCACTCCGTCGTCTACTGCTTGGGCCCTGAGCACGACCACGCAGGCTTGCGACCTGTGCTCTTCCTTTTTGGCCTCGTCCTGGAAGACCATGCTGCCGTTTACAACTAGAGGCGCCCGGCGTTACCCTCGGTAAAGTCGAAGGAGGCCCGTTTGGCGGTTTCAGCGGCTGGCTCGGCGGAACAGCTTGAGCAGATGATCGCCCTCGAGGAGGGCCGGCGCGAGCCCATCTTCGTCTTCCTCGGCCTTTGACCTTTATCCCGCTCTCCTGGGATCACTCCTATTCAAGCTTCTTTTAAGGAGCTCTGTCTGTCCCTTTCCACTAAGGAGAGGGACCAACATCCTCGGGCCTTCCTCTCGGTCCAAGAAGAAGGACCACAAAGGTAAGTCCCTCCGTCGGCCGGTCTTGGGAGGCGGAGAGGTCCCTCTTCGAGTAGTCAACCATCGACTTGGTTGATCCTTGGACTTCAGCCACTGGCCTCATAGGTGTCCCCGTCAGGGCAGTTGACCGAGACTCCCGTCAATGCAGTCGAGATTTTTCTCAACCCATTGGATGGGCTGTCGACCGGTGAAGCCGAAAACCCTCACTCCCCGGTTTCCCCGGTGGAGATTGAGGTTTCCGTGGACTTGCCGTGCCTCGGTTCCGGAGTCCACAGTTGAGCCCTCCGAGCCGAGGGCACGGGTTTCCCCACCCTGCCCCAGAACCCTCCTCGGAAAGCGAGGTTGCGGTCTCGGACTTCTACTCGGTCCAGCGATCCGCGTCATAGGTGGTCTCCAGTCACCGATACCCAGTGGGCGTCGCCGCTTCGTCCTCGTCTTCCTCTCCTCGGACGAGGGGAGGCTTCGGCACAAGTTGCGTCGGCTGTGAGGACCTCTGTGGCAACAGCTCCTTCTGTCTGGGGAGCAAACCAGCGTCATCGCCTTCCCGGCTATAAAGTGGCTGTCACGGAGCGGCGAAGCAACCCGCTTTAGCCGGGCGCCTGCTCCTAGGCCTGTTGCTCGACCAAATTAGCTGCCCCATCGATTCTGGTGGAACCTCCGCCTCCACAGCCCGTTGTTTGGGGCCCCGACCAGGAATTCTCGGTCGGCCCAGGGGTCTGCCCATAGGCTGTCTGTCACCCTCACTCCCGATCGCCCCTCGGCAGGTGGAGGTGCCTCAGGCCAAGGCAGCTCTTTCGCGGACTCTTCCGAGAATCGGCGATTCCTCCCTGTTCTCCAGGCGGGTCGACTTGGAGTCCTCAGGTTCAGTCGCTGGACAATAACCCATCGTCCTTCATGGGTTTGCTTAGACTCATCTCGGAGTCCACGGGATGCAGCTAGAGCCCGTATCCAGCGGGCCAAGTATCCCCTCACGGAGATATTGGACCGAGGGATTCTCCCATGGAGGCCTTTCTAGTGGCCGAGGCGTTATCGTGACCTTGGAGCTCTGGCAGCGCTGTTTCCTGTCCTCGCCCTCGGCCAGGATGGTGAGGAAATCGCCCGTCCCTACTGGTTCCTTGTCTGGTTTTGAACACCCCTCGGCCAAGGGTTGGTTACCGACAGCATCTTCCGCGTGCGGAAGCGCCAGGGACATGGACAAGCCTCCCGACAAGGAGTCCAAGAAGTTGGACTACACCGGGCGTAAAGTCTACGCTGCGTCCTCCCTTGGCCTTCGTCAGGCCAGCTCGGCCGTGCTGATGGCACACATCTCTCACACACCGTGTTGGGCTCCCTGGACGAGGTAGTCCCTCATCTCCCGGCTGACCTGCAGACCACAGTTAAGCAGGTGCAGGACCAGGGCAGGGCAGTGGCCAAGCAGCAACTTCAGACTGCTTTGGACATCGGTGACTCGTGCCAGGTCAGTCACGGCCACAGTGGCTATGCGCCATCGGGCATGGCTGAGGATATCCACCTTCACAGCGGATACCCAGCACAAGTTGGCGGATGTCCCCTTCACAAGGACCAACCTCTTGACCCATGGGTGGAAGGTCACCTCCAGAGGATCGAAAAGTCCAATGCCACTCTGGACTCGGTCTCATCATCAGCAGAGGACAGGGCATAGACACCCAACCCAAGCCCTTTCATCCGTCTGCGCCCACAGCACATCAGGGCCAGCAGGCTCGGCCTTGGCATCCCAAACCCAAGCCCATGGCTTCCTCCTCCAGGAAGCAGGGACGTAAAGGCCCAGGTGGTCCCTCAGCCGGTCCCTCCTCCAAGCCTGCTCAGTGACGGGTTGAGGGGTGCTGCCCCCAACCTCGTCTTACCCCCAGGTTCCCCATGGGGGAGATGGCTTTGCCACTTCCTCTCTGCCTGGTCCGCTATCACCACAGACCGGTGGGTGTTGGAAGTGGTGGGAAAAGGCCTGCCTCTGGAGTTGAGCAAGCCCACCCTTCTGAGCCGTCGCCCCGAAGTGCCAGGGGTCCGCCCAGCCTCGCTGCCGGCTTGCCGAGCCGACATCGCTCTGCTCCTCGAGAAGGAGGTGATCAGAGAGTGGCGGACCCTCCCTTCAGACCGGGGTTTGTGTCCAGGTACTTCCTGGTCCCGAAGCGGATGGGGGCTGGCACACCAGTCTCGACCTGCACTACCTAAACAAGTTCCTGGAGTCTCGGACCTGAGGATGGTCACTCTGGGTCAGATAATACCATCCCTGGAACACGCGTGTGGTTCTGCTCTCTGGACCTACAGGATGGATTTTTTACGTCCCTATCCGTCCATCTCACCAGAGATTCGCCAACTTTCGGCGGAAGGGATCCCTACAGTTCCGAGCCATGCCCTTGACCTTTCTCTTGCTCCCAGGGTCTTCACTAAATGCATGGCAGTGGTGACAGCATTCCTGCGGCACCGAGGGGTCCGGGTGTACCCTTACCTGGACGATTGGCTGATAGCAGCCCCCTCCAGACAGGTGGTGGAGCGGTCCAGAGATCTGGCCCTCCAGGTCTGCTCTCAGATCGGCCTCCTCATCAACGAGGCCAAGTTGGAACTTGAACCAAAGCAGGTGATTCTTTTCATCGGGGCAAAGCTTCGACTCTCTTGAGCAGAGCATGGCTCTAAGCGGACAGGCCAGGTTCTTTCCTCCTTTGCCCAATCATTTCTGGTTGGGCAATCGTGCCCTGCCGGGACTTCCTGTGCCTCCTGGGTCTCATGGCAGCCTGCACCAAGCGTGGTCCATTGGGCCCGCTGGAACATCGTCCCCTTCAATGAGGGTTGGCCAGCCAGTGATCTCAATGCTGCGATCCATTAGACCAGCTAGTGGCGGTGACCCAGGGGATGTGGAGCGGCTCTCAGTGGTGGATCGTTCCAGCCATCTGCAGGAGGGCATCCCGTTTATCGCATGAGCCGACGTCTCTATTGACCGGCCTCTCTGATGGGTTGGGGTGCCCATCTGGGGGAGCACCAAGCGCGCGGCCTCTGGTCCCTAAGGAGTCCCAATGCCATATCAACCTGCTGGAGCCTTGGCGATCCGTCTAGCTCTCACCGCCTTTGCTCCGTTTCTCACGAGGTCAAGTGGTTCAGGTCTAGATGGACAATACCATGACCATGTACTACCTAAACCGCCAGGCGGGCCTTGCTCCATGCCTCTGTGCAAGGCTCTCTGCATTTGGTCACTCGTCGCGCCTGGAGGCGGATCTCCTAGCCATTTATGTGGCAGGGCCTCCAACACCTGGCCGATGCCTAAGCCGGATAGGGGCTGTGTCTCCGCAGTGGTCTCTCCTGCGGAGTAGTACAAGATCTGTTCTCCCATTGGGGCACACCTCAGGTGGACCTGTTTGCCTCCAGGGAAGGCGAAGCTGAGGCTGTTCCATGCCGCCCCTCAGCAGGGCTCACTGCAGGGGATGCCTTCTCGAGGCCGTGGACCCCGGGCCTCTTCTCGCCTTTCCCCATTTCCCTTGATCCACAAGGTGCTTCTCAAGGCGAGGAGGACAAGGTGCAGGTGATTCTGGTAGCCCCAGACTGGCCCGCCAATGCTGGTATCCAGATCTCCTCAGCCTCAGCTCAGGCTCCGAGGCAGCTTCCAGCTCGATGGACCTACTTTCAGTCAATCAGGGAAGGTGTTCCATCCGGACCTTCAATCCCTGCACCTGATGGCCTGGTTCCTGAGTAGGCTAGAGTTCCAGGCCTTGGGTCTTTCCGGCGGAGTCCTCAATGTAGTTGAGGCGTCCCTTAAGGAGTCGACCAGGAAATGCTATGCCTTCAAATGGAAGAGATTTTCCATTTGGTGTCGGGGCAAGGGCCTGGACCCTTCCTCCTGTTCCTTGGCAAGCATCTTGGACTATCTGTGGTCCCTTTCTCAGCAAGGGCTTAGGTCGACGACCCTAAAGGTGCACCTGGCAGCCATCTCTGCTTACCGGGCGCGGGCCGGGAAGCAGTCGGTGGCGCAGGAGAAGGTGGTCTGGCGCTTTTTCCAAGGCCTTGATCACATTTCCCCTCGGTCCGAGGAACCTCCACCTCCGTGGGATCTACTGCTGGTACTGGCAAGCTCATGGGCAAGCCATTCGAACCAATGCACAGGTGTGATCTCTCTCACCTGTCGTGGAAGACACCGCCTTCTTGGTGGCTATTACATCAGCCAGAAGGATGGGAGAGCTCAGGCGCTTTCCATCCGAGGTCTCCACCTGGTCTTCCACAGGGACAAGGTTGTCCCTGCGCCCCACACCGAAATTCCTTCGGAAGGTGGTGTGGGAGTTTCACCTTAACCAGGTGTTGACTCTGCGGTGTTCTACCCCAATCACATCTCGGGAGGCGAATATAGGCTCCATTCTTTGGACCCTAGAAGGAAGCAAGCTTACTATAAGGCGCATGGCTGAAAGTCGGAGAGGTTCACCAGCTGTTTGTCACCCTCGCTGAATCCGCACCTGGCAGACCTGCAGCCAAGCAGGCGATAAGCAGGTGGGTCACCTCCTGCATAGATCTCTGCTATAGGTTGGTGGGCATGGAGCCTCCAGAGGATAAGAGCTCATTCTGCCCGCCATGCAGCTGCATCGGTGACTGCTTCCATGGGCGTCCCTATCCAGGAAATCTGCAGGGCTGCTACCTGGAAGTCAGCACACACCTTCATTACCCACTACCACATCAACCTTGAGTCATGCCGGGATGCTGGTTTTGGGGCCTCGGTTCTCAGTCTCTATTCCTAAGTAGGGGTGTGTGCCTTGCCTCCCTCCTCCCGGAGGAACTGCTAGGAGTCTGCCAGAAAGTGTGGATGAACAACATATCCATGTCCTAAATGCAGGTTACTCACCTGTAACAGGAGTTCTAGGAATGGAATATATTGTTCATCCTGACCACCGACCTCCCGGCTTGACGCATTACTGGCTTCCAGCGGGCAGATCTGGTGTCATGGGGTGGAGCCGAGGTTTACCACCGGGTGGGTGGGAGGAGCCAACGAAGACCTTCCGGCAAGACTTAAAGTGGCAAGGATTCCTGCCAGAAAGTGTGGATGAACAACATATACCATTCCTAGAACTCCTGTTACAGGTGAGTAACCTGTATATGTGTTCATCCACACAGCCACCAACCTCCTGGCTCGATGCACAACCTGGCTTCCAGCGAGCTAGATCTGGCATCATGGGGGCGGGCCGAGGTTTTACCACCGGGTGGGTGGGAGGAGCCAACTTGAAGACCTTCTGGCAAGATTTAAAGCAGCAAGGAACCTGCCATGAAGTGTGGATGAACAACATATACCATTCCTAGAACTCCTGTTACAGGTGAGGTAACCTGTATTTCTAGGGACATGGATATATTGTTCATCCACACTAACAGGTATCCTTGCCACTTAAGTCTTACCAGAAGGTCTTCAAGCTAGCTCCTCTACCCACCGGGTGGTAAACTCTCTGCCCACCCTATGATGCCAGATCTTCCTTACCGCTTGGAAGCTCAGGTTCCCTCCATAACACTCCGCGTATAAGACTGGTTCTTACTTCTTCGGTTTACCCGAAATTACTTTTAAGGTTTTCAAGACTTCGGTCATTTATTTCCCTCGCAGCTGCGATGGACAAATCGACTCGGTTTTCGGAGGTGCCCATGCGGGCAGAAGATGTCTCGGACGGATCCGCACTCCACGTGCGTCTACTGCTTGGGCCTTGAGCACGACCCGCAGGCTTGCGACCTGTGCTCTTCTTTTTCGGCCTACGTCCTGGAAGACCAGCCGCCCGTTTACAACTAGGCCGAAGCGTTACCCTCGATAAAGTCGAGGAGACCGTTTAGTGGTTTCCAGCGGCGGGCTCAGTGCAACAGCTTGAGCAGATGATCGCCCTCGGGAGGAGGCGCGCCAGCCGCATCTTCATCTACCTCGGCTGCGGCCTTTATGCCGCTCTTCCTGGGATCCTCCTATTCAGCTTCTTTTAAGGAGCTCTGTCTGTCCATTTCCACTAAGGGAGAGGGACCAACATCCTCAGGGCCTTCCTCTCGGTCCAAGAAGAAGGACCACAAGGTAGAGTCCCTCCGTGAGGCGCTTTGGGAGGAGAGGTCCCTCTCCCGAGTAGTCGACCATCGACTTGGTCAATCCCCGGCCTCGGCCACTGGCCTCACGGTGTCCCCGTCAGGTCAGTTGACTGAGACTCCCGACGCAGTTGAGATTTTTCTCGACCCGTCGGATGGGCTGTCGACCGGTGAAGCCGAAAACCCTCACTCTCTGGTTCCCCCGGCGGAGATTGAGGTTTCCGTGGACTTGCCTGTGCCTCTGGTTCTGGAGTCCACGGTTGAACCTTCCAAGCCGAGGGGAAAGCGGGTTTCCCCCGCCCTGCCCCAGAACCCTCCTCGGAAAAGCCGAGGTTCTCAGTCTCGGACTTCTTCTCGGTCCAGCGATCCGCCGTCATGGCGGTCTCGGTTCAGTACCGTATGGCGGCGTCACCTTCGTCCTCATCTTCCTCCTCGCCGCGGACGGGTGGGTGTTGGAAGTGGTGGGAAAGGGCCTGCCTCTGGAGTTCGAGCAGGCCCCGCCCTTCCGAGCCGTCGCCCCCCAGGGGGGCCTCGGGGTCCCAGCCTCGCTGTCGGCTCGCCGAGCCAACATTGCTCTGCTCCTTGAGAAAGAGGTGATCAGAGAGGTGGCGGACCCTCTCTCAGACCCAGGGTTTGTGTCCAGGTACTTCCTGGTCCCAAAACGGATGGGGGGCTGGCGCCCCATTCTTGACCTGCACGACCTAAACAAGTTCCTAAGGTCTCGGACCTTCAGGATGGTCACTCTGGGTCAGATAATACCATCCCTGGAATACGGCGTGTGGTTCTGTTCTCTGGACCTACAGGACACGTTTTTTCATGTCCCTATCCGTCCGTCTCATCAGAGATTCCTTCGCTTTCGAGCGGAGGGATCCCTTTACGAGTTCCGAGCCATGTCCTTCGGCCTTTCTCTTGCTCCCAGGGTCTTCACCAAATGCATGGCAGTGGTGACAGCATTCCTGTGGTGCCGAAGGGTCCGGGTGTACCCTTACCTGGACGATTGGCTGATAGCAGCCACCTCCAAACAGGAGGCGGAGCGGTCCAGAGATCTGGCCCTCCAGGTCTGCTCCCAGATCGGCCTCCTCATCAACGAGGCCAAGTCGGAACTCGGACCGAAGCAGATGATTCTTTTCATCGGGGCAGAGCTCGACTCTCTTCGAACCAGAGCACGGCTCCCGGCGGACAGGGCCGAGGTTCTTTCTTCCTTTGCCCAGTCATTTCTGGTTGGGCAATCGCGCCCTGCCCTGGACTTCCTGTGCCTCCTGGGTCTCATGGTGGCCTGTACCAGCATGGTCCATTGGGCCCGCTGGCACATGCGTCCCCTTCAGTGGGGATTGGCCAGCCAGTGGTCTCAACGCTGTGATCCATTGGACCAGCTAGTGACGGTGACCCAGGGGATGTGGAACGCTCTCCAGTGGTGGTCGTTCCAGCTCATCTGCAGGAGGGCATCCCGTTTGTCCGCCCCGAGCCGACGGTCTCTCTATCGACCAACGCCTCTCTGATGGGTTGGGGTGCCCATCTGAGGGAGCACAGAGCACATGGCCTCTGGTCCCCTCGGGAGTCCCGATGCCATATCAACCTGCTGGAGCTTGGGCGGTCCGTCTAGCTCTCACCGCCTTTGCTCCGTTTCTACGGGGTCAAGTGGTTCAGGTCCAGATGGACAATACCACGACCATGTACTACCTAAACCGCCAGGGCGGGACGCGCTCCATGCCTCTGTGCAAGGAAGCTCTCCGCATTTGGTCACTCGTGCGCAGCCTGGAGGCGGATCTCCTAGACATTCATGTGGCAGGAGTCTCCAACACCCTGGCCGATGCCCTAAGCCGGATAGGGGCTGTGTCTCACGAGTGGTCTCTCCTGCCGGAGGTAGTACAAGATCTGTTCTCCCATTGGGGCACACCTCAGGTGGACCTGTTTGCCTCCAGGGAGAACGCGAAGCTGAGGCTGTTCCATGCCCGCCCCCCTCAGCAGGGCTCGCTGCAGGGGGATGCCTTCTCGAGGCCGTGGACCCCGGGCCTCTTCTACACCTTCCTCCATTTCCCTTGATCCACAAGGTGCTTCTCAAGGCGAGGAGGGACAAGGCGCAAGTGATTCTGGTAGCCCCAGACTGGCCCCGCCAATGCTGGTATCCAGATCTCCTCAGCCTCAGCTCCAGGCTCCCGAGGCAGCTTCCAGCCTCGCCGGACCTACTTTCAGTCAGTCAGGGAAGGTGTTCCATCTGGACCTTCAATCCCTGCACCTGATGGCCTGGTTCCTGGCTGCTAGAGTTCCAGGCCCTGGGTCTTCCGGACAGGTCCTCAATGTAGTTGAGGTGTCCCGTAGAAGTCGACCAGGAAATGCTATGCCTTCAAATGGAAGAGATTTTCCATTTGGTGTCAGGGCAAGGGCCTGGACCCTTCCTCCTGTTCCTTGGCAAGCATCTTGGACTATCTATGGTCCCTTTCTCAGCAAGGGCTTAGGTCGACGACCCTAAAGGTGCACCTGGCAGCCATCTCTGCTTACCGGGTGCGGGCCGGGAAGCAGTCGGTGGCACAGGAGAAGGTGGTCTGACGCTTTTTCAAAGGCCTTGATCACATTTCCCCTCCGGTGCGAGAACCTCCACCTCCGTGGGATCTACTGCTGGTATTGGCAAAGCTCATGGGCAAGCCATTCGAACCAATGCACAGGTGTGATCTCTCTCACCTGTCGTGGAAGACCGCCTTCTTGGTGGCTATTACATAAGCCAGAAGGATGGGAGAGCTCCAGGCGCTTTCCATCGAGTCTCCTTACCTGGTCTTCCACAGGGACAAGGTTGTCCTGCGGCCTCCCCCGAAATTCCTTCCGAAGGTGGTGTCGGAGTTTCATCTTAACCAGGTGTTGACTCTGCCGGTGTTCTACCCCAGTCACACCTCGGAGGCCGAATATAGGCTCCATACTCTGGACCCTAGAAGGCTCGCTTACTATAATGAGCCACGGCTGAAATTCGGGAGAGGTTCGCCAGCTGTTTGTCACCTATGCTGAATCCGACCTGGCAGACCTGCAGCCAAGCGGACGATAAGCAGGTGGGTCACCTCCTGCATAGATCTCTGCTATAGGTTGGCGGGCATGGAGCCTCCCAGAGGATAAGAGCTCATTCTACCTGCCATACCGCTGCATCGGTGGCTGTTTCCAGGGACGTCCCTATCCAGGAAATCTGCAGGGCTGCTACCTGGAAGTCAGCACACACCTTCATCACCCACTACCACATCGACCTTGAGTCATGCCGGGATGCTGGTTTTGGGGCCTCGGTTCTCCAGTCTCTATTCCCTAAGTAGGGGGTGTGTGCCTTGCCTCCCTCCTCCCGGAGAACTGCTAGGAGTCTGCCAGAAAGTTTGGATGAACAACATATCCATGTCCCTAGAAATACAGGTTACTCACCTGTAACAGGAGTTCTAGGAATGGTATATGTTGTTCATCCACGACCTACCGACATCCCGGCCCGATGCCACTACAGGCTTCCAGCGGGCCAGATCTGGCGTCATAGGCGGAGCGAGAGTTTTACCACCCGGTGGGTGGGAGGAGCCAGCTTGAAGACCTTCCGCAAGACTTAAGCGGCAAGGATACCTGCCAGAAAGTGTGGATGAACAACATATACCATTCCTAGAACTCCTGTTACAGGTGAGTAACCTGTATTTACTCCTCACCCCCCCAATCTCCTGGGTGTCCAGAGTTTGCCCCCCCAGATCCATCCCGTCTCCCTTTTTCTAAAACTCCAGTCCCCCACCCGAATAACGTCCCACTGCTTCCCCATCCTCCTTTGGACCTGCACTTCACACCCCATCTGCTATATTCCTCCTTACCCCAGTCTCCACCTCACCTGGCGATACATCTTGTATAATAATATGTGCTATAATATGATATAATAATATAATACCTATATAATATAATAATATATGTCTATAATATATGTAATATAATATCCGCTATATTCCTTCTTACCCTAATCTCCACCTCACCTGGTGATTATCATGTATAATATCATGTTACAGCACTGAAGAAACATAGAAACATAGAATTTGACTGCAGATAAGGACCACTTGGCCCACCCAGTCTGCCCATTTCCCTACCTAATGGATAAGCTGCAGATCCTAGTTAACCAGCAACCTACTTCTTTCTACCCCACCCCCTAGAATTGCCTTATGACTGTCTCATGCATGCTTAAATTCGACCACTGTTTTTGACTCCACAACCTCCTCCGGAAGGCCATTCCATGCATCCACAACCCTCTCTGTGAAAAAATACTTCCTTACATTACCTCTGAGCTGCCCCCCCATCTTCAAATTGTGCCCCCTTGTTCTTGCACACCTCTTTCTTTGAAAGATGCTACCCTCTTGGACTTCGTTGATTCCCTTGAGGTACTTGAAAGTTTCTGTCATGTCCCCCCTCTCCCTCCTGTCCTCAAGGCTAGCATATTAAGCTCCTTTAGTCTCTCTTCATATGTCTTCCGATGCAGACCCTACATCATTTTAGTTGCCCTCCTCTGGACAGCTTCCATCCTGTCTATGTCCTTGCGGAGACTGGGTCTCCAGAACTGCACGTAGTACTCAGATGGGGTCTCACCAGCTGTCTGTACAGAGGGATAACAATTTCCTGTTTTCTACTGGTGATGCCTCTCTATGCATCCCAGTATTCCCCCAGCCCTCCTTACTGCCCTCTCTCATTGCTTGCCCACCTTAAGTCATCTGGTCCCAGGTCCCTTTCCATTTGTGTTGTTAGTATATCACCCCCATTCTGTACTTTTCCTCTGGGTTTTTGTTTTCCAGGTGCATTACCTTGCATTTCTTAGCATTGAATCTAAGCTGCCATACATTTAACCATTCCTCTAACCTTGCCAAGTCCCTTCTCATCCTTTCCACTCTACCTTGTGCATCAACTCTGTCGCAGATCTTTGTGTCATCTGCAAAGAGACATACTTTTCCTTCCAGTCCCTCTGCAGTGTCACTTATAAAGACATTGAAGAGGACCGGTCCTAATACTGAACCCTACGATACCCCACTAGTAACCGCCCTTTCTTCAGAGTGGACTCTATTTACTATTACCCTCTGTGTCCTATTTTCCAGCCAATTCTTTACCCAGGCTATCATCTTGGGACCTACTCCCAGGCTGGCTAACTTGTATATTAATCCTTTGTGTGGGACTGTGTCAGATGCCTTGCTAAAGTCTAGGTAGGCCATGTCCACAGCCCCTCTCTGATCTACTACTTTGGTTACTCAGTCAAAGGAATCTATTAGATTCGTCTGGCATGACCTTCCCGCTGTGAATCCATGCTGCCTTGAGTCCTGTGCCCCTCTGGCCTCTAGGTACTCGACAGTTCTTTCCTTCAGAAGTGATTCCATCATTTTGCCTATCACTGAGGTTAAACTAACAGGTCTCTAGTTTCCTGCTTCTGCCCTGATCCCACTTTTGTGAAGGGGAATCACATCTGCCCTCCTCCAGTCCTCAGGTACCACCCCATCCTCCCATGATTTGTTAAAGAGGTTAGTCAGTGGTGTCACTAATTCTACACTTGGTTCTTTTAGAATTCTGGGATGAATCCCATTAGGCCCCATTGCTTTGTCCACCTTCAGTTTTAAAAGTTCTTTCAGAACCCTTTCTTCTGTAAATGGGCTGGTATCAACTTCTATATCCAGAGTGTTTCTATTGTTTGTTTTAGGAACCCCCCCCCCCCTTCATTTGTAAATACTGAGCAAAAATATTTGTTTAGTATCTCTGCCTTTTCACAGTCACCCTCCCCCTTATTAAGCCTCACTATCCCTTCCTTGGTCTTCCTTTGCTCCCTGATGTACCTAAAAAAGGTTTTATCCCCCTTCTTAACTGAGTTGCTATCTCTTCCTTGGTTTGGGCCTTTGCTGTTCTGACTGCCTTCCCAGCTTCCTTTTGCTTTAACTGATACAATTCTCTGTCCTGCTACTTCTGTGATTCCTTGTACTTCCTGAATGCTTTCTTTTTCTCTTGAACCTTCACTGCCACCTCCTTTGAGAACCATAGTGGTTTCTTACATCGTTTTGTTTTGTTTATTTGCTTCACACAAAGGCTTGTTACCTCTGTGATGGCAGTTTTTATTATTCCCCATTGTTCTTCCACCCCTCCTTCCTGCCCATTTGCTAGTGCATTCCTTAGGCACTCACCATTTTGGCAAAGTCAGCCCTCCTGAAGTCCAGTACTTTGCCTTTGTATGGCTTGCCTCTATTACTGTGTTTATTGTGGACTATACTGTTCGATGGTCGCTAGTTCCCAGATGGCTACCTACTTCTACATCTGTGATCCTCTCTCCATCTCCATTTGAGAGAACCAGGTCTAAGATTGCTCCCTCTCGAGCGGGTTCCAGTACTAGTTGTCTAAGGCATGCCCCCTGTAGGGCATCTAGAATAACCCCACTCTTAGAAGTGGCTGCTGCAAATGTACTTCAGTTAATATCTGGCATATTCAGATCACCCATCAGAAATATCTCCCTTTTTCTGCCATTCTAAGTATAGTTTCTATCATTTCCTTGTCCATTTCCTCCCCCTGAGGAGGGAGGGTCTGTATACAACCCCTGTGCGGATTGTGGTGCCATTGCCTGTCTCCAAATTGACCCACAGTGCTTCTTCTCCTCCCTGTTTACCCTTTTGTTCTGTTGCTTTGATTCCTTCCCTTATGTAGAGAGCTACTCCTCCTCCTCCTCTTTTATCCTCCCTGTCCCTCCTGTAGATAGTGTATCCTGGTATGTTTACGTCCCAGTCATGGTTCTGTGTGTACCATGTTTCTGTGACTGCCACGATATCCAGATGTTCCTCCTCCATCAAGGCCACTAATTCAGGAAGCTTGTTACCCAGACTACAGGCACTGGTACTCATTGCTCTCCATTTTTTGATGGCTTTACCTTCTGTAGCAGCATCCCCACTGACCTTTCTACCTTGGTCTTTTTCTCATTTAGTACCCTGTTTTGTAGGGAGGCTGGGATTTTCCTGCTGCTTATCAGTGCCTCCCCTTGACTAGTTTAAAGCTTGCCAATGAAGCATTTAAAACCGATTGCCCAAAAGACTTGTTCCCATCCTGGACAGATGCAGACCATCCTGCCAGTATAGGCTGGTGTCCCTCCAGGTGGAACCCCAGTCCCCAATGAAGCCAAACCCCTGTGCTCCACACCATTTTTTCAACCATTCGTTAAACCGCATGGTGCAAAGTACCCTTGGCTCACCCATGCCACTGACAGGCAGCACCTCTGAGAAGGATACTGTGTGTCCTACTTGTCTTAGGCCCCTCCCCAACTCTACAAAGTCCTTCTGCACTGCTCTGATCTCATGATAAGCCAAGTCATTTGTCCCTAGGTGGACAATGACATCCAGCTCAGACTCTCGTGCAACTGTTCTCGTGATCCTAAGGATGCGCTTCCTGTCTCTCCAAGCCATGGCAACAGGCAGGCACCTTACTTCAGTTTTCCCTGCTCCCCCCAATTCTATCCCCCTAATAATTGAGTCCCCCACCAGGAGCTGCTTCCTTTCCCTGTGATGTCCTCTGCCTCCTTCCTGAGGGCCTCCCTTGTGACAGTTGTCTGCAACCTCCTTAGTCTCCTCTGCGGGTGCATCCATAGGGGAACTATGCTCCCCCAGAATGGTGTATGGATTGTGGAGTGGAACAACTGACTAGTAGTGCCTCTGTTCCACCACCCTTACCCTCCCCTGAGCCCACTGTGGTCCAACTGCTGTGCTTTCTTCGCAACCTCTGAGGTAGTGGTGGTGGCTCTGGTGCTCCCTGGATGGGGGAGGTTCCCTTACTACTGTCCAGTGCAGCCTGGGGGAAGGTTCCCTTACTACTGTCCAGTGTAGCCTGAAGCGGGCAGCTTCCTCCCTCAGGCAGCATCTCAGCCTCCATAAAGTCTCCCGGAAGACTGCTGCCCCGCAGTCATTACATTGCACTACTCCCCACATGTCTGTCTACCTTCTTGTTTATATTTATTTTTTTGTTTGTTTGTTTTGTTTTGTTTTTGTGTGTGTGATTGGTTTGTTATATAAGATCTTAAGGTTTATGAAACATAGTAACTAGTTGAGTGTATAATTGGGAAAATGTCTCCAGAAAAGTTGTATATTGTATAAGTATATGAAACAGTTAGTCACACTAGGGAAACTCTACTTTAAACTCTCTATATGCCATATATAGAAAATGTCTGATCTTACTTCGGGTGGGAGCTCTTGCAGCAGGCTATAACAATTAGGACTATGCCACAGGCACTAGGGCCCTCCGGAAACCTTTTCAGGCAGCAGTATACAGCAGGGACCACCCCCAACATCGGCCTCGCTCTGACCGGCCCCTGGCAAGGACTCAGCTCCACCTCAGTTCTTTTCCTCCGCGGCCCCGCACGTGAAGAGAAATACTTTGTTCCAGCTTGCCAGGAACAGCAAAACTTCTTTTCCAAACCCACTATTTGCTACCGTTTCAATGTTTTTTTCAAGTTACCGTCATCAGGCCGTTTTCCGACGGTTGTTTCAGTTGATCGATGGATGTCTTCGCCATAGTCGGCCTCTCCAGAGCCCCATCAGAACAGCTGCGATTGTGGGAGGCAGATCACTGCCAAAGACGGGCACAAAAGCTGTGTCTTCTGCCTCGGGCCGGACCACGATACCGCGGCCTGCTCAGCCTGCGCGGCGTTCACCAGCTGGACCTGGATCCAATGTCTAAAGGCCCTGAAGGCATTTCTACTGGAGAAGAAGATGGATCTGCACTCCTCCTAGGGAAAGTGTAAGGATAAAACCAAGCGCCACGGGAAAGACCGTAGTCGGTCCCGGCACCGGCACTGGTCCTGGTCGTGGTCCCGCTCTCGTTCGCGGCCCTCTCCCAAGAAGGCCTGTTTTTCCCCAGGCTCAGGAGAGCGCCCCAAGTCGTCCCAGGCCAAGGCCGGCCCATCGGGGGAGAAGCCGGCCAATCCGAAGGTAACCCCGCTAAGGGTTACCACCAAGCCCCTGGAGCTGAAAGCTGCGGCCCCACCTACCAAGGCACTGGCACTGCCTGCTAAAGGCACGCCTTCGGAGCCCAAGGATTCTCCAGCGCCCCCCAGGTAGCACCCCCGTCGTCAGTACCACCACTGACGCCGGTTGAAGGGGTGAAGGGTGAGGGAGCAGGCCATGAAAGAGCCGACGTCCCCATCTCCCAAGTCCTCCTCCTCCCCCCCCGGGCCGCCAAGAGGGCTCTCCTTTGCGAGCTGATGTCCCGGATACTCCCTTTCCGGGCTGAGCGGCTGAGCTTTTTTTGAAGGACGAGCTGCAGGAGTTGTTCTCCTTTTGGTGGGGACAGGTCCAGAAGTGGACCCCCCCCCCGTCGCCGGCCCAGACACTGGTACTGGACCCAACAGGCAAACCACAGCTGGGAGGTGAGCCTTCCCCGAGGAAGTCCCTGGAGCGACCGCCTACACCTCCTTCTAGGGCTCGTTCCCGTGCCTGGTCCAAAGACCACCACCGACGCTCCAAAGACTCTGGAGACCGTTGCCGGTCCAGGTCTCGTACGCGCAGCCCTTCTCGTTCTCCTAGATGAGAGCTCTCCCGACATCGGTCCTCTGACAGACGTCGGTCTTCGCTCCGTCGCTGGTCTCGGGACCGGAGCCGGTCTTCGGGTACCGACGTCGGTCCCCCAGTTACCGATGACAGAGTGGGTCTGGTCATAAGGAGAGATCAGACTATTCGAGATCGTATAGTCAATCTCCCTCTTCTTCATCCTCATCCTCTTCCTCTCTCAGCTTAGAGTGGTCCCCGAGAGAGAAGGACCAGCCTCGTTTGCCTCCCGATGATCCAACCTTCATGGATGTCATGAGGCATATCCAGGCCTCCAATGAGTGGGAAACGGAGGACCTAGATCTGGAACGCTGGAGATTGGCAAAATACCTGAGGCAAAAGGAACCAAAACCATTGGTGGTCCCTCCTTTAGTGGACACTTTCCAGGACCTGACTCGAACTACCTGGAGGCATCCAGCTTCCATCCCGGCTGTTCCCAAGAAATCGGATAGGCTGTATAAGGCCCTGAGGGCAGAATCTTTTCTAGCAGAGAACCCTCAGGCGGACTCTTCGGTCATCACGGCTGCCCATGACAAATCCAGGCAGCCGAAGCACCTCAGCTCGCAGCCTCCTGATCCAGGACCAGGTGGGCAAGAAAGTTTTTTCTGCCTCCACCTTTTCCATCCAGACCCTTAACTTCCTCACTCATATGGTCCAGTACCAGAATGCTCTGTGGGAGAGAGGACAAGAGCTACTGAAGGCCATGCCAGATTCCGATCAGAAGACGGAACTTCTGGATATTATGAAGTCGGGCTCCGACGTAGGCTCCTATGTCCTGAGAGCCTCGTACGATATTGCAAATATGGCAGCCAGGGCAGCTGCTTCCGGGGTGTGCCTCCGGCGCCATGCCTGGTTGAGAGTTTTGGGTTTTCACCAGGATCTGCAGTCCGGTATCAAGGATTTACCATTCCAAAGTACCGTGATATTTGGGCAGGAGATGGAAGCTTTGATTTCTCGTCTACAGGAGTCATGCAAGTCCATCTGGTCGGTTCGGCAAATGTACCACGGCGACCAGCGACGGCAATGAAAATGGCCATTTCGTAAGCCCTCAGGTGGTCAAGGTGGACACGCCCGTGGCATTCAGCAGGGTCAGAGAGGTGGCTTTCGTAGGAGAACCAGTAACCAGCAGCCTGAAGGCGCTCCTACCCGTGGGCCCAAGTCCTCCCAGGCCTCTGTGCCTACACCTGACTCAGCCTAATGACTCCCTTCCACCCCCCCTTCCAGCGGAAGACTGAGAGGAGACGGTCGGGGGCCGCTTTTCCTGTCATCTTGAAGGGTGGAAGTCGATTACTGCGGACCAGTGGGTCCTGGACATCATCAGGAGAGGACACATGCTGGAGTTCATGGAGTTTCCTCCAAATACTCCACCAAAGTACTCCTGTTATCCTCCTTCTCACATCCCACTAATAAAGGAGAAATCAAACCCTCTTGCAGAAAAAAGGCAATAGAGAGAGTCCCCTTGCATCAGCGGAAAGGGTTTTATTCCACTTCTTCCTGGTCCCAAAAAAGACACAGGATCTTCATCCCATTCTGGACCTCAGCTCTCTCAATCTCTTTATAGAGTACAAAAGGTTCAGGATGGTGACCCTTCCAGGTCTTCTTCCTCTGCTGCACCAAGGAGACTGGCTCTTCTCCCTAGACATGCAAGATGCATACATGCATATTGGGGTCTTCCCTCCCCACAGGAAGTTTCTGAGGTTGCACTTCCAAGGGGAGCACTACCAATTCCGAGTTCTTCCGTTCGGCCTCTCCTCTGCTCCGTAAGTCTTTACAAAATGCTTGGCAGTGGTGGCTGCGGCTCTAAGGCGCATGGGGCACTACATTTTCCCATACCTAGACGATTGGTACTCACAGCCCCGTCAAGGTTATGCCTTCTTCACGCTCTCGGAGACACCTATACTCTATTTCGAGAGCTGGGGATCACCCTTAACCTTCGGAAATCGTCCCCCGAGCCCAGTCCAAAACTCGTCTTCATTGGAGCGGTCCTGGATTCTATCCAGGGCATGGCTTTCCTTACCCTGGACAGGGGCGATCGCCTGCGGGAGATTGCAGAATGGATCTCAGTAACTCCTCAAGTTCCAGCACAGAACTTCCTCAGGCTACTGGGGCACATGCGGCGGCCATTCCAGTCACTCCTCTGGCCCGCCTCCACATGCGGGTCCCACAGTGGATGCTCAGGTTACAATGGGACCAGGGCTACGACGAACTAGACTCTCTGGTCAAGGTCACCGAGCCAGTCAGGAGAACTTTACTTTGGCGGATGGACCCCTGGAATTTGGAGAAAGGGGTCAGGTTTTGTCTGGAGCCACCAGGTCAGACTCTTACAACAGATGCATCGGATCTGGGATGGGGAGCACACCTGGGTGCTCATAAAATGCAAGGGGTTTGGACACCCAAGGAGCGATCCCTTCACTAATGTACTAGAAATGCGAGCCGTTCTGTATGCCTTACAGGCCTTTCAAGAGGACCTGGTGCTGGGCTCTCTTCTAGTTCAAACAGACAATATGGCGGTCGTCTTCCGCATCAACAAGCAAGGGGGTACTCATTCGTATACCCTTTGCAGGGTGGCAATGAGAGTCTGGCATTGGACGCTGGAGCGCCGCATTCTGCTGTCCGCAGTGCACGTTCCAGGCATCCTGAATGATCTGACCGACAGCCTAAGCAGGTCTCGATCCAGAGCACACGAGTGGGAGCTGATACAATCCATAGCAGATCAGCTCTTCGACAAGTGGGGTCATCCAGAGCTGGACCTCTTTGTGTCACCACGCAACGCCAAACTGCCAAATTTCTGCTCGCGAGAGCACGCGCCTGGAGATTTTTGGCCAGATGCGTTATCCCTTTGCTGGGCAGGGAGGTTTCTCTGTGCCTTCCCGGCCTCTCTCTCATTCAGAGAGTTCTATTAAATTTACAGGCAGAAGGAGCCTGAATGATTCTAATAGCCCCCAGATGGGCTCGGCAGATTTGGTTCCCACTCCTACAGCGGTTATCCATGGAACCTCCAACTCCACTACTCATATGCTCGCAGTTGCTCTCCCAGGAACAGGGGTCGCTGGTCCATCCAGACCTTCGTTCCTTACGTCTGCATGCTTGGCTCCTTCAGACGTAGCTCAACAGAGATACAGGGTTTCCTCGGAAGTGGCAGCAGTCCTAGTGTCGGTGAGGAAGCCCTCCACCCACTCCGCCTATGCTATGAAGTAGAAGCGGTTTTGTTTATGGGCCTCGTCACAGCATTTGGACCCCATCACTTGTCCAGTGAACTCAGCGTTACAGTGCCTCCTCTCCTTGTACCAACATGGCCTGAGTTATCTCCTCTATTAAGGTGCACATGTGGCTGTCTCGCCTGTCATGCTCTGATTGGAGATAGGGCTAGCACAATTGGATGTAGCGACAGACCTTCGAGAGGAGTCTTACATATGAGACCTCCTATTCAGGACCCTATCCCCCCTTGGGATCTCCTTTTTGTGTTGGAGAAGCTCACCCTCCCTCCCTTTGAGCCGGCAGCAGATTGTGAACTATGTTATCTTTCTTGGAAGGTGTGTTTTCCGGTTGCTATTACCTCAGCTCGAAGAGTTTCCGAGCTTCAGGCTCTGATTTGTAAAGAGCCGTATTTGATGTTCCACAGGGAAAGGGTTTCCCTTAGAACAAATCCTAAGTTTCTTCCGAAAGTGGTCTCGGAGTTGACCCTCAACCAGTCGGCTGACCTTCCAGTCTACTTTCCTTCCCCATCTAATAGAGGGGAAGCTCTCCTTCACACATTGGATGTCCACAGGACTTTGAGGTATTACCTCAAATGGATGGCTCACTGACTCAGTCAGAGCAACTTTTTGTGGCCTTTGCACCATAATGCTTGGGCAAACCGGTGACCAATCAGACAATTTCGAAGTGGATTGTCCACTGCATTTCCTTCTGCTATGAAAAACATAATAAGCCCCTACCGGGCCCAGTCAGGAGTCACTCCACCAGGGAAGTGTCTGCTTCCTTTGCCGCCCTGAGAAATGTCTCTATCAGGGACATATGCGTGGCTGCTACCTGGAATTCGGTGCATACCTTTGTCAAGCATTACAGCTTGGATATTGTCTCCAGACACCGTGCCGGTTTTGGTCTGGCTGTTTTACAGGGACTTTTGTCCTAGGCCTCTGGAGTCAGCATATTCCACCTCCCGGGGTCGTCTACCTCTTTGGAGAGGGACTGCTTGGTATTCAGTCCTAATTGTTATAGCCTGCTGCAAGAGCTCCCACTCGGAGTAAGATAGTACAGTTACATAAAGAACTTACCGTAACTGTAGATCTTCGAGAAGAACTCTTGCAGCAGGCATAACTTTCCCACCTGCCTTCCCCCTCAAGGTGTGCAGATCCATCTTCATCTACATCTCCATTGAGTGCTTCGTCTCCTTCTCTTGTCAGGGCTTGTTCGCGGGCCTTGGTGGGAGAACTGAGGTGGAGCTGGGTCCGCCCCCTTTTGTACCAGGGCCGATGTCGGGGCGGGACCGCTGTCGGGGGCGGTCCCTGCTGTATACTGCTGGCTGCAAAGGTTTCTGGAAGGTCCTAGTGCCTGCTGCATAGTCCTAATTGTTATAGCCTGCTGCAAGAGCTCCTCTCAAAGATCTACTGTTATAGTAAGTTCTTTACGTAACTGTACTTTATATTTTTTTGTTTTGCTTGTTTTAAAGATCATGTGCAACACTCAGCAGCTTCCTTCAGACTTAACACAATAGTACAGAACACCTTTCTAAGTAGTGTCCTGTCATTGCTGTGCAGTGTCTATTAAAATATTGTATTAAAATGTAGTTAAAATTGTTGCCCCGTTTGGCTGTGCTGTACCCGATCTACTCAGACGCTCCACAGATGACATCCCTTGCATGATTATGTCATTTGGCATGAAGCGGACTGTGGAGATACTGACAGTACAAGAGTGCCACTGTCTTTGTTTGTTTTACTAAATGGTTTAATGAAATAGAGCAATGACTTGATCATAGTTGAAATTACCCCCTCACTCTGTCATTTTAAATTCAGGTCTCTTAAAATGAGAACTTGAGTTCATAAAACATGCTGATTCTTCAGCCCCTGTACTTGTCATTTAGTATCTGCGAGCACGATCTGAGGATGCGCCTCAACAAGGTCCCTGAGCAGTCTGGAGAGTCATACCGAGTTAATTTCCATATCTGGAGCATGTTAGGCTAAGCGTTTTTAGACAGATTAATTCATGCTGGACTTAGGAAAGTAATCTGTTTCACAGACGAGCACTATAATCTTTACAATCCACTGTGGAAATATTTTAGTTGTGACTCCACGCATGTACCAGCATCTGTCTTGGCTTTGCGTGCACACCAAGTCGATGCTGGTGTGCATGTGCAGAGCCAAGGCAGATGCTGGTGCACATGCGCAGAACCACGACTAAAATATTTTCACAGTGGATTGTAAAAATTATAGCGCTTGGTTCGTGTGGGCCCAGATCCCGCACGGGGACGATCACTCCTGTTACATTCTCTGCCTGGGCCCCAAACACCAGGTGGCGGATTGCGAAATCTACCAGTACTTTAACCAGGCCATGTGCACCCATCGCCAGAAGGCCCTCGATGCTCATCTCCTAAAACAACACCTTGCATTGATGGAAAAAGAGCTTCAGGTACTGAGGGAACGCTCTTCTTCATCTATCCCGGAGAAAAAGAAGGAGAAGCACCGGGAGCAGGATCGTTCTCCCTCCACTTGACATCACCAGGCAGCCAGTGCCACATCAGGTGGGGCCTCCACATCGTTGAGTACCCCACCTCTTAGGTCTCCATCTGCCCTGGTGGATCGGATGCCCCCCCGCCTTGGTCAGTGGGCAATCAGGGGTCTCCTCTCCGGAGGATCTTCCTTCGGGGCCCTGTAGTAAGCTCGGCTGATAAGTCTCCCTCCAGCTCTGCTGCTGGGTGCCTGGCCTCTGTCAACCAGCCAGCCTGCAGCCTCCTGGTTGTTGTCGGCTCTACCGTGACCTGTAAGTCAGACATTGGCTCCTCCAATGCCCACCAGGACAATGCTGATAAGTCAGTCGCTGGCTCGGCTGACGCCCACTCGGTCGCATTCCCAACGGATACTCTTGTGGTTCCCAGTGTTGCGTAGAGTGAGCTTCCAGGCTGCCCTCGGTCTCGCGAGGGTTCTTCCCCTCCCCAGGCCTCACTGACCCAGCCTGACGTCTCATTTTCCCCAGAAACCCGGGACTCGAGTTGCTGTCCAGGAGATCTCTCCTACATCGGGCCTACCTGCTGAGACTCCTGCCTCCCTGGCAGACCTGACGATGGGGGTTTCTATTCCCTTACCCCCCCCTCGCCTTTCTCAGATCTGATGTCGGGCACCTTTAGACTCCCAACGCCGAGCCAATCCCTGGTTCACAAAGATTTGAACATGGACCAGGGACTTGGCACTCTAACACTGGAGCGCCCTCCTGGCACATCAGGGGTCCCAGTACCGACCCCAGGCCTGCTGACAGACTGTCATGTCCCCAGTGGTCCCTCTGCACCACCACAACTCCCTGGGCCATCCTCCCGTCCTCCGTCATGCCCCTCGGGCAACTAGCCCAGCTACCCGCCACCTCAGTTCCCTTACTACCCAACACCGAGGGCCATTACTGTTACCCACCATCTGGCCAGGGCCATACGTATCAGGGATACCACCCATACCATTACTGGTATCAAACACTTGGCTACTGTGACTCTGTGGGCCATTTGGAGTCTCATTCCCCCATAGAACCCCAGCCCAAGAAGTCTCCAAAGTTTCCACTAGAGGATCCGTCCTTCACAGAACTCCTCCAGTCCCACAGCAGTCCTGCAGCTGGGCATCCCAAGAGATGGACCTCAAGAGGAAGACGCTGGCAGAACATCTGACTCTCACTAATGCGGACCCCTCCCATCCTTCCATGGATGGGGCCGCATGAGGACTTAACCGCAACCATATGGCAACAACTGTCTCCATTCCTGCAGTTTCCAAGAAAGCTGACAGGACCTATCACCCCCAGAAGGAGATTGTCATTTGACTACCAATCCAAGGCTGACTCTATTGTTATTACAGCAGCCCATGGCCGGGTCAGCGCCAACCCAGAAACAATGAGTGTTCCCCACGGACAAGGAGTCAAACAATGGACCAGTATAGCCGCAAGGTATACACCTCTTCTACCTGCGCCATTTGCTCTCTAAATTATGTGGTCCACATGGTGTCCTTCCTGAAGTTGGCTTTATCTAACTTGGAGAAGGAACTCCAAGCCATACCAGATGAGGACCTCAGGAATAGGCTTCTAGAGAAGGTAAGCCTTTTTTTTTTTTTTTTTAACAATTCTTTTTATCGTTCCCCACCTGAAATCTCTCCAGAGAGGTCTCTTGGGGCTTGCCTGTATCCCGCCCGCCTGAAGCTCTCTGATGGTCGCTCCTCCTGGGCCCCAGCTTTCCGACCATTACCCAGCCACCCAGTCCCCCCCCCCCCGGCTCCAAGTCCCCCGAGGAGGGACCGCGATTGCACCTCCTGGCACTCCATCTAGAATCTAGATAGGTGACCAGGCATGGAGGAGGCGGAGGAGATGAGACAAGAGCCTGACATTGGGTGTGGTTGGCCAACCCCCTGGACCCTCCTTCGCCTATCAGGTGGCAGAGGGTATTTTTAGTTGGTGTGGCACACTCTCTCCTGCCCACCCAGCAGAGCCCGAGCATGCAGCGGTGCCTGGGGACGTCCCAGCCCCACTAACAGTGCCCAAGCGTTGCAGTACCACCGGTCCCACCAGGGCCGCTGCTGTGCAGGCAAACCACTGGATCCCACGAGAGGAGAGCCATCCTCCGGACGTGAATATATCTCTCTCTCTCTCTCACCGACCCCCAGCAGCGGGCTCA
Organism: Neoceratodus forsteri; assembly: GCA_016271365.2. Lineage (NCBI taxonomy): Eukaryota > Metazoa > Chordata > Ceratodontiformes > Ceratodontidae > Neoceratodus > Neoceratodus forsteri. Next base: position 680,492,929 of record CM057454.1, read on the forward strand.
TTCCCAACCGGGTCCACGGTGTGCACGAGGGTGATGTCCAGCACCTCAACCCTCAGCACCACCAGGCCAGCTGAGAAGGTAAGACTTAATAAGTCTTCTTGCCGCCACACCTTATGGGCTACTTATGACTCTATTGATTCTGTGTCCCTTTGCACTGCCACAGGAGTTTGCTTGAGGCCTGGCTTGGCTCCGTCTTGCGTGACTGGTGCAAGACATCCAAATCACACTGCTGGATGCCCCTTCAGGGATTCCATCCTTTCTGGGGTGATGTTAAAGACATAATAACAGAGCTACAAGAGTGGGAAATCCCTTAAAGATGTCCGCTCCATGTATCGCTCAGGCCAGAAACCCTAGCAGACTTTTCGTTTGGCCCCAGAAGAGGTGGAATAGGCAGAACCAGGGCAGGCGACAAAGGCAGCGCCATGCCACCCATTCTGGCACCCAGGCTCCTCAGGCGAAATCCCAAAAGGCGTGGCAGCAAGTGTCCTTCCCCTCTGGCCCTGACTCTGAGGGATCCTCCACCTCTCCCATATTTCTAGAGGAACCAGTGAAGGGAAGGTTCACCCTCGACCTGGAAGGGTGGAAGGCGATAACCGCAGATGCTTGGATGCTACAGCTCATCGCAAAAGAGCACTCTATCAAGTTCCTGGGCAGACCCTGGGCAATCCGCTGGGAAGGTTTCATTACCCGTCGGGCCATCAAAGCCTTATTCAGCAGGAAATCCAATTTCTGTTGACAAAGTCAGCCATAGAGCGTTTTTCGCCAGGGCAGATAGGAAGGGGATATTACCCCCACTTCTTCCTAGTGCCCAAAAAGATGGGAGACCTGAAACCCATTCTAGATCTGTCTGCTCAACCTCTTCATAGAATACAAGAGGTTCCACATGCTGATCCTCCAGGGACTCCTAGCCCACTCCAACAGAATCCGTGGCTATGCTCGCTGGACATGCAGGATGCTTGCCTGCACATTCCAAACCTCCGCCCACTGCCATGTCCTGAGATTCTCCTTTCAGGAGAACCATTATCAGTTCAAGGCCCTCTTTGGCCTTTCTTCGCATCTTGGTTTTACCAAGTGCCTAGTGGGGTGGCTGCAGCCTTACACCGCAAGGTGATGTTGTCAGCACCATCTCAGGACAGTCTGATGGAATCTCTTTCCACCAGCCTGGACCTCTTCTGCAGACTTTGCGTCACTGTGGACTATCACAGGTCTCAGCTGTCACCCTCCCAGCATCTTCAGTTCATCGGGCGGTGCTGGATACGGTCCAGGGCAGGGCCCTTTACCTCTGGGACAGGGTGGAAACCCTGATTCAGCAAACTGCTTTGGTGTCCTCCTCTCGTCAGATCGTCAGCGCTGTATCCTCTGCCTGTTGGGTCTCATGGGCTGCCATCCCTACAGTCCTTTGGCCAGACTGCATAGGAGGTGACCCAATGGTCCCTCAGGGTCCAGTGGGATCAACACATGGACAACATGGTCTTAGTCTCCAACAGTTTAAAGAGGATCTCCTCTTGTGGCAGGATCCTTCCAATCTTTCCCTGGGGATTCCTTCCATCCCCACCCTCCATGAACCTCGCGATCGGCGTCTCGGGTCATGGTTTGGTAGCCCACCTGGGAGACCTTCGAACTCGAGGAACATGGTCTCCCCTAGAGGAGAATATGCATATCAACATTCTGGAGATGAGGGCTGTGCTCTACACTCTCCAAGTTTTCCAATCCTTATTTCTTCCGGAAACACTGCTGATCCAGACCAACCACATGGCAATGGTCTGGTACATCAACAAACAGGGAGGCACCTGATCATACCCCCTTTGCAGGGAGGCAATGCCAGTGTGATACTGTGCAGTCCAGCATGGCCTATCATTAATAGCAGTCCATATTCCAGGAGTTCATAACGTCCTGGCAGACAGTCTCAGCCACACTGTCACATGGGCTCATGAGTGGGATCTAAAACAGGAAGTAGTGGAAGATCTCTTCCTTCAGTGGGGTCAGCCAGAAATAGATCTATTCATCTCCCCATCCAATGTAAAACTACCCAGCTTTTGCTCGCTCATTCCCAGGCGTGGTGTTTTTTGGTGAGATGCTGTCTCCTGGACAGGGAGATATCTGTATGCTTTTCCTCCCTTTCCTATTTTGCAGAAGGTTCTGCTGAAGCTCCAGGCAGAGGAGACCCACATGATTCTCATAGGCCCTCTTTGGCCTCGGCAGATTTGGTTCCCTCTGCTGCAGTAGCTGGCATTGGAGCCCCCAGTACCTCTTACTCTCTCCCACGACCTTCTGTCTCAAGAGCAGGGCAGCCTGGTGCATCCAAGCCTCAAGTCTTTCCATCTGCATGCGTGGCACCTTTGAACGTAGCTGTCTCATGCTTCGGCGTCTCTTTCCGAGTCACTCAGGTCCTAGTGGAGGCCAGAAACCCTCTACTAGATCCACGTATGCTACAAAATGGAAGAGATTTTCTATTTGGGCCACGTCCAAAGGCTGGGACCCTTTTCTTGCTTGGCCCCCCAGGTCCTCGAGTACCTCTTGAACCTGTCTGATTCAGGCCTCAGTTATTCTTTCTCTGAAGGTCCACCTCTCTGTGGTTTCCGCCTACCACCTTCCGATGGAGGACAAAACCGTCGCTCAGTTGGAGGTTTCTAAAACCTTCCTTAGGAGGCTTCTCCACCTTAAGCCTCCAGTCTGTAATCCGGTTCCCCCCTGGGATCTAAATTTTATTTTAGAGAAACTTACTTTGCCCCCTTTTGAGCTGGCAGCAAGTTGCAGCATGCGCTTTTTGTCCTGGAAGGCGCTCTTTTTAGTCGCTATTTCTTCAGCTCAAAGGATTTCAGAGCTTCACGCCCTCGTGTGTAAGGAGCCATATTTGATTTTCCACAGAGACCGGGTGGCTCTGCGGACTAACCCTTTTTTTTTCCGAAAGTAGTGTCGGAATTTACTTTGAACCAGGATGTTCAACTGCGGTATATTACCCAGAGTGTTCCAATGGGGAAATACCTCTTGCACACTTAGGCGTGCACAGGATTCCTGAGATATTATATCTCTAGGACCAAAGAGGCTCATAGGTCTGACCAGTTGTTTGTGGCCTTTGCACCCAAATGTCAGGGTAAGGCCATTTGAAACAGAGTTTGTCTAAATGGTTTGCGAACTGCATCTCCGTGCATTTATGGGAAGAGCGAGAAAGCCCCTTCTGGGGACGTGAAGGCCACTCGACCCGGGGCATGGCTGCTTTAATGGCCTTCTTGAGAACTGTGTCCACTGTGGATATTTGTGCAGCGGCCTCTTGGTCTTCCATCCATACCTTCACCAAGCATTACAGTCTGGACATCGCCTCTTGGCACAGAGCCGGTTTTGGCCTTGCAGTTTTGCATGGCCTCCTGTACTAAGCAGACCTCTAGTTGGCAGATGCTTCCTTCTCCCAGAACTTAGTCTCCGACTCCTTTTTTCTTTGACTGCTTGGTATTCGGTCCTGTATGTGAAGACCTACTGCAGGAACCCTCTCAAAGTAAGATATAACAGTTACGTAAGAACTTACCATAAGAGTAGATCTTCGAGAGAGGTTCCTGCAGTAGGTCTAGATTTCCCTCCCACCATCCCCCAGCTCCTGTTTTTTCCTCTTTTCCTTTCCCAGGGTTCTGTTTTAGCAGTTCAGGGCTTCAGGAATTCCTACTCCTTTCTCCTGTTTCCTCTTCCAGGGTGTCTGGTGGGAGAGCTGGAGGGCGGGTATGGGGACCGCCCCCTGTATACAGTCATGCCAGTGTCCCATCATTTGACGCCAGGGGTGGTCCCCCGCTAATGATTGCTAGCTAGAAGTTTGCTGTGCAGTTCTGATGCCAGGGGCGCAGTCCTATGTGTGAAGACCTACTGTAGGAACATCTCTTGAAGATTTACTGTTGTGGTAAGTTCTTACATAACTGCTATTTCCTAATGCTGAATATGGGTAGAGACAGAGAAGAAAAGAAAGAGAGTGATGAAAAGAGGCAATAATATAAACAGAGAAGAAATGGGGAAAACACATACATAGGCAGACCCAAACTGCTTAAGTAAATTCCTGAAGTTCATAAAAGCACATATATTTAAATCATATATAGGTGTTTTCAGAAGAACTCTACCCCCAAAAAAAAAAAACCTGGCAGGTTCAACAGTTTTGAACACGATTCTATTAAAATGCCTGTACTGGTTTAAAATGCTAAAGGATACCCTTTTATAAAGTGCGTACACAATGGTTTCCATTGTTTTTTTTTTTTTATGTTTTAACTACCCCCATTTACCAGAAAATGGACTGTTTTTTGTCTTCAAACTTCAAATAAAAACATATTCCAATGAAAGGTACTATTTTATATCTGTTTCAAATATTTTTTTCCAATCTAAACTCATTTTAAGTCAAACATTTGCCATTTTATAAGTGCAATAAGGCACTCCAGGGTGTACCATTATTTATTTATTTGAAAATTGGTACTTGGGAAAGGCACACTGAACTCATTGCCCAGTGCAAGCCGGGGAAAGGGAACAGGAAAAAACAAAAGTACAGCATGCAATAACAACAAATTAGTACAAACATTGGTATGATAACTAGGTACAAAAACAAAGTACGGTCCCAGTACAGTATATACAAGTGCAAAAAAACAATGACACAGCTGCAAGGCACAGCATGCCAAAAGACAATACAGCATCAGACACCTGTTAGGCAGGTGCATGGCTACCCCCATGGGGGGGAAGGAAGTGCAGAGGTTTATTTATTTGCTTTTGGTAACCAGGTAAGTGCACTAGACAGAACTGCCTATTTTCAGGCATGACCTAGGAGAGTACAAATCAAGGAACAGGTAAAAAACAAATACATTTACAGTGTTGTAGAATAGGAGATTCCAAACAGTTATACAGAGGTGCAAGTTACATAGTACATAGAGGAGGTACATATCACACAGTATAATAGGAACAAAACCGACAAAAAGGCACAATTTACTGTTAATAATATACAAAACATGATAGTGCTGTTGCTAACTCAGCAAGGAGAAAAATCCCAGGCAGAAACAGGGAACAAAGTGCGTAGCTGGAGCTGAGAAAGAGTGGTGATGGGAGGAATCAAGAGGCCACAGGGAAATTTAAACACAGGACAATGGTAAATTTGCATGACTTGTGAAGCTAGGGACATTTGCAAATGTCAAGGGAGGTGAGGTAATTGGAGAGGCCTTTCTTGAAAGTGGGGTGGGATTTGGAGTGCCTAAGATCAAGTGTGAGAGAGTTCCAAAATTTGGGTGCATAGAAGGAGAAGGCAAGTTCACCCATCCTGGTAGAGCATTTTGGGACAGATAACAGAGCTAAAGACATGGAATGGAGGGAACGAGGGCAGTCCATGGGGTGAGCATAGCAGCGAGAAGAAGGATAGAAGAACAAATAATGTTGTTAGTCAGACAACCTAATGAAGAAGGATACAACCAGTGGAGGTCAGAGTAGAGAGTGCAGTGGTGCTTAAGACGAGGAGCAGATAGCACAAATCTACAGACCTTGTTGTAGGCGACGTCCCACATTTGTAAGATGCTTGCCTGTGCCATAGCAAAGACAGGCAGAGCGTAGCAGAGTCCAGGGAGGAGAAGACCTTGGGCAACAGAGATCCTGGCGGCAGGGGTCAGAAACTGATGGACTCCGTAAGTCAGTCCAGTTTTAGCATGGACTGATTTGCAGACAGCTTTGACATGCAGAAAGAAGTTAAGAGATGGATCCAGTGTGACCCCTAGGTATTTGAAGGACTGAGATACTTCCACAAGGGAGCCACCAAGGCAAGAAACCTGGAGAGATGGAGTTGAAGTGACAGATTTCCTTTGTGACCCAAAGAGCATAGCCTGGGTCTTGGCAGCATTTAGCACCAGGCAGTGGGACGTAAGCCAAGTTTGGATACGATGAAGATCAGGGGAGAGGTGGGAGTTCATTTCATGAACAGAGCTGGAGGAGACATAGAGAACCAAGTCATCGGCATAGAGTAAGGAGAGACTGTGGGAGGGTACCAAAGGTAGGTTATTGACGAACAAAGAAAAGAGCAGAGGCCCAAGTATGGAACCTTGTGGGATACCTGAACGAAGCAGGGCAGGGGCAGAGAGAACTTTATGACAGGAGACAGACTGGGAGCGGATCCTCAGATAGCTGGAAAACCAGGCAAGTATGGATTGGAAGGCGCCAGTAGAGCCTGGTTGATGCAGGAGCAGGTTGTGTTAAACCGAGTCAAACGCCTTTGACATGTCAATAAAAACGGCCCCAGTAAGCTGACCTTGGTCCATAGCAGATTTGATGTCACTGGTGAGTTGCACTAGGACTTTTGTGGTACTGTGGTTTGGCTTAAAGCCATGCTGAGCAGGAGATTGCAGGTTAAAGTCGGCAATGAAGTTAGACACCTGGCGGATTAGCTTCTCCAGGAGTTTACTGAGGGTCGGCAAGAGAACAGGGACAATAGTTTGTTAGGGTTTTTGGATCACCCTTTTGAAGACTGGGATAACCCTGGCATTTTTCCAGGAGAGGGCACAGTACCCAAGCTAATGGAGAGGTTGAACAATCGCATGATGGGGGTGGCAAGAAGAGACGCACCTAATTTGAGAATTCTGGGTTCCAGTCCATCAGGGCCTGTGCTGCCCGCGGGGAGACATAATGTTAAGAGCTCGTTGGGCATCCAGCTTGGAGAACGGGTGGAGAATCAGGGAAGGATGGGATGGGGGAGGTCGGGGGGCAGTGTGGCAAGGGGGGCATCAGCATCAAAACTAGGAGGGAGGTAAAGATTGAGCTGAAAGCATTAGCTGTGGTGTTAGGGTTGTTACAGGAGACATTATTTATTAGAAAGTCATGGGAGTTTGGGACATCGAGTGTCCCATTATGTGGTTTATTTGTGCCCAGTACATTTTGAGTTACTAGAGGTGGCGTGAGGAAGGCCTCTATAGTAATTGCTTTTGGCAGTCCATAGCTTTCTTACAAGAGTTACAAAAGGAGCGATGCACGATGAAGTCAGAGAGCAGGAGGAGGTTTTCCATCTTGTCCAGAGTTTGTCCCATGCTTTAAGCATACGTAGAAAAGGGCTAGTTAACCATTTGGTAGGCAGGACCCGTACCCTGCGCCTAATGGAAGGAATGTGCTTGGACTGCAAGGAGCGCAGAGAGTTGGTAAAGTATTCTACAGCTAAGTCAGTGTTATTTGTCACGAATATGGGGGACCAGTCGACATGCTAAAGATCCCTTAGAAAAGCTGAGGTGTTGAGGGCAGTCAAGTCAGACATGGAGATGATTTTTTTGGGGTGGGGGCTTGCATACCAGACACAGTGACAGGTGAATGGTCGCTAATGGAGTCTGGTAGCACAGTCACGGAAGAGATTCTGTCCGGCCTGTTGGTAAGTACCCAGTCAAGGAGGGTGTGACTGTTACCATTGCTGGAATGTTGCGTAGGCACTGAGACAAGCTGGGTTAGGTTGGTCTTGCATATATTAGAGTCAAGGACAGGGAGGTTTGGGCCGAACCAATTCTGATTGAAGTCACCTAGACAAATTACTTAATTGTTTTTGGTGGCCTGGGGGAGAAAAGCCAGGAACTCCTTGAGCCCATGTTTGTAGGAAACTGGAGGCATGTAGGTGGAAACAATGTGCAGTTTTTTTGAGTCACCCTGCAGAAGCCGTGCATGAAGTACCTCACAGGACACAAGCGAGGGGCATGGTAGTAAGGTTAGGTTTAGATGAGACTTGTAAAATAGTGCCAGACCAACACCTCTTTTGAGGTTGTGAGGAAATTAAACCAGCAAGCAGGTTGGAGAGACCCAGATGAACGCCCGACATTTGAACAATATGGGCTTCAAACCTGGGAGGCATCAGGAGGATAGGTAATAGGAGCAGGTGGGAGGGGAGGAGTTTCAACTGGTACCTGAGGGAGCCAGGGAAGGTGGAGAGGTGGAGGGAGGATGGAAGCAGGTTCCAGAGTGTTGGAAGTCGAATGGAAAAGGCAGATTGCTCAGCTGAAGGGGGTGAGGGTGAGGAGTGTCAAAAGTGTGATGATTCTTGGGGTGCAGAGAGCATGAGGCAGAAGGGATAGGGTAAAAGAGTAAGGAGAGGAAAGAGGGAAGAGAACCAAACCAGAATTTGGATATGAGTGAGGCACAGTGAGACTGGCGACATGAGAGTAGAGGGTGCAGTGGTGAGTACACGGTGGGGAGTTTGTAGCAGAGCGGCAAAAGACATTACAGAAGATGTACAGCCTGGCAAGGGAAGTGGAGGTGGCGGTGTAATAGAACACATCTGCATAATTGAAGATAGTGAGTATCATTTTGATAACAAGATCTGTGTGGAACTGAAGATATAAACAGTCCTAGTTGCAGTACAAGGCACCAAGCTTAGAGTGGAGTTTTCCATTGATGTCATCAGGGTGGGCTGAGAAGTCAAGTTTGCTGTCAGGTACTTGAAGGACTGAACTGCACTGCTTCAAGTGGGTGCCATCCACTGCTTGGTTTCCTTTGGTATACTGTGCCTTGTGCCTAACAACGCACCTGAGGCGTGTGAGTATATCACCATGATGCACACCCTGTCATGTCTTGTTGCTTTCACATCTCTGTGTACAGATGTTGTAGCCAGAATCTGTATCCCGGTACTGCCCATCAGGGGTGGCTTTGAGTGTCCAGAGAATGCTGTAGAGCAAGACTAATGTCCTGAAGATGGCAAATTGCACTGGGTATTGTTCTGAGAAAGCTTTGTAGATATGAATCACTGCTAAACTGTGTTCCAAGTTAGACCTCAAAATAAAGAACGGTGCCCCTTTAATAAAGTAATCAATAAAATTATTCTATCATATCGCTTATCTGTGGAACCCTTGACATTATCCATTAAGATAATCCTTTAGAAGAGAGTAAAAAAAAAAACCTACCTTTCACTTGCTCATCCGCTATCCCGCTGTGTGCCAAAGTAATTTTAGCAGCAACAGATTTCAAACTTTCCCAACAAGCAATTTTCAGATCAGGGAAAAAAAATTACCACCTCCAAGATCAGCCCAACTGGCCCATCACTTCTTAAAGACAATTGGATTCCTAGCTGCAAGTCTCCCGCTAGGCAAGTGGAGCCTGAGACCATGGCCAGTGGCAGGGGACCTGCTTATTTTCAAAAAAGTGCGAAGTTAAAATGATTGGAATTATGCTTTTAATTGCAGTTTAATTAAGCTCCGGCAGGAGAACCAGGCAGGGGCTTCAGATATTTTTATGGGGCTAATTTATTCCTTATGACATTAACCGAGACAGACTGTTAACACACCGCATGGGGCTTTTCATTAAAGCAAGCTGGGGGTCTTGCACTAGCTCTGTGTTTAAACAAAAGGGAAGTGAAATTTATATATGAGATTGGAGTCGATCCGAGTATGCTAGTTCGCTACTGAAATCCTGTCATGCCTTAAAAAAACAGGCTCCCAAAACAAATGAGGGGGTGTGTTTCTCCAGTCCACCACAGACAATGCTGTACTGTGAAACTGTTTTTTTTTTTGGCAGGGATTGTCTCTCTTTTCATAGAGGCTTTATTTTGTCTAGTCTTCACAATCCACCTATAGACACTGCCCTGTGAGCTGCATGCCATGCGTGGCCTCACTTGACATCAAATTATGTCACTGTGTAATGAGAGAGTAGACACACTATGGGATTGATGCATTCCCTTTCATGGTTTGGGGGGGTTCTTAATATCTGTTACTACAGGTACCCTAGTGACTAGCTGCCGACCTATAGACCCCCAAATTGGGGAGTCACAGTTGGGGTGTTGAGTCTAATTAGCCAGAAGGAGAGTTGCTCTGGCTTTATTGGAGAGTCATAAAAAGTTAGAGGGAAGTACCCCTGAGGGAGTGCTACCCCATAGCTGCAGGTCTGGGGGACACACAAGTGGGATTTAACATCAGTCTTGGAAAAGGCATCTTGCCTAAGTGCCCTTTGCAGCTGAAGCATGGTGTCAGTAGCATGGATAAGTAGAGATGGGGGACAGGGGATACAGGTGAAAAATGGGAATAGTCCCCTAACCCTCTGAAATAACTGATACTTGGGACCAAAAAGGGGGCTTATTAAAAACACCAGCCTCGATGGGAGCAGAAGATTCCACAGCCTGAATGGGTGTGATAAGCGGAGCTGGCATCTACATCTGCTATGCACTGGCAGCCTTTGTGACATAAAGCTCATGAAGACGTTGCAACCCCTGAGAGAATGCTATCAGTGCCCTGGTTCAGTTGTCATTTTCTGCAGTCATGATGATCTGTTTTTGTGGCATGCTTTTCTTTTTTTCTTTTTTTGTTAGGTGAATTCAACTTTAAGACAAGTGGTTGCAGGGCTAGGTCTGGCTTTATAATTTTTTTACGCAATATGGTAGGCTGGCTGAATTTTCAGCTCTGCTTAATAGTGTCTAACAGTTTTAAAAAATCAGCATTTAAAAATAAAACTATTTTTTGGCTCCAATAGGGAATAGTAGAACAAGCCCTGAATTGGAGCACACTACATTATCGATTTTTATTTTAATGGTGGTTTGTACAGTTTGGTATTCAATTGCACCAGTAGCACCCATAGCAACCAGATACAGAGGACTAGTTCAAGTTGCCTACTGTAGTTTACATAGAAACATAGAATTTGTTGGCAGGTAGGACTGCTTGGTCCAACCAGTCTGCCTCGGTTTGTCCTTGCTTATACTGTCACCAAAGACCCTAACTGATCTCTGGTTACTACCCTCCCCTCGCTTTCCTACTAAGATTACTTTGTGCCTATCCCATACACCAGTGATTTTGCCCCACTGTTTCTGCTGGAAATCTGTTCCAGGTGTTTAAGTTTAAGGTGCCACATCATAGACTGCTGAAGAAGATGGGGATCTGGGAACAGCTAAGGAAATAGTAAGGTGGTTAGGGAGTTGGAGGGAGGCAGCAGAGAGTAGTGGTGAATTGACTCAGATCAGAGGAAAGACAAGTCACTAGTGGAGTACCCAAGGCTCTGTTCTAAGCCCAGTTCTGGTCAATAGGTTCATCAGTGACATGGGAGAGGGCATCCAGCGTAGGTTGTGTCTATTTGTAGATGGCACTAACTCTGTGGTAGAGTTGACAACATGGAGGGGATAGTGGAGTTGCAGAGAGAGCTGCAAAGGCTGGAAAATTGGTCCAAATTCTGGCAGTTGAAATTCAGTGCCAGAAAGTGCAAAGTTATGCACTTTGGGAACAAAAACCCCAGAACATAGTATTGGATAGGGCGTGTGTGTGTGTGTGTGTGTGTGTGTGTGTGTGTGTGTGTGTGTGTGTGGTTAAGCTGGACGCAACATCGGAGGAAAGAGACCTAGTAGTCATCCTTAATGACTCCCTTATCAAACCAGTCAATGCAAAAAGGTCTTCAGCAAGGCTAACAGGATGCTGGGGTGCATCGGGAGGCAGTTTGACAGTAGAAGGCAGGAGGTACTGTTACCACTGTATAGGTCACTGGTGAGACCAGTTCTGGAGTCCCCACCTAAAAAAGGACAGGGACAGGCTAGAGAAGGCACGACAGAAGTTGACCAAGATGATTCAAGGCCAGGAGGGCAGATCCTATGAGGACTGGCTAAAGGCACTGAACATGTATTCACTGAAAACAAGAAGAGAAAGGGGGAATATGATAGCAACCTTCAAGTTCCTGAAAGAAATTAACAAGGTGGGCTGTGAAGAGCTGTTTACCAGGAATAGAGATGATAAGACAAGGGCTCACAAATGGAGTTTAATGTGTGGAAGGTTTATTTCTTATTTTATTTATTTGAGATTCGGATTAATTACCTTTGAGCCAAGAGGCTCTTTTACAAAGGTTCCAAGTCCAAGGGCGCAAAACAGTACAATACAATACATGGGGTACGATAGAACACAGAATTCAAAGGATTGGCAGTTACAGAAAGTGCAGAAAAGATAAACAATATCATCAATATCATCGGATGTCAACGTGGCTCAGTTGGTAGCACATGCGCCTCTGGACCAGAAGGTCATGGGTTCTCGTCCCACACCGGGATTGGACTTGCACCTAAAAATCGCTGGCATCCGAGTGCAGTATTGGGGGGTGCTGTACTGTGTGGTGTGCTGTCCTTCAGATGAGACATTAAACCGAGGTCTCTTCTTCCCATCATGGTGTTGTCCTGTTGGGTGCCCAGGTGGAAGTAAAAGAACCCAGGGCACTCTTCGCAAAGAGCAGGGAACATTTCCGGTGTCCTGGCCAACATTCCCCTTCCCATAAACCAGTTCATGCAATTATCCAGGCTGTGTGTGGGTGATGATGTGCGATATGGCCACCACCACACATTCAGTCACTTCACTACCAGTCTAGCATTGCTTGTAAAGTGCTTTGGAATACTGTGTATGAAAAACGCTATATAAATGCTGATTCTTCTTCTTCTTCTTCAACACTCCTTTCCACAGTAAATAAAGCTTCGTTAACACACTTATACCTGCCACAGGAGCGGCCAAGCACTTAACCGTGGTGTGCCAGGAGAAAAGACAACAGAGAGATAGTAGTTTCAGAGGGATGGGGGTTGGGACTGCACAGTGGTTTCAGTGTTTCAGCTTTAGGCACCAGAGAAAAGTGGCAAAACTTAGGAAATAAAGGGCTTGGGGAGGGTGGGAGTGAGAGGAGGGAGGAGAGAGAGAGAGAGAGAGAGAGAAAGGGTAGGAGGAGAGAAGAAGAAGTCCCAGGCTGAGAAGGGTGCCAGAGGTTGGCTTTTCTCAGTGTGGGCTCAGAGGGACAAAGGGGATAGAGCAGACCTAAGAGGCAAAAGAGCGGCTAACACTGCAAACAGATTAGTAACACTATAACATCTAGAGATTCTACTAACAGCAATCAGTTTTAACATCAGTAATTTTGTTAACTGTAGACAGTTTTTATAGCAGAAGTAACAGTAATGAAATAATAAACATCAGATTTAAAAGAATCAGCTCTAAAATTCAACTTAGTAGAAAGCAGGAGAGAGCAGGAGATCAGAAGAGAGAGGAAACAAGTTCAGACCGTAGTGGCCAATAACATTTACTGAATTGGGCTAAGCAGCCAATAGAGGGCTTCTGCCGAGAGTCAAGGGCCAATTAAATTGCAGGCTTTCAATACGGCGTACCTTGTTCAAGGGGTCCAGGTAGAGAGGTGTGGTAGGTGGCTGGTGAACCAAGCTGAACCGCTGGTCCACGGGTGGTGCCCGCTCGGGGGTGTGCTATTGTTCAAGGGGTCCAGATAGAGAGGCGTGGTCAGCGACTGGTGAACCAAGCTGAATGGCTGGTTTGTGGGTAGTGCCCAGTCAGGGGTGAGCTTTTGTTCAAGGGGTCCAAGCAGAGAGGCGTGGTCGGCTGCTGGTGAACCGAGCTAAACCGTTAGTCCATGGGTGGCGCCCGATCAGGGGTGAGCTCTGAAAATAGATATGAAAAAGCAGTATTTTACAGAAAGAGTGGCTGAGCCATGGAATGGTCTGCCAGCAGAGGTGGGGGGTGCCAAAACCATAAATGGCTTTAAACATGGTTGCGATAAGATCAAGGGGATATTAAGTACTTGGGGAAATGGTGGTGGGGGAGTGTTAACATGGATAACAAAAGGGGGAATAGAGTAAGCGAAGATGCCACAGAGACATTAGATCACGGGGTATGATGGGGTTATATGGACAGAATGAATGGACCTTTGGTCTTTTTCTACCATCGTCTACGTTTCTAAGTTAGAAATTGAATTAAAAATTAATAATGCAGAAATTACATGCAAATAAAAATGGCTGGTGTCTTCTTGGTACCACAGTTTTATTTTTAGTCTGTTCAGTGGTGAGTCAAGGCACGTCTGTGTAAGTGAAGGACTAAGGACCCTCACATAAATTGTATATATTATGTCAGCAGAGTAGTGAGCTCCACTTATGCTGTACCGCTCAGGCTAAGTTGATGTCCTTTAGTAGCGCAAGTTCTAAAATCCAGCTGTGACTTTTTAATTTGTTTATGTTAGGGGCTCTGCCCTACCTCTTTTTTTCTAAGGGGGAGGGTGTGGAGGCATAGCCCCCTAATATAAACAGCTGTGCAAAAACAAAGATTTTTCACACTTCTCTTCCTGTGCCACCTGTGTCTGTGTCTCCACTGTGGGAACTCTAATCCCGGCCATTCCTACACAAAAAGAATCTGGGGATCTTTATGGCGGTACATATTTATTTTAAAAAGAGGCCTTTGGGGCTGCCCATTGCCTTATGGTAAATGCTGTGACTTACCATTCTGAGTGCCCCAGGTTGAGTCCCAAACTGTGGTTGTCCCACATTGATTAGCAGAGTTAGTGCTCAATAAGCCTCCTGCCTCAGGGAGGGTGGTTGGCTCCTGCTGTTACACAAGTGCCAAATGCAAACAGAGGCATCGTACTCGAAGATTAGAAGTGAAAGCTGGTTACCTTATTCACCTTGAGAAAGTATCAGAACACCAGGGAGTGCAGAAGAGCTGCTTCCAATATGGCTTTTGAATAAAGAAGCAGCTTTCCCTTCAAATCCTTCGGTGTGCTGTCTTTGTTTGCATTTGGATGTTTGTTGCCCTAGTTGGCTAGTTGCACCTCCTTTCCATGGCGCATTCCCCTTGGTGAGCAGTTGTTTCTTACCTAGCACCGAGGCCATCCACCGCTGAGCACACTACTTTTTATTCCGTTGAGTTTCACAACTGCCCCCTGGTGGCCCAGGGAGTCATGTGAGCAGGAATATGTGACTCAAGACCAGAATGGGGGTAGGGGTGAAGAATCCTGCCACTGGTACGATGCAGAACACTGACAAAAATCCGCTATCTGGCAACTACCCATATTTTTGCATGCTGTACCAAAAGGGTGCCTGAGGAACTCTACAGGATTTCTATAGTTTAGGTGTAGGACCCCTAATTTATTTTTTTAATTTTGGGAGTCATGAACCACTGAGGATCAAAACACACCAAGACTACTGCTTTTGATATATTTATGTGTTTGGTGGTGGTGGTGAGATAGTGTCATATGTCCAGTTTTGTTCCAGCAAGTGTCAGTCAGACTCTGGTGGGTGGATCTGGTCCCAGATCACTTCTGACTGACCAAAAAGCTTTAAGAAACAATGAAAGAACTTTACACCAGTACCCCCAAAGGTGCTGCCAGTCAGTTAATACAACACGTAGCTAAACAATTAAAAATACATGGTGCGTGCTAGAAAATGTATTTGCAGAATTACAAAATTTCAAGACATGCCATCCAAAGTGTGTGCTAACAGCCCCTAAGTCTGGCCTCTTATGTGAGGCTTTGGGGGAAGCAGTGAAGTGGAACTTGTGGAGATGAAAAACACATGAAAACGGTGGTGCTGAAGAGGATGCTACTACCACACTTTACCCACTCAGCCGTAATGCTCAGGCCTCTGGGTCCCCACCTTTCTTGTTCGGAAAGTTCCAGTCAGTCCAGCCTGGAGGGGTATATCTAAGACAGTGTTGTACATATAACCAATTAATCAGCAAAAATACAGGGGGAATTGTAGTGGGCATCTGGAAGCCAAAGTAGATGGACCCAGTAAGTACAGGATCAAGGACATCGATGGACTGAAGGAGAGCCTAACTTAGTGGGTAAGAAGTTTAAAATAGAAAGTAAAACCAATAGGCCTATGGGCTGTACTGTGTCAGGTCAGGAGTGAAAGTGACTGTATACCTTGGCTCAAGAATGGAAATGAGAGAAGGGAAAAGTGTGCACCACTGGGGAACTGTATACCTTGAAGTAAGAGTTATTGCTGATAGTAGGAACTGGCCAATAAGGGTGCCTAGAGTGGTTTAAATGTTTACTCTACAATCAGGTGTTAGTAGGTGACACGTGGGTATAGGGAATGCACGTACTCCACTGCATACAGGTTCATTTTGTAGGGAATCATGTTTGCCAGCCATCTGCCTTTGTAATGTGGTTTTGTGCTCTATCTGAACTTATCAAAGTGCATAAACAAAGTGCTGTGCTAGTTTTGCTTCCATTATAATCTACATAATCATTTCAACTGGGGAGAGGAAAAATAACAGGGTATGTAAACACCTGTGGGGCACTAAAATGGTGTTATAGTTATGGCATAAACAGGATTATGACTATGGTAACACATTTTTTTTAGTTTTTGTTGAATAAAGCAGTGCTGTAATATAAAGATATAGACGCTCGGCAAAAACAAAAGATTTTGGGCTGGCAATATAGCCTGGAGGTTAGAGTAATGAGCTGTGAATGAGCTTGGTACATTGGTAGACCTGGGTTTGATTCCCACAACCTTTGCTTGTACACCCCTGTGATTCTGAGCAAGTGTTTTAACCTCCCAGTGCTCCTGGTTTCCCTGAAAACAGGCACATGGGCCTTACCTGTTATCAAAGACTTAAAAAAAATAGAACAAAAAGTGGAAACACAGTGGGGGGTTTAATACTTGTCTGCTATTATTAGTAAACAAATACTGTCTATTGACACATCAATAGATTTTTTAACTATAATGTAAGTAAAAATGTGAGCGATTGATGTCCGACTTTCATTTTGTTTTACCTTTTCGCAAAGAGTTTTCGTCTGTAGAATTCAAGAGGTAGGATGTTATGTACTCAGTATTATACCAGTCTATAAATACAAACAGTTCGGCTTATCAGGACCAAATCTTGCATGTGTTTTTGAACTGTAATGCATTTTACACATCTTACAATTTAATTCCTTGTATAATCAGCCATTCCACCATTATGTAAGTACTTCTTTTTAAATGTGTCCCATTAAGTTTTCCTGTCAACAAAAATATGGCAACTGTCTTGTCCATCTTTCTTGTAATTCCTTTTGCTGATTAATTGGTTATTAAAATGATGGGAATGCTTTAGGCATTCAAGATTTCTCTAAGGCAGAATTTTGATTGTTTTTGCATTGTGCTACTGTGCTTCCTGACCGTTCATCCAGTTGGACAGAATGCTTTGATGCCAAAGAGGGATAAAGACTAAAGAGGAAAAGGATGAGGATTACCAGAAAGACAAATGGCCTTTTTGATGGGATTGACTAAGCAACTATTGTATGTCTTGAATCAGTGACCTCCACAAAGCATATATTCTTCATCAATTTCATGTACACAGATGACTCTGTTCTTGTTGCTTGTGGTCTCTCTGCCTCTGGACTGGCTTTGTAGCTCCAGCATGACTTCAGCAGCATCCAGCGCTGAATCCCTGCCAACCAGCTCACCCTGAATGGCTAGAAAACAGTTCCCATGGCTTTTGGCAGCATGTAGCAGCTGGCTAAACTCCAGTCTTACCTCCAGTCCTCACAACCTTGGAGGACTCCCAATTGAAGGATGTCCCCTCCTTTTAAATTGCTAGGTGTCTGGCTGGACAGTCAACTTGACTCCTCCTAGATATCATCCACAAGAAATTCCTTCCTGAACTAGCGTCACTGTACAGAAACAAAGCCTGTATTCCACTCACTACCTGCCAAGAAATTGTTGTCAAAATCATTCTTTCTGCAGCTGAGAATGGTGCTGTGGTGTGTAATGCTGCCCCAAATATATCTTGGTCAGACTGGACCTTTCTTCCACTAATGCAACTACCCTTGACTGTCCTTCTTACAACCATCATTATTCCCTTACTGCTTATACACACACACACACACTCTCTCTCTCCCCCACTCAAGGGCACACATCTCTCTTACTGTGTCTCCCTTAGCTCCAAATACTGGTTTGGGCCCCTCCCCTGCAATCTTAGCTCCCTTTTGTCTTGTCCCCTCCTCTGTAATCCTCAGAAACTGTAATTCATGCTTTGTTTGCTGGGCAGGCTACATGTCCTATAGACACCCTCAGCTCGGATCTAGCTTTCCCTCCTTAATCCTCTCCTCATCCTCCTCTAGACCTGCCTTGAAATCTGTTTTCCTTGATTACTCTTCCCATATCTGTTCCTGCACCTTACCCCATTCTGACCTCCCTCTCCTGCTCTACATATCACTCTCCTCCTACCCCCTTCTCTTCCATGTAGGTCTAATTGATTACTCCCTTTCATATTAATTTTGTATCTTCCCCTAGTGGCCCTGGCCTGGTTGCCTTCCTGGTCTGCACCAGCTTTTCTATATTGTATTCGGCCCCCTTGGCCCCTTGCTGCTGGTTTTCAGTTGGTTTTGCACTTTTTGCCACATCTGTTACCTTTTTTAATTTTTTATTTTTATATGTTTGTATAATTTATGACTGACTTTCTGTTATATGCAGTGTGCCTTCTTTGCACACCTGTTACTAGTTTTGTATTTTTTAGGAGAAATACAAAATCACAGATGCCCCCACAATGCAAAGCATCATGGGCTGCATATGCAAATCACCACAGAATATTATGCTGGTTCAACTTTAAGCAGAAATGCATGGTGCCGCAAGACCTCTCACACAGTTTGCAAAGGGTGCCAACAGAAGACATAGACACGTGTTTCATCCTACCAGGACTCATCAGTATGCCGCGTCTGTTTGACACCCCAGTTGAATGAACCAGCTACCCTAAGATGGTCTACCTGGGTTATGTTGTGGTGAACCCAATTAAACAAAAAATATTTAAAAGACAAAGAACCTCTGTGCGCAAGCACTGAGGCAATGGTTACCCCAAAGGGCATTTGGCCGGGAAGCCCAAGTTTCAAAGAAATACAAAATCACACATGCCCCCACAATGCAAAGCATCATGTGCTGCATATGCAGATCACCACAGAATATTATGCTGGTTCAGCTTTAAGCAGAAATGCATGGTGCCGGAAGGCCTCTCACACAGTTTGCAAAGGGTGCCAACAGAAGACATAGACACGTGTTTAGTTCTACGGACTCATCAGTATGCCTCATCTGTTTGACACCCCAGTAGAATGAACCAGCTACCCTAAGATGGTCTACCTGGGTTATGTTGTGGTGAACCGATTAAAACAAAAACTATTTAAAAGACAAAGAACCTCTGTGCGCAAGCACTGAGGCAGTGGTTAACAAAGGGCATTTGACTGGGAAGCCAAGTTTCAAAGAAATACAAAATCACACATGCCCCCACAATGCAAAGCGTCATGGGCTACATATGCAGATCACCTTTGCATATTTTTATCATTGGTTGTACTTCTTTTATTCACCTTATTGTTTTATGTTTTCTTTTATACTTTCTGTCCCTTTCCCCAGGACCCATCTGGAAATGAGCTACATGTAGATCAGTATGCTCCTCTGGTAAAATAAATCTTAAATAGAAATAACTGCTGAGTGTTTGAAGGTTGAGTTCAGTTTTTTATTAATGCTGTGTATATGAGTTCTGCTGGTGGCAGCTTTATTTATTTATTTATTTTGCTGGTGGCAAGAGGCCCTCTTTAAATCATACATCACTGATTCCTACTCAGCAATCATTTTCATAACTGGATTGCTTCTGCACAAACAGATTAGAGTCTAGGGGAAGAAGTGTTTTCCCGAACCCCATTTTTCTCCTTCCCTCATTTGTCTTGTGTATCTGAGTTTAAAGGGAAGCTTCTTTATGTTCCCTTGCAGTGCCCACACATCCCGTTGGTGCCTGTTGTTTTATTTTGGATGGCATTTGTATTTCTGGCATTCCTCGATGTATCACTCACTGTCTGTTTCTGTCTGCTCTCCGGCTTGACTGAGGAAGGATGAGAGGGAGTGGGGCTGTGATAGCAGGCAGTACAAAGAGTGAAGAAAGCCAAGTCGTAGTGACAGCTGCCGCTCTCTCTAGGCTGGCTGGGTCTGGGATCAGAAGATGTCACTTCCTCCCTCAGTCATCCTGTGAAAATTAATGTCCCTAATGGGATCACACTGGGAGATGATTTGCTGCTAATTAACAGCACAGATCAGTAAATGAGGTCTAGGCACACGAGATCCAAGTGGAAAATGTCAACCACTTTACAGAGCACCAGGTTACTGAAATAAGATGTAAAATTATAAAAATCAACCATGAAGGGCAGGAATATTTTGATGACAGTGTCAGTCTGTAGCTTGCTGTTACTTTACAGTAACAGGGTACTGCAGATTTAGAATTCATTTTTTTATGCATTTTTGAAACATTTTATAGGATAAACATTTGATGATTGCATGTTTACTTACAAAATATATTTTGTTGTTCAAAAAATTATTATTGCTTTGGAGAAGGTGGATATGGCCAGGGTACTTCCTAGTGTATACAGTTTGCCTACTCATCAGCCTCCCTTTTAATTTGTTATTTTTGGTCCATGTTCTCTTCTAATGCCTCCCTTTTCCAGAGCTCTTCTCATCCAGGAGATTCCCTCCCATGCTGATGTTGCCAAGTGCACAGCTCCAGGCACTGTTGTCTGTGGGTCCCAGCTGGGAATCCCATGAGTGGCAAACAACAGCTGGCCCCACCTATCTCTCTCTTGTCGACAGGTGTTGTGTGAGATCTTTCACATTCACAAAACAGAACAGGTCGTAGCATGGCTTGAAATCTCATCAGATGGTTTAGTAGGTGGTATCCGCTGATAATGATAACAATGTTTAGGTCCAGCAAATACTTAGAAGAAAAGCAGGGTGACAGGGTATTCCCACTGAGCTGAGGAGAAGGAGGAGCACGTTTTTCTTTCCTCCCTAAAATGGTACAGTATATATGTATGTATATGTATGAATGATGGTAGTACCCCTTCACTCCATGTTGGGTATTTGCATATGGAACACTGTATGCTCTGGTTTTCCTTAGGCTTAGAGCAGGTGTCAGCTAAAAGAAACACTTTAGAGGTAGTGATGGTAACACATCTGGGGGGAACATAGAAAAACATATTTTTGCAAAAATCAGCTTATTATATTTCTTAATTACTGTCCACCTTTCTTTAAATCATGTCTAACACATTTTTCTCCCATGCTTGTGACCCACAGTACTTCTTTGACATCCCCACCCTGTCGAAGCTGTGCTGTTTAGTCTAATGCTGACTGTATTCTGTTTACTGCAGTACATGCTCCATAACTTATACTGTATTGTTAACTTGCACTGACAAAACTTACATCTTTGGTTAAATGCATAAACATATTTATTTACAGTAGTTGTATTCTTCATTGTATGTGACCATGTTTTATTATTAGTGGTCATGTAATATTCTGCACTGAACCCCTGTACTTCTACTTTTTTTTTTGTTTGTGTTGCTTGTAAAGTATTCTGGGATGCAGTTTGTATGAAAGACACTATACAAACAAAAATGTTTATTTTATTGTAGTAGTGTCGCCCCACCATTCCTTTTTACACATATAAAGTTAGAAACATAAAAGAGGACAGAAACAAAAACCTGAACTGTCAGTAGTCCATCCCAAGATTCCTTACTCAGAATCTTTCTAACGCTAATTATTCTCTCATACTCCCTCTCCTTTCTACATTATCCCATATGATAACTACAAAATGCTTCCCAGTTTATCTTGAACCTTGATATTGCCTCTGTCTCCTTATCTGGAGGATTTGTTCCACCCACCTTTTCTGTGCAGTTTTACTTTCTGATGTCTTTTTTTGAACGTCCCCACTTCCAACTTGAGCACATGACCCCTAGTGTTCAGTTTGTTTCTCAGATTAAATAAATTTAATGTGTTCACTCTGTTGAGCAATTTCATGAACTAAAAAGTCTCTGTCTTGACCTCTCTGTCTTTCTGCTATCCTGTAGTGAGTACATGTTAAGACTTTTCTATTTATCCTCGTATGTTTTGCCTTGTTGTCCATAGATCATCTTTGTTGCCTTTCTCTACGCTATCTCTAATCTGTCCTAGTCCCTTCTACTAAATATAGTTCATCTACTCTTGCTGCTTATTTCATTTAAAGTCTTAGTTCTCCTATGGCAATAGTTCTGACTTTGCATGCTGAAAAAAATAATTATGATTTCGGTTTCATTGGTGACTGAGGGACTGAGGCCCCACCTGGAGGGATAAGGGCCTGTACAAGGGTGACAGCCTGCATCCATCCAGGAGGGGAACTGTAGTCCTCAGTGAGTGGTTTAAAAGAGAAAGACCAAGGAAGAGGGATAGTAAGGCTGAAAGTGGGAGGAGAGAGGTGTGTGTGTAGAAGAGGACCACCAAAAAATGGAAATATTGAACAAATGCTTCTGTTCAGTATTTACGGAGGAGGGTAGGTAGCGGCCAATAATAAAAGACAAGGGCATTAAGGAAAGGCAGGGACACTAGCCCTTATACAGTGGAAAGAGTCCTAAGGAATTGTCACAGTTAAAAGTAAACAAGGCAATGGGACCAGATGGGTGCACCATAGATTACTGAGGGGCTCAAGAAGGAGTTGGCTGCACCTTTGACAGCCCTATTCAACCTGTCACGTGAAACAGGAGAGGTCCTGGGAGACTGGAGGAGTACTAATGTAGTCCCACTCCACAAAATGGAAACCGAGAGGAGGCTGGAAACTATAGGCCTGTCAGTCTGACTTCACTAGTGGGCAAAGTAATGGAATCACTACTGAAAGAAAGGATTGGGAAATACCTTGTTTCCAGTGATCTTCAGGATCCAAGGCAACATGGATTCACAGTGGAGAGGTCTTGCCAGACAAACCTGATCGTGTTCTTTGACTGGGTAACCAAGGAAGTGGATTAGGGAGGAGCAGTTAAGGCCTTCAACACCGTTCCACTTAGAAGACTGGTGAGCAAGCTGAGATGCCTGGGAGTGGGTCCTAAAACAGCATGATGGGTAGAGAGCTGGCTGGACCATAGGAGTCAGAGGGTGGTCATAAATGGCATCTACTCTGGAGAGGACAAAGTGACCAGTGGAGTGTCACAAGGGTCAGTACTAAGCTCAGTCCTCTTCATTGTTTTTATAAGCTACATTGCAGAAGGACTGGCAGGAAGGTATGCCTGTTCACGAATGACACAAAATCTGCAACAGAGTAGACACACCGGGGTGGGTGGGAGGGACGTGGAAAGAATGAGAGACGATCTAAAAAGCTGGAAGAATGGTTATGGGTTTGCCAACTGGGCTTCAGTGCAAAAATAGTAAAATCATGCACTTGGGGCAGACACACAGGAGCAACGTATCAACTGGGAGGAGAGGTACTAGCAGTCACAAAACAAGAAAGGGACCTGGGGTGATCATTTCTGATGACCCGAAAGGTGACAAAACAGTCTGTCAAGGCAGTGGAAAGGCTAGCGGGATGCTCTGGCTGTACCCCCCCATGCATACGGGGGCAAGATGGCGGCGGTATGTGTGAGCTGCCTGAGCCTGAGCTCTGAATAAGTGCGTTTTCTGAGCTCTATTCCGTTTTACTCGTTTTATTTTGTGTTTTTTATACAGTTTATTTCTTTTCTGATTTCTTTTCGTTTAGCTGTTTTGTTTTTTCGGTTATTACCGGGAGCGTGTGGAGTGAGCGCTGAGCTGCTGTTTGCAGCCGTTGGGGTGTAGTCCCTCTCGGTTTTGGCAGCTCTGTTTTTTATCGTGGCACGTCTGGAGGAGATAACACCTGGCTTCTGTAGGATCTGAGTGTGAACCCCACGTGGTCTTGCGCCAGCCGGCTTGCTATATTTTGGGGAAACTGTTGGAGGCTGGAGTTGGGGAGTTCGCAGAGGAGTCTGTGTTTGTGGACTTTTGCTCTTTCGGACTGGCTTCTGGATTATCGATTGGTGCATTATTTGGGCGCTTTTTACGGACTTTGTGGATTGACTTGCTTGGAAGGTTGAGGAGGAGGTCTGCTGATCGGAGCCCTAAGAACTGACTGGTGTTCTACCAGAACTAAAAACTGGGATCGTGAGTGGAGATTTCTTTCAATTTTCCCATCCAAATTCAAGATGGGAGTGTTTGTAGTTTCTGCTGACTGTTAATTGCCCTAAATATTGGTCTGGGTGGTGAGAGCACCCGGAGCCTGGGGGACATTAAACAAAATCTGTTCCTTGTTTTTGGATTCTGGACACTTTTTGTGGGATACTATGGTCACAGGGAAATCTTCCTAATTGTTTAGGAGAATGCTCCCTCTCCCCTGGTGTGGGTGACTCCTTGGGAATTTTTGGCCGTCTTAGGAGGAATCACGGGGACTTTGGCTGGAGGGCCGCTCTTCTCTGTGGTTGTTGGTTGGGGGATCTCAGCAGCTGGTGGGTGGTTGAAATCTCAGGTTCCCCTCTTGGGGTGGCCTGCCTTTTCTGTGGGTCTCATTCCTACTGGGGGGGGGTTTGCATTCTCCTTTTGGGTTCTTCCAGATTACAGCCCTCTGACCTGATCTTAGCCGTGTTGGGCCTGCTTTGAGGATACAGCTTTGGAGAAGAGCCGGTTTTTAAAGAAACCTTTTCAGTGATCAGAATAAGAGGGGGCGAGAGCCCCTCTTGCTGTCAGCTGGATTCTGAAATGCTCTAGTACTTTGTTCGATAGTCTGCTGGTTTCTTGATCCTCCACGACTCTTGGATTTAATTGGTTTATTTAAAGTTAGTTGGATTCATGCCGACTTCTTTACCATTGGTTGACTTCTTTCCCAGACTTTTCATATTTTTTTTTTGGTCTCCGGTTGGTGAGAGGACCAGGACACCTGTAGTTATTTTTCTTTTGTTTCATTATGTTGTCTCTGTTTATTTTATTGTTCTGTTTAATTATTGTGTGTATTTTGGGTAGTGGGAGTGCCCAGATTTCTCCCTTTCCCTCATCTGTGAGGAGGGTGGTGGGGGGTGAATTTATATTTGTATATGTATTTTATCCGGTGAGAGGATTTTTATTTATTTCATTTATTTTGTTGTTCTGGGTTTGAAGTCTATCCAGTTGGGGAGGAGGTGGTTTTGTGGGTATTGTTGGGTTGGGTTTATTGTTTAAGTTATCATTGTTTCGGAGGATTGTAGGATTTTAATTACAGGCATTTAGAGTTTTTAGATTAGTTTAGTTAGATATTTGTTTTATATTGTCTAGTTTGAGCTAAATCATGTGTTGGCCGGTGGGCTCCACGGTGGTGCGCTATTCTGTCCTCCTCTTGCGCCCACCCTTTTCTACTCCTCCCTTACAGTTCGAGACATACCAGCTGTAGAGTGCTGGGGATTGTTCGCAGGAGAGTGAGGAGGGCGGAGGTGAAGAACAAGAAAGGATGAAAGAGCGGGCCACCGTATTGAAGCACAGTTCAGAAGGCTGCCTTGGGTAAAATGGAATCCAGACCGGGTTTCGTGGGTCTGGTGCCCATACCCAAGGCACTACTGAATTTAGTGGGCAGACAGGCCGGACAGCTTCCGAGGTTTGTCTAAGTCGGCGGTGTTATGCAATGCCAGGTCTGTTAAGAATAAGACCGCTATTTTAGCTGATCTTATTGTCTGACTGACCTGACTTGCATCACCGAGACCCAGCTGGATGAAAATTCGTCCCCATATTGGAGGTCATGATTCCGCCGGTACTCGTGATACACCCGAGATTGGACCGCGGGGGGGTGGGGGTTTAAGACTAAATTGGGCCTCACGAATGTGGTACTAGGTGAGGCTGAATCCTTTGAGTGTACAGTTGTAGCAGGTGTAGGTGTTCAAATCGTTCTCATCTACCATCCACCCAGAGATGGGAAACACTTCTTACAGGAACTAGCAGACTTCCTCATCGATATGTTGTTTGAGTCGCCCAGATTGATGGTTCTGGGCGACTTTAACGCCTGGGTCGGCGATGAACTCTCACAATTTGGTAATCACTTCCTCCAACTTATGTCTTCTTTGGGCGTTACACAGGTAGTTTCCACTGCTACACATAAATCTGGGCATTCTTTGGATTTAGTCTTCCTCTTAGGGATTGACTCATCTGACATGGGGGTGGAACCAGTCACCTGGTCTGACCAATACACCATGAGGTTCAATTTTTACACCCCCCTGAGAAGGCCTTCCCCTGTGGAGATGGTCAGGTACCGCCCATTACGGAATATTACTTCCCAGGGCCTTGTGGCTGTCCTTGACCTCTC
Source organism: Neoceratodus forsteri (assembly GCA_016271365.2). Lineage (NCBI taxonomy): Eukaryota > Metazoa > Chordata > Ceratodontiformes > Ceratodontidae > Neoceratodus > Neoceratodus forsteri. The sequence continues at coordinate 680,518,701 of CM057454.1, forward strand.
TTCCCTCGTGTTGACTAGCAGTAACCCAGAGGCACTGGTGTCGGCCTATAATATGGCCATTATGGGGGCCCTGGATCTTATTGCTCCTGTTCGTGCGCGCGCCCTATCCCTTCACCCCAGGTCACCTTGGTTCGATGGGACATTGAGGGAGTTGCAGAGACGGGGCGAAGGTTAGAGCGTTGTTGGCGCAAATCCGCCCTTGATGCCAACCACCTTAGATTGATGGAACATTATTCTATCTGTCAATCTGCAATCACCCATAAGAAGGCAGAATTCCTGTCCAGGGAGATTGCAGTTGCACAGAATCAGGGCTAGAAATAATTTTCTGAGGATGCCTGTCTGAGGGACAGGTGGTGTGTAAATTTTGCCTGTCCGACAAAAGTTTTACCTGTCCACATTGTTGTGAGGTGAATTTTAAGACTATGTAACAGAATATGGACTGTAAAGAGGAAAGAGAAACAAATGCTGCTTTTGGGGTTATTTTTCAAATGTCTTAACTGCCTTGTCTCATAGTACTCATTGTTTTGAACAGCCCACTGGCCTTTTGTCAGTTTTGTCAATTTTTTTTAATTCTGAATCTGTCCCCAACTCCTCTCCACACTCCACATTCCACATATATGCAAAACACAAGTGCACAACAGACAGTCCTGTACAGAGTAGCTGTTTTGTTTTAATACAGTCTTGCTCACAAGGCTATCTGCAAATGCATTCAACAGTCCCAGGCAGGGGGCTTTGTACAGTCGGGCCCAGATATTCAAACTGCGCCAGTCTGAGGCGCAAGCCCCTGCGCCGCTCAAAATAGTTGCGCAGGGGTGTGGCGGGGTGATATTCAAAGGAGTTGCGCTGTTGAGCAACTCCTTTGAATATCACCCCAAGCCACAGCACTTACAAGATGGCGAGTGGAACTTGGCTACCGCAGTTGCCAGAGTTGAGCATTAAACTTGGCGGTGGCTAGGTACCATTGCCATATCTCGATATTCAAAAGGTGACATGCAAATGGGGCCATAATTTATGCAAGCGCAGAGGGGCCATTTGCATCTATTTATGGCCCCATTTGCATGCCATTTGCATGTAGGTGCGCCGATCCCGAGGACTTGCTCCTGGCCACCCTGCCAGGGCAGCAGCCGTCGGGACCGACGACAATGCAGCTCCGATCGCTGGCATCACAGTTACATGACACCCCCACACATCTCCCACAGCCCGATCGCGGGCAGAACACGTACATGTCGCCCCCCACACACATCTCCCACAGCCCGATCGGGCAGAACACGTAATGTCGCCCCCACACACATCTCCCACAGCCCGATCGCGGGCAGAACACTACATGTCGCCCCCACATCTCCCACAGCCCGATCGCGGGCAGAACACGATGTCAGCCCCCACACATCTCCAACAGCCCGATCATGGGCAGAACCTGTATGACCCCAGTGCCCGATCGCGGGCAGAACCTGCAGTGACCCCCAGTGCCCGATCGCTGGCAGAACCTGTAGCCCCAGTGCCCAATCACAGGCAGAACCTGTATGACCCCCGTGCCCGATCGCGGGCAGAATGTAACCCTCCCCAACCGAATAACTCCTGTGGTCCAGTGGACCGAAAGCCCGATCGCGGGCAGAATGTCACAGACAACCCCCAAACATCTCCCTGGTGTCTAGTGTCCCCCACCACCCACTGAAGCCCCTCCACCCGCTCCCCGCGGCGGGCGACAGCATCCACCCGCCTGCTGCCCGCCGACGACTGTCCGGTAGGGCTGCACGCCCATTGGCTGTAGCCTGCACCAATGGGCGTGCAGCTCCTACCGACAGTCAGTCGGCGGGCGGCGGGGCGGCAGGCGGTGGATGCTGTCGCCCGCCGCGCTGCGGGGAGCGGTGGAGGGCCGTGGGTGGGTGGGGGGACACTAGACACCAGGAGATGTTTGAGGGGGTTGAAGCAGACATTCTGCCCGCGATCGGGCTTTACGGTCCACTGGACCACCAGGAGTTATTCGAGTTGGGGAGGGTTACATTCTGCCCGCGATCGGGCACTGGGGGTTCATACAGGTTCTGCCCGCGATCGGCTGTGGAGATGTGTGTGTGGGGGCGATGTACTTTGTACTGCCCGCGATCGGGCTGTGGAGATGTGTGTGTGTGGGGGGTTCATGACGTACTGCCCGCGATCGGGCTGTGGGAGATGTGTGGGGGTTTCATGTAACTGTGATGCCCGCGATCGGGCTGGTGGGGTGCATAGGATCTGGGGTTGCCAGCCAGGTGGCAGCTGCTGTGCTGCGCCTCTGCAATACAGCAGCTCACCTTGTGTGGCCCCTCAACTTGATCCTTTTTTTGGCCAGGTTGTGCAGGTGCAGGTTGGGTTGTGATGCACAACTCTGCACAACCCGACTGAATATCAGGTTGCGAGGTTATGCATGGTTCCCTCCCTCCTGTTGAGCATGCATTCATTTGCATTGCTCTTTTGCGCAACCTGTTGCCAGTGGAGCAACTGCCTCCTGCTGAATATCGCAGAATGGCGCAATGTAGGACTTGCGCATGCGCAACCCTGTTGCGCATGGAGCAACCCTTTTGAATATCTGGGCCCCTGAGTTTAGAGATTCGATTCCCCTCCTCTCTCCTTCAGGGTTCAGTTTCTTGCCAGGTTACTTTTTTTATTCAGTCCCCCTCCACTTGCAGACCTGTGAGGCACTTTTATATATATATTTGTCTAGGATTTAGGATGGATTGGGTATGCTAAGGCTTTCTGCCCCAAAAAACTATGGAGAGGTCTGGGACTGCTACACAGAGGAAACCTTTAAATGTATTCACTCTCCCTCTTCTTTCCTCGAAAGTGCCTGCTTTCCTTCGTCTATTTATTTTTATTTAGTAGTCTCTCCCTTCCCCTGCAAACCACCTTCACAAGTAGCAATCTAGCCTAAGGCAACCCTTCCTTAACCTTTATTTTTCTTCACATTAAAGAGCCCCGCGAACAGCCTGTCACAGTCAGTCCTTGTTTATATCTAATTTACTTCATTTTTTTATTGTCCCCAAACAGCCTTTTAAAATAGGCATCCAGTATTTTCCAGGGTGAGGCTTTCTATTTTCTAATCTGCACATACAGAGACAGTGGAGAGGGATGTTTCTTCTGTATTTTAAACACAATGACTGCCTTCTTTCCCAGCCATGTGCAGATCCTACAAACACCACAGAGCCATGTACTGTGCTTGCTGCCTATCTTTTTTTTTTAAACAGAAACCCAGAAAAGTATTCTTTTTTTTTCTTGTATGTATATGAATTGTGACTTCAGTTTTAAATAAATTTCAGTGATGAGGTCCAGTCTCAAGATTATCATCCCGTTCCTCTCTCCACTATCCTCCTCATTTAGGTCCAAGACTGCAGCCCTTAATTCCCCTCAGGCCAGTCACATTTAAGTTATATTTTCCCCCAAAGTATGCAAAACCAGAGCCCTGAAAAGAGCTGTTGTATGAAAGGGTGAATGATTTTTTTTTTTTCACAGTAATGCAAGAAATAGTGCCGAGCCGCCAGTGAAGAACTCGCTATCAGATGTCCTCACATGGCAAGTGTTAGAAAATGCAGAGAGTGAGTTATGCGATGGCAACCACGCATGTGCACTAACGATCTGAGCATGCGCGGGTTGCCGTATTGTACCTGTCAACTGTGACTCTTCCAGCTGGCTGCCACTTCAGAATCCTGCAGAGAGGGGTTAGGTGACATACAGCAGCAGCAGTCACAAGACCCACTGTGGCAGTGACGGGCAGAACAAATGGAGCTGCAGTTTCGGGTGGGCGGAGCTACTCATGACATCCTTGGCTGCAGGCATGGATTCTGATGGGTCCTAGTGCCCAAGTAAGTACTTTTTAAATGGGAAAAATGCGCACAAATGCCGCCTGTCCAAGGGACAGGTAAACTTCAAAAAACAGCTGTCCCAATTGAAAACTGGCTGTCTGGGACAGGTGGACAGCCGGTTATTTCGAGCCCTGCACAGAATCAACCAGCTCAGTTGTTTCAGACTGTAGACAGACTGTGCAACCCAGCCTGTCTGCAAGTCTGAAAAGCCTTTTCGCAAGTAGAGTGCAAGGTGCTCGCTCGGTTCTTTGCAACTAAGGTGGCTGACATCAGGGCGGGCTTGTGTCCGGCAGTCTCTAAGGGTGATGTTGTGGAACAGTGCGAGTTCACATTACCTCAGTTCTCTTGGAGTTCCTTTGCCGACTGGAAGACGGGATATTATTAGGATCATCCATAGTGTGCGCCTACGAGCTGTTGTTTGGACCCTGGACCAATTTCTAATTTTGGGTTGTTTTGAGACCATCGGTCTAGTTATGGTGCAAATAGTCTGGTGCTCCTTAGAGTCTGGGAGTTTCCTAACTCCCTGAAAAGAGGCGGTGGTGTTCCCTCTTGAAAAAGCTACTCTGGACCCAGACTGTTTTTCAAACTACAAACCTGTCTCTACGAATCCTTCCAATCCGGTTTTTGTAAAAGACATAGCACCGAGACTGCGCTGGTTCGGGTGCTTAATGATCTTCTGAGGGCGAGAGATCAGAAGAGACGTTCCATTCTAGTTCTTCTTGATCTCTCATCAGCTTTTGACACTGTGGATCACTTGGTGTTGTTAGCACACCTGAGGTCAATCTGTGGAATGTCGGGAACTGTTTTAAAATGGTTCACTTCATTCCTCACTGGGAGATCACAAAGAGTTGTGTTGGGGGTTTATTCCTCAGGCTCAACTTCTTTGTTGTGTGGGGTGCCTCAGGGTTCAGTGCTGTCACCCATGTTATTCGCAGTGTATATGCTGCCCCTCGGAGACATTGTAAGACGGTATGGGCTGAGGTTTCACTGCTATGCAGATGATACCCAGCTATACTTGTCTTTTGCACCTGACCAGGATGGAGCACTCTCGGTGTTTTACAACTGTCTGGAAGAAATCCAAGGGTGATTGGATTCTAGTGGGTTAAAGTTGAACTCAGAGAAGACAGAGGTGTTAGTGGTGGACCTGGGTGGTCAGATAGTGAGGTCACATGGTGGCATGCCCTCTGGAATTTTTCTTGGTGGTGTGTCACTTCTGACCTCCGAACAGGTGCGCAACCTTGGGATTGTCCTGGACGATAGGCTGACCCTTCAATCTCAAGTGTCTGCCGTTGTCAGGACTTCCTTTTACCATCTTAGGAATATTGCCAGGGTGCGTCACCTTGTTCCGTCTGACTCCCTACCAACGTTGATCCACGCGTTTGTGTCCTTGCGCTTGGACTACTGCAACGCCCTTTACTTTGGGCTTTCTGGGGTTGAAATCCATCGCCTCCAGCTGGTGCAGAACGCTGCAGCCCGGGTGTTGACTGGGACAAGGCGATCCAGTCATATTACTCCGGTGCTGCGCGAACTGCCCTGACTTCCTATATGGTGACGGATCACCTTTAAAGTCATTTTATTGACTTTCAAAGCCGTTCATGAACAGGGTCCGACCTATCTGAAAGAACTTCTTTTGCCTTACTGCCCCGGCCGATCGCTCTGCTTGGCCGACGAGGGGTTGTTAGAGATTCCAAGAGTGAATTTAAAATCTTCTGGCAGTAGAGCATTTTCTTATGCCGCACCCACTCTTTGGAATTCTCTACCACGCCGGTTAAGGGAGTGCACCTCCGTGGAGGTATTTAAGAAAGATTTAAAAACCTACCTATGGGATTTGGCTTATCTGGGTGATTAATGGAAACTATATTAATATCTGCTATTGTATGGATGATTGTATGGCTTGTTTTAACTAAATGATGTTTTAATATATTTTGATATGTTTTAAATTGATATTGTATATTGTGTTTGATGTAAAGCGCCTTGATATTCTTAAAAGGTGCTTTAAAAATAAAGTTATTATTATTATTATTATAGGCAGGGGTATCACTAACAGAAAGAGGGAGGTAATAATACCCCTGTATTGATCATTAGTGAGACCCCACCTCGAGTACTGTGTCCAGTTCTGGAGATCTCACCTCCGAAAGGACATAGAAAGGGTAGAGGCGGTACAAAGGAGGGCAACCAAAATGGTGCAGGGCCTGCATCAGAATCCTTATGGAACTGAATATGTACTCCCTAGAAGAAAGGAGGGAAAGGGGGCTATGATAGAAACATTCAAACATGTCATAGGTTTAAACAAGGTACAGTAAAGGATTATTTTCTAGAGAAAGAGATGCTCGACAAGGGCTCACACTATGAAGCTGGAGGGGGAAGGCTGAAAGGAAATGTGAGGAAGTATTTCTTCACCAGAAGGATGGTGGATGTTTGGAACAGCCTCCCAGCAGAGGTGGTGGAGACTAAAATGGTTGCAGGATTCTAGAAAGCATGGGATAGACACAAGAGGATCTTAGAAGTAATGCAAGATGTGTGTGTGTGTGTGTGTGTGTGTGCAAACCAGAGACCTAGTAGGGTCTGCAGTGGTACTGTAGGTAGGAAAAATAGGGCAGACTAGGTGAGACACAAGGTCCTTATTTGCCGACAACTTCTATGTTTCTATGATGTCACAAGCAGAGGATTACGTCTTCAGGCATGGAAATGAGCAAGAGGAGAAGTTAAATTGTCATGGATAAAATATTCCGCTTTTCATGCATATGTTCTTAGTCATAAAGAAGGAGGAAAAGAGAAATATACAGATTTGAAGGAAGTAAAAAGATCTGTTAGAACAGGCATTTTGCAGTAATGTAAAGTAGTATGCATCTGTTTTAGTTACCTGGCATCAGTTTTTATTTTTTTATTTTGGACTTACTGTTTATGCCCTTCACCTCCATGGCGGCTGCCTTCCCTCAGGGACTCCCAAGGCACCTTGCCCCATGGGTCTCTGGGAACTGTCAGCCTCATGAGTCCTCTCCTGCCATTGGGCCCTAGGATTATCCCCTGAGTCGGGGTGAGAGGTAAACCCCCAATCCAAGTTGGATCGGACTCTGCGATCTCCTCCCGATCCTGATCTCATGATGCTGGGGCCCGTCTCCAGGCATCGCTGTGTTTTTCTTTCATTCTGGTCCCACCCCTGCAATCGTCAGCACACTTGGAGGGCCAAGGAGGTGAGGGAACACAGAGACATCCCCTCGCTCTGGACCCTCGGCCAACGACCGCCTCTTCCCGATTGTTTCTGCCTCCTCAACTGCACCTCCACCTGTGGTCACCCAGGTGGCGGTATCGCAGCGAGGAGTGCAGCCCACCCTCCCCGGAGAGGGAGAGCAGCCCTCCGGTCTCTGGATTTCTTCTCTTCCCAGACGTCTCTCCAGTGACCCAGGGACATCAGTTGTTTTATGTATGTGTTGCTTTTACACTGTAAGGTACCTTGGATCTTGAAAAGTGCTAGATTAATTAACTTTGTGTTGCCTTTGCCTCATGTGTTTCGAACTCTCACCTGTTTTCCCTGATGTTTCAGCAACTCATGAAAAACACCACTGAATCACATTATAATGGGATATTTGTGGTATCACATCATAAAAGCGACCCAAAATGAGCGACTGAAAATATAGGAACTCATTTGGGCACCTATTACTGTGGGTACTCTGCAAAAATAGCGAGGGTATGGGACAGCGACTACAGGGAATGGCGAACGGTAAAGATCAGTAAAGACTGCACTGGTGAACGGTCCCTTTCGAGAGCTGACTTGATGTAAGTGGTGAGGCTGATTAGTGCAGTGTTTGTTCCATGTTTTTCTAAAACCTTGCTGTTGAGCCATGAATATTTTATGTTGCTCAACATAATCCACTACTTGATTATACACGACCCTTTGTAGCACTTTAGTCTGGATGGAGAGGAGCGATATTGGGTGGTACTCTTCCACTTGCTCACGCCAACCTCTTTGTGGATAGGGTGCAATTAGGCCACTTCAGAGAGCTGGGACTGTCCAATCAAGGAGGGATCTGTTAAATAACCATGTGACAGGGGAAGCAATAACTGCTGGGGATGGGCATGTCTGTGACATCACGGGCATGTTAACCATTGCTCAGTGTAGGCTTCATGTTGCAATAGCACATGCTACACCCGACTGAGGAGATGTTGTGCTTTTTGTTTAACTTGGCAACTCACTACAGTTTTTGTCAGCGCTGAAATCGGGCCAACTATTAACTATTATAAGCAGGCTCAGTGGCTCAGTAGGTAGCACACTCGGCCTCTGAGGCCGGGAGATCAGAGGGCTGTGGGTTCAGTTCCCACATCTGGCACTTGGGTTAATATCCCAGTACTGACACTGTAGTACAGCATGAGAGGGTGCTGCACTTCTGAGGTGCTGTCTTCGGATGAGACGTTAAAACCGAGGTCCCATCTGCCTGGATTGGTGGTAGTTCAGGTGGATGTTAAAGATCCCATGGCACTTATCGAAAAGAGTAGGGGAATTTCCCCGGTGTCCTGGTCAAATTTCCCTCATTCACTAAAAATACCACCAACAGCTTAATCTGGTTCAAGGTCAGTTGGAATTCATCTGTATCCCCCTCCCCCGGGTCGTGCCTGAAAATAGGCAGGATTTGTCTAGTGCACTTACCCGGTCAACAAAAACTAAACAAACAAACAAACTCTTTTTCCTGCATTGTTCATCCAGAACAGTTGCTCCTTTGGACAACTTGATTAATCAGTACGGCAAACAACTTCATGATGCCGCAGAAAAAATATCCATAGAAACCGCATCTAAATAAGAGCCTCTCCCCTTCAGTATCTCCAATGATACAGCAGGAACAAGCAGGCTTGCAGACGGTTTTGCCATTGAGTCTGGATACTCAGAATGCAGGCAGCATGCCACAAGGAAGTAGTACTTCAACCGGTACTAAACGAAATACTCAAACACTACCGACTGCAGCAATCTTTTTTAAAAAAGGTACAGCAACTGCTTTAAAGAAAGCTAACTCACTGAGTGGGTCTTCGGGTACATCAAACAAGAACATGATAGAGGACAAACTAGTGGTTCAAACGGAAGCACTGAAGGAGCGAGGGGAAAACCAAGTGTTTTGTCTTCCCTTATGCTCTTCGGAGACTCCTGAGATGCCGAATATTGACCCTACATCAAGCGCAGGTGAGGAGCCCTCACAGTCAAATGAGGGAAATGCCAAGAGCATGAACGGAGCACAAGTACTGCAAACAAACAAGGTAAAAGACTCTATTTCAGTTATTGACAAAAAAGGTGATACAGTAATGATTATGCCTGCACCAGTAATGTTTCTACAGTCAGTTCTAGTGACAATCCAGTACAGATTTTGGCACGCACTGTGTGGCAGACAGAAACTAATGTAACCCCTAGATGGCGCTATCCCAGGGGCTACTACCCCTGCCTGATTTGCCACTAACAGGTTGAGGGGCCTGGATCCAATGGCGGGTGCCTCCACCCAGAGGTCAGGGTTTGCAATAGTTAAACTAACTTGGTCACAGCCCTCTGGGACACTGCAACCCCTCTTTCTTCTCACTAGTGGCCTCCACAATATATCAGAATTACCTTCACAGTATACACTTACCCCCAGGTCTGGTTCCTCGCACTGGGACCTCCTGTGAAATGAGATACAGTGCAACAATCACAGTACAGTACTTTAACATAGACAAATACCTCAGGCAGTATAACTTTGCTGAAACAAGCAGCTCTGATTTATTTAGGGGATATAACAAGGACAGGGAAATCAGGTTAATTAGCTTATCACTCTAATAATCTCATTATGGCTCTGTGCACAGGCCTATCCCTATCAGTTACTGTCCCTGGGTACCCAAGCCCTAGTGGCTAGTCCAAACCGTGGCAGCTGGTAGGGCCCTTTCACACAGAGAAAAGGAGAATTAAACAGTCAGCAGTACAGTAATTCCATTTGGATTTAATGTGGCAATTCAACAGGGAGCGACCCTGAATTAGTACTCACGACCTCCAAATAAGATAGGGTCCTTCAATGTCAGCAGGGCTCACTTGAGGTACACAAACCTCTTCACACATCCATATAAAAGAAAGCACTATACCAGGCAGGCTGCATCTGTATCCGATCGCAATTACTGCACAATACCCAGGAGAACACACAGCAGATTCAGTTCCTGACAGACCGAGTGTAATTTTCAGCAATTCTCCAGTCTTCTACAGGGTGAGCCTGGTTTCTACTCTTCAGAGATCCTTTGATTCTTTTCTACAGGATGGATTCAGTCCTAACAAGCTGCAGACCGGAACTCTGGCCTTACACCGTTTTTGACTAAAACTGCACACTGAAAAGTACAGGGCCCTTCCTTCTTCACTGCCAAAGCTCAACTGAAACTCCAACTGACAAAACCGGGCTCTTCCTTTGAGTTCCTCCCAGTTCTTGACTGGATTGGCTGTCACTCACAATAGACTGCTGCTGTTGGTCCAAAAGGCACTGAAGTCTAAACTACATCTCCCAGAGTCACTGCCCATACAATCCTCTTGTGGCTGGCTCAGATTATGAGTCCAAGTTCTGATTCGTCCAAGGCACCATTTTAGAGCTAGCTTACCCCACACTGATTGGTCCAGTTCAGCAGTTCAAAACTAGAATGGGGAACTAGCAGACACAGTTCTGACTGCAAAGAAAGCAGGTTAGACAAACTGTAATTTCATTATTACTCTAAATAATTTCTGGTAAACAGTTACATCTTTCAGATAGGTTCCCTTTGCACTCCTAGTGACTGCAAAAATTAAGTGAATTGGCAGCAGCTCGAGTGTGGTACCTCAGAGAAGCACACAGTCCCCCATACAAACTAATTATGTCTGCAAGCAGACAGCTCTTAAAGAGACAGTACCAGAGGCTCTAAAACACTCACTGATAAATGGCTTAAATGCCAAACACCATTCAGGCTTGGAGCATTCAAGCAAGCTCCTGAAGTCTTTTTGGAACCCCCCATTTGCAGGGGGTTACACCCTTCCTGGCCTGGGAAAGCTTGACGTCCAGGCCAAGAGGTAACTCTATAAGTTTCAACTGCAACCATATACATTTGCATTAGGTCTGCATGTAATCATCTAGTCAATATATCATTTTACCAAGAACACATTTCTGAAACATTGCAGTACGTCACTCTTTACACAGTATTACATACACATTGTACCATAACTCAAGTTATTACCTCTTGTACATGAAACCTGAAGAGAGGGGCCTTCCTATCAGTTACCTTGGGGCTGGATGGGCAAGGCACCATACTTAGAGGGCAACACAAGTAACTTGGAGTTAGCACTGATGCTCAGTTTGGGCAATGAGCTCGGGACACATACACTCCTTTATGGACAACATTGAGAGGCAAGTCCACAGGCCTCCCAAGTGAATCATAACTGAGGTGCACCACAGGCTTTACAGCTCGACCAGTCTTTCTAGGGGGAACTGTTATAGTCTCTGCAATCTGATCCTCATTTTCAGCATTGTCCTCACTTGTCAGGGGAGTCTCCATGGGGGTAGAGAGGCTAGAACTTGGGGCACTTTCAGCTCCAGGAGTTACAGTTTCTGAGTCCACAACATTTGGCTCGCATGGAGAGCTTTCGGACACTGGCAGTGGACTGTCAGGGCACTCAAAATACTCTTCTTGTTCGGGTGTATCACCAGTCTGCCCCAGTCTATCATTTTCCTCCCCTGAAAGCTCAAACAGTTCAACCATGCACAATGATTCCATTTCATCTGATCTGATGCTTTGCACTTCACTTTCTGGGAGCATTGGCTCCAGGGATGAAGCTGGGGGCTTAGACAGTCCAGAAGGCCCAGCTTTGTCTCCAGTATTGACTAGGGGATTGCCCCGAAACAATTGACTCAGTTCGTAAGAAGGATAGTATTCAAAGTCACTCTCACTTTCTTCCGATATGGACTGACAGTCATGCTCAACTGGGACTTGTGGAGGGACACTTTAACTTTGCTTCTGTAGGTGCAGACTTTCTGATCTTTTCTTAGCAGCAGCTCTAGTCACTGGTCCAGAGGGGCATCTTCTAGGGCTCAGACTCAATTAAGATTTGTCCAATGGGCAGTAAATGATTTCTATGTATTGTTTTACATCTTTGAATTATTCTCAGGCCTTACTTTGTACACTGGCAGATCATCTAGTTTGCCCACTACAATGTGAGGGAGATGGTGCCATCGGTCAGCAATCTTGTGCTTGCCATGCAGTCCCAGATTTCTTAGCAATACCGATCTCCCTCCTGGAGTTCCTGTGCTTCACCTTTATCATGCCTTTTCTTTGTTGGCCAGATTTCTTTTGGCAGCCATGGTTTGAGCCAGTTGGTACGCATGAGTTAGCTGGGCCTTTAACTTTTGCACATACTGTAAATAGTTGTCAGCTTGAACCCCATCAGGAGAGACCCCAAAACACACATCTACTGGTAGTCGAGCTTCTTCCAAACATCAGGCGTAGGGGAGAATCCAGTGGCATCACTTTTGGTGCAGTTATAAGCATGTACCAGGGTGCTAATTTGTTGGCTCCATCTAGGCTTGTCCTTTGGGTGCAGGGTGCCTAGCATATCTAGCAAAGTGCGGTTGAAAGCTCAGGCTGTGGGTCCCTGGGGGGGTAAGGAGTGGTTCTGGACTGTGACTCCCACAGAGAAAGCATCTCTTTGATCAGACGACTCTCAAAGTCTCTCCCTTGATCAGAATGGATTCTTTGTGGAGCCCCATAGTGAACAAAAAGTTTTCTACAAGTACTTTGGCAACAGTGGATGCTTTCTGGTCTTTCGTGGAGAAAGCTGGGCATATCTCGTGAAAATGGTCAGTGACCACCAGCACATTACTGATATTTCTTTGATCTGACTCCAAACTCAGAAAATCAATACAGACCAGCTCCATGGGTGCACTGGTGGTGATGTTAACAAGGGGGCAGCCCTCTGGGGCAAAGCTTTCCTCTGTAAGCAGCGACTACAAGTTCGAATGTGTTGCTCCACATCAGCCCCCATCTTAGGCCAATAGAATCTGATCTCACCAAGTCAAGGTGTTCTGTCTATACCAAGGTGCCCCATGTGGTTGTGCAAGGACCTCAGTACTGAGTCTCAAAGGCAGTGGGCACCAGTTGTTGTTTGTCTACTTGTCCCCTCTGTCTACTGTTTCTCTGTATAACAGTTTATTGATCAGTTTCAACTTAGGACCTTCTTTGTATAACAGTGCAGTTCTCAAATCAGTGGGCGTAATTTGGACACATCTTTTCCTGCATAGAGGGCTTCTAAAGCTGCTTTGATCATGGGATCGGGATTGAGCCCGCCAATACTGTCATTGTCCAGCTGAGGCAGTGCACCAATGTCTATTGCAGAAAAGTGGCAATAAGCAGCAGGTATGCAATTCTCAGAGGGTCCCAAGCAATCCACCATGCAGTCCACTTGTCCGTGGACATTTGTTCCTCCCTGTCAAACTTCCGGCAGAGTGCCCGAATGTCAGGTTCTGCCAATCGGACCCAATCATTCTGGGGAACAGGCCTCCGGGAGAGAGCATCAGCATCTATGTGGTTCAGACCTGCTCGGCCTTGAGAGCATAGTCATGTAGATAATGCAGAAAGCACCTATGGCCAGTGGCATCCAACTTAGCTGAGGTCTGCACATAGGTCAAAGGATTATTGCAGTTTTACTAGTATTTTAGCCCCATACAAGTACTCATGGAATTGGTCAACAATAGCCCACTTCAAAGCTAGGAACTCTAACTTATGTACAGGATAGTTCTTTTGGATGGGGTCAGTCTACTGGCAAAGGCCACTGGTCTCAGGCCATTCTCGTGCTCTTGGTACAACACAGCCCCAACCCTTGCAAGCTAGCATCAGTGTGCAGGACGTAGGTTTTCTTGGATCGGCATAGGCCAGCACTGGAGCATGGGTAAGTTGATATATGATCTCATGAAAAGCAGTCTCACAATCAGAGTCCAGCGGCCCCAAATACTTCACTCGGATGAAAATACACTCTTCAGTCTTGAGGACGCTGACTTTTGGTATTTTTTTGTGGGTTGGGATACCCTTGAGTAAGGTTAAGTAAAGGGCGGATCACTCTTGAATAGTCCTTGATGAAGCTACCGATAACAACCACAGAATCCCAGGAATCTTTGCAGTTCTTTAGATTTTGGGCTGTGGCCAGGTGGTCAAGGCCTCAACTTTACTTGGGTCGGTCTCTATTCCTCGGTGGATACTATGTGTCCCACATACTTTACTGATGTTTGAAAGAATTGACACTTATCAATGGACAGTTTAAGGCCAAAGTCCTCCAGTCGGTCCAATACCTTAAATAATCTGCTCTCATGTTCCTCCAGTGAGCTGCCAAACACAATAACATCATCTAGGTATACCAGGCACTCTAGTAAGTTCATGTCCCCACTGCACGCCCATCAATCGTTGAAAAGTGGTTGGGGCACCTGAAATCCTTTGAGGCATCCTTATGAATTCATAGAAGCCAAGCGGACAGATAAAGGCCTTCTTCACGGTCCTCTGGGGCCATCGGGATCTGGTAGTACCCCTGGGAGATCCAGCACAGAGAACCACTTGTCTCGCTTAGGCAGTCCAAAGCATCCTGAATGCGGGCATTGTACTGATCAGGGATAGTCCGCCGGTTTAAGGTGCGATAATCCACACACATCCTTACTGTTCCATTCTTTTTCCTCACTACCACAATGGGGAAGCATAAGGCTTCTGGATTCTTGTATTACACCAGCAGCTAACATCTCTTGCAGATGCCGTCTCACATCATCTATGTCAGCAGGTGCCAGGCGTCGAGACCTCTCACGAAATGGTCTTTCGTCATGCAGCGGATATTGTGCTCAGCTCCTTGCACGCATCCTACATCCCATTCCTTTAAAGAAAACACCTGGTCTCTCTGGGCAAGCTTCTCACTGATCCTCACTTTCCATTCAGCTGGCAAGTCGCTTGAAATCAAACAAGTCAGGCGTTACTCTGTCATTCTTCCTTGAACTCTTGCTGCTGGGTAGCACTGCAGTGTCTGCACAATGCACATTAGCCAGGATGCAACCTCTGTTTACTCGAATGTCTCTTTCAGACACATTATGAACTTGGACCATTACCCTTCTGGCATAAGCATGGGCTCTAGCGGGCAAAATACTAGGCTTGACCAGCAGTCCCTCTGGCAATTTTCCATCGCCTGGTGCATCCAACATTAATATTTTATTCTTAACATCCTTTCTGATACGGACCTCTCCTGTAAGGTACACTGGGCATTTGGCGCAGGATCAGAGACTCAGGATCCTTCTTCCATACAATTCCGCCGTTTCCTCTGGTTCTGTTTTTCAGCATCTCTCTGTGCCTCATAGGCCTTCTTAATTAAAAGCCGAACTCTTAAAGCTCTACTAGTCTTTGACCCCTGTTTTCATAACACAACTGTGCCAGCCTTCCGAACATATGAGCATTTGTTCCAATCAACAAAGGACACCATCATACAGTCCAGTGGGGGACACACTAAGGCTAGGGTCTCTACTTGTTCGGCCACTCCAGCCACGGAGGTGGGGAAAGACAGCCAAATTGGATATACCCGGAATAGGGTAGGCCTTCTCACTTAACCCCATACATGCAGTCCTTCTAATGGTTGTAAGGGTACTTCTGACAAATGCTTCTGATACCAATCCTGGAACATAATTGTCACTTGGGAGCCACTGTCTAATACAGCTCTTGTAGACACTCCATTCACCTTTACAGTGGTCTCCATGGAGGGACCCACTATTCTGGACCAGTCTGGAGAGGTAGTGGGGGCCTGGGCAACTGACCTTGCCACAAAGGGCGTGAATTAGCATTTTTGGTGCCCTCACTGGGATCATGTAGTGCACCTCTTAACCACTGATTTCTTCTCCGAAGCTCTCCTTGTAGCCTATATGCAACTTTGTCAGTGTCTTTTTGGGACTGGCATTCCCTTTCATGTGCCCATCTTTCCCACAATTATAGCAAAACATACTTTCTGGAGTTTGAGCTGGCCGGCGCCACACTGGGAGCCAGGGCGGGGGATTACTAACTGGAAACCTGGGTGCCATCTCTGTCTGCAGGCGTGATAAGCATTTGGAGACATCTCGTCAGTTTCTGCACTTCCATGGTCAAGGAATTGAGTTTGGAGCTGTTATCAGCAGGAGATACATGGTGGGTACCCCCACCCCATAGCAGATGCAGTCGGATATAGGTCAGGGCCCGTACTTGCAGGCGTGGCCTTCATAAAGGGACTGTTTTGAATTCCGGATCTCTCTCAACAGTTACGCCCCATTGTGGCATATCTTTTCCTTGTCAGAGCACTCATTGACTGTCAACCTCTGCCCTGAACTTCACTTGATGGGTCACCTCAGTCACTCGGTCGTAGCCACAGCTGTTGGTGCAGGTACCTCCCGAGGTCGCCTTTTCTCAACTCCTAATTTCTCTCATTAACTCATCATAGGAGGGTGGGGATTCCAGTCAATTTGCCAGGCGTAACTGAAGCAACAGCAGTTCTGAGAAGGGGGCAGACTTAAGGATTCTGTCCAGTCTGGTTCGGTCTAGTTCAATCGCTGGCAAACTACCCTTTCTGAGGCATTCTTGCAACAATTTTTCCAGCCCGAGAGACATACACAGACACAACAACCCCTTGGTACTGTTGTGCATTTCTTACTCTCCACCATAGGTCCTCATCAGAATCTGGGCTCCCTATACACATTCTCCAAGGCCTCAAGATAGGCCTGTGCAGTCGCTTCAGGTTTACTGGCCCGTTTAGCACGGATGGTAGCCAGGGCAGGACCTCGGAGGCTCTCACTAACCCTCTTTCGCTTTTCGCCTTCCGAGCATTGCCATTCTAGCACTTGGGGGGCAACATAGTCTATCCAGGTCTCCCAGTCATCCTCCCCTTGGGGGGTGGGGAGGGTGCCGGAGAAGATCCTCAACCTTCGGTAAGAGTCGTGACTAATGGCAGGTGCAGAAATAGGAGTCTGCATTGGTTCAGCCACCATTACGGGCACTGGAGCAGGAGAGGGTGTTGGGGGAGGAACACCCCCAGGTGGCAAGAATAGTTTCTTCAAGTCCTCCACAGTTTTCCCCTCTCCCAGCAACCATTCAGCAAATTTCTCCTCAAAGTTTCAGATAGTGGTGGGGGCTGATTCCCCGGTCTTTCTGTCCTTAGTTATCACTCTCCAAGCAGTGAGGGCTCCTCTGGGAGTAATGGTCTGTGGCACTTTGGAGCTATCTATGGGATCCTTAAACTCTACTAGGGCCAGGAAAGTGTGGGTGAGCAGATTAGCATGCCGACCCACCACCACAGGGTTTTGTAAACCTTCCACCTTGAAAGTACTCCCTGCACAGTGTCCGTATTGATACCCAGGGATGTCCAGGATAAGCATAGCATTTTGGGGTCGATCTCCTCCCAGTACACCACTCCACCAGCGGGTGCACAGCCACTTCTGTCGGGTACCCATTTTTTCTTAACAGTGGTTCGTAAATATGGCCACTAGAGGACACACAATCCCAGCGGTGAGCCTCCAAGATGTAACCCCTAGATGGCGCTATCCCGGGGCTACTACCCCTGCCTGATTTGCCACTAACAGGTTGAGGGCCTGGATCCAATGGCGGTGCCTCCACCCAGAGGTCAGGGTTTGCAATAGTTAAACTAACTTGGTCACAGCCCTCTGGGACACTGCAACCCCTTTCTTCTCACTAGTGGCCCACACAATATATCAGAATTACCTTCACAGTATACACTTACCCCCAGGTCTGGTTCCGCACTGGGACCTCCTGTGAAATGAGATACAGTGCAACAATCACAGTACAGTACTTTAACATAGACAAATACCTCAGGCAGTATAACTTTGCTGAAACAAGCAGCTCTGATTTATTTAGGGGATATAACAAGGACAGGGGAAATCAGGTTAATTAGCTTATCACTCTAATAATCTACCTATGGCTCTGTGCACAGGCTATCCTATCAGTTACTGTCCCTGGGTACCCAAGCCCTAGTGGCTAGTCCAAACCGTAGCAGCTGGTAGGGGCCCTTTCACACAGAGAAAGGAGAATTAAACAGTCAGCAGTACAGTAATTCCATTTGGATTTAATGGCAACCAACAGGAGCGACCCTGAATTAGTACTCACGACCTCCAAATAAGATAGGGTCCTTCAATGTCAGCAGGGCTCACTTGAGGTACACAAACCCTCTTCACACATCCATATAAAAGAAAGCACTATACCAGGCAGGCTGCATCTGTATCCCGATCGCAATTACTGCACAATACCCAGGAGAACACACAGCAGATTCAGTTCCTGACAGACCGAGTGTAATTTTCAGCAATTCCTCCAGTCTTCTACAGGGTGAGCCTGGTTTCTACTCTTCAGAGATCCTTTGATTCTTTTCACAGGATGGATTCAGTCCTAACAAGCTGCAGACCGGAACTCTGGGCCTTACACACGGTTTTTGACTAAAACTGCACACTGAAAAAGTACAGGGCTCCTTCCTTCTTCACTGCCAAAGCTCAACTGAAACTCCAACTGACAAAACCGGGCTCTTCCTTTGAGTTCCTCCCAGTTCTTGACTGGATTGGCTGTCACTCACAATAGACTGCTGCTGTTGGTCCAAAAAGGCACTGAAGTCTAAACTACATCTCCCAGAGTCACTGCCCATACAATCCTCTTGTGGCTGGCTCAGATTATGAGTCCAAGTTCTGATTCGTCCAAGGCACCATTTTAGAGCTAGCTTACCCCACACTGATTGGTCCAGTTCAGCAGTTCAAAACTAGAATGGGGAACTAGCAGACACAGTTCTGACTGCAAAGAAAGCAGGTTAGACAAACTGTAATTTCATTATTACTCTAAATAATTTCTGGTAAACAGTTACATCTTTCAGATAGGTTCCCTTTGCACTCTAGTGACTGCAAAATTAAGTGAATTGGCAGCAGCTCGAGTGGTACTCAGAGAAGCACACAGTCCCCCATACAAACTAATTATGTCTGCAAGCAGACAGCTCTTAAAGAGACAGTACCAGAGGCTCTAAAACACTTCACTGATAAATGGCTTAAATGCCAAACACCATTCAGGCTTGGAGCATTCAAGCAAGCTCCTGAAGTCTTTGGGAACCCCATTTGCAGGGGTTACACTAACAAAAAGATTAAGTACTGATGGGGAAGTATGAAAGGTTAAAAGCATTAATATACAGTGCTGTTCTCAAACGGAGCCTATAAATACCAATATAGAAGATACACAACGTGAAGGGGGCTCTATTACTTCTTCACAATGGAGAACCAGAGGGATAGAAATAGTTATTCAGACTCTGAGGTCTCAGCAACAGACCAGAATAAAGAAAATATTTGGGAAGAACCGCCCCAATTATGGGCTCAAAATATCATAGCTCAAATCTCTAAACTAGCGGAGAATATGGTTTCAGCTAACAAATTAATGACTGAGCAAATTAACACATTCCAGACAACTGTTGCGTCTTTAATAAAAGACAATGCCACGTCTAAGAGATGAATTAAGAGAGGCCCAAAAAAGAATTTCAGACCTAGAAGATTCAAATCTCCCAATTAACAGGCAGATGAGGAACCTAGAAGAAACTAATAAAGAAATTAAAAATAAATGAATGGATCTTGAAGCCAGATCTCGAAGAAAGAATATTAGGATTTTGGGGGTCCCTGAAGCATGGGAGAAGGACAAACCAATTAAAACACTGGTTAAAGAGGCAATGGCAGAATATTTAAACATTCCTGTCGAACAAATTACAACTGAATTTGATCGAGTGCATAGAACCTTTCATCCTGATAATGGTTCTCAAGGCCCTCTAAGACGAAGACTGACCAAGTTTCTTTACTCCAGAGACAAATAACTGTTGATGTCTGCTGTCAACAAGATAAAAAGACTAATCTACAAAGGTGCCAGTATCATTATATTTAATGATTTACCAGCTGAATTAATTAGTGAACAAAAGATATACGATCATATTAGGAAAATGTCATGGAACAAATCAGTTAAGACTTCTATGCTATAATCAGCCAAACTTAGGATTGTCTATGAAGGTATAAGGTACACCTTTGAATCCCCGGAAGAGGCAACAAAAGAAATTAAGAAAATTATGAATATGGATCTAGGATAATGTGTAATTGTCTCACAACGAAGGATAAGAGTTCAGGCTAATGGTTAGAGTAATGTGTTAATTTATTAAAATGATGAATATGGATCTAGGATAATATGCAGTTGTCTCACAGTGAAGGATTAGAGTTCAAGCTAATGGACGAAGTAAGGTGTTAATTTATTGTGATGTGAGACATTGTAGTTAACGAATACCTTCCTATATGCTTAAGTTTTTTTTTTTTGTTTTTTTTTCTGGACTACAGCATATAGAAAAGAGAACTGATACTTTGCAGTAGGGAGCCAAGCAGGGTAAATGTGCAAAATGGGCTATAATGGAGCGCCCCTCAATAGGGGACTTAGGATTCTTGATTGCTTGTGTTATTCAAGGGATGGTGTGGGTAGTAAGAGGGGGAATGAAGGGGTAATTGTGCACAAATGATTATTTAGTGTATGTTTTAGCTGGAGGATTATTTTAAACAGGCTGTATCACAGTTTATTAATTAGAAGATTCTCAATATATGTCAGTTAGGAACATTAGATTAGCCACCCGGAATGTCAGTGGAATAAACACTCCCATTAAAAGAGAAAGAATATTAACCCACATCAAAAGAACAGAGTTTGATATAATCCTTATGCAAGAGACTCACCTGATAGAAGCAGAAATTAATAAACTAAAAAGGAAATGGTTACCCCATATTTACTGCTTGGAAGGATCCAATAAATCTAATGGCGTTGCTATAATAATAAAAAACTTAGTTAAATTTCAGTTTATAGACCTCAATAAAGATAAAGGTCGCATATTAATGATCAAGATCAAATTAGATGAGGAGATTGTAATTATTGGTTCTTTATATGCCCCATTTGTATGTTACTCAGCTTTCTTAGCTGAAGTTACAGAAGCAATAGTTAAACTAGGTCCGGGCTAAATTAATAATAGGGGGTGATATGAATGCATTATTATGGCCAATGATCGATAAATCAGGGACGGTTACTAGAGTGAATAAAGTTTTATCAAAAATTCTTGGGTCTTTTTTAGACAGTCATGATCTAATAGATATTTGGCGAACCTCAGATCCCCAAAATAGACAATATACTCGTCATAACAAAAAACATTCACAATTTACTCAAACTGATTATATCTTTATCAGTAAATCATTGACAACTAATATAACTAAAATTGTTATTGATAACATTTTAATTTCAGACTATACAATGGTATCTATAGTTATGGGATTATTTAATAAAAATAGATTTACAAGTAATTGGACGTTTTAGCAATGAACTTCTGAAAGATCCACAATTTATAAAAGTAATTAGATGGAAATAAATTATTATGACACAAATGAAATGAATAATAAGGATGGAATTTATTTATGGGATGCTTTTAAAGCTTTTTCAAGAGGCCATATTATCTCTTATCAAAGCATGATCTGCAAAAAAGATAAACTTTTAGATCTTGACTCGAAAATTAAAGCTATGGAGTATTTAATGATTGATAATTATAATAAATATTATCCCAAATAGGGAGAGCTAAGATTAAAAAGACAAGAGATAAATAAAGAATAAAGAAACAGCACAAATCTTAAAAAAGGTAAAAACAATAAAATACTTGGAAGGTGATAAATCCGGTAAATATCTAGCAAATCAAATAAAAAAGCAGAGGGAAAAGAATATAATAACCGCTATGGAAGCAAAGGATGCCAAAATAGTTACTAATGATCAAGAGATTGCACAAGTTTTTTGTGGTTGTTATAAAGATATATTTCAACAAAACTTACAAATTATTGTAAAAGAAATAAGGAATTTCTTAGGGTGCTTAAATAAAAATAACTACAAATGGGAGCATACGCAGTTAATGATCAATGAAATAGAAGAAACAATTGACCAGCTACCTAATAAGAAATCTCCCGGTTTGGACGGATTCACTAACGAATTCTTTAGAGCATTTAAATTTGAATTAGCACCTAAAATCTGTGAAATTGTACAATTAGTGACACATCAAGAACTGGATCTGCTGAAATCTATGCAGGAAGCTAAAGTTATTTAGATACATAAACCTGGTAAACCAAAGAAAAATCCAGAGAACTATCAGACGATTGCCCTCTTAAATACCAATTGTAAAAAAATAGCTAAATGTGTTGCTAATAGATTAAAAGTAGGCCTGTCTTATACAATTAAAAATTATCAGTACGGATTTATAACAGGATGTAATATAGCTGATGCTAATAAACAGGTCCAGTTCTTGAAGTCTTATATACAAAAAATTGAGGAAAAAGAACAATCTCCATACTATGTGATCACACTAGATGCGAGTAAAGCGTTTGTCCTAAACAGAACGTATATGTTTGAGATTCTGAAACAATGGGGCATCCCTGAGCATATTTTTAACTATAATACAAGCATTACTTAAGCACACTACAGTTAAATTCCAAATAAACTATTTTCTTTCTGAGCAATTTTCTATGCTAAATGGTGTAAGGCAGGGTTGCCTCTTGTCACCAATTCTTTTTATAATATGTTTACAACCCTTGATAAATCATAGAGGAGAACAGGATTGAGGGTGTCCGAGTAGGAAGAACAGTTAAAAAGATTAATGTCTTCACTGACTGACATCTTATTAATTCTAAAAATTATTCTTCTGTAAGATTCTTTTGGAATTAGTGGACAAATGTGCTCAATTCTCTGGATATAAATTGAACAAATCCAAATCTATTATCATGAGAAGAACAAAAGAGGAAGTATTGGCTCCTACATTATTAAAGCATTTGTGGTTGATACTCAAATTAAATATTTGGGTATCATAGTGACTAATGATCAAAGTAAGAACACATCAATAAATTTTAATAGAACTTTAAATAAAGTGAAAGATCGTTTAGAGAACTGGCAAAATTTGGCCCTTTCATTATGGGGACGTATTGATTTAATAAAGATGATGGTAATCCCCCATTTTATGTATGTCCTTCATAATGTATTCGGTCTCCCTCAAGAAGGCTGGTTTACCAAATTTAAGAGGATTATAAAAATTTTTTTATGGAGAGGTGGAAAACCATAAATTGCTTGGGAGAAAATTATTACCTCCCCCCCCCCCGGAACAAAGGGGGTTTAGGATGTCCAGACCCAGAAATATATGCAACAAGCCATTATACTAACATACTAAAATGCCAGCAGAATAGGCCTAACGGTCTTTTGTGTCTGCTCATTTGGTCAGCCCCCACCCTGGGAGCTGACCTTGCTGCCCCCCTCTCCCTCTCCCTCTCTGACTTCTCCCTTCCTAGTCTCGGATATTCTCGCTGTACTGGTTTTTGCTTCCAGAACCCTTCTCCTTCCCCTTCCCCTGCACCTGTCCCACCCCCTATTGAACCCCTCCACCATTTCTGCCTCCACCAGCCCTCTGGGCAGTGCATTCCTTGGCTCCACCACCCTCTCAGTGAAGTAGCACCTCCTCCTTTCCCCCCTGAATCTCCCCTCCTTCAGCTTCCACCCATGCCCTCTAGTTGCCCCCCCTTCCTTCGGAGCACCCTGACTGCTCCTCCCCTATTTACCCACTTCATGTACCTGAAGACCTCTATCATGTCCCCCAAGTCCCTTCTCTTTTCCAGTGTGTACATATTTAGCTCTTCGAGCCTCTCCCCATAGGGCCTATCCCCCAAGCTTCAAATCATTTTGGTTGCCCTCCTCTGGACCCTCTCCAGGAGTTCAGTGTCCCTCTTTAAATGTGGCCTCCAAAACTTCACACAGTACTCGAGGTGCGGCCTCACCAAGCAGTTATGCAGTGGGAGTATCACTTCCCTCCTTCTGGAGGTGAGCCCCCTAGCGATGCATCCAAGCATCCCGTTGGCCTTTGCCGCTGCCCTCCTACAAGTCTCCGAGTTGTTCATCTTGACATCCACCACCACCCCCAGGTCCTTCTCAGCCATTGAGACTTGTAGCACCCCGGTGTACACTTGGCCCGGGTTTCTGGCTCCCAGGTGCAGTGCCTTGCATTTCCCTGCATTGAACCTCAGCTTCCACTTTCTAGACCACCTTTCCAGAGCCTCCAGGTCCCCCTGTAGGGCAACCCTCCCCTCCTCCCCATCCACCACCGCACCCAGTTTTGAGTCATCTCCAAAAGAGACTCATCTCACTCCTGATACACTTACTTATGTCAGAGACGTAGGCGTTCAAACAGGATGGGACCAAGGACCGATCCCTGAGGGACTCCACTAATGACCCTCCCTGGGGATGAGACTATCCCGCCAACCACAACCCTCTGGGTCCAGTTCTGGAGCCAATTCCTATTCATCTGATCATCTGGTTCCCCACCCCCATTTCTCCCAGATTATCCAACAGGCCCCTTGAGGAACAGAGTCAAATGCCTTGCTGAAGTCAAGAAAGCGGAAGTCTGCTGGGCTAACCAGGTCCAAGGCACTCATCACCCAGTCATAGAACTCCACAAGGTTTGTCTGACATGATTTCCCCAGGATGAATCCATGCTGTCTACCGTCTAGGCACCCGAACTTTTCCAGGTCCCCCCCCAGTCTCTCCTTGACAATGCCCTCCATCACTTTGCCCACCACTGATGTCAGGCTGATGGGTCTGTAGTTCCCTGCCACCTCCCTTGATCCCCCCCTTGTGGATAGGCACTATATGTGCCACCTTCCAGTCCTGGGGCACCCACCCTGTCCTCAGAGAGATGCTGAAGAGCTCCGCGCCAGGGGTTTTGCCAGGACATCCGCCAGTTCCTTCAGCACTCTGGGATGTAATTTATCTGGCCCTGGTGCTTTCTCCATCTTAAGGGACCTGAGGGCTTCCCTCACTCTCTCTGTCCTGCCGTGATTTCCACCTCCGCTACCTCGTCCCCCTGCCTTCCCCCACCTGTCAGTGATGCCCCCCCTCCCCAGGCCCGCCGATCGGTAAGGGTCCCTCCCCCTCAGTTTCACCATCTCCTCCCATGTATGATGCAGCCCCCTCATTTTCCTTGGTGAAAACTGAGGTGAAGTACTCATTTAGTATCTCAGCCTGCTCCCCCGGGTCTTGTGCCCATTCCTCCCCTGTTTTAATCCTGCTAATCTGTCCCTTCACCCTTCATTTTCCCCCAATGTATCTAAAGAACACCTTGTTCCCTCTCCTAATTTCCCAGGCAGGTTCTGCTCCTTCCTTGCCTTAGCCGCCCATACCACCCTAGTGGCCCTTCAGACCATCAGCTCGTACTCCCCTTGGTCCCTTTCACTCCTTGAGCACCTGAATTGCCTATAGGCTGCCTTCTTTCCCCTCACCACCTCCTGAACCTCCCAGGTCCACCAGCAGGGTTTTCGGGCCCTACCGCATTTTCGTCTTACTCTTGCACAGATGCTGGTAGCATTCTGCACCCCCCTCCTGATGATTTCCCACCTACTATCAGCGTCCATGTCTGGCCCAATCCCATCCAAGTACTCCTTAAGGATCCTTCCCATTTCCTTGAAATCCACCCCTGAAGTCAGTTACCTCCATCTTTGTACAGCCTTCTACCCCTCCTAGGTGAAGGCAGAACCAGACCGTGGCATGGTCGCTTCCCGCCAATGGGTCCTTTACCTCCAGACCCCCAATCTGGTCACTGTCTGCTAGGACCACATCCAGTATCCGCTCCTCCCTGGTCAGTTCCCCCACCTGTTGAATTAGGAATGCATCCTGAAAGACATCTAACAACCTCTGTTCCCTGGCTACTGAGGATGTCATAGTCTCCCAGTCTGTTCCTGGCATGTTTAAGTCCCCAACACTACCACCCTTCCCCTTCCCAATCTGCAGTGTCTCCCAACATCTGCCACCAGACTCTCCTTCAGCTCATCTGCCAGCGCAGGGGGTCTAATTATGCCACATTATTGTGGAAATGGGTCTTTTTTTCCTAAACAGGAGTATCAAATTATAAATAATATAATTCAACAATATATACCATCAAGTGTTAACATGGAAACATTGATTTTGCCTGTATCGAAGAAGTTGCTCACCATTCCTCTATTTAATTGCTGTTATGCTTTTACAAAAGCAAATACATTTATGATGTGGGAGAAGATTCCTGGCTATATCTCTCCATAGGCAATGTATTTGATAAGCGGCTAAAGACAACAACGACAATCTGAAATCGATATAACATTTTATGGCTATAGGTGGAAAGATTTAATTATTCAAGGTAAATTTCACAATATGAGGATATGCTATATTTAGGATATAAAGGACGGAAAATTTGCTTTTTTGAATATTTAAGTGTTAAATCCAAATTCCAATCTATAACTAAGATATTTCAAGTTAGATCTGATGTGGATTATGATAGGATGTTGGATGAACATTCTAAAATAATCCACAAGGGTGAAAAAAAATGTTGAATCAGTTTTATATTCTCATTGCTAATAAAATTTACATACAGAACTATAATTTACATAAGTGGAATATCGAACTTAATTCCCCAAATAACTGACCAACAATGGCTAAATATAAGAATTCAAGATAATAGAGGTTATTTTTCTGCACATAATAAATCCATTCAAGTGAAAATTAATGAAAAAGCATATTTAACTTCCCTAAATGTAGCAAAAATAACAAACAGACTCATGGCCAAATGTTGGCATAAGTGTGACAATATAGCAGACTTGAACCATTGCCTGTGGAGCTGCCCTAAAATTACCCCATGGTGGCAGAGGACTAAAACTCTAGTCGAACAAATTCTACAAATTAAATTACAGTTGGATCCAGTAGTATTTATCTTTAGTTATGCACTGGGAATGGATAGGATACAAACAAAGATTCTAGCTCTAACTACCATGCATGACAAAAAGATTAGTACTAGACAGATGGAATGCTGAGCAAATCCCTGTTTTTGAAGAACAGAGATGGTGGAACCATGTTAAAGAAACATTAGTACATGAAAAATTGTGGTGGGACATCCTTGGAGATGAAAATGACATACTAGGTGTTGGTTGGAAATCAATTGAAGACAATCTACCAGATATTCTTAGATTGAATGTATAACTGTGATACTAGACTATTTATTGCTTCTCCCAGCGATTTGCACCAGTGGGAATGAATATAACCTGTATATTTAATTTTATTTATATTTGTATAAGTGTATATTAAAATAATAAAAATGTATAATAAAAAAGGGAGGCAATAACTGGGGCAGCAGTGTTAAGTAATCTGGGTTCAAATTTATCATACCCAGCAGATCCATGGGTTTTGATATTCCTAACTAATTTTAGGACCTCTTTTCTTGAGATTAATTTGAAATGGAAGTTCGGAGAGGGGGAGTATCATTAGTATTATCTTGTGTGCGTAGAAGCATCCCTGGGTGGTGGGTCTTAAACTTATCCAGATCAGTGAAAAATGAATTTATTGCCTTGGAAGCATCCTCAGGGTTCTTGTGGTGAACACCATTGGCTATTATATCAGATTTGCCCTGTGTGTGACGACCCTTAATAAGTTCTTTGATTTGTGACCAAAACATTTTGGGGTTAGAGTTTTTTTTCTGTAAATCTCTGAGGTACTGTGTTTCTTTTTTTTTTTTGCTGTTTTAAGTTCCTTCTTACATTTATTTCTCAGCTCACTGAATTTCTGCCAATCCTTGGTTTGACCTGTGGATTTGAAGGTACCCCACGCCCTGTCTCTTTCCCTCATGAGCTTTTTTAGGTCTTGGGATAGCCACCTTGCTTCCTGTCGTTTAACCCTGAGTTGTTTCAGTGGGGCATGTTTGTTTATTGCTGACAAAAAATTATTAATAACATAGTCCAGGGCTATGTCCAGGTTTGGAGCTAGTTTGATTTATATCCAATTTACCTTGGCTAGTGTTTAGAGAAAGGATCCTGGGTCAAAGTGACAGTAGTTTCAGACCCAGAGAATTCTTGGAGGGAGGGGGCGGGGTTGGAAGTCATTTTCCATATACCAAACGTGGGAGAGTGGTCACTTAATGAGTCTGCGAAGGTTCCCGCCATTTTAAGTCTGTCTGGATTCAAAGCCAGGATCCAGTCCAGTGTGGTATGGTTGCCTGTTTTCATATTTAGCCTGGTGGGTTCTTGGATTATCTGGATTAGATCCACCTCTTGTAGGATGGGTTTTAGGTCACCGTTAGTGTCAGGTCCCCAATGTACAGTGTGTTGAAATCTCCTAATATTATCTTTTCCCCCAGGTGAGATTTGGTAGTATAGCTATTAGGGATTTTAGGGCTTCAGTTGCTGCCTTGGGAGGGTTTTACGTAGACCTTATCAGCAGAGGCTTGGTCCCACTTAGCAACAGTTTTATGAATGCAGCCTCACAGTCAGAGTTTCTTAGGGCAGGTATTGTTACCATTTATGCATTTAAGGAGGATCTTACATAGATCACAACACCGCCTCCCTTTTTTCCAAGTCTGTCCTGCCTAAAAGTCTCATACACGTTAATCTCAACCTCATGTCCTAGTATATGTGGCTTGAGCCAGGTTTCAGAGATAACAATTACATCCATAGAGTACAAACTCACCCAGGCTTCCAGTTCATGTATCTTGGGCCTTATGCTATTAATATTCATATGGTTTATTTTTAACCCTTTAGTAGTAGCCCAGTTTGACTTGTTGGATGTAGTAATCCTAACATTAATACGGGGGGTTGGGGCAGGGTTTACCTCATCTGTCCTGCAAGTTATAACTTTAGACACATTAAGAATTTGACTAATGACCCTGGTAGTATTGGGAGGGAGTCCATCATTTATGGACTCTAATGTAGATCATGATGTTGAAGAGATTCCCTCTTGTCTAAGGCACTGCATGTAAATTATAGAATTACTGAATTCATCTGGGGGACATGCAATAAGGTATTAGTGATGAAGAGGCTCAGTAGGCTGCTCAGTTTCCTGGTACGCTTGAAGCCAGATATAATCTGAGCCTATCACTACCAAAACATACATAACAGCAAATAATAATCCCCATGTCATCTTGATTTAAAATGGGATTTTACCTGTCTAGTATGAAGACAGATTAAGTAGCACCCCTATCAACAGAGATCAGTGGCACCCCAAGCAATAGAGATCAATAATCCTTTTACAAACCCATATCCATTGATAACAAACAGCACTCTACTAAGTAGTGTTTGAAATCTTCTGGGGCTCGTACATTGATGCATGCAGCCCCCACCCTCTGGAATTCTCTACCCCGTCAGTTACAGGAGTGCACGACTGTGGAGGGATTTAAAAAGGCCCTGAAGACGTATTTATGGACTCAAGCATTTGGAGTTTGATTTTTATCTGCTTATCTGTACTAATTGTTTTTATTTTTTTGAATTCAAAATGTTTGATGTGTTTTAAATTCTGTATGGCGCCTTGTTTTTTGAAAGGTGCCTTAGAAATAAAGTTTATTATTATTATTATTATTAACACCTCTTGTAATAAATGAAACAGTATTCCTTTCACAGTCCTGTGTTCAGTGATAATAAGTAGCAACCTACAGCTACAGTTAGCTTCAGACCAGTAAGATAGTTGACTTTCTGCCCTTTGGTTTCCAAACATACAATTACCAGGGTATCACTTTAAGATCACTTAGTTAGGGCCATCACCTGTTGAGCTCCACCTACTTGCCTAGTAGATTGGCAGCAGGGACAGAGCCTTATGGGCACCAAGTCAATTTAAAGAGTGGCCAGGAGTGGGTGAGCTGGAGAAACCCCCCCCCCCCTTCTGCAGCAGTGATCATGGCAATCAGAGAGCAAAATAAACTTTTATTTCAAAAACATTCCACAGTAGCTGTCTTCCTCGACTCAAGTAAAGCGCTCGAACAGTGGACCATGATCTTCTTCTTATTAAACTCAAACAACATCGTCTAAATACTGTCTCAGTAAACTGGTTCTCTAGCTACTTATTGGGAAGACTTCAGTGCATCAAAGCCAATGGGCTGCTATCCTCCCTCTACCGCCTCAGGAGGCATTCCACAGGATCCATCTTAAGACCCTGTTATTCACAATTTACATTAACTCCCTCAGCAATAATATATTCAGTTCTAAACTGCATTTCTTTGCTGATTACATTGTCTTATATACGACAAAACCTGCTCTGGCAGACATCAGTATAGAACTGCAATCTGAGTTTGATCAATTACAACGTATCTTAATAAATTCTAAATTATTATTAAATGCTAAAAAATATTGAAGGCAGTGTTCCTCCTACCCCCACATCAGTCAACCCTACCATCTAAACATGTTACTCCTGCACCTCTCAACTCTTTTAGGGGACTCACTAGAATCTGTTGATAAATTTAAATATCTAGGTATCTGGCTACATAACAGATTATCATTCGCAGTACACATTGAAACCCTTGCAAAAAAACTACAAGCACGACTGGGCTTCTTTTTCAGGAATAAATCATTTCCCACTGACATTAGGATAAGACTTCTTCAAACCACTTTCCTCTCCCCTTCTTGATTATGCAGATATCATTTTTAACATTAGCGCAACCTGTAATTTGCATAAGCTAGACGTTCTCTACCATCATGCGATCTGCTTCATAATTAATGCCTCTTATAGAACCCACCATTGTGTCTTGTATTCTGCAGTGGGCTGGACATCTCTTTCAGTTAGAAGGATGTCCCATTGCTGCACGTGGGCATTTAAATCACTGTTGAATGATCCCCCCACCCGCACATTACGCCCCTATATCATTGCTCCCATAGCTGTTATTCTCTTAGAAAAAATGCCTACATCTTGTTAGATGTGCCTAAATTCCGCACCCAGTACGGCAGAGCAGCAATTAGCTGCTCAATTCCAGCTGCCTGGAATAAGTTGCAATTCACCCTTAAGTTCATTGAACTAGTCACCATCAACATTTTCAAATCCCTAACAAAGCCCTTAAGGAAACGTGACAGTGTCACGCTGGCAAGCATATCTCTAGCTATGGCACCCTACTCCCCAAACTTGCACTTATGCTTCTTCATCTACTTTCCTTACCTACTTACAGTACCTTGTACTTGTTAGAACACGTTTGGTCACTAAAACTGCTATGTGTGTGTCACAACCCTACCTTTGTAAACTACTGTAACCAATTGTAACCCCTTTTATTATGTTCATATTTTGTTGAAATCTTGTGCTATTTCCGTATCATTGTATTGTATCTGCTCTTTTCAATGCTATCACTGACAGGACCTTCTTGTAAATGAACATGCTCAATGGAGCTTTCCTGTGAATAAATTTGAACTTGAACTTTGCCTTGCAGTCCCTCGGTTCAGCAATTTATCCAGTTCCAATCATCAGCCTCAGTGGTGCCGGGGTTAAATCAAGTCCAGGTGCAAGTTCAGGTGCCAAGGCTGAGATCAAGTTCGGTATTATATTTTAAAAGTTAAAAAGGTTGATGCAGGGGGAAGGTGCTGGTTCTCTGTGCACTCCCTCAACCCCCGTTCCTCCTTGATGGTCCACTGCAACTGATAATCAGGGCCAGGAACACTGACTATAAAGGAGCCCAGGATTTCAAATTTAAAATGGGCACCTGTGCTGTGGTGCTTCTGATTGGCTCCCTATTGCTGCAATGTAGCCGTTAGGCTTTGAAGAGGAAAGACTCCCCCTCCTCCTTCTGCAGCAGTGATCAAGGCGATCAGAGAGCAAAATAAACTTTTATTTATTTTCTTTTGCCTTGCATTCCCTTGGTTCAGCAATTAATCCAGTTCCGATCCTCAGCCTCAGTGGTGCCGGGGTTAAATCAAGTCCAGGTACAAGTTCAGGTGCCGAGGTTGAGATCAAGTTCGGTATTAAATTTTAAAAGTTAAAAAGGTCGATGAAGGAGGAGGATGCCGGTTCCCTGTTCACTCCCTCAACCCCTGTTCCTCCTCAATGGTCCATCACAACTGATAATCAGGGCCAGGAGCCCTGACTATGTGGGAGTTCTGGATTTGAAATTTAAAATTGTCGCCTTTACTGTGGTGCTTCTGATTGGCTCCCAGTTGCTACAGTGTAGCCATTGGGCTTTGAAGAGGAAAAAAAAACCCTCCTCCTTCTGCAGTAGTGAGCAAAGTGATCAGAGAGCAAAATAAACTTTTATTTCTTTTCTTTTGCCTTGCAGTCCCTCAGTTCAGCAACTAATCCGGTTCCGATCCTTGGCCTCGGTGGTGCCGAGGTTAAATCAAGTCCTGGTACAAGTTCAGGTGCTGAGGCTTGAGATCAAGTTTGGTATTAAAGTTTAAAAGTTAAAAGTTAAAATTTAAAAGGTCAGTGCAGGGGAGGTGCTGGTTCCTGTGCACTCCCTCAACCCCTGTTCCTCCTCAGTTGTCCACCGCAACTGATAATCAGGACCAGGAGCTCTGACTATAAAGGAGCCAGGATTTCAAATTTTAAATTGTCACCTTTGCTGTGGTGCTTCTGATTGGCTCCCTGTTGCTGCAGTGTAGCCGTTGGTCCACCGCAACTTCAGTTTTTCATTAAAAAAATCCCACTTTGCACCAGCCTTTCTGGACAAACCCCTCTACTCTGAACCACATTTTTTGTACAAAACGTGCTGATTTGCCCTCAGTTTTGGAAAATGAACCAAAAAAAGGATTTTAAGATTTTGCCAAACGGAACTGGTCATTTTTGAAAACAGAAAATCACTGACTCTTCCTTTCTGAATGGGGAAAGCTGCTTCTGCTGGTCCTTTATAGAGCCCATTTTATATAACTTTGGGAAATGCATGCAGCAAGTTTCAGCTGTACTAGTACAGTTTAAAAATCTGTTTACCGTTTTGTCATTTTACACAAACACAGGTGATGTTTTATAACCAATTCCGTTACATGACTAAACACTTTACTGGCAATCACTAACAAAGTCTGTATTTTTTCTATTTGTGCAACCCCCACTTTGGCCAGCCAGCTGATTCTGCATATGCCCTGATGGGGGTGTGCATGGTCCTAGGTGACTCCAGTGTCTAGTATTGTAATGATGGCATGACTTGCTTGGGGGCTTACTTGTAAACACTTATGGTACAGCTGCCACCATTCCTCCAAGCTTCCACAGAGGCAAGATCTGGCAAACAGAATTGTAAATCATTACTCAACATGCAAAGTGGCAATTCTTATGTGACATTTACTGGGGTGTGTGTGTGGGGGGTGGTTATTGTAGCAGTTCATTTAGATACAAAGTCATCAAGACAGGAAATGGCACCACAGTTCGCACAGGGGTTGTATACAGACTCCTGTCTCAGGGAGAGGAAATGGACAAGGAAATAATAGAAGGCATCCTTAGGATGGCAGAAAATGGGAGATATTGTGGATGGGGGACATGCATATGCCAGTTAACAGGTGCACCTCTACAGCAGCCACATCCAAGAGCAGGTTCATTCTCAATGCCCTACAGGAGGCACGCCTCAGACAGCTAGTGTTGGAACCCACTCAGGAGGGAGTAATCTTAGACCTGGTGCTCTCAAACGGGAAAGGAGAGAGGATCTCAATTTTAGAAGTGGGTAGCACCAAACAGTGTGGTTCATGATAAACACAGCCATAGAGTCAAGACATAAAAGCGAGGATACTGGGCTTTAGGAGGGCTGACTTTGGCAAAATAAAAGAGTGCCTTAGAAAAGCGCTAGCAAATAGGCAAGGAGCGATAGAGGAACAGTGGGGGAAAATCAAAAATGCCATCACAGAGGCAACAAGCCTTTGTGTCAAGCAAATAAACAAATCAAAATGAAGGAAAAAAACACTATGATTCTCAAAACAGGTGGCGGGGAAGGTAAGGGAGAAAAATATAGCATTCAGGAAGTATAAGGAAACACAGAAAGAGCAGGACAGAGAATTGTGCCAGTTAAAACAGAAGGAAGCGGGGAAGGCAGTCAGAATAGCAAAGGCCCAAACTGAGGAAAAGATAGCCAACTCAGTTAAGAAGGGGGCTAAAACCTTTTATAGGTACATTAAGGAGCGAAGAAACACCAAGGGAGGGATAGTGAGGCTTAATAAAGTGGAGGGTGTGTGGGCAGAGGGTGACAGTGAAAAAGCAAGGGTACTGAATGAATACTTCTGCTCAGTATTCACGAAATAAGAGGAGGGAGAGGTACCTAAACCAATCAGTAGAAGCACTCTCGATCGTAGGGTCGATACCAGTCCATTCATAGAAGAAAGGGTCCTGAAAGAACTCCTAAAACTGAAGGTGGACAAAGCAATGGGGCCTACCCTTTTTTAACAAATCGTGGTGGAATGGAGTGGTACCTGAGGACTGGAGGAGGGCGGATGTGATTCCTCTTCACAAAAGTGGGAGCAAAGCAGAGGCAGGAAACTACAGACCTGTTAGTTTGACCTCAGTGGTAGGGAAAATGGTGGAATCACTTCTGAAAAAAGAATTGTTGAGTACCTAGAGGCCAGTGGGGCACAGGACCCAAGGCAGCATGGATTCTCAGCGGGGAAAGTCATGTCAGACAAATCTAATTGATTTCTTTGACTGGATGACCAAAGTAGTAGACCAGGGAGAGGCTGTGGACATGGCCTACCTAGACTTTAGCAAGGCATTTGACACAGTCCCACAGAAAAGATTAATTAACAAGTTAGCCAGCCTGGGAGTGGGTCCCTGGGTACAAAATTGGCTGGACAACAGGACACAAAGGGTAATAGTAAATGGAATCCACTCCGAAGAAAGGGGGTTACTAGTGGGTACCACAGGGTTCAGTACTGTGACCGGTCCTCTTTAATGTCTTTATAAGTGACATCATGGAGGGACTGGAAGGAAAAGTATGCCGCTTTACAGATGACACAAAGATCTGCAATAGGGTTGATACACAAGGGGGGGTGGAAAAGGATGAGAAGGGAATTGGCAAGGTTGGAGGAATGGTCAAAAGTATGGCAGGTTAGATTCAATGCAAAGAAGTGCAAAATAATGCATCTGGGAAACAAAACCCAGGGAAGAGTACACAATGGGGGTGGGGGTACTAACAACAAAAATGGAAAGGGACCTGGGGGTAGTCATATCAGATGACTTAAAGGTAGACAAGCAATATGAGAAGGCAGTAAGGAGGGCTTGGGGATACTGGGATGTAGGAGAAGCATCACCAGTAGAAAACAGGAAGTTGTTATCCCTCTGTACATACAGTTGGTGAGACCCATATGGAGTACTGTGTGCAGTTCTGGAGACCCCATCTCCGCAAGGACAAAGACAGGATGGAGGCAGTCCAGATGAGGGCAACTAACATGGTGCAGGGTTTGCACCAGAAGCCATACGAAAAGAGATTAAAGGAGCTTAATATGTATACCCTCGAGGAAAGGAGGGAGAGGGGGGACATGACAGAAACTTTCAAGTACCTCAAGGGAATCAACAAAGTCCAAGACGGTAGCATCTTTCAGAAAAAGAGATGTGCAAGAACAAGGGGGCACAATTTGAAGATAGAGGGGTGATGGCACGGGCAATGTGAGGAAGTATTTTTTTCATGGAGAGGGTGATGGATGCACGGAACTGCCTTCCTGAGGAGGTCATGGGGTTAAAAACAGTGGGAGAATTCAAGAATGCATGGGACAGACATAAGGCAATTCTGGTGGGGGGGTAGAAAGAAGTAGGCTGTTGTCATGCCTAAGCATCTTCCTGAGTCTGAGCCCCCCCTTGCCACTGCCAGTCGGCTCTGGTCATGAGCTGTTCCATGAGCCAGTGACAGGCGCCCCCGTCTGCGATCTGCCAATGAGCTCCTTACACTTCCCAGTAGGGCCTAGTGGCTCCCCTGTGAAACTTTCACACTGCAGCGCCTTCAGTATCGCCGCTGTCCAGTCGTGCGATGATGGACATAAGTGTACCCATTGCAGCTCTGCACTGCCCAGAATTTGCCGCTACTGACTACAAGATGGAGTGTGGAAAATGGGAGGTGAGGGACGTTTATTTATCAAAACAAGAAAATTCAGAAAAACATGTTGGCCACGGCTTGGGCTTATCCCAGAGAATTTGAATCAGTCAGGTAAAAGTTGCTGTTGTTAGCCAGATCAGTTGTGCCCTGATATTTCTTCAAAGTCTGTGAACTCGCAGTTTATCGTCGAGGAGTCGGGGGAGAGGAGAAGTCAGGGGCTAGCAGCTAGTGCTGAAATACATGAAATTAAAGACATTGATGAACTCTAGCCTCCAGTAAAGTATTCCCTGTGGCTGCCTGTATTTTGCTCAGTTATCCCGACTTCTGCAGCAGAATGGGTGCTGTATGTTTTCTGGCCACTATTGTTGTGCACAAATAATTTTTTTTTGCAACACACAGTTTTACTTTCTGAAACTTGTGTCAAACTAGCTATATGGAATTACTTCTGCATCCCTATATTCTGCAACATTGTATGGGTTCTTTGCTTTCTGTGACTTACTAGAGGGCAAAATAACATGCAATAATTAAACTATACATCCTCCTGCAGTTTCTCCCTTTGTCCATCCCTTTGCAACCTAGATAGCAGTGTGTCACTATTGATTTACACAAGGCAGTGTTGTGTTACTGTTTTTAGAAAGTGCTGCCTGCTTGTGAACCAGGGACAACAGGTTTATATCCAGAGCCAAATACTGTGTAACACTGGGCAAGTCACTGCAAACTCCCAGTGCTCCAGACTCCACTCAGATACATATTAATAGGAGGAATTAGGACTCCACTGGAAAAGGGATGCTGCAGAGATCTTAACTGGGATAACACCAACTTTTTGGTGCTATAATTGGGTTACATATACAGTATATTAACCAAAGAACAAATTAATTTGTGGCATCTGTAAACTGAGTTTTCCACAATCTCATTTTTGTGCGAGACACTGTTGGGGCGTGTAAACCTCTGTGTGTGCCAGGACTGCAGAAACTGGATTTTGATTTGAGACCATTCTTGGGCTTTAAAATTAGTCACAAAATGAACCACAGAGCATATACCTGTAGTAACCTAGGACTTCTATGGTGTAGCAGCCCCCAGACCTGTATTATTTGGCTGGCTGCAGGGTGAATTCATGCTTCTAATCTACGTGAGGTTAGCAAAATGCTGACATTAGCCTGGCCTATGTCAAGCCAGCAGGTGACAGCTGCAGCTAATATATGTATCACTTATACTAAAAT
Organism: Neoceratodus forsteri; assembly: GCA_016271365.2. Taxonomy (NCBI): domain Eukaryota; kingdom Metazoa; phylum Chordata; order Ceratodontiformes; family Ceratodontidae; genus Neoceratodus; species Neoceratodus forsteri. The sequence continues at coordinate 680,555,573 of CM057454.1, forward strand.
GTCAGCATTTTGCTAACATCATGTAGTACAGAACACAGTATGTATTCATCCTGTGGCCAGACACATCATAATTTTAGATCAAGGGGAGGTGGAGGAGAGTTCAGATATGAGTTATTTAGAGTCAAAATAAGCCAGAAATGTACCACAGAGCATCTAAAACCCCTGATCTTCTGGGGCCTGGCAGCCCCAGACTCCCAGCTTTTTAAATGTAAAAGCATACAAAAAGAATACCAATTGTAAAAACTCCTGGTGAGGGCCTAGCAGCACCCAGACCCCTATCATTTGAATGACTGCAGAGTGAATATATACGTTGTTTTGTACGTGAGTTTAGTAAAACGCTGACATTCATGGCCTGGCCTATGTCAAGCCAACAGGTGACTACTGCAGACAATATGTATATATATATATATATATATATATATATATATATATATATATAATCACTTATACTACAATGTCCGTATTTCATTTATTTATTTCATGTGCAGATTAATGCCTTTGAGCCAAAGGCTCTTTTACAAAGGTTCCATTTCAGGTATAACAAACAAACAATTTCCAAGGTTACATTTCATAAGAGGAAGAGACAAGAATACAGTGGTAGATTGATGGACATTGCTGTAGCTAATTTCTGATGACAGAATACTGACAGGCTGTACATGTAGGTAAGTAGTCTTTGCATTTCCTAAATTATCCAGTTACAAGTAATGCATTTGGTAAGAGGTTGAACATATATTGTTAAGTCATAAAAGAAGGCCTCAGGTAGTCGGGCCTGCAGTTAGAGAGGAGCGGCCTGAGGGGGCTTTGTCATATTTCAGAAAAGGGGTGAGGGGTGGACCAGGAGAGTGGGGCATCCACCAAGGGCTTTGTCAAGGAGGTGCTGGAATGTAGGAGAAGTGTGGGGTGGGATGAGGGTATATCATGGCCTGCTCATGACTAGTTGTTGCAGCCACACTGGTTGTCTTCTAACAAAACGGTTAACACGCCTCTTTAAGGGGCCTATTTTTAGTGTGTTCCAGTGTGGTGGAGGGGAGTTCATGGCCAAGTGGGGCCGCGTAGAGAGTGACCGCTAACTCATGTATAGAATACAAGTATGTATTCATCCTGCAGCCAGATGCCTCATCATTTTAGAGCAAGAGGTGGAAGAGAGCTAACATATCAGTTATTTATCTTCAAAATAAGCCAGAAAATGCACCATAGAGCATCTAGAACCCCAGAGCTTCCGACCCCTGGCTTTTTAGAAAAAGTCACAGACTACAAAAAAACAACCCTCCCTTGTAAAAATCCTAGCAACGGGTCTAATCACCTTTAGCATTTACCACCTCTAGATGACTGTCTTTGGTATCCATTTTCATGGAGTCCCTCCAGGCCAGAAAACCAGTAGTGCACACTGCTTGAGGAGATGCCACCCAGGAATCATGATTGGGCCTGACTTTCCTTTATACTACCTTGGGATAAGGCAGCTGATGCCCAAGTTCCTTGAGACCCAATAAGTTCTGATTGAGGGTGAGAATTCTGCACAGTGGGGAGCCATGCCATAGAAACATAGAAGTTGACGGCAGATAAGGACCGCAAGGCCCATCCAGTCTGCCCATTTCTTTTTCTACCTTATAAATGTGCCATCGGCCTTTGCTCTGTCAGTGGCCTATCTATTCATACTCATTTGTATTGCTCCCTTATGCCTATCCCATGCCTGTTTGAAGCCCTGTACTGTATTCATAGCCACCACTTCTTGAGGTAGGCCATTCCATGCATCCACCACCCTTTCTGTGAAAAAGAATTTCCTCACATTCCCCTTAATCAGCCCCTCTAATCTCATGCTGTGTCCTCTTGTCCTGCTATTTTCTTATATTTAAACATGTTAGACTCTTTCACCTTGTTAATGCCCTTAAGGTGTTTGAATGCCTCGATCATATCACCTCTCTCCTCCTTTGCTCAAGGGTATACATATTGAGCTCTGTTAATCTGTCCTCATATGTCTTCTGATGCAGTCCCTGCACCATTTGGTTGCCCTTCTCTGGACTGCCTCAATCTGGTTAATGTCCTTGTGAAGGTGTGGCCTCCAATACTGCACGCAGTACTCCAGATGGGGCCTAACCAGTGTCTTGTAAAGAGGATTATTACCTCCCTCACGACTTGTGATACCCCTACTAATACACCTAACACCCCCCAGCCTTACCTACTGCTTTAGAGGTCTGCTTGATGATTTCAGGTCATCAGTGATGATGATGCCCAAGTCTTTCTTCCTTTGTGACTGCTAGCAACTCCTCCCAGCCTATAGGTGGCTTCAGGGTTTCTCTTCCTATGTGCATGATCTTGCACTCTTTGCATTAAATCCCAGTTGCCACTCTTCCAACCATTTTGCTAGTTTATCCAGATCTCTTCTCATTCTGCCCACCCCATCTGGATCATCTACTTGTTGCAGATCTTGGTGTCATCTGCAAACAGACAAGCCTTACCCTCGAGTTCATCTGCAAGGTCACTAATGAAGATGTTGAAGAGGACTGGCCCCAGGACTGATCCCTGAGGTACCCACTTGTGACTTGCATTCTTCTGACTGTATACCATTTACCACCACTCTCTGTTTTCTGCCCCTCAACCAGTTTGCCACCCAGTTGACCAACTTCTGACCCACCCTGAGCCTACCCAGCTTATTTATCAATCTTCTATGTGGAACAGTGTCAAAAGCTTTGCTGAAGTCAAGGTAGGCAACATCAACTGCCCCCTTGGTCCACCACTCTGGTTACCCAGTCAAAGAAATCTATGAGATTAGTTTGACAGGACCTTCCTTTTGTAAACCCATGCTGTCTTGGATCCTGTGCCCCTATGGATTCCAGGTGTTGCACTATCCTTTCCTTAAGGAGTGCCTCCATAATCTTGCCCACTACTGAGGTAAGACTGACTTGTCTGTAGTTCCCTGCCTCCTCCCTGCTACCACTCTTGTGGAGTGGGATCACATGAGCCTTTCTCCAGTCTTCTGGGACCTCTCCTGTGCTCAGAGACTCACTAAACAGTTCTGCTAATGGCTCTGCTAGTTCCACCTTTAGCTCCTTAAGTACCCTGGGATGTATGCCATCAGGTTCCATTGCCTTATCCACCCTGAGCTTAGCAAGCTCTTGTAGGACCCTTTCTTTGTGAAGGAGTAGTGCTCACCTCCCTCCCCTGTGTCCATGGTGCTGAGCTGTGGGCCCTGCCCTACCTTCTCTTCAGTAAATACTGAGCAAAAGTATCTATTTAGGATAGATGCTTTACATGGTCCTTCTCCTCCTCACATGCTCCCTTTTCTCCATTAAGCTTAGCAACACCTCTGGACTTTCTCCTTTCACTAATGTATCTATAGAAAGTCTTGTCACCTTCTTTACTGCTCATGCTAGTGTTTCCTCAGTTTGGGACTTTGCCTGCCTTACTGCCTTCCTGCTTCCCTTAGGCAGTTTGGTATGCCTCCTCATCTTCATCCCGCTGTGTTCCTTATATTTCCTGAAGGCCAGCCTTTTGGCTCTGACCTTTTCTGCTACTGTGTTTGAGAACCAAAGTGGTTTCCTTCTTCTTTTGCACTTCCTTTTCTGTCTAACACAATGGGATGTTGCTTCAAGTATTGCATCCTTAATGCTTGCCCACTTTGCCTGTATCCCTCACCTGTGTTTCTTTTGCCAGGGCTAGCTTAACTCTGTTGGCCATCTTATCAAAGTCAGCTCCTCTGAAGTCCCATATTTTTGCCTTGGAATGTGATGATTTAGATGTAGTAGCCAAATTGAACCATACCATGTGATGATCACTGGCCCCAGGTGACCTTCTACCTGGAGATCTGTGATCCCTTCCCTGTTAGTCAGTATTAGATCTAGGATAGCCCTGTCACTTGTGGGTTTTTACCAGTTGTTTGAGGCCCTCCCCTGCAGGGAATCCACTATGTGTCTAGTTCTGGCAGATGTTCCTGCTAGTATTGACCAATCTGTATCTGGCATGTTGAAGTCTCCATTATCAGAACCTTCCCTTTAGCTGTCATGTTTTGTATATCTTCTAACAGTAATGTGTCTATGTCCTCCCCTGGTCTGGGGCCTGTAGACAACTCCAGTTCTTATGGCTGTCCCATTTCCTGTTTCCAGGGTGACCCACAGTTCTTCTGGCTCTGTATGTGTATTCTGAATTTCTGTGGCTTTGATATTTTCATTGACAACAGGGCCACTCCTCCCCTTTGTACCTCGTCTCTTCTGAACAATACATAGCCAGGTACTGAAGTCTCCTAATGTGGTTACTGGTAAACCACGTCTCACTAATTGCTACTATGTCCAGTTTAGCCTCTGACATTATTGCCTGCAGGTCTGGGATCTTATTTCCCAGGCTGTGAGCATTTGTGCATGATTTTCCATTGGCCAGATTTCGTGTGTTAGTTGTTGGGTGAGGTTTGGCATTATCGCAAAGCGTCAGATAAGCGACAAACCTTTTTTTACGTGGTGATGCAAATGAACTGCAAACATGCTGAATCCCTGTTTGACCACTCAGCTGAGGGGAGGGTGTTCTTCCCATTCAACGATGGGGTGCTGCACCTCTCCCATTTGCTAGTTTAAATATTCTGCAAAGACGTTAAACTTCTGCCCAATGCACTGACTCCTCCTTAGTCAGATGCAGTCCATCAAATTTAAAGAACTTTCGCCCAGAACTGTTGCCAGTTGCCTACAAATCTGTGTCCTTTTCCTGGCACCAGCCCTTGAGCCATGTGTTTAGCTCCCCTATCTCCCCTTCTCTGACCTTCCGTCCATCTGCCCCTCTCTCCCAGACTGGCAGGATCTCAGAGAAGGAGATGCCGGACGAAATGGATGATAGTTTGTCACCCAGCCTGGTCAGGTGTTCCTTGGTCTCCACAACTGACCGGCTGGCGAGATCATTAATCCCTATGTGTACGGACATGAATGTTTTCTCTCTTTATGAACAATTTTAGCAATGCGGTCAGTGTCTCCATGCTGATGTACCTGGGAGACATCTGACCATTACCCTGGCTGAGATGAGTATCAACTCCCGAATCATGGAGTCTCCTATGATCAGAAATTTTGGATTTCCTTTTTTTTTTTGTTTTGGTTCCTGATTTGGGTGAGTTTTGTTGTGTTAGCTCCTGTGCTGAGTGTCCTGCTCTGCAGTGTCTTCTGCCTCTTTGTTTGATTTCAGAGATAGAGGCAGATACCTGTTTGTAGTGTTTTATGGTTTTTGGAGGTAATATGTTGGAGAGCAGAGGTGATGGGGCACCGATTTGCCCTCCTAACCACCTGCCAACCTCCTGACCAACTACCCTCTGCGGTCGAGGTTTTTCTGTTGGATGCTGGGAAATGGCGGTGGTTCTATAATGTATTTCCTCTTGAATATAAAATTTGAGGCGTGCAATCTCTGCCCATGCTGCCAGGAGCTGAGCCCTAAGATCTCCAATGGCCCAGCATGTAGGACAGTGTCCTAAATCCTGTAAGACTGTCCTTCTGAAAATTGTTCCACAGTACTTGCAGTTAATGATATCCATTCCAGATAAGTTGCTGGGTTTATAAACTAGTCAGAGTAATTAGAAGGAAAAAAAATGCAAGTAATGGTTTGATTGTGTTTTGTTTTTGTTTTACTTGTTATAACAAGTTAAATTACTAATGCCCCTGTAAATGAGCTCACCTTGTGGATGCCCCACTGATCCGCCCCTTCCTGCTCTGCCACAGGAAATGTCACAACTGTGGTACCCTATAAAAGGAGTGTAGTGTGGGAGGTTGGGGATGGTGGGTGGCTGGGTCCCTCCCCACCGAAAAAGAAGAACCACGGACGAAAGAACAAGGAGGTAAGAGCAGAAACAATCAGTCAACAACAAATGCAGTAACCTTGAAAGCTTATCCTAATGTTAGATAAAACTGTAAAACCTGTAAAACACCACCTGTAATAATTTCAGAGAAGATATACACTGTAAGAAACACTTTGCTACAGAGAAAAATAAAACAATGAAATGTTAGCAACAAACAGTAGCAATCCCTGTGAGTAAAAAATAAAAACAACACCACACAGTAAATCTGCTTAGCCAAAAGAAGTCTTAATCCTTTTCCCTTGCTCTGGTAAGTTTCTCTACTCTGCCTTTCAAGCCGTCTTAGAAGGAACCTAGCTTAGGTCCTGCAGCCAGCTACTAGACAGGACACCACCTGTATCTGTCCCTCCGACGCTACTTGGTTCCCCTGGCACCCAGTATTTAGGCATTGGAAGCCTGGGATAGAACCTCCTACTCGCCACTTCTCCTCTAGGATGCACAGGGGCCAACACGGTCCTTACTTAAGGCGTAGGCACCATGTCTTCCTCAGCCTGAACCAACATGGGCTCCTAAGACAAAGCACTGAACATCTCCCCAGATGTTGCAGTTAGATGGGGGCTGGAGGACTCCTATGCCACTCCAGACCCGGGACCGTGCCACCACCCTGGGTCTGGCGGACTCCCTCCAGCCACCCTGGCAGACTATGTCTAGACTTTGAGGCCCTCTAGATTTGAACTTGGGAATGAAGAGAACAGAAGGACTCCTCAGCTTCCAGCCTAAACCCCTCTTTTTATCCCCTGCCTCTAGTATCCTCCCCACCTATCAAGGATAGAGCGGTGGTGCCAAGGCAGCCAGTGCTCTGATGGGCACTACTAGTACCAACCCTGCACCCCACCATAGGGATGGGGTTGTTACCTTTGAATGAGTAATTACTTTGTGAGTCGACCTCCCCCTTTTTTTAAATGCATCTTTATTGGTTAATATGGATACATAAAACAACATACATCTTTATTCATAACATTTGGTATTTTGAGTTGATCTCCTTTAGGTAAATTTCACTTTTTATACTTTTTTGTTGTAGTTGTACCACAACTGTTGTAATGATCAGAAGCATACATTTTCCTGACATTTGAAACTTTTATTTGTACCCACGGGTCCCTTAGCACCTACTCCTTCTGGTCTCCAGTTGTCCCTGCAGCCTGCCTGACTCATGTCCTGCTGCCATCTGCCACCTCCAGACTCCTGGGGTTGACCTGTCTCCCCTATGTACCAATGTGTCTCAGTTGTGCCCCCCAGATGCCCGGACTTACAAATGAATGGAATGCATATGTGCCAGGGAGGGCTGCAGAGTGGTCTTGTGGTGTTCGATAGACCACAGGAACCACTATCCAGCTTGTCTGGTAGGCCAGATTTTACAGTTTTCTTTCACCTCTCCCTTAACTCGTCTTCCTTGGTGTGCACACGATAGTGTCCTGGATTTGGAGTATGTATGATGCGTTATTAAACAGGTCATGCATACTGTGACAGTGTAGAATAGGACCCGTCCCATTTGTTATGGAGAAAGGGTTTAAATGCAAGGATCTTTCCTTTCCTTTCCTATTTGTCTGTCTAGATGCGCAACCAAATTTTCCTGTGAGACCTTGGACATGATCAACCTGAACAGTCTCGCAGTTCTTTTCCTCTCTCTGTCTCTCAGTTTGCTCTTGCTGTCTGTTCTTCCTCACTTGCATATCTATATCAGCTGATATAAAATGATATGCAGAACAATGTATGGAATGAAACTGATATTGGGATCCCTTGTGTTTGGAAAATATATAGTATTACTGTTGAAATGTATATATTTATATTTTGAGATGACTTCATAAACTCTAGAGGTTACTTGAGTGCAAATGTTGAGCCTTTTGCAAAAGCTGGGAAAAGTGCCAGCAAGACATTCTGTTCATCCTGCCTGAAACCTACAAGAACAGGATGTTTGCTAAGGATGGGGGTTGAAAAGATTTATAAAAGAGCTAAAATTGAACTGCGAAGAAGCTTTTAGAAGAGTAAAGGACACAGAGTCTGAAGAAAGATTCTATTTTATTCCTCTGTACATAGTTACTCTGAACAAGTTTATTTTTTTCTGTGTTACTGCTACTACAAATAAACAGTTTTGTTGAATTCTACAACTGTTCCTGGTTTTCCCTGTGCTTCCTGACCTGTTCTTCGATGACACGTACCACCACAAACTGCCACTAAAAGCTGCTTTTAGAGTGTTGTACTACCAGACCCTTCCTCAGGGAAAGAGCATCCCTTTGTCCTCTCTCACGGCCTCTGCTCCTGTCTTCCCTGGTTTGGTGTGGCAACATGGTCGCCAGTGTGTTGAGTGGATGCCCCACCACTGTACGCCACTGAATTGACATTTGACACTGTTTAATGCAGGGCCTGAGCTTTTGCAGAAAATTTTGCCTCAAGTGCAACATTGCATCAGAAAAGTTATTCCAGGCTGTCCGTTGGCCTCATGGTAAGCGTTGCAGCTTAAAATGCTGAAGATCAGTGTTTGTGGCCTGAACCCAGGCTTTCACTCATTCTATAGCAGAGGCAGTGCTGAGTGTCTGCATTGGACAACTCCTGCCACGGGTGGGTGGGGTGGAGTGCTGTTACACTTCTTGCCACTGTTGGTAAAGGGGAGGGACAGATTGAGTTGTGTGGGCAGGAATACACCTTTCCACACTGAGTGAAATTGTGTGACTGACCTGATGCAGTATGCTGAGTTTGTGCAGGGTGGTATCATAAGTCAGAACCACTGCTGGTAAACACTAGTTTGAGTGGGGTGGGAGGACCTTGTCTCATCCTTCTTGTGTTTGGACAGGAAGGCCCCCCCATGTTGGGCCGTGCCCCAGTGGTAGGAGTGGGGGGGGGGGCATAAAAACATAGGTTAAAACAATGCTGGCACTTGGATGGATGACACTGCTTGAGATAGCCATTAATTGAGGGATTCACTAATTGTTTTGCACTTTCCTACACTTTATCATTGGGTCAGCAATGTCTTATGTTCTCTGCATGTGTGGTGAAGTTACAAAAATGCATTATTTGCCAATAGCAGTAAAACTGATATAAATAGTAAAATTATGCAAAAGTAAATTTAGGGCATTAACCACACTGTGCCTTAAGAAGTGGTGTAGGGAGGGTGGAGCTTGTAACCACTGCAGGAGGTCGCATTTCTTGTTGGCTTTTTCAGGGGAGTCCTGTAACTCTGAACTGTCTTAAGATGAAAAATACTTTTAATCTAATACTAAACTGTTTGCTCTACCAATATTGCAAGTCAGGACAGAATTGCTGATGGGAAACCCAAAACTCAGACCACTGAAGGAGCAGGGCAGAGATGCCAACAATCCACAGCTCCAAATGCCAGCATGAGGGCCTCAACAGCAGTGGAGATGGGGGAAAGCGACTGTCCGCCGAAGGATGTACTGCAGGTAGTGAAAGTCTTGGATCATCCAATACTTGCCTTGGACCAGAATGTTAGTAATTTCAGGCTGACTCAACAATGTGATTTCTAGTTGACAACTGTTCATACAGAGGCACGGGGGCAAAAGAACAGTGCAGAAAGCAGCTGCATTGACAGTTGGACTCATTAAAGAAAACAAAATGCTCTGCTTATGCCTCCAGAACTTAAATAATTAGATGTGGGCTTCCATTCTAATCTCTGTGTTTTGGGCTTACCAAAGAGCACTGAAGGGGACAATCCAATAATGTCTGCTGCAATTAAATCCAAAATCAGCAGTGTGCAAAGCAGATAGAATCACCCTTCATAAGTTAAGTGGCAGAATAACCTAGAGATCGCACGCACCTTCTTGATCGCACTGTCGGGTTCATATGAAAGGGATAGAGTACTAGAGGCAGCTAGATGGCTGGGCCCTGTAATGGTATGTAGTTACTCATCTGGTAAAGATGATTGTGTTAGTATTTGTCTGTGGCAGTCTAAATCTTACAGATATGGTTCTGTTCACCTGATAGGCTGACAGTGTGCATGACTTTAGATCAGATCTCACCCCACCTAGGCTCTCTGTGTTTCCATGTTCCTTAGGTAGACTTCTTCCAAAGCTTATAAATTCTAGTAATACCCTTGGTAATAAGATTTTGTTATGTATAGAGGACCTTGAACTTTTGGCCATAGTAAAATTACCTATGCTGGACAGTATATGATTCTACTCAAGTCATTTAGGAAAAAACTGCATACCTCAGTAAGTCGGCCTGTACAGCATGTGGGTGGTCCATCAACTGTAAACATGGTTTTCCACTCATATTATTTATTTAGCTTTTGTTAACCAGGTAACTACACTAGACAAACACATGCCTATTTTCAGGTACAACCCGGGAGAATACAGGAAATCAAAGAACATACAGAGTACAATTTGTAGCAAGTAGGGCAGATACACAGATGTCAGGAGAAGCATAGCATACATAGTAAGATACCTCAGGTCACTACAGTAATCATAGTCAATATGCTAAGGTACAGCCGCCACTGACACAACGTCACCAGCAATATATATATACAGATATATAAAATGTACACATTTGCAAGATACATGGAATGAATACACTCAAGTATACTGTGCAGAGGACCAGGCTAATCAGGGAGGGTTCAGACAGTCACATACTGACGAGAACTTCAAGTGGCTCCTCAGGGAGGTGCGAGGCCCGACTGGGGAGGTCCGACCGACAGGAAAGGAGTTCCACAGTCTAGGGGACATGAATGCAAAGTCCCTGTCCCCTATTTTGGTAATGAGTAGGAGTGACCTTAAGGATAGCAGGGCCCAGTGACCATGGGGGGTAGGTAGCGTGGGCTGCTGGAACAAGGACCTCCGCCAGTCCGGGGGGGTGCTAGTACCCAATACCTTACCCGTGAAACTGCCCACAACAAAATTCAAATAATTGGGCGGGGAGAGCCAGTTGAGCTTACTGTACAGATCACAGTGGTGAGTGAGACGAGGGACTCCAAGAGCAAAACGGCAGATGTTATTATAGGCAATGGTCCATCTAGAGAGATGGATCTTGGAGGTGTTGGCAAACAAATGGAGCCCATAACAGAGGGATGGTAGAAACACCCCTTTAGACAGTGCTAGGCGAGCAGCCGGAGTAAGGTTATTATTTGCCCTGTAAGCCAGACCCAGTTTCCAGTTAACAGCTCTACACGCATTTTGGATATGCTGACCAAGATCGAGCTGCAGGTCAAGTGTCACCCCAAGCTATTTGACGGAATCGGTGGTGAGAACAGGAGTGCCATCAATACCCGAGATGCACATAGGAACAGAGGAGGCCTTTAACTTGGCCAGGGAACCGAACAGCATGGCCCGGTCTTTTAAGATTTAGGACCAGCTTATGGATGATATCCAGGAATGGACACTCCTGAAACCCTCACTCAGTTGATGGTTAATGACCCCAATATCCTTTGAATGAGTGAGGATAACAAGGTCATCAGCATACAGGACAGCCGTACTGGAGGCTGCTGAGGAGGGAAGGTCATTGATGAAGATAAAAAAAAGTAGGGGCCCAAGGACTGACCACTGGGGGACCCCTGAGGACACAGAGGTGGCGTCCGAGAGCACCTTACTATATTTGGTCAGTTGCTGCCTTCCATGAAGGTAGTTGGAAAACCAACTCAGGGCCAGAGGGGATAAGCCCAAAGACCCAAGTTGAGAGCATAGCAAGGCATGGTCAACAAGGTCAAAGGCTTTAGAGAATCATAAAGATGGCCCCAGAGAGTCTGCCCTGGTCCATAGCAGCCCTTATCCCAGAAGTGACAGAAACCAGCGCAGTGGTGGTGCTGTGCCCTTTTTGAAAGCCATGCTGCGAGGGAGACAAAAGCTCATGAGCCTGGATATAATCCAAGAGTTGTCCCGCCACAACTTTCTCAAGGAGCTTGCTGATGGCAGGCAGAATGGCAATCGGATGATAGTTGTCAAGGATCCTGGGGTTGCCCTGTTTGAGCACAGGACAACCTGTACACTTTCCACAGGTCTGGGATAACCCCAGAGGCTAAGGATAGGTTGATGATATGGGCCACAGGGAGGCAATGTAGGCAGCAGCAAGGCAGAGAAGCTTTGTTCCATGCCATCAAGGCCAGCACTAGAAAAGGGTGAGAGACCAGTTAGCAATCTCTGCATTTCTTTTACCGTCACAGCCTTGAGATAGAATGGAGGACGGGGGAGGTGCCATTTGAGGCAGAGGGACTTGGATAGGACTATCATGACCAGTGGAGGAGAATAGTGAGGTGAACGCAGACAGGTCCGAGAAGTGAGCATTGAATGCATTTGCGATGGTTAGCAGATTATTACAGCTAGCACCATCAATGAGCATGTCTGGAGCCTCACAGGAGGAGGAGCCACTCACTATGTTTTTAATATTCCTCCAGAAGTTCCTAGGGTCCTTAGCTGAGGTCTGCAAGGCAGCGGCACTTGGCACGTTGTTGTATGTCTGGGTGGACCATGGAGTGCCGTGGATATATACTAGTGCAATCACTGTTACCAAGTGAGTACATTACCATTGTGTTATATATATACAGTATCCGTGGTACTCCAAATCCTTACAGACAGTAATAAGCCATACCCAAATTTTAGGTTGGGTGATTTTCTCAAGGGTAGATGTCAAACTAATCGGCCTATAATTTCCCACACTTTGCCTGGAACCCTTTTTGTGAATTGGGATCACTATTGCCTGTCTCCAAGCCTCAATAATTTGGGCAGTTTCCAAGGATTTTTGAAAAATCAATGTTACAGGCCCTGCTGAATTATCTGCCAATTCCCTCAATAGTCTCGGTTTACACCCAAGACTATTGAAATTAACGAACTCTTGAACTATAGCTGTGTTCCATCAAACTTAAATGACAATTAACAATCCCAGACCTAGTTCAATTCAAGTCAATGAAATCTCGTGATGAATGACATCTATAACAAACTGGAGGAATTATTAAAGTTTTGTAATGGATCATAAGGAATTAGCTGGAAAAGCTAGAGATGCGACACAGCATGGATTTACCAAGGGACACTCATGCCAAACTAATCTAATCGAGTTTTATGGGAAAATAAGTAAAACACTTGATGGGGAGGGTCTGTGGATGTGATATTCCTGGACCTTATGCATGCATCGATAAAGTCCCACAAGAACAATTAATACAAACCATTTTTTAACTGGGAATAAACCATAAACTGGTATATTGGATCAAGGATTGGCTGAGAGAGTGGAAACAGAGGGTATGTGTCCTTGTAGACTCATCCAAATGGGCCCCAGTTACGAGGCTGGTCCCTAGGATCTGTTTTGGGACCATGCTTGTTTAATCTTATATTTCTACTATGCAGGTTAAAACTAATGTTTGGTTGTCCAGATTTCAGGATGACACATGCATAGGTTTCCAGTAAATAGTCAGAGGGATGCATTACAACTGCAGGAGGCCCTGCAGAATTGGAGACCTGGGCTATAGAAAATAAGGCATCCTTTAATACTGATAAATGTAATGTAATGCACTTGGGGAAAAAATCCAGAGGTGGATTACTTCTTGGATGGCCAGCTACTTAGGGTAGTAAAGGAAGAGAGCGATCTGGGCATCATGGCTAGCAATGACCTCAAACCCCATTTGCATTGTAATCAGGTGGTCAAGAGATCAAACAACATCTTAAGCTGTATACATAGACATATTAAAAGTAGAAAGAAGGAGGTTTTGCTTCCTCTCTATACCTCCCTGGTGCGACCTCATGCGGAGTACTGTTCACAGTTTTGGGCCCCAGGATATAGATGCGCTGGAGAGGGTTCAGCGTAGAGCCACAAAAAGAATCAGGGAGGTACAGAGTATAAATTATGAGGAAAGATTGAGGAACCTGGACCTTTATTCCTTGGAGTATCGTAGGTTGAGAGGGGATATGTGTCTTATTTACCAAGCACTATCGGATAAGGAGCTTTGGAAACAACTAGGACTAACTTTGAGACACCAGTCTCATCACACACGTGCCCTCATCATCTTCAACTTAATATGGAAAAGTTTAATACAGAGGCAAGAAGGTATTGGTTTTCATTAAGAGTTGTTAAAACTTGGAATGCACTACCAGCTGGGGTGGTGGGTAGCCAAACTATGTTAGCTTTCAAGCAGTCACTTGATTATTATCTGAAGAATAAAAATATAAAAGGGTATTCATTTATAATACAAATATAGTAAAGTACTAGTATGGCGAGCTAAATGGACTTTTGTCTTTAAAGAGCTCAGGGCAACCTATGAAACCTATGAGAGCGATGGTATTCGGTGCCAGTTTATGTAGCTGCTATTAGAACTTCACTTGCAAAGTTAGATTTTATGGTGGCTTCAGTGTCCAGTCAGTAGTGTCTGGTGAAGGTGTAAATGTTGGACCATTTGGCTGCCCCATATATTTCTGTGGCTGAAGCCAGGTTTCTTTCTACACAGAATGTGGCAATTACCTTTGTAGACTAAACATCTTGTGAGCCTGTTTTGTGTACTAGATTGGTAGATGGAGGCTTATATGAAGAAAGTCCCACAGAAACACACCCCCTCCGCTACTCCTGAAAAGGCCCCAAAGAAATCCCGGGCCTCGAGTGGGCCAGACAAGCCTGATCCTACGTGTCAAGCAGGGGAACAAGAACCTTTAATGCTTAATAGGTTCTTAGAAGAGTTTAAACCTTTTCGCGAAGAGGTGAAAGAAATGGTGATCGACCTGAAAACTCTCTCTAGAAAACTGAATGAAGTCTCATTAATGGTTTCTGATAATACAGCTCGAATAGTCTCAATGGAGAGGAAGCTGGAGAGTCTGGATCCTGAATTGGTGTCTACGCGACAGAATCTGTCTCGTCTCGAGGCTAAACTCGAAGATTTGGAGGGCCATAGCTGCAGAAATAATGTCGTAATACTAGGGCTACCAGAGGGTGAAGAGGGCCAACATGCTGTAATGTTCACACAGAAGCTGATGGAAAGGGTTGCTGGCCCCTCTTCCTTCGGCCCAGTATACATTATAGAGCGAGCTCATAGGTCTCTGCGACCAAAGCCTTCTCAGGATGCTCCCCCCCCCCATCCTATTATTTGTCGCTTTTTGAATTACCTGGAAAAGCAGCATTTTTTGCAGAAAGTGAGAGCTCTACAAGAGGTTCGTTGGGAGAATACAAAGCTGAGAATTGCGTAAGATTTCCCTGGATCGGTTCGTCTAAAGCGGAAAGCGTTTCATCCCATCGTATCTAAGATCATCGCAGCGGGTTTGAAATTTAGGATGGGGTATCCGGCCAGGTTACAAGTCTCAGAAAACAGATCCTGGTTTAATTATGATGATCCTGAAGTTGCCCTGTCTAGCCTTAAAACCATGCTACCGGACTTGTTCCGAGAGCCCTGAGAGGTTTTGCTCGTGTGTCACGGAGCTGCTGGGAGTCGTTTATTGGAACTGTTAATTTTCTCTTTCTCGGAGGAGATAATTTCAACGAGCTGTATTTGGATGTTTTCATTTTCTCATCTGGACTGGGCTATTTTGTGCATGGCCTAACCGCTAACAACCTCTCAAGCCCTAATTTCCTAAGGTTAACTTCTACTCAGGGCAAAGACTTTTAGGGTCTCGGGGTTGGCCTAACTGGGAATATAGCTTTGGATTCCACTGTATTTAGCTTTGGGGGGTTTCATACAGGGGAAAGTTTGGGTTGTTGATTCTAGGACTAGTGTGCATGTTACAGTTTGCTAGATATTAGAGCAGTCTCAGGCTGTCTTTGCTATTCATATTTACCCTGTCAGGATCGGGTGGTGGTCACAAGAGGGCATGCCTAAGTAATACACACTGTGTGGTTCTTAATTTGGGAAGGATCTCTTCCAGTTTTTTCACCATTCCAATTTTTTCAAGGGGAATATTTGGAATTAAGGGCTGGTAGTCTCAGGGAAGACTTGTTTTTCAGTTTTCTTTCTTTAGGATCTCGATCTCAATATTTCTTTCGATCTCTGTTCTCAGTTCAAAGATGGGGCTATTCCCTTCATTAGTTTCTCCTTCTGGTTCTGGTTTTTGTAAAGATCTTTCTTGGGGCAAGGTAACCTCTAATTTTCACTCAGGTTTTTGAGGTTACCTGTCACAGTTATGAGTTTGGCAGTTCACTCTACTCTCCCTTTTACTATCAGGTTAATATTCATGCGCCGACATGCATTGGAAGCCCAGGACCGCTCTGTAGTTGTTAGGGGTTAGCTAATATAGTTTGCAATTTAAACATGTACCTTGGGATATAAGTTGGACTATCTTTGGCAGAGGTGCATTATCGGGGGGTGGGAGATGGAGGAAAGACCCAGTACTGTACTCAACGTTGCTTGTGAGTGTGGGGTTGGGAGAGGTGGGGGGTATGAGGTCTTGTTAGGGGAAGGGGTTGTTGGGGGAGGAATGGGTTAACTGTGGGGGCTGGGGTGGAGGGAGGGGCTTTACAGCAGCAACTTTTGGAGTACGGTTACATGTATTATATATCCTGAGTGCAGGGCTGAACTTATTAAGTTCAACAATTACTATTAGTTGGCCAAGGAGGTGACTTTTGCTACTTGGAATGTTAAGGGGATCAGGAAAACCCAAACAATATCAGGTTCTCAAACATTTAAGCCTATTATGTCTCAGATAACTTTTCTACAGGAATCCCATTTATTAGAAGGAAGCTTTACAGTTAGGGAGGCAGCAGGGGGGCTGGTTTATGACGCTCAGGGTTCTACTCATAGTTGTGGGGTCATGCTTATTATTAATAGGGTATTTCCTTTGTCTCTACACAAGTCATTAAAGACCCCAAGAGTAGGTTTAGCCTAGTTAAAGGCACTCTTTGGTCAGTTCCGCTTTTACTTGGCAGCATATATGGCCAATATGGATGAGCCAGGGTTTTCATGAGACTCATAAACATTATCCTGCCATTGCTTCCCATTAGGATTATTTTGGGGAGACTTTAGCAAGTGGTAGATACTAATCTCGACAGGTCAGGTAGTGGACCAGGAGTGGTCTCTCTGGGACAGGGGCTTTAGGGACTTAATGGATCAATGCAGGCTTTGTGATGTCTGGTGTGTCCTATATCTGGATTCTAGGGAGTTTACTTTCAGGTCAATGGCGCACGGCTCACAGTCCCGCATTGATTATATTCTTATTCCTCAGGCTCTCCTACCAGGGGTCAAGACCTCCTTGATTCAACCTGGCCCTGTCTCTGATCATTCACTGATGTTATGCAAATTGGCATTCCTTAATTTACCAAATAGGGAAACTAGATGGAAACTTAATGAACAGCTTCTTAAAGATTCCAAGTATTGCAAGCTCATAAGGGAGCAAATCAAGTTCTTTTTCTTATCCAACCCCTTAGACAGTGCAAAACCGGATATCTTATGGGGGGCCTTTAAGGCTTACATGAGAGGGATCCTTATTAGTATGGCGGTGAGTAGGAAAAGGGCAATGGAGAAAGAACTATTATCATCATTGTCCCAAATTTGGTCACTCGAGATTAATATCTCGGTCAGTGCCCCAGATGAAGGCAAGAGGAAGCTCTTAGTGCTGAGAGACAGATATCTAGAGTTACTTCAGGAAAAAGCAGAATTAGCTATTATTCGTACTAGAGTCAGTTACACAGATCAGGGAGAGAAGGTGGGGCACCTATTGGCACTGCGTATCAAGCAACAAGAATCTGTGAGATTCATCCCCCCAATTAGGGCAGTGGCTGATGGGTCTCTGAAAATATCTCCTACCGAGATAGTACAAGAATTTGCCCTATACTATGAAACGCTGTACAGTGATATGGAGTATCCTCCCTGTCCTGGGAGCACTGAGAATTATCTGAGGGATTCCCATTTGCCCTCCCTTTCAGAACAACACAAGGGGCTTTTGGTCTCTCCTATATCACAGGAGGAAATTGCTGAGGTTATTAGTGGATTACCCTCAGATCAAGTCCCAGGCCTGATGGATTCTCCTCCTATTTTACAAAGCGTTTCAGGATCTTCTACTACCAGTACTTAATCGATTATTCCAATATATTTTAACTGGGCAGAGGTAGACCCTCATTTCTTTGAGGCCTTGATTGTACTTCTCCCTAAACCAAATAAGTACCCTGAGCTTGTTCAAAGTTACAGACCTATATCTCTTCTAAACCAAGATATAAAAATTCTTTCGAAGATTCTAGCCAATAGGTTAACTGTAGTTCTCCATGAGTTAATAGGTACGAACCAGGTAGGATTCATGAAAGGGCACTCATCATCTGATCATTTGCGTACATTATCTCATGTCTTCTCAGCTACCAGGGATGCTGAGTTTCCTGCAGGTCTGGTTTCCCTGGATGCCGAGAAGGCGTTTGATCATGTGAATTGAAATTTTTTGTTCAGAGTCTTGGAAGCTTTTCAATTCCCTCCTGTATTAATATCCTGGATTGCTGCATTATATAAAACCCCTACAGCAAGGATTTCTGGGAATGGGGCTTTCTCCAAATCCTTTCCACTCCATTCGGGGACTAGACAGGGTTGCCCCTTATCTCCTCTGTTATTTAATTTATATCTGGAACCTCTCATCCAAAATATTCTCAATAATACCTCTATACAAGGCATTTGGTTAGCGTCATGAAATTAAAGTCACTGCATATGCGGATGACTTGTTGATACATCTATCCCATCCGTATCTTCTGTACCGGCATTATTGAATAAAATAGCAAGATTTAGTGACCTGTCCAATTACAAATTGAATGGCAGTAAATCCCTATTCTTTCCATTAAACTATAAGATATTCAAGAATGATATTAGTCCCTGGGTCTATGTTGGACCCCAGGTCATTTAAATACTTGGGCATTAGCTATCCCGTAACCCCTAACATGGTTTAAGGAAAATCTTGAATCCCTCTCACAGCTAATTATCCATGACCTTGACAGGTGGTCCAAACTTCCCATATCATTATGGAAATGAATTAATATAATTAAGATGAATATATTCCTAGAATTTTTACCTTTATCTCTTCTCAATACTTTTAGCCCATTACTCTGGTTTAAAAGTTACATGGCATATTTACTAGATTTATTTGGCCGATAAATATCTCCATTTGGCCTATTACAAACTGGCAGCTCCAGAACTCGAGGGGGTTTGGATTCCCATTTGGCTATATACTACTGGGCCAGTCATCTAGCAAAATGTTTGAGATTGATACCCCTGGCCTGGAAAAGGAACAACCGTTTGGCTTAGGATTGAACTGGATGTAATTAGATCTAAGAATCTGGACCCCTAACCTTATTTTATCTTAAAATATCCCAGGTGCATATGGTTGAGGAATGCCCCACAGTAGTTACTTTCACTAAGGGTATACGCACAATTATGTTCATTTTGCATTATACCCTCAGTTAGACTTAGCTCAGTCTATTTGAATTCCCCATCCTTCACCATTAATAAGAAGCAGATTTCCGTAAATAACTGTCCCAATTGGGAGATGGGAAACTACTCTTAGTGGATGAAGGAGGGCAATGGCTGTCCGTAGGAGATATTATTAAGAAATTTCTTTTCCGGTTCCCTCCCATTTCAAAGTTATGCAGTTAAGGCACTTACTCATAATAGTTTTTGGTAATACCCCCCCCCCAGACTGTCCCAGCCCTGATACCTGAGGTTTCCTCACTTATTGGATCTTCAGGTGTTATATCTAAATTATATCAGGTTCTGTTTCGCAAAAGATATGGAGACTGTTTCGGACCCACAAGATTCTGGAATTCTATTCTTCCTCAGTATCATCTGGATTGGCAATCTCTGTGGAGATCCTGCCATAGATATGTTTCTCAAGACAGATTGCGTCTCATGCAATATCATATATTACATAACATGTATTGCACCCCTGTAAAACTAAAGAAACGGGGTCTCTTGAACTCCAATATATGTATTAAGTGTTTGCGGGAAGAAGGAACACTTCTTCACATGTTCTGGTCCTGTCCCAAAATTTGCCTTCTATGGGATTCAATCAAGACTTCCCTGGATCCCTTACTGGGCCTTCAGGAGTATTTTACGCCTGATATATGCCTTTAAGGGGACCTGTCTTCTGTCAGGGTCAAAGTAAGAAAATTTCATATTTCTATGATTGCTCTATCTGTCAAGAAGCTTATTTTATGTCACTGGAAAGACAAGTCCACCCCAACCTTTCAAGAATGGGTGCACGAAATTCTTGCCAACCTCCGAACAGAAAAAGTGATTGCCAGCCTTCACAACAGATAGGCAGTATATCCCAAAATATGGGATCCCCTTCACTCCTTCATTTTATTGGCTCAGTCATAATCATATCACACTTTAAAATGCCCTATAGGTTCTTAGGAAAGAGCTCAGTACTTAGGGATTCATGGATTAGTTGCTGCTGTAAGGGAGGGAGGGAGGGATGGGAGGTTGGCAGTTATGTCCTTATAAATGGCTGTATTGCATTCATTCTCAATGTAACTGCCTTTTATTATGGAAAATGTATTAATAAAGTTTAAATTGGAAAACAAAAAGCATGGGCTCTAGCGGGCAGAATACTGGGCTTGACCAGCAGCCCCTCGGGCAGTTTTCCATCTCCTGGTGCATCCAGCATTAATATTGTGTTCTTGACATCCTTTTTCATAAGAACCTCTCCTTGTAGGATACGTTGGGCATTTGGTGCCAAAAACAGAGATTCAGGATCCTTCTTCCAGACAACCCCAACTGGTTCCTCTGGTTCCATTCTGTCAGCATCTCTGTGTGCCTCATAGGCCTTCTTGATCAAGGCCGGAATTCTTAGGGCCCTACCAGTCCAGGACCCTTGTTTTCATAGCACAACTGTGCCAGTCACCCAAACATATGTGCATTAGTTCCAATCAGCAATGGAACCCCATCATGTGCAGTCTAGTAAGGGGACACACTAAGGCTAAGGTCTCCACTTGCTCTGCCACTCCAGCCACAGAGGTGGGAAAGGACAACCAGATCCGGATATAGCCAGAGTAGGGTAGGCCTTTTCACTCAAGCCCCAAACATGTAGTCCTTCCAAGGGTTGCAGGGTACATTAGACAAATGCTTCTGATACCAGTCCTGAAACATAATTGTCACTTGGGAGCCACTGTCTAACACAGCTCTTGTGGGTACCCCATTCACTTTCCAGTAGTCTCCATGGAGGGACCCACCACTGGACCATTCGGAGGTATTGATTGGGATGTCGATCGAGCATTGGCCCTGGTGGCAAAACTTTTCCGGTGGCTCCCCTGGTGACCGGGCATAGGTTCTATGATGCCAGGCCACTAACCTGTTGGTAACCTTTCTCAAGTTCTCTGGCAGGCAACAAGCAGATTGAAAGTGTCCATCCTCCACAACGGTAGCAGAACTTAGTGTCTCTGTTGTCCTTGGAGGAGGGGCTCTCTTATCTGGTTGGGTGTCTCTGGGCCCTGCAGGGCTCTTCTTGAACTGGGGTTTATACCATTGGGCCTTTGGTCTCCTCTTCTATTGGGGAGACAGCAGCCCGTTGCAGTTCCCTCACCATCTCTCTAAGTCCCTTATTTCTGCTTTCAGGTTGCCCTCAATCCGGGCCTCAGGGGAAACGACATGCACTCCCACTCCACTTTAGGCTCAGGGGAGCCTGATACAGATCTGGTTCCCTGTAGGTCTCAATCAACCCTAATCAAACCTCTCAACTGTTGAGCCTCATCTGGCTCACTTTTCAGGGGTCTGACAAGGGTTCACAGCCCCAGCATAGGGTTCCCAGCCCTCTTCATCAGTTTCAATCTCATGGATCTCTCTCATCAAGTGGCAGTACTCAGGAGGGCTGGCTCTTCTGTCTTGCAATTTGAGTTTCAGTAATATTACACTGGAAAATCTTGCTGATTTCAATATGTGGTCTAATCGACCTGGTTTAACGCTTGGGCACTTTTCAGTGGGCCTTTGTAAAGCCCTTTCCATCCTGGTAACAAAAGTAGACAATTTCATTCCTCCACTGTTTAGCTGACTTGAACTTCCATAATAGATCATCTCCGGTTTCTGTGCTGCCAATACTCTAATGCAGAAAGATATTCTGCTGCAGTGGCCTCAGACTAGTGGCCCGTAGGAATCGAATGGCTGCCAGTGCAGGACCCCTCAAACTTTCCATCGACCGCTTCCTCTCTCCCCTCGAACACTGCCACTCTTGTACTAAAGGGGTAGCATTATCCATCCAGGTCTCCAAATCATCTTTCCTGAAGGCACTGGAACAGTACTGGAGAAAAGTCTCAATCTCCGATAGAAATCCAGTTGAATGGAGGGAATAACCATAGGGGGTGTGGCTAGTATGGAACTCTTAGAGAACCCGGGAGATGTACCTGGGGAAGGCAGGGGTGTGTGGTCACCTGAGATGTCTAATACCTTTACCAGTTCCTGAGCAGTTCTCCCTTCTGCGCTAACAGTTTGAGCAGTTTTTCTTTAAAGCTGTTGGTACTAGGGGACCCCACCGGGTAGCAGACCACTCTATGTGAATAACCCTCATCTCTTTGGGCACCTTCGGGCAAAATCACAGGGGCACCTTCTCAGGGTCTATCGATACTGCATGAAAGTAGCACTTGCAGGGTTTGTTCGAGCAAGTCAGCATATGCCCTTTACTTCCACTTTGCCCATACACTTAACATGTTCTACAGTAGAGACAATGTCAGCGCTTTTAATCCCCAAGGGACATCCAGCAAAAACAGCCTTTTGGGAGTCCATTTCCTCAGCTTCACTCACCCCATCAATTTGTGCACCATCATCTTAAGGGGTCAAGTTTAACTTTGGCATGGTACCCTTCCATTTTCTTTCTTTTAAGTTACATACTGGGTACTTCCTCCACGTGGCCACTAGAAGATGCTTTTAATCCCAGCAGTGCCTTCAAGATGTAACCCCTAGGTGGTGCTATCCCAAGGGCTACTACCCCTGCCTGCTTGGCTATTAACAGGTTGAGGGGCCTAGGTTCTATGATGGGTGCCTCCACCCAGAGGTCAGGGTTTGTACTAGTTGGTCGAGTTTGGTCTCAGCCCTCTGGGACACTGAGACCCCCTTTTGTTCCCCTTAATGGTCCACACGATATACAAGGATTGCAATACCAATACTCCACATGTACACTATATCCAGTCATAAGGTTCCACTTACCCTCGAGACCGATACTGCAGTTCGTCTCGGAGGACCCCCTGTGAAATAAGGTTGGTCAGTTTACACAAAATAATGCAATTCCTGCTATATAGGTACTGACACTCTAAACAGGTTAAAGTCAATAACATCCAATCTGGTTTATTTAGGACAGTGAAACACAGGGAGGTGGAGTTCAAGCTGATTGGCAGAAATAAATCACAGTACTGTGCACACATACAAAGTCATAAAAGTCACACTCTGGTACCCAGGTTGAGGAGGGCTAGCCAGGTCCGTGTCTGGTTACGGCAGGTACAGATGGAAAGGGCCCTGTAAGAGATATGCACAATACCCAATTGTAATCCAGAGCCGGATGGCTGAGTCCTTGAGAAAATGAAAGAAAGAAAATCAGATGAAACACTGGTGATTGTTAACAGGTCGCAGGGGATGCCCTGATTTGTACTCACGCCACCCCACGCTGGTGAAACCTGGCGCAGATGGTGTTTCTGGATTGCCAAACACACAAGTGGGTAGATGAGATTCTACCGCCCAGGCCACACCACCTTGATTAGCAGATGGATTAGGTCCGAACACATTTAGCTCAACATTCGGCTTACACTGCGCGGTGACAAGAGAACCGGAATAGCTGTTCTTCATGAGCATTCAACACAATTATATGTAAAGGAAATTACTATACCAGGCAGCTGCTTTCAGGTCCCAATGCACTTACTGCAAATACCAGGGAATTTACACGGCAGCTTCAATTCCTGACAGACTAAGCGCGATTCAGCAATTTCTCCAGTCTTCTACAGGGTGAGCATGGTTTCCACTCTTTCAGCCTTCCTTCCTTTTAGTACTCTCAGTTCAGTCCAATTCGAGGCTGGGAGGCAACTTAACAGCCCAACTTGGGCCTCTCACGCGCTTCCATGTGCCACACAATGCAGAAGTACAGAGCTCCTTCTCTCCTCAGGGTCACAATGGATCTGACTCCCCAGTCGCAAGGCAGAGCATTCTCTTCAGGCGCCACCCAGTCCAGTTGGTGGACTCAGCTGTCAATCACTCAGAAACTCTCTCCGTTGGTGCAAATAGGCGCCAAGGTCCAGAACTTCACTTCCCAGAATTACTAGCTATACCTCCTCATTGTAAGCCGGCTCCCCGGAGAGTCCGAATTCTGGTTGGTCCAAACAGACTCCATTTTAAAGGTCCCCCCACACTGATTTGACCCATTCGGCAGTTCAGATCCAAAATGGAAGGGCAAAACACACAGAGTCCCAGCTGCAAGAAAGGCAGGTTAGACAAACTGCATTTTTACTAACACTCTAACTGGTTTTAGGCAAATGTTACATCTTTCATTTAGGCTCCCTCTATGCTCTTAGCAACTGCAGAAATGGAGCGATTTCCCCGCAGTTCAGGCGGGATTCGAAAAGAGAAACACCAGCCCCCCTAGAAAATAGTAACCATGTCTGCAAGCAGACAGCTCTTAAAGAGACATTATGAGGAGGCTCTACCAACCCTCACAGTGCCATTCTTAATGGCTTAATCGCCGAATGCCAGCAGGCAGGGGAACACCTAGGCAAGCTCCACGGAGGTTTTTTAGGAACCCCCATTTGTAGGGGGGTTACACTAAACATTATCGAAATTTGACTAAAGGTGATAAAAATCTGTGGTGCAAAAGTGCACTTAAGGAATCAAACATCCCATAATACCACGATAAATACAAATATAAGTATCACAAAGTCAACATTTCATATTCTTATTGAAAAAGTTAAAACTGAAATAACTAGATTTCTGGTTACCATACAGACTAAGAAGGGGTCTGAAACATGGAAACAGAATTTGACAGAAGATAAGGACTGCTTAGCAAATACAGTCTGCCTACACTATTACCGAGACTAAACCCAATCTACAGGTCTTTCTCCTGCCACCCCTTCCTTTCCACTATGATTCCTTGTGCTTATCCCATGCATTCTTGAACCACACCACTGTTTTGGCCCCACCACCTCCACTGGAAAGCTGTTTCCAGAGTCCACCACTCTTTCTGTGAACAAGTACTTCCTCACATCTCCCTGAAGGTACCGCCTTCAGCTTCATAATATGTCCCCTTGTTCTTGAGCACCTTTTCTTCTGAAAATACTTCCCTCCTGTACCTTATTTACCTCATGAGGTATTAAGGTCTCTGTCATATCCTCGCATGTGTTCCAGGGTGTACATATTGAAGTCCTTTAGTCTATATAGTATCTCCTCAGATGGCTTTTGATGGAGGTCCTCACTATTTTAGTTGCTATCCACTGGACTGCCTCACTCTGTAATTTGTGGTCTCCAGCACTGGACACAATACTCTAGGTGGATCTCACTAGCAATCTATACAGAGGCAACACCACTTCCCTCTTCTCATGGTGATACCCCTCCCTGTGCATCCCAGCATCCCACCAGCTCTCCCTACTGCCTTGTTGCACTGCCTGGCCACCCTTAGGTCATCCAATATGATTACTCCCAGGTCTCTTTCCTGCTTGGTGGTCATCAATACCACTCCACCCATTTTTAACTCTGCCTCTAGGTTTCTGTGCCCCAGTGCATTATTTGCACTTTTTCGCATTGAGACCCAGCTACCATGCCCCTGACCACTCATCTAGTTTTCTCATGTCTCTGCTCATCCTTTCCACACCCCCAGAATGTCCACTCTATTTCAGATTTTGGTGTAATCTACAAAGAAGGAGAACTTCCCTACCAGCTCCTCTGCAATGTCATTTATAACCTATAAAGATATTAAAAAGGACCAGTCCCAGCACTGATCTCTGAGGCACCCCGCTGGTCACCCTCCCTTCCTTGCAGTGAACTCCATTTATCACCACCTTCTGTGGCCTATCCCCTAACCAAATTCTTATCCGGTTTACCACCTTTGGACCCACCCCTAAGCTACTCAGCTTGCTTACTAGTCTCCTATGGAATAGTGTTGAAAGCCTTGCACTAAATTTCGCCCTACAGATCAAGAAGGGGTTGTTACTATACAGATTAAGAAGGATCTGGTTACCATGCGATTAAAAGAAGATCAAGTTTGCCCCACTCCTACTCATGAAGCGGGACCAACCAGTATGTTGTGCAAACATGTACTGCAGTAATTTATAGGGATTCATTATCACCCACCCTCCTGCCCAACTACCCTGAGATTCCCTTGGTAAACAGAAATCTGTAGAGGTTTACTTTGTAGGTCTGTATACTGACTTCATGTCCACGATCTACACTGGTAGACTGTTCTACAGGTTCACCACCCTCTGGGAGAAGACGTGCATCCTACCATTACCACCTCTGAGCTTCAGGGTGTGTCCCCGTATCCTGCTGGAGCACACCAGATCAAACAGCTCTGTCTGTTTGACCTTGTTAACACCCTTCAGTATACAGAAAACTGAGATCTTGACCCCTGTCAGCCTCCTATTCTCTAACATGAACAGGTTACTCTAACCTCTCTTTATAGCCTTTGTCCTTCATACCCATGATCCTTTTGGTGGCTTTGTGTTGTACCCTCTCAGTTGCCTCAGTGTCCTGTTTGTATTGGAGGCCCAAAACTGGATGCAGTACTTCAGATAGGGCATGGACAGGGCCTTGTGAAGTGGCAGGATTACTTCATTTCCTCTGTTAACCCCATTTTGATGCACCTTGATATTCTTCTAGCCTTCCTAACAGTGGTCATACACTGCTTGTCATGCCTTAGCTCCATGTCTAGTATAACCCCTAGGAACCTTTCCTCATCCACTACAGCAAGTGGAACCCCACACAGGGTGTAGGTCCTACCTCTGTTGTTTTTTCCCCCAACTGCAGCACCCTGCATTTGGTGCAACTCAGTGTAAGACTCCTGGAATTCAACCCGTTGCCCAGTTTGTTCAGATCATCCTGCAAATTGTCTCCATCCTCAGAGGATCAGTCCACCTGCCTGGTCAATTTAGTGCCATCAGTAAACTTAAAACAGCCTGCTGGATTCTTGCTTTCTGATCGTTGAAGAACATGTTGAATAGCAGTGGCCTCAGTCACTGATCCCTATGAACCACTGCTGGATACCCCTCTCCAGTCAGAGTTATGAGGCACTTGTTCTTCACCAAAATGTCAAAGGCCCTGATGAAGTCTGAAAAGTCTCTGTCTACACCCTGCCCGGCACACCTCCATAGTCATCTCCTCATGGAAGGTGACCAGGTTGTTTAGCACTAATTTGCCCCTCATCCAGTGAGGCTGAAGGGGAGTCCAAAAACCCTGGCTTCAATCAAATGATCCACTATTCTGTCATTGATAATGGTCTCAAGGAGCTTATTCAGTACTGATGTCAGGCTGTCCAGCCTGTAGTTGCTTAGGTCTAACCTAACCCTTCTTGAATATGGGGACCACATTTGCCACTTTGCAGTCCTTCAGAACCCCTCCTGTTCACCCAGACTCATAAAAGATTACTGCAAGGTCCCCAAAATGTACCTGGGTTGATTTTGGCATGGTAGTTAGCTACTGGGGTGTATGTGTGATGTTTGCAGTTTCATCATGGCTACTTCTGATGTGGGGCCTAGTGACTTGAATATCTTCCCTCCCAAGCCCTTGATGAACCTAGAAGTTAAGTTCAGTAATGATTCAGCATTATAACCATTTCACCATGATCACTTAAAGTTTTCTCTGCCTGAGCCCATATTTTCAGTGACCCAACTCCTCTTAAACCTTCCTCTTCCATTTATGTATGGGAAGAAAACTTTGGTGTTGTCTACAGCTCCTACCACTGTCTTAGCTTCCAGACTCTCTCTGGCTTACTTAATTCTGGTCTTGCAGTCCTCCAGTGCTGCTCTGCAGTCCTCTGTGACCTGGAGCTAACATGTATCTGTCCAGCCATAACAAGGGTTTTTTTGTTCAGGATCAGTTGTTTTAGGTCCCTGTAGATCTGAGGGGCCATCTCCTGGCCATTTTACCTTATTGCTTACACTAGGGATGTGACTGTTGTGGCTGCTTTGAGCACCCTCTTCAATAAACTTTGCATGTGGCTCTGCATTACTAGCCTCATGGAGCCTCTCAGACCCTTAGAAACCAGATCCATCATTTAGACAAAGTCAGTTTTTCTGAGCTCGGTCCTTGTAGCTGAGACCCAGCTATCTTTACTGTCACCATGGAGAAAGCTATGTGGTTATAGTAATTTATCCCACTAGTTTATTGACAGTCATGCTGGATATGACTCCATCCCCACTGTTGAGAACAAGGTTAAGGGTGATCTCAAACTTTGTCCCCTGTTAGACATGCTGCACTAGGAAGAAGTCCTTGAAGGTGGACAGGAACTCAGTCTCCACCATGCCATTAGCCCCATAAAGACACTGGCTCTGCCTGTGAGGTTGAAGTCCCTCAGGATCACCACTGCATCCAATTAGCTACTCTCTGATTCCCAAGACCAGCTGGGCATCAAGCTTCACTGACCTATATGAGGACCTGTAGCACATTCTCAAGGTGACTCTTTTGCCACCTCCTTTTCCCTTAGCTCAGTTCAAATGGACTCTGTGGCACTACTTACTCACCTAATTTCCTCCTGGTCTTCTATGGTGACACCCTCCCTTATAAAAAATGCAAGCCGCTCCTTTGCTGTTCTTTCAGAATAGTCTCTAGTAACTATCCTCTCTATCCTGGTGTCACAGTCATTTTCCCCAAAACTCTAAGTACCACAAAGTTCTCTTTTGCAAGTGCATCAGATCTTCCAGCTCATCTATTTTGCTGGGTGTGAGGCTCATGTTGGCTTGTATGCAAATGAGGATAGTTGCCTATCTATGCTTCTAATGCCCCCAAGTCTTCATTCCATGTCCTTTCCACCTCTGCTGTACTTCCTTCGATGATTCCATGCATCGGCTTCCTGCCCTTGCTGATCCCCTGCACCAGCCCCCCAATCCTCTATTTTAAATACTAATCCTCTAATTTAAATACCCTGATTGCCCTGTTCATTTTCTTTACTAGTACCACTACTTCCTCTTGGTGCATGTGCAGCCAATCCTAGGCATACAGGTGGCACTTGCCCTAGAAGGCCCCCACTCATTTGACCCATTCCAAGCATGCAAAGTCTCTCATATGTGCTACCATCCTGGTCCAGAAATGCCTCTTCATCTCCCCTACTACCTTAACATTTGAATCCCCAGTAACTACTACCTTTCTGCCCCTCTGCACAGCCTTTTCCTTGCTCCTCCTGGTTGGGCTAAGTGTTCTGGTGCCTGCCTCCACCAGTCCCTGTCAACTGTTGGCTACTCACAACCTGGCCTGCCATTAACCAATCATCATGGCACTGCCCTATTTATTACAATTTATAAATATAATAAATTCTCTCACTTATGTCTGTCTTAATTTAGCAATATTAAAGAAAAGGTAATGATTTGTGACACATATAATTAAATGCTCACAACTGAGTTTGAAACAAAGCACAAAATATGTCCCTGGTTAAGATTTGAACCCTTAAAGTCTGGCTCTTTTGGATGTAGTACAACAATCCAAAAAATATGAGCACCAGCCAGTAGTCATGTATAAATATCTTTACTTTCAAACTGCAATATTGCAGGTTTGAATGCTTCACCAGAGAGAACAAATGTCCCTGGTTAAAATTTGAATCCTTGAAGTCTGGCTCTTTTGGATGCAGACAGACATACACCTTGAGCCATCAAAATTCAAAGACAAGCAGTGCACATTGCTGGAGGGGAGCATTTCCATAAAATTCTCATCTACACTTAAAATGCTCAATTCCTCAGACTTGCAACAATCAGATGCGTGGGAAGTAACAGCTACAGATTGCTGCCCTGGGGGCAGGGAACGAAATCCACTAATAGGGATAGGTGGGAGGTGGAGCACTTGGCTGCTGCCCCGAGGGCAGCACTGCCAGTGGGCAAAATCCACCAATAGGAGTAAGCTGGAGGAAGAGGAGCTAAAAGGTGCTGCCCCAGGGGCAGTGCTGCCTGAGAACTGTGCTATGGGAACAAATCACAAAGTGAAAATTTAAAATCTCTTTGAAATTGTTTAAAAATTCTGATGGAAGTGCCAATGGATGATTCTTTAATTTGCAGAGGAAAAGTAATCTTCTGTCTTTAAATCTGACTATTCTTTGGGATGTTTGGTCTATAAGTCTATTTATTCTTTTTCTCTTTTTCCTGTGTCTGACTTACTTACTTACTATTAGATGTTCTTCTATGAACTTACGGTCTACTAGGGCACTACCCTTATAGTCTCTTTACACAAAAACAAATTTGGATTATGATCTTTTCTAGTTCTGTTGCCAAATTGTGGAATGAGTTACCTTTGAGCTGTGCTCAGTTTCTACATTGTCAAGTTTTAAAGTGAAACTTAAGGCACATTTGTACACTTTGAATGCATGTAATTGTAATATATGATTGTCTATGTTTGTACTGGTTATGTTAAGTTTATATTTATGTTAAATATCTGGGTTGGCCCTGAAAAAGGACTTTTGTCCAAGGTTGAAATTAAGTTTTGCAGCCACTAGCCTGCAGAGCTAGTGATTTGGAAAATCCACTGACTCCACAGACTTTTCCACTAGCCCAGTTGGTGTACATAATGAAGTGTTGCCTTCTCAGTACACGCCCACAGGGCTAATTAAATGAAAATCTTACTAGCCCGATGCAGAATCCACCAGAATTTGGCCATGGTTGGTTAGCGGCATGCCCCCGTTTTTGTCCAGTGGCCTTACCTGGTTAACAAATTTAAAAATAAAATAAAAACATAAATAAGAGTAGAAGGTTTTAGAAAAAAAAAAGAGCTTTCAATTGTATGCCTAGTTTAGCACAAAGATTACTTTCAGTTATCCACCAAAGTGGGATATAAGAAGATACATGCAGTTTATCTTGAAAGGGCCCAACGTAAATATTTAGCACCTTGAGTTGCATAATAGCAATCCTAAAAGTTCAGAGCTGCTAGGCCACCTTTTGCTTTGGGAGTGTTAATTTTAATAGTTTAATTTAGGCCTATGCCTCTTCCAGAGAAATTTAGATAACTTTTACACTAGCTGCAGGAGGAGGCAGCTATTTTAGTGTAATTGCAAGCTTTTGGGCATACTTCTAGACTCACTCGCTGAGTGTAACGGGATGACCTCTACTGTTTGGGGATGTTGCCAAGGAGATCTGAGGGACCAGGAAGTCCTCAAGTAGGACAAGTAGAGAACTTACAGAGGAGGTAAATACAGCACTTTTAATTAAATTCATTCACCCCATATGGATTCGGAGATCTTTTAAGGGCACCAGAATCATTTTTAACCTGTTGGTTGAGTATAGTTCGTAGTGAGGGAACTGGAAGCCAGCAGAGTGCTACTTCTGGTTCCCCCACTACAAAGGAGCTGGCGCTGCTGTGAGTTCTATTACTTTTTGCACTAGCTGCAGGAGGAGAGGCAGCTATTTTAGTGTAATTGCAAGCTTTTGGGCATACTTCTAGACTCACTCGCTGAGTGTAAGGGGACAACCTCTACTGTTTGGGAGCGTTACCAAGGAGACCAGAGGGACCAGAAGTCCTTGAGTAGGATGAGTAGAGAACCTGCAGAGGAGGTAAATACAGCACTTTTAATTAAATTCACCAACTCAACGATTCAGAAATCTTTTAAGGGCACTAGAACCTTTTAACCTGTTGGTTGGGTATAGTTCAGTAATGAGGTATCCGGAAGCCAGCCAGTGCCTTCTTTCGTCCCCACTATATAATCCCTTAGCTAGTAAGCATCGGCAAGCTCAGCAACGGCAAACTCAGTAAAGGTGAAACAGCAAGGCACAAAAGCTGTGTGTCGGTCAAACAGCCAGAATAGCCTGAATAGGCCAGGGATGCTGTGGAGGCATAGAGGAATTTGTGAAGTGGGTGATACCCACGAGGTTAGTAGAGAAGGAATATGGATTCATATAGTAACATTACAAAATGGAACACTGGTATTAGATGCATTATATGCAATAAAATAAACACGAGATTATTAATGAAGTATTAGTTATACATGTCAATACTGTAAACTAAATTACTGAACTTAAAAACAAGATAATGTTCATAGAAATGAAATGAGTCACTTATAGGCAGCAGGAATTAATTCAGGATTGTGATGAGCAACTTGTAAGGGAGGGGATGGATGAAGAAGCTCAGGAACAAGCAGAAATAAATGAAGAAGGTACCAGGGCCCAGCAGGGAATTAAATAGAGAAACTAGGAAACAAGAAAGGGAAGAGGAGGAGGATGGAGTATGGATGGTAGAGACAAGGAAATTTAAAAAAGGTCGGAGAGCTATAGTGTGGTAAATCAGTTTCAATAACAGCTTTAAGCCCTTAATTAACTTACAGGAAGAAAACTCAGACCAACCTGAGTTACAAGTGGGTGAGTTAAGATTAGAGAATATAGCAGATAGTAGTGACGGGCAGGTTGGTGTCATGCCACAGCATAATAACCTTGACAAGAATAGTGTCAAGGAAGCTGTATCACAAGATATAATACTAAGGGGAAGCAGATAATAGGGGACACCAAGCAGACTGATTAACCGATGGACCCAACAGAGATAATTTGATACTAAATAAGATTTGGAATTATATTAATGGAGCAGGTAACCATACAGGAGCCTGAACTAACATCTAATCAGGATGAAATATTAATTGAAGTACTCTGGAAGAGCAGGCCAGTGACATAATGCAGACAGAAAGCAATAATAAACAAGTATATATCTTGGGTGATTCGATACTTAAATACAATCGATAGGTATACTGCCAAAGGTAATAAGAGGTAGTGACTACCAGCTATTTTTCTGGAGCAAAGATAGGAAATATCACACCCATGCTAACTAATATAGTTAAAGAAAGAGATCAGTCTTCTGCAATCATTCTGCATTTGGGTACTAATAACATTCCCAGCAAAACATGGCTGAAATAATGGAGGAGTTTAAGGCAATTAAAGAAGCTCAAAACGAAATTGTAACATACATTCTCTCTGAAATGTTACCCGCCCGAGGGCAAACGAGACGAGAACAGCTAAGATCAAATCCATTAACAACTGACTGAGACTATGGACACTACAGGAGGAATGGATGCATTACAATTGGAGGAGTTTGTGAACAATCGGCAATATTACACTAATGATGGTTTTCATTTGAATAAAAATGGTAGCAGAAAACTGGGAGCAAGACTAAGACAAGTTGTTAACAACTGTTTAAACTATAAAAAGGAGACCAAAGGAACTATAGAAACAGGAAATAAGACTGCTCCAGTAACCTGATAGTAAGCAAGATCAGAAAAGAAGGGTAGAACTAAAATCTGGGCAATTACTGCACGTAGTTTGAACAGCCAAAAAAGCGGAACTGGATATATTGTTAATCAGGAAGACATTGATGTCTGTATGGTTTCTGAAACCTGGAGGGATAAGGAAGTCAAGTGGAATAATAACAGAGGGATATAGGTTGTATGCAAAGACAGACTGCATAGAAAAGGCAGGCGTAGCAGTTTATATTAAGGATACATTTCAGAGTTATATGCACAGTATATCAAATCCCAATACTGAATCCTTATGGGTGGTGGTTGAAACCAAACATACAAAAATTATATTTGGGGTCATATTATAGGGCACCAGATACGAGTACTGAGACATCAGATGCCATTAATCAACAGACTGGTGAAATGTCTGAAAGGGTGATGTGTTAATTATGGGTGATTTTAATATAAACTGGCTAATGCTACATCTAGTGGAGTGGTGGAAATAATTTCTTAGACACCTATCTACTGCTGGGTTACAACAGATAGTCCTAAAACCAATGAGGGATATAATATACTGGATCTGTTATTTCACAAACACTGAGAGTAGAGTGAGCAACATAAGAATAAAAGAAAACTTAGGGGATGTGACCATAAATGGTGGATGTATATTTAAGCAGGAAATGGAAAAATTGAAGGAAGGACAATTATAAAAATTATTACAGAGCAAACTTTAATAAAATTAATAGAGAATTAGGAAATCGGGAGTGGAAACGTGATTTTATAACAAACATGTAATGGACATATGGCACATTTTAAAATAAGCTTTTGAGGTAGAGGAGAAACATGACCCCAACAAAAGGATGTATAATGAAAGAGGGAAGCATCCTAAATGGTGATCCAGGAAGGTTCTGAGACAGACAATAAGAAAAAGAAATCCTTTGAATTAATGAAAAGGAATCAAAGCCCTTAGTGATTGATAAATATAAATGTGAAGTAAAAAAATTAAAGAGAATGATCGGAAGGAATGGGTAAGCTGAATTCAGCATTGTGCATAGAAAGGATGGGGAAGAATTTCTACACTTATGTTAACAGTTATAATAAGACTAACACTCATGTTGGCCCGCTGACTCATAAAGGTCAGGACATTACGAATCCGTTGGGTATGGGCAATATGTTTAATGATTATTTTGTTCTGTGTTTCCTGCTAGTAGGTCTAGCCCACTAAATATAACAGGGAGGCAGAATGGAAATTAATTTGAGATCAGTTCAAATGAGGCACTAGACTTAGTAAAATAATTGAAATAGAATAAATCTGCAGGGCCAGACCTGATCCACCCAAAGCTGTTGAAAGAGGTAATCCATAACATTGTAGAACCACTCACCTTCTTTCTTAACCTATCCTTTAGTTCTGGTCAAGTGCCAGAAGATTGGCAAAATGCTACTGTTATACTTTTGTTTAAAACGGGCAGTGGATCAGATAGATCAAACTGCAGACCAATAAGTCTGACTTCGGTCATATGTAAAATAGCTGAAACCTTCCTAAAAACTAAACTAGAAGAAAACTTAGAGGTTACAAATTATAGTGATAACAAACAACATGGTTTCAGACAGAACAGATTGTGTTTAATGAACCAGATATGTTTCTATAACAGGGTAAACAAAAGCATATATAACAACACACCAGAAGATGTGGTGTTTTTTTGACTTTCAAAAGGCCTTTGATAAGGTACCGCATGATTTATTACTAACTAAATTAAGTAAATTAGGGATAGATAAGAGGTTAGTATTGTGGATTGGGAGCTGGCTGACTGCCAGGAAGCAGCATGTTAGGGATTAGGGTGTAATTCAGACAGTGGTGAGGTGACTAGTGGGGTCCCCAGGGTTCCATCCTGGCCCTGTATTATGTCCGTGGTACATTAGTGACCTACACACAGATATAAATAGTTGGATAGTTAAATTTATGGATGATGTGAAACTAGTGGGACCAGTAAATACAGAAGAGGAGATTAAACAACTGACAAGCGACTTGAAAAGGGTGGAGGAGTGTGCAAGGGTGAATGAGATGTGTTTTAGTGTAGATAAGTGTTCTGTTTTGCATGTTGGCAAATATAATGCCAAACAGGAATACACTCTGAATGCTGTCAAAATTAAGAAGGTTGAAACAGAATGGGATTTTGGTATTACTATAGATAAGCATTTAAGTTTCAAAGCACATTGTACTGCTCTTATAAGGAAAGCAAACTATATGATCAGTAATATAGAAAGCTCCTTTGTTAACAAGTAAGTATCATTTGTACTACCCTTGTATAGGTCATATATAAGACCCTATCTTGACTATGGGTCCCCTTGTGGAACCGTCAGTTAAGGAAGTGAAAAAAAGAGGGTTGTATGACTAGTGGGGTCTCCCAGGGTTCTCTCCTGGGCCCTGTATTATTCCGCTGTACATTAGTGATATAAATAGTTGGATAGTTAAATTTGCAGATGATGGTAAGATGTATAGCTTCGAGGAAAGGAAGGAGAGGGGGGACATGATAGAAACTTTCAAATACCTCAAGGGAATCAACAAAGTCCAAGAGGGTAGCATCTTTCAGAAAAAGGGATGTGCAAGAACAAGGGGACACAATTTGAAGTTAAAGGGGAGACGGCTCAGAGATAATGTGAGGAAGTATTTCTTCACAGAGAGCGGGTGTAGATGCATGGAACAGCCTTCCTGAGGAGGTCATAGAGTCAAAAATAGTGGGGGAATTCAAGAATGCATAGAACAGACATAAGGCAATTCTAGTGGGGGATAGGAGGAAGTAGGCTGTTGGTTAACTAGGATCTGCTGCTTATCTGTTAGGTATGGAAATGGGCAGACTAGGTGGGCCAAGTGGTCCTTATCTGCCATGATTCTATGTTTCTATGGGTTACAACGAGTAACAAAGATGGTGGGTCATTGGAAAAACCTAGATTATAAAACTGTGTTGAAAAGATCTAATCATTTAGCCTGGAAAAAGGAGATTGAGGAGGATTTGTTGTTAATGTACAAAATTCTGAAGGCTAACGAGTTAATGCAAGAACTAGAAATTATGCCTCAATTAAAACCGGAGGGGCTTAGAACTCACAAACAGCATATAAAACTTGATAACTCAACCAAAAGAGGAAGATTTAACTTTTTTTACATAAAGAACAGGCAGGCTGTGGAATCAATTGCCAAATACTCTGGTTGAATGTAATACAGTGTGCCTATTTAAAAAACACAGACAAACATCTTTTAGAAAGGATGTATTTGGACCTGCTGATGCTGGCAGATGGTTAATATGGGCAGAAGTGCATTCTTCCATCCATAACCCAGTATGATCACACAGTATGATTTTATGTAATTATGTGAACCATTTAGATGTCAAAAAGACTGTTACCATTGTTATGGGATAAAGTATTCTTAGTAAAATATTCATTTTTTACTAGGTTTAACCTACCCCACAGTGACAGAGGTACTTTTCCCATCTGGTTAACTCAGATTCAATTAAATGAAGTAAAGAAATACATTTTTTTAATCATATTTAAGCTAGAAGTAGAAATATGTATGCCAAGGTACAATAACTCCTTAGTAAATCCTACCTTGTGAAGCTCAGAATGTCATGTTTGGTGGTATAGATATTCAAAGATAGTACGTGGGTTTTACTTAAATTTAACTTATAATTAGACATAGAATTAGACATAGAATTAAACCTATCAATTTCCATCAATAAATGAGGTAAAGAAGTAGCAGG
Organism: Neoceratodus forsteri; assembly: GCA_016271365.2. Taxonomy (NCBI): domain Eukaryota; kingdom Metazoa; phylum Chordata; order Ceratodontiformes; family Ceratodontidae; genus Neoceratodus; species Neoceratodus forsteri. The sequence goes on from CM057454.1 coordinate 680,592,325, forward strand.
GTCCTGAAGATGAAGCAGCAGGTCATCAGCGTAAGCTGAAATCTTGTAATATTGGGAATCCATCTTAATGCCAATTATATTTGGATTGAGTTTAATGTGTCTAATAAGAGGTTCAATGTAAAGATTAAATAAAAAAAGAGATAAGGGACAACCCTGGCGCACACCATTGTTAAGGTCAAAGGGAGCAGAAAAAACTTTATTGCACATAACTGTTGCCATAGGGCGAGTATATAACAGTACTAGCTAACAAATTTTGGTGGGAGGCCAAATTTTTGTAAAGTATAAAATAAAACTCACCATGAAACTCTATCAAAGGCTTTTTCTGCATCGAGTGAGGCAAGAATTTAGTAACTGTTGCCTCTCTTGATGCAGAAATTATATGTTGTACCTTTCTGAGATGGTTGGCTAAATGTCTGTTAGACATAAAGCCTACTTGTTCCGGGACTGATAAGTTTAATCCAAACCTTTGAATCCAGTATGCAAGAGTCTTCGTAAGAATTTAAAATCTACATTAAGTAAGAGATGGGTCTATAGTTGTTGACATTTGTATGGTCTTTATCTACTTTTGGTATAAGACAAATAAAAGACTCTTGCATAGTTGGATCTAAGTCTCCCTAGCATATGCTTCCTCAAATAAACAAAGTTAATAAGGTAGTAAGGTGTCTGACAGAGTTTTATAAAATAGGACAGAAAACCCATCCTGCCTGGGGCTTTATCTGCACCATATTATTTAAGGCAGACTGCAGTTCAGAAATGGTAGGAGGAGAGTTTAAAAATCACAGTCTGAAAGATCTAGCTGAGATAAGTTTAGAAGTCAAAGTAGATATTTAATTCTTTATCCTCTACCTTAGGGTCCTCAGCACCATGTAAAGTAGAAACAAAGGTGCGAAATTCTTCAGCAATTTGTATGGGGTGAGTTATTGTTTCTTGTTTTTGTGGGCTAAATATAGATTTTGTGGGGTCCCAATCTTAGTTCAGCCAATCTCTGCCAACTGCCCCATACTCAAGCTTGCCTTATAAGTCGGGCCACCAGGTGGACACCCTCTCCCGATAGAACACTTGGTAGGCAAGACCCATCTACCCCCGGTCAGGGGCACAGGAGCGGGACCCCCGGCAGACTGGTGGCCAGAGGAGACAGCAGCAGAGCCAGTGTCATCCACTGGGGCTGGCATTTTTTGTGCAATGCTTTATGAGGGGTGCGGACATGTAATGACATCCCACGTCCACCCAGCCCCTGTACATGATGGCACCAGTTGCTGCAGAACCTCCTGCTCCACCAGGGTCCGTAGTGCACTAGACACTCAGACCCTCCTCGGAGAAGGAAAGCAGTCCTCCAGATGCTGAGTCCTTTTCCCTGGCCAGACCCTCAATGTCCCAGGTCTGTTCACGAACCCAGGTTGGTCGGCATCGCAGGTGGGTACCATGCCCCTGTGCAGTGGCCAGCTGTGGCCTAAATATAGATTTAATAGTTCTGGCTGACTCCTGTTATTTAATAAGCATTGCTAAAAATTTGCCAGGATACTCATCTGCTGAGATATAATTAAATTTAGATCTAAATATAATGAATTCTGCTTATGTTCTGTTGAGTTTGTGATATTGCTCTTTGCAATCGGTATAAACTATCTAAGAAGAAAAGAGATTTGCATTTCTAAGGATCTAAGCTTATTTAAAACTTGTTAGATTAGGCTGTTTTTGCTTTTTAAGTTTTGTAGCCAATCATATAATTTCCCCTAATGGCACATTTATAAGCTAATCATAAAGTGTTATAACAAGGCACGAACCCTCATTGTCCTTAAAATAATGTCTGTAAATTCCTTAAGGAATATAACCATATGGTCTGTTTTAATAGAGATTATTCAGCCTCCAACATTTATCTACTTTGAAATCTTGTATTAGCTGTAAAGTTAGATATGTAGGAGAGTGGTCAGAGATCACAACGGTTAAACTTGGGTTTGTATAATACTTGTCACTAAGGGAAGACTTATTATAAAGTAATCAGTCCTTAATTGTGTATTGTGGGGTGGAAAAGTATCATCTTTAGCTTTTGGATATAAAGTTTGCCATGGATCAATTAAGGAACATATATCAACTAAAATCTAATATCCTTTTGGTTCTGTGATAGAGAAGAATATAAGGTCCTGTTCTATCCATATCACTGTCAAAGACAATGTTCCAATCCCCCAGTGATGTAAGGGATGTCTGGCCATTTGATTAAGTGCAAAGTCTGTAAAAATGTTGGGTCTTCCATATTAGGCTCATATGCTGATGTCAGCAAGATTTCAGTGTGTTATCAAGTACACCTACCACAATAATAAAGCTGGATCGAGGATCAGAAATTATGATGACAAACAAAGTTAATATTTTAGCTATAAGTATGGTAATGCCTGTTCTTTTCTTATCAGTCCTTCACCAAAAATCTGACTAACCCAAATCCTCCTTAAGTAAAAGATCTTTAGTTAATAAATGGGTTTCCTAAAAACAAACAAAAAAAAAAAGCTATGGAGGGGCTAAATCTACTAAGATGTGTCAACATTTTAGATCTCTTGTGGAGAATTAGCACCTTTACATTCCAAGAAATAAAGGTATGACTTATAGTTATAAATTAGGTATGTGTAAGCATCTTCATGGGATTGTCTTCAAAAGATATTGAGTGTTCCCCTTCCCTAAGATGTAATCCTTACTCTGTATAAAATATTGATCTAGAAGTGTATACTTTAATTTGTTTAAAATAGGTTGATTATAAAGAGGAACAAATTATGACCCCTCCCACCCATTGAAACTAATCCTTAATTTCCCTGTATACCACAAGTAAATGTTTTCCAGAAAAATAGATAGTTAATTAAGTCCCCCACACACACACACACACACTCTGGCGTAGTGACTGAATCAGTATTCCAGGCTACAAAATGAGTAGCAAAACTGGGACCCTATATATAAAAAAAAAGGAGTCAAGATAAACTGTTACCTTCCTGAAATAAAAACAATGTTATCAAAGTGATTCATGTTATCAGTAGTATGTGTGTGGCGCACTGTGGTGAAAGAGAATGTTTGGTCAAATAAAACGTGGTGTGTCAGAAGTTACATATTATGATGATGCTACGGGCTTAATTAGGTGTTGCAGCGCATTTAACACTCTATTCACCTCTGTTCACACTTCTCTCCTTTCAGCAAGCAGAAAGCAGCATAGAAACAAAGAAAGCAGTGCTGACCTTTGACAGAAAATCTCAGTGCACTAACACTTGGAGCAACCTAATGTTAAATGAACAGATGTGGCAGCAGAGTGTTGCAAAGCAAAGAAAGGCTGGGAGTGTTCGATAATCGGAGCCACAAATGCCGACATGTACTAAGATAAACAAGCATGTTCCAGAATCTAATCTGAGCTGTAAATGTGGTGTAAACTCGGGGAACATGGATCATTAACATTTTTAAATGTTTTAAATGTACAATACTGCTAACTGTTCAAACTTAATGTGATGAATATAATTGAGTAGCAGCAGGATCTTGGCTTTAATGTTTCATTTTTACATTTTGGGGTGGCAACTATAATTGTTATGCTTATCATGGCTCTTTAATCAAGCCACAAAATGTCAGTTTCAGGTCAATTTCGGATAAATACACGTCTGCTTAAATGCACATTTTCTCCGTGCAAAAGCAGGTGTGCATTTAAGTGTATTCCACTATAATATTAAACAGTAATTAGCTAAATGAACCCAAAACATCACAGGGGCCAGATTCTGAAATGCATGGTGCAACTCGTAGGCGTATGTGAGTTGTGCCGGGGAACCTGTGCCGTATTCCAGTACAAGCAGGGTCCCTGGCACCCTCGCCTGTGACTTGCAGCAGCGCAGGCTAGTGCCAAAAGCATGGCACTCACACTTGGGTGCCACACATTGCAGCATGCATTCTACTGCCCCCCAAGCCCTCCTGCCCCAGAACACAATGGCATGCACCTGGGGGCATGAGGGGCTGGCCAGTTGGCACATGCACTGGGGGGCAGCAATGGAACCAGACCCCGGGGGTCCCTGAAGTTCGGGGTTGGGGGGCATGACAGGGCAGGGGGAATGGGGAGCACAGCAATGTACTTTCTGTGGCACTGCGGGGGGGCATCCATCACTGTGCCAGGACGAATGCCTCTTAGACCACCTCCTAGCTGGTCTAACCCTGTTATGCCATTGCCTGTTGTGGAATGGCATAAGTGGGTTACAGCAGCCACCCTTTAGGAATAGGGCACAGTTCCTGCCATAACCCACCCTTGCTCCATGCTGCTGTGGATTGCGGGGTAGTGGGAGGCATAACCCACATTTGGCACAACCCCCATATGGCATGGTGCAAGGCACCTTTTGGAATTGTAACTGGCATTATGCCTGGTGTAAGATGTGATTTACGCCATCGGGATCAGCATAAATGACCTTGTGCCAGGTGTAACGCCTTTTGGAATTGGGCCCAGAAACTTTGAGTCCCCTGCAAAAAAATAGAGAAGTTGTCATATGCCATAATTAAATTCTAAGCAACAACAGAATAATAATACCACCATATATATATATAAACAAGCATTCGTCAATGCTGAATGTTTGCTTGCTGGTATTGGCACTGGTACTGCATGAGTTAGAGAGATGCATAATAGGAATGACAGTGAAGTATTGAACTAACTCCAAACCCCACCCTGCAGAGACTGACAGGTGTTGGGGTGTGCCTTTGGGTCATCGACAATAACACTCACGCCATTCCATCTCACCCACCCTGCAGACACTGACAGGTGTCATGGTGTGCCTTAGGGTCTTTGGCCTTATGCACACAACATTCCACAAGGAAATAAGATGAGACGGAAGCAGTATAGGAGAATGGGGTGAACGTTAGGGCTGAAAAACCTCAAGGCAAATCTCAGTGCCTGTCAGTGGCTGCAGAGTGGGGTGGAGGTGGAATGGCATGCCGAGCATTACATGCATTACATTACAGCTTAATCTGGTTCAAGGTCAGTTGGCATTCATCTGTATCCCCTCCCCATGTCGTGCCTGAAAATAGGCAGGATTTGTCTAGTGCATTTATCCGGTCAACAAAAACTAAATAAATATAAATAAATAAATAAATTATGGCCAATGACCCTCTAAGCCACACCCTGACGCCTGTCAGTCTGTACAGGGTGAGCATTATGGTTGAAACCCTAGTGCCCCATTGTGTTGTCATTTTCCTTCAAATTTTCAACATGGGCTTTTTGGGATCCCACATCTTGAACAGTGGCACTATCATTTTGTTTGTCAATCCCGAAGGTGATTTCACACAGCAAATGTGCCATTCGACGCAACAGGCGCAGAAAGACATTTTGGGCAGGATGTGAAAAATGACATCTGAATTGTTCATGAGGAGGTATGAAAAAATGGCAATATTGAAAATCTGGAGTGAAATATGAAAAAGTGGTGAAGTTACTAACATGTGTAGAAATTGCATAATGAACTATTCGTAATGCAGTCATTTTTGGAATTTGTTAACCAAATTTTCAACATGGCCTTTTGAGACCTCTTCTCATGAACAGTAGCACTGTGATTTTATTAATCTGTCCAAAATTTGATTTTGCCCAGCAACTGTGCCATTCTGCGCCACATGTGTGAAAACACATTTCAGGCAGGATGCAAAATGAAAGCCATACTGTTCACAAGGAGGTGTGAAAAATGGCAACACTGAAATTTGGAGTAAAATTATTACAAACTGGTGAAGTTGCAAGTGTGCATATAAGCTGCGCAATGCACACCCATAACACAGTCATTTTTGGAGTTTTTTCACCAGACTTGCAACAAGGGCTTTTGGGACCCCACCTCATGAATAGTGGCACTGTCATTTCATTAATCAGTCCCAAAGGTGACTCCGATGCAACGACCATGAAATCGTTTTTTAGCCTTTTGATTGCTTGATTGTTATTTTTTTTTTTCTAGGTTTTTAGGACACGGCCTCTGGTATTTTAAATTAGGTATTTTTGGTGTACTAAAGACTATAGTTTTAATATTACTATTTCATAGTGGTAATTACTTTTTATAGTTCAGTTTTGGTTTTTGTTTAATTCCATTACGGCCAGTAAAGGGGTAACATGGGGTTTCAGTACTTAATATTGTTTGTTTTTGGGTTTCTATGGAAAGGGTTTTTCTTTGATTTCTATATATACTGGTGTTGTGTTTTTAATTTTATAGTTTTGATTTTCATTTTTGGATATATTTCTGTATTTTGCATTTACTTCAGGTAGTACTTCTTTCTTTCCTTTTCTGTTTAGGGGTTTCTGGACTTCATTTCCTTTGTTTCTTTATGCATTTATTCCTTTGTTCTCAGTAGTTAGGTTCCCTTTCTTTCTTGGCAATTTCAGCTAAGGATGCTAACTGCTACCTGGTTAGACTTATTACATTATTACTACTACTCTGGAAATGTTTACACAAACCCAGGCCCTACACCCACCAGCTCATCCAAGACTTCCTCTTCAGGTCTCTGAATTGCCTCCTGAACATTTGCAGCATCCTTAAAAATGTACTGCACTCCAGTGTTGGGTCATACAACACCAACCAGATGTCATTGTCCTAGTAGAGACCTGGCTTTCAAATCTACCCCGATTCCTGTGTCTCTCCCGGTACACCCTCTACTGGGAGGATCGTAGGCAAATGCAAGGTGGTTGTGCTGTCTTCATATCGAACACCATTGTTGGTCATGCGCTCCTGTTCCCAAGCTTGTCAATGGAGTGCAAGCCCTCACCCTCAAAATCATCCCTAATCCCACCAGGAGCCTACTCTACATCACAGTCTCTTACGTTCCCCCTAAGAACCAAAATCCGGTGATCTTGTCACTCACCGACTACCTCTCAACTCTGCCACACAAAGCTGAACAAGTTATTTTAGGGGACCTCAATGTCAATTGGCATGGTACCTTTACATCCTGAGCTAGGACTCTTCACTACCCTTTGATATGACTCAATTAGTCTCCCAGCTTACAGACTCAACCCTTCAAGTGGAACCAGCACCCTCCAGGACATCATAGTGTCCAACCACCCCCATAAATCCAGAATATCAATATCCTGCCCAACTCTTTAAGTGACCACTCCCTAATTCTCTTCCTCTGGTCCTCCTCCACCCCTAAACTGATGTCCCATACCACTCTCTGCAGGTGTCTCTGCACAGGTGGCCTCAGAAAACGTAACAATATCTTGCCCAGATTAACTGGTCCCCATCAACCACTCTCCTAGCATTGACTCTATGCTTGACCTCTTTATGCAAGAATTTAACAAGACCTGCAACCTCTTTGCTCCATCCACCAGGATATGCACCAAAAAGCAAATGCACCATGGGTTACCCCATCCCTTATCCAGAAACTCAAGGAAAGGCTAACCTCTGGCACATCACTACTGAATATGGCAAGTCAACAGATAGACAAGCCGACAACACCACATGCAAGAAGTGCACTTGGGCCATCCACAAGACCAAAGCGGAGCACTACCAGACCACCCTCACCTCCTCCTGGGGGTCAGCCCAGACCTTCTGGGATAGCATGAAAGATTTAAATGAAGTCTCACTCCCCCATCCCAGTTTTCTATCAATGGCTCTGTTATCACAGACCCCATAGACATAGCTGACTGCCTTAATACCATGTTCACCGATCTTAGCTCCATCCTCCCAAGTAGTTTCTTTTCACCCCTATCCCTGCATCTCAGCCCCCTGCCCTTCTATGCCCACCATGCTACCTGCACAAAATATCCACCCAAGATGCCAGGCCATACTTGCTAAAAGCCCTAGGTAGCAATAGCCCAGTAAATCCAAAATGTACGAATAAATAAATCCTTTCTTTGCTGTTTTAAAGATGCCACTGTCAACTCACCAAAAACCGGCAACTGATTTTCATTTTGTTTTCACAGTTACAGACTGTGTAACTTTACAGGACTACAGTACTCCTACCACCTAAAGGATAACATCTACAGGTAAGCATCACTCTTATTTCCTCTTTCATTTTTTTATCTAATTTTTTTCCACCGTGTAAAGCATTCAACGGCAGTGACATACAGGCCAGATAATATATTTTTTCTTCACAGATGGAACAGGAATATTTCAGTATGCCAGGGTTATACAATGTGCTATCCTGGTCCTGAAAACTGGTGATGTAATGTAAGTATGACAGTGGGCAAGTGCGTGTCATTCACTAAATGTGTTAATTTTTTTAAGGGCTTTACTAATAGCTTGGTATTTTAAGCTGGATAAGGGGTTTACTAATAGCTTGGTATTTTAAGCTGGAGAAGGGGTTTAGTAATAGCTTGGTATTTTAAGCTGGATATAACAGAAGACAGGAACAGCCACACTGGGAACTGAATGTGGTGGTGCAATGAACTCTTAATAATTTCTTCATCATCTGTTTTCAGGTAACATTGAGGTGCTGTGGACTGCCGTCGGTGGGATCTTCCAATCTGAAAACAGACAACAGTTAGAAATGGATATGCTGAAGACCTGGAAAGAAGACAAAAACATTAATGAAACTTGTTTTCAAGTGTGGGTCCCCAAAAAATAAATAAAATTAATACTTACATTACATGGCTTGACAGTTTCCGTACAGCCAAAGTCATCACTCATCCCAAACGTGCAGAACACAAGTATGCATATGACCAGAGGAAAAAAAAATCAGAAATGATAATATCTCAGTTAACCACAGTGGTAACCCCCCCCCCCGAATAAAAATTAATTGTTACAGTACCACATTAGGTGTCAGACTAATAACATATGTCTGGCATGTGGAGATGTGAACATCATGTCCACCAGGGTCAAGTGGAATCATTCTGTATGTATTACTGTATGATTTCCTGGAAAGGAACAACATGACAGACTGCTTACAACACAACACAATTCAATAGAAATTAAATGGCTGTACATGACTGGTGCAGTAATTATGCTCTCCCCCTAAATCCTAAGAAATGCACAGTAATGCATATTGGGATGAAAATACATCACAGGACTGTAATATAGGAAATACCTTCCCTAAAGAAGTATCTAAGGAGAAGGACTTGGGCATAATAATTACAGGAAGACTTAAAATTTAAGGAACACTGTAATATTATGTGCAAAAAGCTAATGGAGTGCTAAACTGCATTCTCTACACTACATATGAGTAGAAGCAGGAGGTGATAGTTCCCTGTACAGTTCACTGGTAAGGCCTATTTTGGAATATGGAGCCCAGTTATGGTCTCCACATCATCAAAATGAAATCCAAAAACTTGAGAGGGTGCAAAAAGAGCTACACATTCCATAATGGGTATGACAACAAAGGATATAGTAATATAGTAGAAGAACTAGATCTATTCCCCTTGGAGTATAGACGATGTAGAGGAGATCTGTGTCTACTATATAAAGTGTTAGAGGACTTTGATTTATGGGAAACATTAGGATTGGAATTCAGAGAACAAGCCTACAGCACAAGAGCCCATACGCTGCAGATGAGAGGGGAAAACTGCAGGACATGGAAAAGGAAAATGTGGTTTAATCAGTGAATGGTGGCCAGGTGTTATGTTTCTTCCAAAGGAAGTGATATGTAGCCCATCAATGGATAGTTTCAAATTAAACTTGGATAGGCTATACCAATTGGGCAAATGGAAATAATATAGCAAGCACTAGGGACGAAAGTCTAATTAGCTCAGTATACACCTATGAAACCTATGAACCTATGTGTCTATGCCAAACAAAATTTCACTGGGGCAAACAATGACTCACCATTGTGGTATGAAGGCACACACAAATGGCAACATGTATCAGTGATGGAGCAGGCATCAAACTCACCACCAAGCAATGGTCTCACTGAAGCTGAGACACTGTGATGCATTTCTGGCCTTATTCTTCATCTGGACTTTTCATGCCATTAAAGCAGTGGGACAACAGCAGCAGCAGCAGCAGCAACTGGCATTACCACCAGGCAATGGTCTCACTTGAGTTGGGAAACTGTGATGCATTTCTGGCCTTATTCTTCATCTGGACTTTTCGTGACATTAAAACAGTGGGACAGTCACAATATAGGACATTTGGTGGGGTTGGGGCATGGTAGGTGATTTAATGGTATTGTGATTATTGCACTGCTGCTTTAACCAAATAAAAGGAAAAAAGTCATAATTCCAATTTAAATCACACCTCTCACAGATGTATCACACCATTATGCTTTCCGCAATAGAAAGACAGTTTTTAAGAGTTCTTACTTACTTTCCTTTATTTTTCAAAGGTCATAGTAGGGTCTGCAAAATTAAGGACACTCCGTACGCTCACCACAGGTGACACTAAGGCAACGCACAGCCCATTTCAATAAAAGTATATTGCAGCATGCAAATCTGTGCCAAAAATGCAAAGTAAATGAAAACACGAAGCGTTCAAAAAGTTGGTGACCATGGGAAAAATGCAATAAAGAAAGTAATCAGAAAAATTGTTTCTATTGGAAACCATAATAGGGGTGAAGCATTAGGGGAGCTGTGGATTTATAATTATTATGAGTGCCACAAAATCCTTGTTAATTTTATGAACATTTTTTCAGGGGATTATTATTCACATCATGACACTAATACTGCATGCTAAATGATGCATACTATAAGCCGCAACATTCAGAAGATAGGAAATCATGGGGGTTGCCATGGTAGGTGAGGTGACTTCAGGTGACTTTAGGATAATTAGATTGTAGCTGTTGGTATGTATACTCTGAAACTTTAACACAGTAAACAGTTTCCAAAAGTTATTCATTTTGTATTTATTCTTTTCTTTCCTTTTTAATTTAGTTGCATAGTTGTCTTCGCTTTTGCTGTCATTATTTAACTTACTTTCCTGAGATTCCGTTATTGTAGTTTCTTCCTTGTTAGGCATACTGCACTTACGACTATTCTGTCCAGGAGACTTAATTTGTTGGTCCTTTACCCATTTTCCTTTTTTGTCCCTAATTACCATTCCTATTCCAATATGTCCTCCTCCTGTGCTACCCTTTTTTCCCAAAGTGCCCAATGCTGCCCTTTTATTTCTAAAGCAATACTGTCATCTCTACAATCTGAATTGGGTAATAGTATAAAATTTTCAGAATATGACTTATGCCAGTCCTTATCCTTTGCATTTTCTCACCTGTGTGTTTTTAACTGCATAGGGAGAAAGTTGATCTTTGATGGTGCCTAGAATCCTTTTCCCTTTTGTCTAAAATTAACCCTCTATTTATTAAGCATGCTTCCTTGACAAACGTAAGATCTTTTTATTGCAACTAGTTGTTTATATAATAGGATATTAGCTGATACTTGGTTACTTAAATCTGCTACCACATCTTTTGTAATGTTCTCTATTTCAGAGCTTGCCAACTTTCTGGGCTCATCAATGAGTATAATTCTGTATTGAATTTGAGGCTGTTCTTGAATATTCTACTCGATTAATTTGTGGTAACTCTTCTATCTCCTCTTTCTTTTGCTTTTGTTACCTTCATCTCTGATTCATTTTCTTATATCTTGTACTGTTTTGTTCAATAATTATAGGTTATCAAAAACCTCTGAGAAGTCAAGTACTGCATTAACTGCCTCATTCTGAAATATTTGTTCTTTTTGTGCTATATTTCCTGCATTTGTTTTGATACTTGGTGAGGCGCCTCTAATTTTTACTTTGTCTTTTTCTGAAATAAATTCCATCATATTTAGAATATGGCTAGGGGTAGAGGTTTGCCGAGTCCGAATATTTTTTCCTTTTTTGTGCTTTCTTTTTCCTCTCTTTTTAAAGTGAGGAGTGTTTTGAATCTTATTTAATATCCCTAGAGCCAATTGCTTTAGGGATTTTGGGTTAAAGGCTCTTAAGTTCTGTGTGCCTTTCATTTCTTGCCTATTTGCTATTCATGCAGTTTCCTTTCCACTGCTATTACCAGGCATCCTCTTACCAATTAATTAGTAGCTTAATGAAAAGCTAATGTCCTTACATGTCCTTAGCAACTGTCATCAAAAAAGCACCGATAGAATATATATAAAATGTACTAAAATAAATTTAAATATAACAAACTTGTATAATTTAGGCAATAAATATATCTTTAATTGATCCTGTTATAAAAGTATAGATATGTAGAATTTGCACATAATAAATAGCTCAATGAGTTGACCAATAATTGAATATGATTCCAGTAACCAAAGTTGTACTCTGAGTGGAGATTTCAAAGCTTTAGTAAATAGATGAATAAATCTTCATATAAACGTGCTTAAAAATCAGTATGAGGTTTATACATTAAAGTTCCACAGTGAAAAACCCAAACAGGTTCTTTGTTCCTTGTATCAAATGCATTCTTAATAAAATTCAGAAACAGCCTAGTTGTTTATTAGTCTTTAAACAGAAGTGCTTATAGTGCAATAAAGTGCAATGCAACACTGTGACGTACCAGAGAATAAAGGTGCTTGGTCACTTAAATACATAAGGTGCTCAATCTGGTTTAATATTCCTGGTGAGTTCCTCTATATCAGAGTACTCTAACAAAGTGTTATAGCAGCTGTACATCAAAATAATCAGTTTTACTTTTCCAATCATATGATGAACCAGTTTAACCACTCACCAGGTCAGATTCTCCCAGGCTATCTCTCCTGGGCCCCTAAACTGTGATCCCTCAAAGATGCATCCGCTGTTTGAGTAAGATAACTTTAATATATGGTTGCCTTGGGGTTGAACCCACTCAGTTTGATTCCACTAGCTAGTTAGCCTCTCATGCGATGGCTTCCCTCCCAATTCTCTGGACAGCACTGTACTTGTGGGGCACTCTGTTTCATTCAAAGCTAGACCCAAAAAATATGTTTTGAGTTCTTAAATGTGAATCATGTAAAGCACTTGTGCACAGAACACCCCAGTTACCCCCTCTGGTTCCTTTATCCTCCTCAGTTATTTTTAAAAGCAACTATTAATATTTGAAATATATTCCTTAGTGCCACTTGCGTTTTAAAAGTATTTACACAGAGTGACATTCTGCCACTAGTTCTTAGTAAATTTTAAGCCAACTATAAATCTAGGAATATTTGCTCCAAGATGGTTCTCCCAAAGTGCTACATTGTTTAGTTCCTGCTTCTGCTTCAATGGCATCAGGCGTTGGGTATTCCCAAACGTCGATGCCTGCACACTTTTGACTGAGCTGACCATGTGATTTTGATAGCACAAAAATTCAAAGATGGAAACTATACAACTATACAGCTATACAATAATACATGCTAGTGAAGCTAAACAGCAACGTTTTATAAACACAAAAAATAAATATGCAAGGAAGATCTTTTATCACAATCCTGGTCTCCCTAGTTGTTACATCCATACTGTTGCATCTAAACCGGGAATCTATGAGTCAAAGGTGGTTTAATGGGCCATTCTCTTTTCTTCTTTCCCTTCTTTTCCTCCATTTCCTCAGTGTTCCATTTCTGTCCTTTCTCTTCTTCTTTCTTTTGTAGCTTTGATCCTGGTGCGACCAACCCACTACAGGGCTCCCTGTTTCCATAGCTTCAGACACTGGCTCCTCCACTGTCTGGACTCCTAGTCCCCCTCTGCTGGGAAGAGAACACACAGGAAAAAAAACTGCAAATCTGAAAAAGGTTGCACAACATTGTCTGTAAGGAACTATGTTGTAGTTAGATGGGCAATGGTGACATACTTATTTAAACTAAAAAAAAGAGCCTCTGTAATCCTTGCTTCTGTTGTTACTCCTCAATGAACATAGCGTGCAGCAGTTCTCTCCTAAAACGTGTGTGCATGCACCTCCACCAAGCTCTTAGTAGCACCAGAACTTTGATGGACAATACACTTGCTGAAATCACCAGATTGTTTTTGGTGCATCCCTTGACCCTTACACCTTGGGGTGGGTGTCATAGTGGATGATATCTGACTCCTTCACTCCTCTTAGGCTGTGGTGGTGGACTCAAAAGGGTAAATAACTGAGAAATTGAAGATGTTGTGCTTTGACTAGGAGGTAGACTTTCATCATCCTTCCACTCCTCATCAGCTACTTCCTCACATTTGTTGACATCCATGTCCTCTTCTTTCTCATCTGAGTGCAGCAGTGCAACAAGCTCTGTGTGTTCTTTTTGTGCTTTTTGATACTGATACATATTGGGACATGTTCATATGCCTTATTTATCATTGCTGATGTTCCCATCTGAGTCACTGCATTACCATGACTCAGTTTTGTTTTGCATAATTCGCAAGTAACATGGCTGCAAGATTATTTATAGTATATGGTTAGTGCTTATTGTGCATGAAATTCGATGGCTGCTCCCATGTTGTTGTGCACGTTCCCAAAAGTTGTTGTGCACATTCTAAATGTTGTTGTGCATGTTCTAAATGTTATTGTGCATGTTCTAAATATTATTAGGTAGTCCGTGACCATAGTGACCGAGATTGAGTGCCTAGAAAAATGGTGAGTCAATCTTGGCAACTGTGATCATGGCTACCTAGGGAGGAGGGTGACCGGATACTGTGGTTGGCAAAACATGACAGAACTCACATGTATACACACATGTGTGCACCCACGGGGGGAGAGCAGGAGGGATGGCACGTGGGGAGGGTTGTGGTGAGTAGCTGCCGAGCTGGATCACTGGCCGTGGGGAGGGTGGTCAGCTGGGAGACACGGGGTACCGCATTCTGGTCTGACATGGTGCTGTTTTATTTTGCCACCTGGCAGCATGTATTTTGTCAAGTTTTTCACTCCCCTCCCAACATGCATCCCCTTGGAGTTGAGAATCCATAAGTAGCAGGGTGCGGGGAGCTATTACAAATGAGACCTGTAGGTCTTGGGTGCCTTTTTTCTGTGCGATGCCAGTGTGCATCACTGAAATTAATTTTCTGAGATGTACACACACCATAATAGCGATTGCTGTTTCTCGATTGCTATTATAACATAGAACCATATTATTGTGCACGTTGTTTAATGAATATTCATGAGCCAGTCCAGCTCTTGTCACCTTATTGGTGGAAACAGATGTCTTAACAAAAAACAACAACATGGCTGTGCCCTTTACCAAGACGGTCTGGACACGCACTGCCCTACTAGTCTCCGTGTTTCCAGACTGTAACAGTTTAATTTTTTTTTAAAATCAAGTCCTGCCTGAAACTTTGGAGAGCCTGCCATCACATTAGAATGCGACCGCAGCAGACAAGAATTGCAATTTGATAAAAAAAAAACAGACCACATCAACACATGACAAACTCAGCTGCCAGGCAACAAGCGGGAGCATCAAACATAGGGTAAGAAGTGAAACCTTGTGAAAGGAAAATGTCCAGAAACTTGGAAACCATATACTATAAAAAATAAAGTATGGACAAGTATACACAACTCGCCTCATTTCCATCTTAGGGTTGAAGATACCCCACATAGTATCTTCACTCTCAAGATCCATACGCTGGTATCTCAACCCCTCAATGGAAATACTGGCTTATTGTACATACTCGCCCATACTTTATTCCTTATATCTTGTGTGGAAAAAAAAAATTCCACACCACAGAATTCACAGGTTTTGCTGCATTGTTGCTTATGGGATGTGCACAACTACCACTTCTACCAACACAGCCACCAGCACTGCCAGTGTTCTTTGATGTCTTTCTATTTTAACCTGCATGCCTTTTTGAAGCACAACCCTCTGGCCAAACTGGTTCTATTTCTACTTTGCTGGAACCCTGTCCTTCTTCTGTCCTTTGTTTTTCCCCTGCATGTAGATATCTCCTTATGCCCTACTATTATTTTTTATTACCACAATCCTTCTTATCAGTCTTTTTGTTCTTTTTCTGGCCCTGGATTCTCCCTTTCATCACACTCCCATACCTATTGCTACTTGACAGTCTGACTGCTACTTTATCTACTACAAAATCAGGATCTGTGCCACTGGTTTCTTCCTCATTGTCACTGTCCATGTCTGTCTCCTCCTCATTATCATCATCATGTTCTCTGCTTACTAAAATTGGCTGCTGTACTATGATGTCCCTTGTGCTCATCCTCTGAATACCATGATGAGTTACTCATACAATGTCCTGAATTTTCTACACTTCTGTTATTGTACCCTGGATTGTCTCTGAACTGCTTTTTACTGTTTTTTTTTTTTTTTATCAAGCATGGTTTTGTTTAAAGGCTCCAAAACATGTTCCTTCTGTCTTTCCATAATGGCAATGATTGTTTCTATTTATTTTTTCAGTAGCAAATACTGAGTGAGTCAACTAGATAAACACTGGGAAATGTATTCCCAATAGGTTAGTAAAGCACTACTTGCAAGTGAAGTTAGAGAAACACAGGGAGGTTTATTTTTATCCCAGATAAGTCAGTAAAGCACTGCTGGCTGTGTCAATGAGTTAAGTAGTGAAATGCAGTGAGACTTAGTCCCAAATAGGTCAGTAAAGCATTAGTGGGTGCACAGAATACTTGAGAACACAGGGAGATGTGTTCCCAAATAGGTCAGCGATGCACTACTAGGTGCATCAAATACTTTGAACACAAGGAGACTTATTTACCAAATAGATCAGCAAAGTACTAGTAGTGGGTGCATTGACTAGACTTACAGTAAGTAGTGAAAACACAGGAAGTACAAACAAAACAGGTCAATAATGCACCAGTAAGAGTGTCAAGTGGAAAACATAAGACTGCGGGCACTGAGTATTAAAAATGAAAAAAATGAAAGTAAACTTTAGTTAAATTAGTTCAGGCTGCTGCTAGTGCACGCTGACAGACTGAGAGATAATTCTCTCTCTCTCTCTCTTTTACTCTTCCTCCCTTCTGTTACTAACTCACCTCTTACAGAAAGTATTCAAAAATATACATTTCTGGTTATGTTTTAAATTTTTTTACAAGATTTTATATCTTCTGTAGCCTTTTGTGTTGCAGATATATGAGTCAGGCTCAGACAGCAGCACAACACAAGCATCTCTTTCTCTCTCATGGATGTCTGTGCTGATCCTGTACTTTCTATTTCCTGGACTGCTCCAAAATTCCTCCAAAATAAAAGTTTTTAATACTTTTGAGTTTATTACAGCAGCCTGCTAGTAAGTGCCACAGCTCCTAGCTGCAGGCCCTTGAGTGGGTAGGGGAGCAAGGGATAATTCCCGGGGCCCAGCCCCAAGGAGGGGCCCTGGCTGCCCGGCATGCTACCATAAGCAGCTGCATAGGGGCCCCAGAATCTGAACTTTTCCCAGGGCCTGGAATTCCTCTCATAGGGCCTGCCTAGCCCAGATGCCATGCAGAGCACAGAGCAAATATGTCACTCACATTGAGCCTGCCCTTCTGTACTCACTTCTTCCTTCCAAATCAATAATTATTTATTTAAGCTGTTATGCCCCGCCTAGAATGATGCCAAGAACTAAATCTCCCCTCAAGAATTTCAATTCTGCCGTAGTAGTTCAAGAGTACTGTGTCACACAGACTAATCTGTCTAATGCTGTTTAGGCCATGTGTTTAAGCAGCTGAAGGCGAAACAGTCCTGTTCTCACCACTCACTCACACACTCTGCAGAAAATGGCAATGAGCAGCAAGTACTGTAAGTAAGCATCCCACATGTTTTATGACCTGCTTCACCGATGGTTGCTCATGTTGCTACTGAGTGCAGAAGGGAGTGGCACAGAGAGATCCTCATTCCTGCTCTGTCCCGTCACGCCTGTTCACCTGGACAGACATGCTCCATCTCTTGTACCACATGACTCATGGTTGGGACCTGGGAGCTTAGTGAGGAGCATAGTACGCACTAATATTAATATTATTTTTAATATTATATATTATTTTTTCACCACGGTTTGTTGTATTTCGTATATTTACGCACAAAGATTATGTATTTTATCCTTATGATTCATTATGAAATAACAGTATGTACAGTATGCATTGATATTTTGGATCTGTTACACTGGGCAATATATCACTTTAAGAAGGCACTTTAAAACAGGTGGAATGTGCCTATGTCACCACTCCCTGATGACGCATGAAGCGAAACTAGTTGGAGGTTTTATGTGTGAGGTGCCTCCGCTGGCATTCCTTACAGAGGTATTTTGTCTGAGACTACTTCAATAAATACCTTTATGCACCTTATGCTTGGTGTTAGCCTGCTCTTTATGTAGGTTGGTGGATGGTGCTATGTTCATTTGCTTTTGAACTGTGCTGTTGTTATGCACATCCAGTCGTGGGGCAGCTCTTTGCTTGTTGTTGGTCTAGTGGACCGCCCTCACTGATCCCTGATGTCCCCAATAAATAGTTGTTTTTTATAATTCCCTAATAGTCTAGCAGACTGCCCTCCCCGATCCCTGCTGTCCCCAATAAATAGATGTTTTTTTAATTCCCTGGTGGTCTAGTAGACCACCATACCTGAGCCCTGATGTGCTTAATAAACAGTTCTTGTGTATATAATTCCCTGGTGATGTAGTGGACCATCCTCCCCAATCTCCAATGTCCCCAATAAGTAGTTGTTTTATAATTCCCTGGTGGTCTAGCAGACCCCCTCTCCCCTATCAATGACGTTGCCTGTAGGTATACAGAATCTCCTGGTGGTCTAGTGGACCTCCCACCTCAATCCCTGATTTCACCCATATATTTAAATAATATATAACCCTACCCCAGTGAGTTGTCAATCAAAGACCACTTACTGAATACAGTAAAAGTGCTCATTGAGAGATCAGTCATCAACTGGCTGTGGTTGTAAGTGGTGGGCTGTGCTAGTCGCTGGCTCAGCTGTGGGATATAGGGGAATGGGGCAGTGGGACACTGCCTGACAGTGTGGGGGGTGGGGTCCACTAGACCACCAGGAATTTTTTTATTATTGTAATATATGGGTGAAACTGGGGATCGGGGTCCACTAGACCACCAGGGAATTAGTGAAATCAACAATTTACTGGGGACATCAGGAATTGGGAGGGTGGTCTACACCACCACAGGGAATTGTAAAATCAACTATTTATTGGGACATCAGGGATTGGGGGGTCTGCTAGACCACCAGGGAATTATAAAAATATGTATTTGGGATATTGGTAATTGGGGAGGGGGGTCCGCTAGACAACCAGGGAAGTTAATTATTACATATCGGGGGATTGGGGCTGGGGAAGGGGGACCATGGTACATTGCATCATGTTGCTGAACTCTGCCAGAGGGCATATTTTAAAGTACCCTTAGATTAGCCCTGGCTGGTCTAACTCTACTTAGAAATGTGCCCTCTGTCACAGTTATGAGAATCATGATTTAGGGGATTTGGCAGCCTGGGACTGCCACAAACCCCTAGCAGCATGCTGCAGCCCATTTTGTGGTGCAGGGTCTGTACAAGCCCTTTTGGTGCATGCAGCCTGCAGTTGACGAGGTTGCATATGAGAATCACTCTTGGTGCATCTTTTGGCACAAGGTGCACTTTGTGCCATTCCTTGTGGCACAAATCCCTTGCGCTGCACCTACAGCTTTGGGAATCAGGGCCCATGTAGTTTTAGTATTGTCAGGGCCTTGCCGAACCAAACTTGCAGCCGTAGTTGTGCTGTAGAGAAAGATGAAGGCAGAGTAGTATTGTAGTAAGAGAGATTTTGCAATGAAGCCCGTGAGTAGTAATGAGTTCTTCATGCATTTCCATTTCTGAAGCAAGATAAAGGACTTTAAAAGTTCTGTGTGTCATGCCAGAGGCACTTTGTAAAAATGAAATATATTTGTACAGTGCTGTGGTACTATATTTACCATTACAAATATGTGATAACATCATCCTAGTACAGCCAGAGTATGAATCTAGAATGTACATTGAACAAATGAAATCAAGGGAAGAAATTTTTGGAAATTGTGAGTGGTGGTCATGTTTAATGACATAAGTAATTAATTACACAAGTAGGCTGTGAGACTCATGGCAACCCTTGTGATGGAAGGCTCCACAGCCCATCACAGGGTATCGCCAGTGTGACAGAACACTGTGCAATACATTCCCAGGCTCAAGCAGTGGCACATGACAGTGTTGGCCCCATTTTTGTGCTGTTCAGCTGGCTCCCTGAGCCTGTCCCTGAACTTGAGCCACTAACATGGGAAGACAAAATGGTAGCTGCTGGGCCAATAGCTGATTTTTTTTTTTTGACATTTTGACCCAAATGTTTAACAGCCAGGGCTGGCCTTCTTTAGGTGCCCCTGCACCTTTGAGGTCCATACTTTTTTCTTGAGGAAAAAAAAATGCCTACATTTTGTTAGAGATGAAAATGTTTACCAGCAAATGAAGGTGGAAGACAACTGGCTCTGTTACTGTTATAAAGGTGGGGCAGCTTTGCTGCTATGCCACTTTAAGATGCAGTGGAAAAGATTAGGTTAAAGGCGCTGTCAGCTTTGCCCTCATTTTTAGTCTGCTTGCATCAGTGTGACTCTGTGCACCTATATAGGACTTATCCCCAAATAAATTCCCCATGTATGCCACACTGGTGATCACTAACCATATTTTTTGTTTTTGGATGTTTTACATTCCAGCGGCCCAACAGAAAATACTTCATCCCCAGATGCAGTGGTATGCCGATAGTGCACCTGTGACATAAGTGCTGGCATGAACATCAATTTTTACAGCTCACACTGAAGAGTTACTTAGCAGCTTCGTCTTACCAGTTACTGAGTAAGTTGCAGTCAAACCAAGCACTGGTAGTGCCAATAAAGACATTTAAACACTGGCGCCGAAATGTTGTGCCTGTGTGAATGTGGACCACTCCAGGTGCTGAAATATCACGTGTGCACAATAGCGGGGCAGAACACAGATCCTGTGCATGTGCAGGAGTGGCCCACATTCATGCAGGCGTGGAATTTCAGCACCAGTGTTTAAATGTCTTTACTGGCACTGCCAGCACTTGGTTTTACTTAAAACACAGCAAATTTAATTCAGTATACTGCAAGACGTGCTGCAAGTAACTCTTCAGTGTGGGCATGTAAAAAATTGATGTTCATGCCGGCACTCCATGTCACAGGTGCACTCTTGGCATACCACTGCTTCCGGGGGATGAGGTATTTTCTGTCAGGCTGCTGGACTGTAGAAATGTGCAAAAATTGAAAAATATGGTAAGCGATCACTGTTGTGACATACATGGGGAGTTTATTTGGGGGATAAGTCATTTATAAGTGCATAGAGTCACACTGATGCAAGCAGATGAAAAAACGAGGAGAGAAGCTGACAGTACTAATGGTGTTAATGGCCATACGTTACGCCTCCCAGGTTGACTGCTTAAACAAAGAGCTATATTGACAAGAGAACTTGTTTGTAACCTGGACATGTAGCTGAAACAATGAATGATATGACAAAATATGTTTCAGAAGTATGTGAGCACTCAAAATGGCTAAAAAAACCTAACCAGCACAGAGCAAAACCAGATTTCCTGATAGGGACCCTGAAAACCTGATTACTAGGTTAAAAAAAACTGACAGGTGGCAACCTTACTGGTGTTCCATGATAATCCTCTATTCTTTTCTCACTCACACCTCCTGAAAAGTTAATTTATTTAACTTGTTTGCAAATCAGATTATGGGAAGTGTGAGTGTCCAGTGATGATGTCCCTGTCCTTACAGAAATGAATAAAGCAGTAGTACCATACTTACTCAAGTTCTTGCTCCAGGTTCAGTCAGATTAATTTCCATTGGTGAAGTAAATAATTCAATGCAGTTAATGACACTAATTAAAATATGCTGGTTAAACTAGTAGACCTTGTACTGCTTTATTGATACAGGACAGAAGGATTAGTTAGTGTAAATTATGGATGGGGCCTCAGGAATGGAGTGGTGGGGCCCAGCGAGAGATGCAATAGGGCCCAGAATGGTTAAGGCCGTCCTGTTAACAGAATTTTATCACCTTCCTTCTGAACATAGCAGGTGTCATGTATAAAATCTTGACTAAACATCATTTTGTGCCACTAGTGTGAAAACATGTGTCAGGTAGGGTATGAAAATAACACCTGTCACATTCATGAGATGCTATGAAAAATGTCTATGTTGAAAATGTGAGGTAAAAATATTGAAAATTACGAGTGTGGGTGAATGTTGAAAATGTCAATGTACCTTCAAAGCTCTGGTGTTCTCTTAAGATTTTGACCCTACATTTTCAACCTAGTGTTTTTATGACTCCACTTCATCAACCTGGTGGGTGAAATTTTTCTAATCCTGCCTGAAAGGTGATTTCCTAAAGTGACTGCAAAATCGCCTTTTTCACAGATATGACAAAATTTCACCTACTTGTTCATGAGGTACCTGTCTGTGCACATTGCCTATTTCTATGTTGTATCATTACGTTTTCCTTAACTGGTCACTTGAGAGAATGGGCTATTTTGGCTCATTTCGCTATCCTGTATAACAAATAAAGTAAAATTAAATGAAATAAAATGGTTGGGTGCCAAAAAGCCATATTGAACATTTACTGGAAAAATATGGAAAAATGACAAACTTGAGTAATCTTTGAAATAGTTCAATGCCCACTCATAACTTGATAATTTTACCATATTTTTTTCCATCAAATTTTTAACATAGTCTTATAACTCCACCTCATGAACCTGGTAGGTAAAAATTTTCAAAATCTGCTCGAAAGGGGATTTCGTGTCACCTACCTTGTTCATGAGGTGGGGCCCAGAAAAGGCTATGTTTAAAATGCGGTGGAAAATATTAATAAATGACAAAGTTATGAGTAAAAGTTCAAGATGCATTGACAGTTTATTTACTTTGTTTCTTTAGCTCCCATTGGGCATAGAAGGGGAAGGACATGTTTTGCGCAGAACCGTGGTGGACCTTTTTGAGGTGAGTAGTAGTGGCTGAGTTATCTATATCTGGCACCCTTTCCTGGAGGCTCAGGTCATCATTACAAAGTGCAGTAGGACATTCCAGAACAAACAGTTAGGAATTAACATCAATAATAACCCGCAAGAACATTCCAATTTAACCCCCTTACTATGCATATTTAATAGATAATTAGAAGAATAAATAAAAAACCAATAAATAAGTAAATAACATACCTGTAAATAGCACAGCTGGGGGCAGATAAGTAACAGGCAGCAGGTTACTCACCAGAAGTTTGGAGAAAAAGAATGTCTTAAGGCCCCTCTTAAAGGCCTCCACCAAGGGGACCACCACAGTGCCCTCAGGAGCGCGTTCTAGAGGATCGGGCCTGCCAGCTCAAATGTCTGGTTCCCTGAGATTTTTAATCTTGCACTGGGAACAACCAGGAGACCCTCCTCAGTTGACAGGAAAGGTCATATAAGGATACAACAACTCACTCAGGTAACCGGTGCCCAACCCATGTAGGGCCTTGTAAGACAGCAAGCCAACTTTAAAAGAGATACACCATCTAACTGGCAGTAAGTGCAGGTCAGGCAGTGCTGGGCAGACATGACATGGCCATGAAAGGCCAGTCAGCAACCTAGTAACTGTATTCTGCACCAGCTGAAGGCCTTGTAACACACCTCCACTGCAGTAATCAAGTCTGGAAGTCACAAATGCATGCACCAGTGTCACCACATCTCTGGGGGGGATAAAGAACTTTATCTGGCTTATGTTCCTAAGATGGTAGAAACCCATCTGGATTACAGCTGACACCTGAGCCTCAAATATCAACCCCTCATCTAGAATGAGGCCGAGATTCTTCACCTTAGAAGAAGCCACCAGATCAGTGGAACCAAGTCAAAGTCCAGTCCCCTGCCTGGCAGCCATCATTCCTCTCTCCAACCTTGCTCAACAACTAGTACTTCAGTCTTGTCTGTTAAGTCCCAAATAGATTGATGACATCCAGTCTTGAATCTTGACCAAGCATTTATTCAGCACATTGACCACACTCGGCATCCCAGGTGCAAAACACAAATGGAGCTGGGTATCATCGGCATAAAACTGAAACCCAATCCATACTGACCAGTGATCCTACCCAGGGCAGCATGTAAACTGCAAACAGCATCAGTGAAAGGATAGATTCCTGGGGTATGCCAATGGGAAGAGACACCGGGATAAAAAGAAACATCCCAGCATCACCCTCTTTGTCTAGCCACTGAGATAAGATTCAAACCAGCAGGTGACTTTGCCAGTGAGCCTCACATACTCCCTGAGCCTTCTCAATAACAGACCATCGTCCATGGGGTCAAAGGATGAGAAGAGGTCAAACAGAATGAGAACTGACCATTCCCCTCATCTCTTGTCCTGAACTGGTCATTATACACTCTGACCAGTGAAGTCTCTGTGCTATGCTTTGACCTAAAACCAGACTTGAGAGGCTCATAGTTATCAAAGACTGTGAGGTGTGCCTTGAGCTGTAGCACAACCACGTTCTTGATAACCTTGCCCAAAAGGGCAGGTTAGAGGCAGGTCAAAGTTCACTAAGACATGCAGGTCCAGTGTTGTTTTTTCAGAAGGGCCTTAGTGCACTTTTCAATGCAGCTGGGAACATCCCTTCAAAAGAGAACATTGAATAATCTCAGTGAATGCAGGACCCAGCTGACCCACACAGCTCACTAGTAGAAGCATAGAACCTAGGTCCAGTTCACAAAAAGTCAGCCGCAGCCCCACTAATCTCCTCCACCATCATCGGTTTAAACTCATCTCATGACAACTGAATGCACCTGTGACACAGACCTACTCTCCTGGGCTATAATGGCCTCACTTGGGAGATCCCAGCTTGAATAGAGGCCTCCCATTTCTGAGAAGAACAGAGCACATTCCTTACATTTGTGACTGAAATACTCTAATGGACACCAGGCAGGCAGGATGAGGAAGCCTGTCCAGAAGAATGTATTTATTCATTGATTTAAAAGAGATTTACCAGGAAAGACATACTGAGCCATGAAGCTCTTTTCCAGATGTGTCCTGGGGATGAAGAAGAGCTGAGCTGGTTGATTCCTCCCAGCAGCAACCTCTTTGGACAGGTAACCTGCCTTCTTACAGGTGATTGCCCATTGATATTCACCATGGTGAGCAATCAAAGCCAGTTTGTATTTCTAGGCCCGGGACCTCCTACAACAATGCTCCAACCTCTGATCCTATGCCTTCAAGTTCCTTAGCTCCTTATCAAGCATGCTGAGCCAAGACATGAAACCAATGGGTGTACACAAATTGGCACCACATGTTCGAGTGCCAGTATCCTTTTATAGCCAACCACAGCTTCCTTTGATCCCACAACTCACACCGCCAACACACCCAAAGTATCCAGTACCACCAAGTGTCCCTCTGGCCAAAGCCCATGCAAAAAATCTTCATACTTCATAAATCAACTGCCTGATGCCTGTCAGACAGCCAAAGTACTCCTCTACACTGATGATTCTGTCATCTGTTCTAAAAATCCTGACTTTGACAGCCTCACTGCTGCTCTTCAAAGTAACTTTAGGTCACTAGAAAGCTGGTTCTCTAATAACAAACTGGCCTCAATTACAAAAACAAAGACCACGCTCTTCTCTGGTCTCCCACAGAAGAGGAAAATTCCACCCTTTGTCATTTGAAATGGCCAGGAGCAGGAGCAAAACCTTAAACAGGTGGAGCCCTTCAAATACTTTGAGTAACTATGGATGGCATTTTATCTTTTGCCCCATGTTGACAATCTAGTGGCCATAGTTAACAGAAATAGGGTGCCACGCACTATAACTAGAACAATCTCACCGGGATGCTAGATGCCTTATTGAAGCCAGCTCCATCCTATCCCTTATAGATTATGGCCTCCCTATTCATGCAGCTGCCTATGACAAGGTGCTAAACAGAGTAATGATGATATGTAAAAGGCATGATGCTTTGTACTTCTTAATGCAGATAACCACACTCATAGTTGTACCCTTATGCACTCACTAACTGGCTACCTTTACCATGTGGAATAAAGCTCCAGAACTGTTTGCTAACCAAAAAGGTGTTCCTGGGCCTAACACTCCCTGCTTTAACAAATTATTTCTGTACCATCTCCAACCAATAAAACACCAGAAATATGGCCAAGAATACACTTAAGCCTCTTTTCTGGTGTACCCAGCTGGCAAGGGGGCATTTGCTGTCAGGGCCACTAATTGGTTAAAGAACTGCCTGATACTCTGCTGAATCTCCCCAAAAGTAATCAGTTTAAGAGGTATTTCCAAACAAGCAGATAAAGTACCACTCACACTCCAGATCCAGGAGTGTACCCTCCAACGAAGATATGCAGAAATAAAGATAAGCAGTTTCTTAAAGAAATCCACACATTTATTCACTTGGTAGATAACCAGGGCATTGCAGTAAATACCAACTGGTTTCAGACATACCAGAATCAAATCATCATATGTCCAGGTGCCCCGGTGCTTCACCAAGTAAGGCTTTGTCAGGGGGTGGCTACCTGGTCAAGGACACACGCTCATATATCCCATATAGTCAGTGACATCATTTTTACATCACAGTCCAATCAAAGTAAAAAACCCATGCATAAATGAAAATTAAAGTAAATAAAGGGTTAAAACAAAAAGCATTTGTCAATGCCGAATCTTGTCTTGCTGCCATTGGCAGTGCAGGAGTTAGAGAGATGCAGCATAGGAGTGGCAGTCAAATATTGAACTGATGCCAACCCACCCTCACCCTACAGAGAGTGAGAGGCATTAGGGTGTCCCTGTGGGTGTTTGTTAGTGCAGTGCGGGAAAACATGCTGGGCAGGATGTGAAAAATTACAGCTGCACAGTTCATAAGGAGGTGTAATTAAATGGCAGTGCTGAAAATGTGGCATACAAATATACGAAAGTTGCGGAGTTGCAAGGGTGCATGGGAAATATGCAAGGCATGCTTGCAGCACTGGCAGTTTGTGGGTGTTCGGCACCAAATTTTCAACATAGGCATTTCAGCACCTCTGCTCATGTACGGTGTCACTGTCTTTTTCTCAAAGTGTCCCAAGAAGTGATTTCGCACAGCGACCACGCCTGCCCTAAGTGGAAACACATTTTGGCAGGATATGTGATGTGACAGCTGTACTGTTCATCAAGAGGTGTAAAATGGCAATGGTGAAAACCAGAGTGAAAAATATCACAATGCACGACGGTACAAGCATGCGTGCAATCTGACAACGATGCTTGTAACACAGTCATTTTATGGAGTATCAGCTCCAAATTTTCAACATAGGCATTCTAGGAGCTCTCCTCATGAACTGTGTCACTGTCATTTCATAATCTGGCCCAAACACTGATTTCCCCAGCGACTGGCGCAATTGTGCACCAGAGTGCGGAAACACATTTCGAGAGATGTGGGAAATGACAGCTGTACTGTTCACAAGGAGGTGCACAAAAATGCCAATGTTGAAAATACGGCATTTAAAATATTGCAAATGCGTGAAGTTATGACCCTGCATAGCAACTGCGCAATGCACGCTCGTAAAACAGGCATTTGTTGGATTTTTTCCACCAAATTTGGAACATAGGCTTTTTGAGAGGACACCTCATGAACACTGGCACTGTCATTTTGTTAATGGGTCCCAAAAGGTGATTTCATGCACTGACTGCAAAATCACCTTGCGAGGCTGATTGACACCATGACAGTGACAGAATTCATGTGGAGGAGCTCCAAAAACCCCATGTTGAAAATTTGGTGCCAAAATTCCAAGAAATGCCTGAGATATGCAGCAAAGTTGAAAAAAACCTATTCATTGCATTATACAGCTTACTGGCATTTCCTCAGTTCGTGGTTGGCTTTGAAGAGTGCAGACGTGTTCCCGGTCCACGGAAGATTGTTGCGCTGGAGTCCGGAGGTAAGTATGGGGTGAGGGGGTGAGGGAGGCAGGGTGCACAGTGGGTGGGTGCGGGTGGGGGAGGGGGCATGTAGACTACAAGGGACTTTTTTTGCAGATGGACAAAAAAAAGCAGAGACCCGTCATGAGGACAGTTTTGTATTACAGGGCATTTGGCAATGCTGGGGTGGGCTCCCAGCATGCCACCTAAGACAGGTTTTGTCAGGGTGTGTCCAGTAGCCAATGGGGGATTGGGCACCCTTAGCCGACACCTGGCGGGGGTAATGCCGGTGATTGGGCACCCCCACCGCAAACAAAGAAAGGGGGGAGCACGAGCTGAGGGGGATTGGGCACCCCACCCAGCTTACAGTTAGTGATGCCGACGGGAGTGAGCTCCCAGTCGGCAGGCAAAGAAAGCGGGGCCAGCTGAGGGGATTGGGCACTCTCTCGCATTCCACATTTGCGGGGATGCCGATGGAAGGGCTCTGCCGGCACACAAACACGGGGGATTGCCAACAGGGAGATTGGGCACCCCCATGTCGGAAACCATGAGGCGGTTGCTCATCACGACCATGATCATAATGGCGGCGAAGATGGCAAAGAAGGACCGCTGCATATGATGATTGCAGCGGACCTTTGCTTTGATGTGCTCGCCCCATTATGAATGCATGGTGTGGCGGTGGCATGCAGGCTGATTGGGGAATGAGGGATGCACCTACTGATGCATGCCCTGCATTCGCCCAAGAGCAGCCGCGCCCCCAAGACCTGCACTGTTGCAAGATGTTGCTTGCGCATGCGCGCAAGCCAACATAAAAAGAGAGGGCAGCATATATGTATACATTTCATTATGGCAATTCTTATAGTAATAAACATTCTTTTTTACAGCAAAAATGAGTTCAGCCAATATGAATGCAGTATAAGTCAATTCAGAACTGAATTGTCATTGCATGAACTGCCTCTGAATTTTCAAACAAGTATTAAGGCACCACAGTTACTCCTTGATTACAATTCATATTATTCAGCAGTTTGGTAAGATAGCAATAAAATTAGTAATTATGTCGGAATAGATACAGAAAAGAAAGGAAAATAAATTGTTATAGTTTCTGGGTCGGGAGCCAGTACCACTAATTCCAATCTTGCCCTCAATGTCTTGGCAACTGATGTGATTGACAGGAAATCCTGCACTGTTCAACACTGCCAACTGTCAAGGAGAGAATTGAGGAATTAAATATTAATATTGTAGTTAATATATCCAACAGTTTAAACTATACTTAAACAACAACATTCCAGGTACCAGCTGAGACACAAATTAGTAGATAGGAAGGAAAAGGAATTGAAAACCAATTATAGGGGTAATGGGGGGTTAAAGGAGAAAGCAGCACCATATCACTATCTATTTTAAAGATATGGTTTAAGGTCCCAGTCTTGATTTAGACCTTCTGGTGCAAGAGCATTTAGTGAGAAAATCCAGGACAGTCTGTTTAGTCTATCCCTGCCTCTTCTCCCAACCCTCACCTGCTCCAGGCCTGTGAACTTCAAAGCTTTGGGGTTGCTGTTGTGTTTTACCTTAGAAAATGGCTATAACAATCCTAGTATTCTGATTGGCTAGAAGACTGAAAGTAGCGGGCCGGTATTTCTTGATAGAGCCCGCTAAAAAACAAGTCCTATTCAGGGTGCCCCATTACTAAGGGAATGCTTGGGCACCCCGAATATTCACTCTAACAAGCCAACATTTTTTTCTCTGCTTGCTAAGTGCACAAGTGATTGATGAAGGCCCCCCCCATGAGAAAATGGAGGTTTCACACAACCACATATACCCAAACAAATCGCTTCCAAAATGTTTCCAAAAGCAGAACAGTGTGAGGAACCAATGTGGACAGACCCATTTCCTCGCAGCTACTGGCCCCTCAAAAACCTGCTGCTGTAGTAGTAGCACTTACCCAGGATTGATGTTGCATGTCTGGGCAACCAAATCGATCAGTGCTGCCTCCGCTCCTCACTCCGTGCTCCTCTCATGCCCCTAAGATACGGCGCCTTTTCATCTACCTCCTTGGTCCACACAAACCATCAGCCGAGCCACAGAAGAAAAAAAAAAATTTCCCTGCACATCTCTGCACAAGATGAAATTACTTCTGTTTTTTTTTTTTGAAACTGGAATAACTTCCCCGGTCTCACCTGTGACTTGCAGTGTTCACTCTTCCCCCCAGTGGACATCATTTAACACTGCACTTCTCGCCGCAGCAAGGAGTGGCATTAACTCCTCTGTGTACTGTTAAATCACAAGGCATTTTAAAAAAAATAAATTGAACTCTCACAAAGAGCCATCTGTCGCCTGGCTGACTCTCTCTCTCTTTATCCTCCAGCAACAACTGCCACTTACAAAAACAAACTTCTGTTGCCAGTGGCGATGGGGGGCATGAACAAAAATGGAATAGAAAAGCAAAGGTGCCACATCATAACAAGTTGGGGAGGGTGCTTTCTGTCATTCTGATCCAGGTGGAGGAACTATTTTATTTCAAAACTTACATTAAACTACTATTTTATTAACAGTTTTTATTGACTTTTTTTTTTAGAGTGCCATTTTCTATGCAATAATACCTCCAGGGTGGGCAGTATTGGGGAATACGGACCTTCCAGGGGCTATAAGGCCTCCTCAGCCTGTGGTGTTAGGGTCTCACACCCCCGGCATATATTCCTGGGTCACCCATTTCCACCTTGTCGGTATTATTACTACATAAAGTATAGGGTCACAGGGCTATTCATGTCCTCATTTCTGATGTCCCCATATGTTCTTGGATTCTAATCTTTATAAGTGCATCGCTCTGCCAACATAATAATGTTTGGCAGTCACACAATAATGCTTAAACTACATATGGGGTGATACAAGAGATAAATTGATTTATGGAGATTCTCCTATTGTTTGTAGGTACTGTATATGTTCCCTTGTTGGCAATAAATACATACATTACAATTGCCACATTTATACATACCTTTATGTCTAATGGGTAACCATGTTATTTGGGCCATTACTCCTAGAAAATTGGCTTTGTACAAGAATGTCCCTTAAAGGGACACTGTCAGCCTGTTTTTCATCATATTATCTCTAGTTGAAATCCCACATTTTATGATTGCTTACTTTCTCAAACATTCACTGATGTTGCTGTTTATTTTGTCTGTCTTCTTGTTTAATAGAACTGAAATGCATGGTAATGTATATTTATAAACAATCTTGCTTTGTTTACAATCCTGGATCTGTTCTTACTGCATGCTTTCTGAGCAATAACATCACACTCAAACAGTGCAGTCACTCATAAGACAGTAGCCTCCAAATCTCCCACTGCATCATGAGGGGCTAGACTGTGTTGTGGGTGTTTCCCAAGTCAGGAAAGATGCAATTGGAGTTGATCAAGGAATGTAAACAAACATGTTTTGGTGTGGTAACACCAGTATGTTGGGCAGTCTGTTTTTCACTTTTTTAAAGAAAAAAAGGGTAAGAATCAAACTACCAGCTACATCGGCAATCTTTACAGACTTTTGGCAATCATAAAATGTACCTTTTAAACTAGGGACACTTTGAGACCTAAGGGGGTTGACAGTGTCTCTTCAAGTTTTTCCCCTCTTTTAAAGGTTACCCTAGGTTTTTCACAAGTTTGTCTTTACAGATTTGTATCGCTTAGTAATATAGGCCAATATCTTGTGACAATATTTCCCAATTCTCCAGCAACATGATTATATTTAGTAATAAAGTTGATCTATTGTCTAAAGTGGCCTGACCTTTGGTTGTAAGAGTTTGTCTCTATTAAGTACTTTGGCTCAATCCAATGCTTTCTTGAATACAGTGGATTAATAACCTCTCAAGAAACCTATTTTAATTTCTTCTGCCTGTGCCTGAAATACCTCAAAGATCACTACAATTTCTCCTCACCCTTAAAAACTAGCTAAATGGTATCGATTCTTTCAGTGATTTTGCATGTGAACCTGAGGCCAGAAGCACATTGTTTGTTGCTGTGGGTGTCCTGTATCCTTTTGTTGCGATAATATTGTCAGTATTGACTGATAGGGAATGCAAAAAGTCAATTTCTTTGACATTACTTTTTAAAGTAAAGTGCAAATTCCTGTCATTGACATTTAGCCAATCAATGAACTTTTCTGCCTCTGCTTCATTTACTGCCCACATACACAATACATCATCTATAAAATGAGCCCACTTTATTATGTTGATAGTAAAAGGATTCAATTCCTTATTAAGGAGGACTCGTTCTTCCCAGTGGCCTAGAAAGAGATTTGCATATGAGGGCGCCATGGCCACCCCCATTGCAGTTCCACATTTCTGCAAGAAAAAGCTGTTATCAAATTCAAAATATTTATGATGCAGAACAAAATCCAGACCTTCCAAAATCAGATTTATAGGCATGTGATGAAGTAAGGGATCCTGTACTAAAAAGTGCTTACATGCTTCAGTCCCATCATAATGCCTTGTGGAGGTGTACAAAGACTCCACATCAATTGTGAGCCATCGTAGACCTTCCTCCCATTTGAATTCAGACAGTTGTTCCATTATGTGCATGGTATCTATAGTGTAGGACTTCAGGCAGCATACACATCTTTTTTTAAAAATATTTCACAAATTCACAGAGGTTATTGGTTAATGAATCAACTCTTGATATTATCAGACAGCCAGGGGGTTACTCTATATTCGTGTGCACTTTAGGTAGTATATATAAAGTAGGTGTTAGTGGAAGTTTAGGGAGAAGGAAATCAAATACTTGTGATTTTATTTCACTATCATTTTCAGCTTTTTCAAGTATCGGAATAAATTCTAGCTTAAATTTGCTCAGTCGGTCAGAGTTAAGAATCTCACATTTCTCACTGTGGTTTTAGAAGCCTGATACCGAGGTTTGTGGATTAAGGGCAAAAGCTAGACTTAGGTTTAAAGAACTGTTTTTAATCAATGTCATATTTGTTGCATTGACATCAAATAGCTGCATGTTTAAATGACCACTAGCATTCCTCTCTATTTGTTCTATATTCTCATTATATATTCTTTAGTACTGATAAATTCATAACATCAATCAATCAATCACTTTATTTAACCAGGCATCAGTAAGATTCCCCCCAAAAACATCCTCAGTTTCTGGCTCAAAAGTAGAGAAATCAAGTAAGAGGGGCCTTCTATGTGCACCTTCTTGTTGGTGCCATTTTCATCACCCGACGTGTTGATATCCTATAGTGAGTAACCCATAATTTCAGTTCATGGTGGATTCCTGATAAAGTAATCCTCTAGTTAAATTTTTGTAAAGAATCTTTCAAGGTCCACAAAAATCTTGAATTCCCTCGGTTTGGCACTTGGAACAAATGACAGTCCTTTGGAAACTACTTTAGTTTGAAATTCAGTGAGATCCAAGCTAAATAGGTTACTCACTTGTTGCTGTGGGTTTCTGGCCTGGTAACAGTGTCTCCTGTCACCCGCCTTTCTACTCCTTATTTTCTTCTTCCGTTTTTTGCCTCACAATTTGACTGATTCTGTGAAGAATTATTGGCTGCGAATGTAACAGTTGACTGTGTCTGTGTGGTAGAAGTGCCAGCTCCTGCCCCATTCATGGCAGATGTTATGTTTGATTGGTCAGTTTCAACCATGTCCCCGCCAGACAAATGTAAACTTTTTTTGGTTTCTTACTCTACCATGGGATCTATATCGGGAGAGGGATCTACCCCTTGAAGTTGCTCTATCCTTGTCAAATCGAGATCAGTTAAAGCATTTTCCTTCTTGATAATCAAGTAGGTCTCATTCTAACTTATGTTGTTTTCTCTTAATTGTTTCATCTTCATTTTTTTTTTATTTTATTGCACAAAGTCTTATCCAGATTTTAAAATTCTGGATTGTCAGCAAATTTTGTAAGGCTTGTTTCATTTCAGCTGTTCTTTACATAATTTCATACTTAATGCTGTCATTCTTAATAATGAGTTTCACAAAAGTAAGGGCACAAGCTTGGGCTGCTTCCACCCACTCCTTTTAAGGTCCAAATTCCTCAAGTCCACCAGAGAGTATGATAGAAATTTTTAAACCCCTTGGTGCAATGTCTTTTTCTATATATTGCTCTAAACTGCTGATATTGTAGAGTAGATTAACTTCAGTAAACAGCTGCTGTTCAAGAGTCAGAAATAAAGTTCTCAACTCACCACTATCAATGTTGCTGCCTTAGGTTGCCAAACATTGTTTTGCTGATGCTTTTCTTGTTGTAAGATTGTCCATTACAGTGAAGCACACAGACTACATTGTATCGGAATCCCCATCCTCTGAGTGATCCAAATGTATAATTTAACTTGATAAAAGTTATTGTTTACTTGCTTGATGCATTCAATAGTCTATGAGCACATAGATCTCTGGTAAATATCCTCCCATTCCTTTGCCTTTAGCCATTGGTGGAAACCAAATGACACCCAGGTTTCAGTACTGATGTGATCATTAAGGGACAGAAAAAGAAGGTAATTCTTGACCAGGGCAGGGTGTGAGTGAGTGGCCACAAACCACAAACTGACAAACAAACAGACAAAGTACCACTCGTACTCCAGAGCCAGGAGTGTAATCTCCAATGAAGTTATACAGAAATGAACATAAGCAGTTTCATAAAAAAGTCCACATTTTTATTCACTCAGTAGATAACCAAGGCATTGCACTAAATACCAGCTGGGTTACAGATATACCAGGATCAAATCACCATGTGTCCAGGTACCCTGGTGCATTGCCAAGTAAGGATGGAACAAAAATGGAAAGTGACCTGGGGTAGTCATATCAGATGACCTAAAGATGGGCAAGAATGTGAGAAGGCAGTAAAGAGGGCTGGCAGGATACCGGGATGCATAGGGAGAGGCATCATCAGTAGAAAACAGGAATCTGTTATCCCTCTGTATAGACAGTTGGTGAGACCCCATTTGGAGTACTGTGTGCAGTTATGGAGACCCCATCTCCACAAGGACATAGACAGGATGGAGGCTGTCTAGAGGAGGGCAACTAAAATGATGCAGGGTTTGCACCAGAAGACATACAAAGAGAGATTAAAGGAGCTTAATATGTATACCCTTGAGGAAAGGAGGGAGAGGGGGGACATGATAGAAACTTTCGGAGAGGGGAGACATGATAGAAACTTTCAAGTACCTCAAAGGAATCAACAAAGTCCAAGAGGGTAGCATCTTTCAGAAAAAGAGGTGTGCAAGAACAAGGGGCCACAATTTAAAGATAGAGGGGGGATGGCTCAGAGGTAATGTGAGGAAGTATGTTTTCACAGAGAGACTTGTGGATACATGGAATAGCCTTCCTGAGGAGGTAGTGGAGTCAAAAACAGTGGGGGAATTCAAGAATACATGGGACACGCATAAGGCAATTCTAGTGGGGGTAGGAGAAAGTAGGCTGTTGGTTAACTAGGATCTGCAGCTTATCCATTGAGTAAGGAAACAAGCAGACTAGGTGGGCCAAGGGGTCCTTATCTGCCGTCAAATTCTATGTTTCTGTGTTCGTGGCTACTCACTCACACCCTGCCCTAGTTAAGAGCGCAGAACCTTCTTTGTCTATCCTTAAGAGATCTTTCCAGCCTGCCTTGCAGCCCATTGCAGTTGCAACTGTTAAACTGTTTTATTCAGTTTCTGTCTGTACATCTCCTGTGACTTTTTATACAATGATCTGTATGGATTTTTTCAAAACAGTATGTAACTGATCTGTCTTAAGAGATTTGAGCCTGACTCAGCATTTCCTCTAGAACTGCTTGTACTTGTAATGTTTTTTGTGACTATGTATTTGACATGGAACCTTTGTAAATGAACACCTGTGCTTAAAGGTATTCTCTGAATAAATAAAAAATGAATGGGTGGTACTGGACCAACTTCATATGGGGTAGATTACAAAAGGGGGCCCTGAAAGAGAACTTGAGATGCAATGATCTGATCAACTGACCAGAACAAACTCGAGATCACCTACTAGAGCCCCAGAGTGAATACCAGGTCCAAGTCATGGCCGTGTTGATGAGTTACATCAGTAACAAGTTGTGCAAGGTCCAGGGACTCCATAGCTGGAGGAAATCCAGGCCAAACTGTGAAAGTTCATCATTGAATCAGATTGAAGTCACCCAGAATAAGCCATCTGGGTGACTCCAACATTCATTTGGCATTTAAGTCTGTGATTTCCAGCAGAAAATCCCCTCATGTTCTGGAGCGAAGGCATGGGGTGTGGTGTGATGGGTGCTGAGAGGGAGGTCAAGGTGGGGTGTGTGATGGATCAGAGGGTCAGGGTCAGCTGCAAAAGCAGGACTATGAGGGACCTTTTTTTATTACGGCATCGGTGACACTGGGGATTGGGCCCCCCAGTGTCACAGATGGTTGCTGGCATGAGGGTGGGCATCCCAGTGTCTGCATATTTTAAGGGGGCTGGGGGGCACACTATTTTGGTGGGTGGTGTTCATTGAAAGACAAGGAGAGGGGAGGGAGAGGAGGAGCTTGTGCTGTGGGCTCCCCACTCATGGATGGGCTTGGATTCAGTGCTCTACATTTGGGGAGGGGGAAGTTGAGCATGATACTGCTCAGTTGCTTGCTGGTGGTGTCATGCAGATGAAAGGATCCAGCCACTCTGTGATAGGAGTGACTGGTTCCTTTCAACTACACAAAGTTTCCACCTACAAACAGTATAATACCATCATGCTCAGCCTCACTTATCATAGGCTTATCACTACTGAGCTTCCTGAAGCCTGAGATGCATTGGATCCAACAGAGACATGCCTATGAAAGCCCTTATTGTAACAATATGTTTGCTTTGCACATGCATGCAAGCAAACATAAAAATGGATATATTGTTTTAATAAAGTGGCACAAAAAAACATAAGTTAACTAACAGAAACATAGAATTTAAGGGCAGATAAAGACCACTTGGCCCATGCAGTCTGTCAGTTTTTCCTTATCTACAGTATCACCGCAGGCCCTACTTGATCTCAGGATCGCTCTCCCTCCTACCATTCCTTTCCACTTAGATTCTCTTATGTGTATTCCATGCATTCTTGAACCACACCACTGCTTTCTCCCCCAACATCCTGGCTGGTGGACTGTTCCAGGAATCCACCATTCTTTCTGTGAAGAAGTACTTCCTCACATCTCTCCTGAATCTACCCCCTCACCAATGTCATAGCATGTCCTCTTGTCCTTGAGCACATTTTTTTAATAAAAAATATTTTCCTCCTGTACCCTATTTACCCATGGGAGGTATTTAAAGGTCTCTAGCATATCCCCCTCCCTACTTTCTTCCAGAGTGTACCTATTGAGCTCCTTTATTCTATTCTCTTCTCATAGGGCTTTTGATGCAAACCCTCACCACCATTTCAATTGCCCTTTTCTGGACCACCTTCACTCTGTCTATGTTCTTTTGGAGATGTGGCTGCCAGAACTATCCATAGTATTCTATGTGAGGTCTTACCAATGAGCTATACAAAGGTATCACCACCTCCTCCTTCTGCTGGTGATACATCTCTATGCACCAAGCATCCAACTAGCCCTCCCAATGGCCTTGTTGCACTGCCTGGACACCTTTAGGTTATCAGAGATGATTACACCCAGGTCTCACTCTTTTGGTTGTCATCAACAACACTTCAAGTGCACTTAGACTCTGCTCCTGGGTTTCTGTTCCCAAGTACATGATTTTGCACTTTTTCACATTAAAACCCAGCTGCCATACCTTTGACCACACTTTGAGTTTTCTCAGATCTGTGCTCATCCTTTCCACCTCCCCACACCCGGAGCATCCACCCTATAGCAGATTTTTGTGTCACTCACAAAGAGGCAGACCTTCCTCTAGCTCTCTTCAATGTCACCTATAAAGACATTAAAGGTGACTGGTCCCAGCACTGATCCCTGAGGAACCCTTATGGCCACCCTCCACCCTTGGAATGAACTCTGTTTACTACCACCCTCTGTTGCCTATTTCTTACCCAGTTTACCATCTTATGGACCCACTCCTAAGCTACCAAGCTTGCTTAATAGTTTCCTATGTGGAATGGTGTTGAATGCCTTGCTGAAATCTAGGTAGGCCATTGCTCCACCCTGATCTAATTCCTTGGTCACCCAATCAAAAGATCTATCAGATTCATTTGACATAACCTTCCACCCATGAATCCATGGTGTCTCAGGACTTGCAACCCATTAGATTCAAGATATTCCACTATCCTCTCCTTCAGCAGTGATTCCAACTTTTCCACCACCGATGTCAGACTGACTGGCCTGTAATTGCTAGCCTCCCTGCTACCACTTTTGTAAAGTGGGACTACAACTGCACTCCTCCAGTCCTCCAGAACCACTCCTGTTTCCAATGAGTTGTTAAATATTACTGTCAGAGGTGCAGCCAGTACCTCCTTCAGTAACATAGTAAAGTGAGTAAAAGTGGTTCTAGCATAGCACATATAAACTCACAAGATAGTAGATAGTATCTTAAGCTGCACAATTGCTGTGGGAATTCATTTAATAGGTGACCCAGAAACTGTGTTTAAAGAAAGGGTGGGACAGGACAGTTTTAACTCCCACTAGAAGGGTGTTCCAGAAGCATGGGCCCACAGGGGGAAAAAGCTATTTTGCCCAAGTTATAATTTATCCATGGTACTTCAAGCAGAAGGCAATCAGAGAAGCATAGGTCACATGGATTTGTTTTCTGCCTTGGGAACTTCAACACGGGAGAGAGGTTGGAGGTGCATAGTGACATCAGTCAGGCAGCAGAGGGTGAAGTCCCTGCACACCTGTGAGGAGAGCCAACCAAGGCTACTGTAAAGGTCACAGAGGTGTGTTCTAAAAGGGTCCGATAAGGCAAATCAGCATGTGCTGTTGTAAGCTGTGGTTAGCCAGGAGATGTCTTGTGCTGTGGCTTGTGAGTGAAAAGGAAAGTCATAATTCAGTATAGGTAGCATAGTACTTTTGGCAATAGTGACATGAACTTCAGGTGTCTTGGAGTTCATTACTCTGTATATACTAAACCCAGTTTTTGGTGAATTCTTTTACTCAGAGAAGTAATGTGGTTGGAGTAGCTGAGGGAGGGGTGTGGCTCAAGGTATTTAAAGGTGTGTACCTGCTCTGCATTCTGCTCATCAGAGTAGGCAAGGGGGAAAGGGCAGGTTGGAGAGTTTTGGTTTAGGGACAAACAGCATGCAAATAGCATGGATTTAGTCTTTCAATATTGTGTAGTAACATGTTTTTCAAGAACCAGTTTTGGATGAGGGAACACCATCATTCAAGCTAAAAGAGAGATTGGTCAGTAACTTTGAGCTACGGAAAATGATAAGATCATTGGCATGCAGGAGAGTGTTGCCATTGTTGCAGGCTTGAAGGATGTCATTTATAAATAAGTAGAAGAGGAGAGGGCTTAGCCTAGATCCTTGTGGTTCCCCAACTTCATGGGCTGAGTAGCAGAGAGTATGTTTCAAGTGAAGCACGTTGGGATCTAACTGGAAGGTAGTTAACAATCCAGGAAGTGGCCTCAGGGGATACCAAGATTAGGTAGTTTAGTTGTTAGGAGACTGTGGTTGATGAAATCAAATATTTTTGTCAGATCCACAAACACAGCATCTGTGAGTTTGCCATCATTCATGGCTGAGAGGGTATGGTCAGTAAAACAGATTAGGGCAGTGTAAATGCTGTGCCTTCCTGAAACCATGCTACTCAGGGTGAGGAGGTTGTGCTTGTTTAATAGGAGTGAAGTTATACAGAAGTTTGCTTAGTGGAAATAGACTGGTGATTGGTTGGTAGTTCTCAACAAGTGAGGACAGTTCGTCTTTGGGTTCCAGCACAACATGAGACTCTTAAGTTGCCAATGTAAGAGTAGACACTCTGTTTTTAGTGCAACTGCCTATATCAGTCATGTGATCCAACTAACCTATAAATATAAAACACCCGCCCTAGCAGACATTTTATATTTGTAGGTTAGTTGGATCAAATGACTGGTATAGGCAGTTGTGCTAAAAACAGTGTCTACTTTTACATTGGCAGCTTA
The DNA here is from genome assembly GCA_016271365.2 of Neoceratodus forsteri. Classification (NCBI taxonomy): domain Eukaryota; kingdom Metazoa; phylum Chordata; order Ceratodontiformes; family Ceratodontidae; genus Neoceratodus; species Neoceratodus forsteri. The sequence continues at coordinate 680,631,936 of CM057454.1, forward strand.
TATTCAGCACCCACTAGACTGACTACAGGGACCCAGGCACATTCTCTAGCTTTTATTGGTGTTGCTCTCCCTGCATCTATTTCTAACCCTGCATTCCATAGTTTTTTTCATTTTCTCTTTTTTTTTCTCTCTCACCAATTTTACTGAACCTCCATTATAATACACTGTTTTCCTTAATTTCCTCTGTCTTCTCTACAGCACCTACACAGCTAATGCTTGTAGTATTACTCCTGTACTGGTAGCTATACACCTACACAGCTAACGCTTGTAGTATTACTCCCTGTACTGATAGCCTATAAATATGAATTTTACTAGGCATTCTACTCCCTTGTGCATATTTCTGGTACTAGCCACCCTTCTCTCCTCTGAACCTTCTTCCTCCACTGACCCCTCTAACATTACATCCCTTACCGCTACACTGCATCACGATTACTTGGGCACTGAGTTCCTCTGTCGCGCAGCATGCCTGCTGTATCTTCTGCCATCCGCCTATTCCATCTTGCCAATGTTTTTCTAATGCATGAGAGTGTTTCTGTTTGCACTGTCGACCTCACACCTTCCCTCTACCCCTTACCCACACACAGTTAAACCCCATACCTGAAACAGCATCAGAAACTACACCAAAAAATACCCTAAATCAGCCTCAAAAAAATTCTTCTGATATTGCTTTGTTCAGGAAACACTGAATTAAATCCTAGTCCTCCTATGCTGATTGAATCTCCATCAGAGCTATTATGGCTTAAAGGGCTCAGCTTCTTGCATATTAATGCTTAACTGCAAACAAATAAGCACCCACACAGCTTAAGCAACACAAGCAAATGCTGTTGTAGTATAATAGCGTTTAATATCAAACGTGCAACACGAATACAAACGGAGGCTAAAATGAACAAATTAACATTTCACCTAGACTCTGCCAGGCTTCATCAGAATAAAACAGTGCCTTTGTTCCATGCCATTTAAATACAACTTCATATATTACCATGTGACATAAATAAGCCAATCACCATAACAGATAACACTGAATTCATTCATTAACTATTTTGTGATTGACTCCCTAATCCAATTATGACATATATATAATATCAAACACACAGTTTTCTAAAAATAGTATAATTCTATACAAAATATACATACAAACATACTATACAGTAAATTCAAACAGATTACTTGTTAGCCCTGTCTAGAATACAGCATATAACAACCATTATATACATCATATCATGGTAAGTATCTATTCTATTGCCACCCTAGACTAATTGCCATTATGGCCATGGGCACAAGAAGTAATAAAAATGAACTTCCAGGCACTTATTTCTTAATATTCATTGTATTCAATGACTAAATGGTTATTTAAATGAATCAGTTAGTGGGGACTACAATCATAAGGAACAATGGCTAATAAATTGTTGTTTAATTCAGCTTTTATATTTTCATAAAAATGCTGAGAGATCTATGCTGTCATTAAGTCCTTTGCCAGTACATGCTCCTAATGAGAAAATCCAAAAACTTTCTCTTTGTCCTATTTTTTTGTTAATATCCCCTCCCTGAGGACCCATTTTAACTAATTCCAAGCCAAAGAACTTAAAAGTGTGCTTGTGTGGATAATTCATTTGCATATGTTTTGCAATGGCATAGTTCATGTCACCCTTATCAACTGCTCTGACATGTTCACCAATTCTAACCTTAAATTTCCGTATTGTTCTGCCAACATAATATGCTCCACATTCACACAACAGCAAATAGACTACCCCAGTACTATTACAAGTAATAAAGTCATTAGTTTCTATTGTTTTCCCTGAGACAGGCTTATCTCCAGGTTAGAAGAATTCCACGGGGCTACGATCACACAAAAACCTTCCTATGGAACTGATAATGTAGAATTCATGAATAGATGGCACCAGAATATGGAACAAACCTCGTTTAAAAATATTGAGTTAATTTTGGAGTTTGCTCAACCAGTGAGGGAGGAACTAACCACACAAATTGGGGAAGTTGAAACAAAATTAAAGGAGCATGTAGAAGTTTCAGAATGGGACAGATTAAACAAACTACTGCTGGATAAGGTTACAAAATATGATGTTAAGATTAAAAAACAAAAACAAAGAAAATTTATTAGGGATGAAAATGACTATCTCAATGACAGAGTCTTTAACTGGGCTGATTCTAAAAAACCTGAATTAAGGTCCATTTTGAAGAAAGGAAGTAACTCTTCCAATGACTCTATCAATAACACTGTTCTTGATTACACCACTGGCCCTCTGATACCGATGAATCGGAAACATTGGCTGACAGACGAATGGGGAATCCTAGTGGGACAATCTCCATTTACAACCAGGAGATCAGACGCAGTCAGCGGCAACGCCGCACGCATTTTCAAACTGTCCAGTTTCAAAGAGGAGGACGGGGGGGGGCAGCGTGAAAAAAGAAGCAAGAACAATTATTAATATGTAATGCTTTAAATGATACGTATTTTTCTTCCCCATCTAGCAGTAATGAATATTCCCATTTTGGGCATACTAATAAGTTTGAATTTGGTCCTGATGGTGGGTGCAATGTTACCAATATAACATCTGAAGTGTGTATTGGACAATGTTCCTTTCCTGTTCCCTCTGATTGTTTGATGGATGGAAAAGATGCAAACATGGTTGATAATGTAGCTCCTATTACGGACAGTCATGTTAGAACTAATGATATTAATATACATGATAATGGTAATATTGCTAATGAACCCATTGTTCCTCATGATGGTCTAGATCATATGGTAGCCGTGGTTAATCTGTCTAGCCATAACCTAACAACGAGTGAAATTGCTGTGTTAAGTAAGGGTCTCTCATTTTGTCCTACAGCAGATGTTAACTTTTTTAACGTGTGTGTTGATCTACATAAACTGGGAAGAAATCTCACATTCAAATGTATTTATGAACAAGAAGATAGTAGTTTAGGAGAAAATGACAAAATATCTAAGCTTCAGTCCAGGTCTGAGTATTGTCCTCCTATGAATCCTGTTGTTTCAACAGTTATAAAAAAAAAATGTGAATTTGATTTACAGCAACTACAAAAAGAAAAACATTGTAAATTCTGGGATAATTGTACTAAAGATGAACGGGTTGCTTTAAAAATGTTAAATGCAAATAAGCTTCTGACAATTAAACATGCTGATAAAGGGGGATCAGTAGTAGTGCTCAATACCAAAGATTATATTATGGAGGTCAATAGATTAATTAATGATGAAGCATCTTACAAAAAGATTTCACATGGGGCAGTTAACAAATTCAAGGATGAGTTAGATTGTGTACTTAATGAGGGTTTTCTGAAGGGATATATTTCAGATACTGAGTATAGAACTTTAACAGTCAATTGTCCAGTAATACCAACAATATATGCATTACCTAAAATTCATAAAAGTTTGGTACAACCACCAGGGAGACCTATAGTTTCAGGTAAAGGTTGGCTAACAGAACCTATCTCCTTGTTTCTAGATACTTTTTTTACAGCCTATGGTAAGACAGTTGAGATCATTTCTTAGAGACTCTACACAGGTTGTTCAAATAGTTGAGAATTTGAACATGGAGTCTGATTGTTTTTTTGCAGTCATTGATGTTAATTCCCTTTACACCATGATTCCACATAAAGAAGGATTAGACGCTGTCTCTTATTTTCTAGATAGGAGAATTGAGGAAGAATGTGTAAGGGTTCCTACATATTTTCTTACTCGACTGGCAGAATGTGTCCTTAAAATGAATATTTTTTTGTTTCAGGGACAATTGTTTCACCAAATACGAGGTACTGCAATGGGTACAGCGATGGCATTAGTTATGCCAACTTATTCTTGGCAAATGGAATTGGATCATCAGATACGCTGCCACAAATCCACACATTCATTGTCTGGATTTGTGGCACGCTTTATACATGATATTATAACTATATGGAAAGGATTGTGTGATGAGGTTGCATCATTTGTGAATTGGATGGAAGACACCAGCCATTTGAAATACCAGTTTGAACTTAATCAAGTCAGCATTAATTTTCTTGACTTAAAATTGTACAAGGATGGTGCGGGGAGTAGGTACTACTTTGTTTCAAAGGTTACTAATAGAAACAGTTTGTTGAGGTTTGAAAGCTGCCACCCCACCATACTCAGTTACAATATACCTAAGGGTCAATTGATTAGACTTTGAGAAATTATGGAACGTCAAGAATACAATAAAGAAAAGGAACAAATACAAAGATTTGTGGAAAGGTTACAGCCAACATAGCATTACATCTGCTATTAAACAAGTGGATGCAATGGATAGAAATCAAGTGTTGCAATATAAATCTAAGGAAACAAATGAAAAGAAAGGATTTGAGTGCCCTTTGTTACTGATTTCTCTAGACGGCTGATCAAATTAGGAGTATTGTTTGAATAATTGGCCCATTCTGCAATTGGAACCCAGATTAAGAGAAATAGTAAATAAGGGACCAAAGGTTATTTTTCGAAAATGTAAGAGTATTAGAGATCATGTAGAATCTAATTTGACTGAGAGTAATGATGAAGAAAAACAGGTTCCTCTAGCACCAAGACCAATGGGCACATATAGATGTGGAAATTGTATTTACTGTGGTTATATATACAATAGTAAGAGCATCTTACATCCAATCTCAGGGAAAACAATAGAAACTAATGACTTTATTACTTGTAATAGTACTGGGGTAGTCTATTTGCTGTTGTGTGAATGTGGAGCATATTATGTTGGCAGAACAGTATGGAAATTTAAGGCTAGAATTGGTGAACATGTCAGAGCAGTTGATAAGGGTGACATAAACTATGCCATTGCAAAACATATGCAAATGAATTATCCACATAAGCACACTTTTAAGTTCTTTGGCTTGGAATTAGTTAAAATGGGTCCTCGGGGAAGGGATATTAACAAAAAAATAGGACAAAGAGAAAGTTTTTGGATTTTCTCATTAGGAGCATGTACTGGCAAAGGACTTAATGACAGCATAGATCTCTCAGCATTTTTACGAAAATATAAAAGCTGAATTAAACAACAGTTTATTAACCATTGTTCCTTATGATTGTAGTCCCCACTAACTGATTCATTTAAATAACCATTTAGTCATTGAATACAATGAAAATTAAGAAATAAGTGCCTGGAAGTTCCTTCTTATTACTTCTTGTGCCCATGGCCATAATGGCAATTAGTCTAGGGTGGCAATAGAATAGATACTTACCATGATATGATGTATATAATGGTTGTTATATGCTGTATTCTAGACAGGGCTAACAAGTAATCTGTTTGAATTTACTGTATAGTATAGTTTGTATGTATATTTTGTATAGAATTATACTATTTTTAGAAAACTGTGTGTTTGATATTATATATACGTCATAATTGGATTAGGGAGTCGATCATGAAATAGTTAATGAATGAATTCAGTGTTATCTGTTATGGTGATTGGCTTATTTATGTCACATGGTAATACATGAAGTTGTATTTAAATGGTATGGAACAAAGGCACTGTTTTATTCTGATGAAGCCTGGCAGAGTCTAGGTGAAATGTTAATTTGTTCGTTTTAGCCTCCGTTTGTATTCGTGTTGCACGTTTGATATTTAACGCTATTATACTACAACAGCGTTTGCTTGTGTTGCTTAAGCTGTGTGAGTGCTTATTTGTTTGCAGTTATCATTTTGAATAAACAGCACCACACATTCCTGGTGCTCCTATTCTCTTCAGTTTATATTAATGCTTGCAGCTTGCCAAAAAAGCATGACTTGGTTCAGGCCTGGGTTTTTCACACAAAACCCAACTTGCTGGTGGTATCAGAAACATGGCTTATAAGCTTTACCCTGACCATAGTATTAACATTCCTCCTACAATGTGTTCAGGGCTGACAGGTCATCTTGGGAGGGGAGTTGCCATTTTATTCTTGATAAATATACAGTCTCTGTTATCAATTCACGTTGGTTCCCAAAGAATTTGAAAGCCTCACCTTAAAGATATCCCTGCCATCTGATGAGTATATAATCATAACTGATTGCTATAAAACTCAGTCTGGGGGCCTACAGATATTACAACACCTTACTAAAATTCTGGAATCTTCGAACTCTGAAATGGTTATTTTGGGCAACCTCAATCTTGATTGGAATTCACCCTGCTGAAAGCCTCTAATAAACCTTTGTGATATTTATAGCCTTTCCCAGCTTACCCCCAGATATTACCCACCTCAATACCAAAAATCCCTCAAACAGCACCTTTCTTGATCTAATCCTTGGCAACAAACCTCATAAGTTCTCACACACTGGGGTATTCAATAATGATATTAGTGATCACAGGGCTATATCCTGTGTAAGACAAATCCCTAAATCCAACTCCACTCCCAGCTTCAGACTAAAAAGGACCCTTAGAAATTTCAACTACCAAGATTTTCTGCTTGACTTAAACAAAATCTCATGGCAAAAATTCTACCTGGCCACATCAGTTTTGGAGGCCTTGTTCCAGGACCTTGTCCTGAGAGTGACTGACAAAAAGTCAAACATGCTCCTATCGTTAAAATAAGAACAAGGAAAAGAACCTGTCACTGGTTCAACAATACTGTAAAAAAAAGACCTACATGACAGAGACCTTTTATGGAAGAGGGCTCATAAGACTAAAATAGCCCAGGACTGGCTGTAATTTAGAAAGTCAAGGAACTTGTGTACAAAGCTCGAGGCAGAGAAAGCTAAATACTTTCAATCTGGTCTCGCATCATCAAAAGCAATGCCACAAGATTTTGGCAACAATTAGCGAGATAGAAGGCCATAGTCCCACCTCATCCCTGCCATCCAAAATTAACATTGGCACCAACACTTTCACAGACAAACAGATAATTTTAGAACATCTCAATACCCACTTCGCCACTGCTGGACTTACATTCGTCCCTCAGCTGCCAGCCAACCCAGATGCAGTACTGCTCTGCTGACTCATCACCCCTTTGCCAGGTGCCACCACCCTTCACCCTCATTTAGTTTCAAGCCAATATCTTACAAACAAGTGGAAGATCTCCTGCTTACCCTAGACTCCAAAAAAGTGCCTGTTAGAAAAATAGTTAACTCCCAGCTGACAGAATATCTGGAACTCCCAACTTGCTTAATCCCATCCAGTCTGGATTTAGGCCTAACCACAGTACAGTCTCAGCCTCACAAAAGTCGCTAATGACTGCAGATTGCCCTATCTCAAAGAACCATGTTCAGCACTTTTTGGATCTTAGCAAGGCTTTCGATATTGTTGATCATGACTTACTACTGGCAAGCTCCATGAAAATTGGCCTACAAGAAAATGCCTTGAAATGGTTCTCTTGCTATCTGGTGGGCAGGCAGCATCAAGTGAATGCTCAAGGTGAGCTCTCACTGCTAAAAGCCCTGAAGAGAGGGTGCTCCAAGGATCAATTCTGGGGGCCTTGCTATTTACAGTATACATAAATGATAACGACCATAGCACTGGCAGCACAGATGTTCATCTATTCATGGATGACAGTGTTCTGTATGTTGCCAGACCCACGCTTGAACTTGCGTGTAAGGATCTGCAGGATGAATTTGATACCCTTCAACGTAACCTGCTTCGGCTTAAACTTGACTAACGCTAAAAAGACAAAAACATGTTTATCTCACTCTATGTACTCACAACACCTGCTAAATCATCCAACACCAACCCACAGATACTGACCATCCTGGTGAGCCACTCAAAACAGTGGATAAATTCAAATACCTGGGCTTTTGGTTGGACTGTAAGCTTTCATTTACGGTGCATATTGTGGAGGTTACTAAAACCTCAGGCATAGACTAGGCCTTTTTATCGCAATAAGCATCTTCTTGACCAGGAGGCCAAAATAAGACTGGTGCAATCCACATTTCTCCCTCTCAGCTGTGCTGATCTGTTATACAGCCACTGCCCCAGAACAGCCCTAATAAAGCTGAACACATTGTACCACGGAGCATTAGTTCATCACTAATGCGCCATACAACACCCATCACCGCCTCCTCTGTGAGCAACTTGGTGATCTTACCTCCAGGAGGCTGAGGAATGCATATCTCTGGTTCTACAGAGCCATCACTAACAAAGTCCCTCCTTACATTTACGTTCTCTTCAAATGCACATTGGTGCCTATTCCTATGTAGATATTCCCATATACTGTTTGGCACCCCTAAGATATAAACTTGCTTTAGTGCTTCTGCTATATGCTTTACTCTCCCTTCACTGTGGAACAACCTTCAGAAGTCCTTAAAACTCTCTCAACATATTGGGATCATCTTCTTTAAACCCCTTCTAAATCTTTCTCTGTCAGAAACATGCAACTGCTATTCTTAAACCGACGCAGAGCCTGAGATACTTAAGAAACCAACTTCAGCACTTCTCCTCTTGTGTTGTAACAGATTGGTATATGACCCTCTCTGATTAATGATCCCTCCTTGAGTTATCCTCACTCAGTTCCCCATCCTATGCCCCCACTACCCTCCTCTACTCCTCCTCCTCCCCGCACTCTACTCACTAACCTTCTTCGCACTCTAGCACTTACCCCTTTTGTTGTGTCACCACTTCACATGATCCCTCTCTGTCACATCCCTACTCTGTCCTCTGCTCATTTGCCCCTCCTGCCTCCCTTATTTGACCTCCCCGTTTTTGCCGTGTTTACATTTTAGGTATTGTTCACATGCATATTTGTACTTTGACTTGTTCTGCTGTATATGCATACTAAGTATTGCTGTCATACAAATCTGTACATTAACACTACTGTTCCTGTGATTTATGATCTCCTCAGTATTTTTCATTTTTATTTGTATCTTACTGTATATTTCAGTTTTTAACTTGTCTTCCAGGACCACCTTGTAAATGAGCTTGCTCAACTGTGTTTTCTCCTGGTAAAATAAAGATTGATTGATTGATTAAGCATCTACATATTTATATTAAGTTTTTTCCTTCTACACCAATGCAGTCAATACTTTCTGTGCCTAAAGAAGGTGTCTATTTCATACGTGTTATCAAGATTATATTTAGATGGTTGCTGGCTGAGATGGTCAGAGGATGTCATTGCCAGCCACTGCTGTGTGTTAGTAGACAGGGTGAGTGATGTAGGCAGCACTGGATGCTAGGGTCTAACTGCTTAGGAAGGATGAGAAAGGGAGGTACCAGTGGGCACTGAGGTTTAAACATTTGTTATGGGGTGAAGAAGGGGGCCCTGGATGGCAGCGGTGAATGACTTGGGGCAGGAAGAGGGAGGTGGGTAACACTTGATACCAAGAAAGGATGGTGTGGGACAGAGTGAGGAAGGGGGTGCCACTGGATGCCTAGGGAAAGGTGAGATGTCCTTTGCAGCATTCTCCACTGCAATAACACTATCATGGTAACCACAGGAGGTGGTGCAGACAGAGAAGCTTGATGGATGGAAGACAGCCTGGTTACATAGAAACATAGAAACATAGAATTTGACGGCAGATAAGAACCGCTTGGCCCACCCAGTCTGCCCATTTCCCTACCTACTGGATAAGCTGCAGATCCTAGTTAACCAGCAGCCTACTTCTTCCTACCCCCAACCCCCAGAATTGCCTTATGACTATCCCATGCATGTTTGAATTCCACCACTGATTTTGACTCCACAACCTCCTCCGGAAGGCCATTCCATGCATCCACAACCCTCTCTGTGAAAAAACTTCTTAAATTACCTCGGAGCTCCTCTCTATCTTCAAATTGTGCCCTCTTGTTCTTGCACACCTCTTTTTGAAAGATGCTACCTCTTGGACTTTATTGATTCCTTGAGGTACTTGAAAGTTTCTATCATGTCCCCTCTCCTCCTTTCCTTGAGGCTGGTTCCAATGCATTGCACTGCAATTGCATGTACATGCAGATCATGGAGCCCTCATACCTGCCAAGCTCTGACGGTAGCCACAGTGGGATGGGATGCCCTGTAGACGTCATAAGGATAGGCAAGCACCAGAGAAATTGCAGGATGGATCTGGGTGATAGCCAGGGGCAGAGGTGAGTAACTTTGACCAGGGGATAGAAAAATAAACAGACAGACAAACAAGCAACACAAAAGTACAAAAATTATTGCAAAAACTATGTTTAGGCATTATTGAGGTTAAACAAAAGTCTCAAAAACTGGGAAATGCAATTTTAAGGGGGGAAATCCATCCTTTAACTTGGTGAATATGTGGCATGGTGTTCCTCAGGGTCTGAAGGATCACTCAGCAAAGCATCTGAACATTGCCATTATCCTAATTACAGTACTGTTTTTCAAGGCATAGAAAAATATTCGCACAATGATGCTTTGAGAGAGGATGCCGAAGTTAGAGTAATGCTAATACTGTGTAGAGTGATCAATCAACCTCTAGGAACATCGTGACACAGTCCAGATTCACAAAGGCCAGGAGACTTTTTTTAACCTAATTTCACATTTCTTTATATTTGAGATTTTGCGTTTCAACCCTAACTGATGCCTTTTTTTGCAAAGAATTTATTTTATAAACAATGATTGCATGCTCACACATTTTTCCTATATTATTAACTCTACAGTTTGTAAAGTGTTAAATATTTTTTCCAACATGAACTCTGCCTTAAATAGTACTGCTTCAGGCTGGCACAGTGAAGTGGTGGCTGTGCATTGCTGTACCAACTGGGAGACCAAGATCTGCATGTGATTCCTGAAGTCCCACACTGAGGTCAGGTGGGGACTGACTGCATCATGGGAAGCAAAGCACTTGACTCCTGTGGAGGGAGGGAGGAGGAGACACACAGCATTTACACTCCCCATGCAAATGATCTGGAAACGGGTTTTCAGCAGGCTGCTTAAGTTTGCTGATGATGCTAAACTAACCAGGGTGGTGGACTTCTTTGAGGACGGGGATAACCTTTTTGAGGACCTGAACAAGCTAAGCAATTGGTCTGACACCTGAAGCCTCAGCTTCAGCAGAGCCAGATGTAAGGTGCTACTGTACACTTGGGAAGGAAAAAAGAGATCAAAACTACACATGGCGTGCCGCTCTTTCTGCTGCAGTGGAGAGTAGGGACCTGGCAATCATAACAAAAAAGGGGTTGAAGCATGACAGGCAGTGTGCAGCTGCTGTCAACAGGGCCAGCAGAATGCTAGATCACATCAAAAAGGGGGGTGACCAGCAGGGCACGGGAAGAAATCCTGCATCTTTACAAGGCCCTGGTGAGGCCTCACCTGGAGTAATGCATGCGTTCTGGACTCCTTAATTCAAAATGGACATTTAGGCAGTCAAGAGGGTGCAAAGTAGGATCACTGAAAGGACTGTGGTGTGGACACCCCAAGCTACAAGCATCAGCTGGATGCCTTAACACGTTCCTGTTGGAGAGAAAAGGAGGTTGAGTGGGGACAAAATCTCAGTTTTAGTCATACTCCAGAGTATTGACATGACTGAACAGACAAAGGTGTTTTGATTTGGTGTCATTCAAGTAGGACACAGGGATTCACCCTCAGGCTCAGAGCAGAAGTAGTAAATTTGACAATAACATTTGGAGGCACGTCTTCTGTCAGAGGGTGGTGAACTAAGAGAACAGCCTCTTAGAAGAGAAAGTGGACATGAACACAGTACAGGCCTCCAAGGTAAGCAATTCACCTAGAGTTTCTTCTAACTTTAAAGAACATTCAGATATATTACCCTATACTGTCTGAAACCCAATGAAAGGTTCTTTACATGAGGTATTGGGGTTTACTTATAGCTGGAAGCTATCTAGAGACACATATGAGTAAAGCCCTCCACGTATATTGGATACTATACTGCCACTACGTAATGAAACCTTTGTTATGTCATGGAGGAAAAAGCTGTGCTTAAGTACATGTAGTCAAGTACAGCTTGCTCCTTTGTGACTTCACAGGGTTCCATAAAATGGTGGTAATACAGTATCAATATACGGCAGACTTAGTCAGCTACCATACATCTCTGGACTATGTCCAGATTATTGATAATTGGTAACAGGCAAAGGCACACAGCTGAGGCTTGTTTCCAGGTACAACCTGGGGGTGGAGTACCGAATACCTCATGTAAAAGAACTTACAAGAATGTTCACCTTTAAATGATTGTTTTGTTTCTCCTGATTTCTCTCTGTGCCTCCTGGCCCCCTAATGCTGGAATCACCACTGCTGCATGCATCCTCTGACCTGGAGGTTAGGCAAGTGGTTGCCTTCACAGTAATGCCAATGCATTTCTTTGGTCAGGGGGCCCACAAATGCCATGCAGCCAGTCCCCTCCCTTCCTCCCTGGAGCTGAATGCAATCCCCTCCACAGTGGACCAGCCATCCAAATTGGAGCTCAAGAAAGAAGCTTCTTGAAAAGGTTCTCAGAAATGACACTCTGAGGTGCCCAGTGGTGACCTGGGTTCTAGAGTGAACTTGAATACTTATAGTTGAATGTGTGTGCTGGGTAGAGCACTATGCTGATGCCCATCACTGCAGCGACCCCTCATGCTAGGCAGGGAGAGAGCTACCACTGCAGTGAACCCTCAGGGAGGGCTAGTGAGAGCATTATGCTGATGCCCACCATTGCAGCAACCCCTCATGCTGGACTGGGAAGAACACTACATGATGTCCACCACTGCAGACACCCCTCATGGTGTGCTGGGAGAGCTTTACGTTGATACCCACGACCACAGCTACCCCTCATGATGGGTAAGTAGAGCACTATGCTGATGCCCAACACCACAGTGACCCCTCATAATGGGTTGGGGAGAGTACTAGACTGATTCCCACCACCCCAGCAACCCCTCACAATGGGCAGGGAAGAGCACTAAACTGATTCCCACCACCCCAGTGATCCCTCAGGGTGGTCTGGGGAGAGCACTATGCTTATGCCCACCACCACAGTGACACTTGATGGTGGGCTGGGGAGAGCACTATGCTGATGCCAACTGCTGCAGCAATCCCTCATCAAGGGCTGGGGAGAACACTATGCTGATTACCACCACCCCAGAGACCCCTCAGGGTGGTATGGGGAGAGCACAATGCTGATGACCACCATCCCAGTGACACCTCAATGTGGGCTGGGGAGTTAGCTGCCTTGTGAGAGGGTTAGACTGTGATCCCACTACTGCAAGAGGTGATGCCAGATGTGACTATGTGCTGTTTCAGGGCAGGAGAGTGGAAGGGCTCTATAGCAGAGGAAATTCTCAGCCAACAAAGCATGACAGCAGCAATCTCAGCACCGTGCCAAGCAACCACAGACCCTGATGACCCTGTCATGGGATTGGTGGGCAAGCCACAGAGGAAACATAGAAACATGGATTCTGTTGGCAGAAAAGGACCTTAGGCCCATCCAGTCTGCCCCTTATCCCTGCCTCAGTCCATCGCCACTGATCTTAGTTTGTCATAGATGTCACCCTACCCTGTTCCTCAACTTAATATGACCCTGTGCCTATTCCATGCATGCTTGAAATTTCCCAAGTCTTTGCCCCACTATCTCCTCTGGAATGGCTGTTCTAGTCATCCACCACCCTTTCCGTGAAGAAGTATTTCCCACATCTCTTTAAACTTCGCCTTCTTAGCTTCATTGCATGCCCCCTTGATCTAGTGCCTTACTTTCTCTGAAATAGACTGACCACTTGCACCTTGTTCACTCCTGTGATTTTCTTGTAGGTTTCAGTCATGTCCCTTCTCACACTACTCTCTTCTGGGGAGTACATGTTAAGTTCCTACAGCCTTTCCTCATATGGCTTCTCATTCAACCCCCTCACCAATTTGATTGCCCTTCTTCATACCACCTCCACCATTTCAATATCCTTGTGGAGGTGTGGCCTCCAGAACTGGACACAGTACTCCAGGTGGGGCCTCACCAGTATACCGTTAGCATGGCAACAACATTATAGTATGGTAATGTAGTCACTGCAAAAAGGAGGAGAGTGACAGGGATGATCTTGATTTTAGATCGCACCTCCCTCATGCCGTGAGTTAGACATCCACACAAGTTCTGTGTCCTTCACAACATGCCCGCCGGAGGATTTATATGTATTTTTGGGGGTGCAGAGATATAGTCCCCTGCAAAACCTGATTGTTTTCTGGGACGGTGTTTTGGCACTCTAAGTCCCGTGAGGTGCAATGCAAGGTGCAGTAATGCCAGGCGGAATGTTGTCACCGATTTGATATCAGTACAGTAACCACCCAGATTTTCAACATTGCCATTTTACCACACCTTCTTATGAGCAGTACAGCTGTCATTTCTCACATCATGCCCAAAATGTGTTTCCACATATGGCGTTCAATGCGCATAGTCGGTGTAACGGGACTCAATGTATGGGACACATTACAGGGAAGAATACACAATGGGTGGGGAGGTAGTAACAACAACAAAAAGGAAAGGGAGCGGGGGTAATCATATCAGATGACCTTAAGGTTAGGCAAGCAATGTGAGAGAAGGCAGTAGGGAGGGCTGGGGTATACTGGGATATAGGGAGAGGCATCAGCAGCAGAAAACAGGAAGTTGTTATCCTCTGTACAGACAGTTGGTGAGACCCCATCTGAGTACCATGTCCAGTTCTGAGACCCCATCTCCGCAAGGACATAGACAGGATAGAGGCAGTCCAGAGGAGGGCAACTAAAATGGTGCAGGGTCTGCAAGAGAAGCCGTATGAGGAGAGACTAAAGGAGCTTAATATGTATACCCTTGAGGAAAGAAGGGAGAGGGGGGACATGATAGAAACTTTTAAGTACCTCATTGGAATCAACAAAGTCCAAGAGGGTAGCATCTTTCAGAAAAAGAGACTTGCAAGAACAAGGGGACACAATTTAAAGATAGAAAGAGGGTGGTTCAGGGCAATGTGAGGAAGTATTATTTCACAGAGAGGGTAGTGGATGCATGGAACAGCCTTCCTGAGGAGGTTGTGGGTCTAAAACTGTGGGAGAATTCAAGAATGCATGGGACAGACATAAGGCAATTCTTGTGGGGGTAGGAAGAAATAGGCTGTTGGTTAACTAGGATCTGCGGCTATCTGTAGGTAGGGAAATGGGCAGACTAGATGGGCCTTACGGTCCTTATCTGCCATCAAAGTCTATGTTTCTATGTTTCATTAAGAAAATTACAGTGACACTGTTCATGAGCAGAGATCTTAAAATGGCTATGTTGAAAATTTGGTGAAAAAATTTCCCTTTAGCCGTTCTGCAATGTTACTAATGAAGACATTGAACAGGACTGGCCCCAGGACCGATTCCTGCAGCACCCCACTGGTCACTCCCTCTCCCTAGACTGCAACCCATTTACCACCACTCTCAGCCTCCTGTTAGCCAGTTTCTAACCCAGTTTACCACCCTTTCCCCCATGCCCAGCCTACCCAGCTAGTTTATCAGCCTCCTATGTGGGATGGTGTCAAAGGCTTTGCTGAAATCAAGGTAAGCGTTGTCCACTGCCCCACCACGATTCACTTCATCACCCAGTCAAAGAACTCAACCAGATTTGTCTGACATGATGTCCCCACTGTGAATCCATGTTTTCTATGGTCCTGGGCTCCGATGGCTTCTAGATGCCCCACTATCCTTTGTTTAAGCAATGTCTGCATGATCTTCCCCGCTACTGAGGTGAGGCTGAACGGCCTATTGTTCCCCGCCTCCTCCCTGCTGCCAGACTTGTGTACAGGGACCACATGTGCCCTCCTCCAATTCACTCATGGTGAATGACTCAGTGAACATGGCTTCCAGAGGTACTGCCATCTCCCTTCGCAGTTCTCTTAATATCCTTGGGTGTATGCCATCTGATTCTATCTTCAATTTAGTGAGCTGTTGCAGGACTCTTTTGCCTTTGAATGGACTATTGTACACCTCTTCACTCCCTTGGCAACTGCTGTACTGTTGTGGCCCTTGCCCCTCC
Source organism: Neoceratodus forsteri (assembly GCA_016271365.2). NCBI lineage: Eukaryota > Metazoa > Chordata > Ceratodontiformes > Ceratodontidae > Neoceratodus > Neoceratodus forsteri. The sequence continues at coordinate 680,647,769 of CM057454.1, forward strand.
CAATCTTCTGTGAATACTGAATGGAAAGACACAGTGCATGTCTTGGGAGGAAGGCATGGAACTATCACTTCAAATACCTAAACAGCACATGCAAGCAAGGAAGCAACATTTGGCACTGACAAAAGCTTGTTATAATATAGCATAATACAGTATCACAAAAGAAAAACAGGTCCCTCTACACCCACCTCCCAAGGCCGAGCAGATTCCTCCCACAAACCCCAAACCAAACAATATCATGATAGCAGTTTTTCAAGTTTATCACACCATTTGTATTACCGTTTCACATTTTGCCTCCAGGATGTTTGCAGGAACAAGTCTCCCTGCATCAAACTTTTCCTATTAAAAGAATTTTAATACACCCCACCTCGAGTGTGAAGAAAAGCTGGTTCTTACACTAAGTAGGCACTGTGAAGATCACAAAAAGTGAGCAAAACAGTGGCTTATAACATTTTTTTTTGTTGTTGTAATAGTGTTATCTAATATAGTGTAAAAGTTTTAAGTGAACCAGTCCTTTAAGAGGCATATTTCATAGAAAATTTAAATATCAAGTATCAGAAATCAGAATGAGTGGCAGCCAGCTAAGAGATAGATTAGGTGCGTGTAGCTGAATCGTCAGCATATTAATTCATAGTAATGCATGTCAGGGTGGCATTGTGTTGGTGACAGTGTTGCATTTATGGTGGTGAAAAGGATTTTTATACTTTATATTTATTGATTTTCTGTATAATCATACATTGTACAGATACATTGCTCATACAGAGGAAAAAGAGGAATGAACAGCTAGCGTTAGCAATAGTATAAGTTCATATATCTGTCAAATGTTAAATTTCAGCCAATCAGCGCATGCCACATCATTTGACAGGTGGGTGGCCTAAAACGGACCAATCAGAATCGTCCTTGTTAAACCAGAAGTCCCTCCCTAAATTGTTTTAGCCTACGCTTCTGGCAGAAATGACCGTGCCGAACCCGTGTCCGCCCCTTGCTGAAGGAAATGACACGCGTTCAAACCCGTGTCCCGCCCCTTGCGCAGGAAATGACCTAACACCACCATTTTGTAAGTGTCTTACGCCCCTTCATTCTCGTACACTCCTCGAACCCTGCCAGACCAGCCTGGCTCAAACCCCTGTCCCCCGCCCCTCCTTCTCGTACACTCCTCGATCCCCTGCCAGACCATCCTGGCTGGAACCCGAGTCCCCCCATGCTATCTTGAACTCCTGCGTCTCTCCTTTCTCCTGCACCCCCACCAGCCTGGCTCGAACCCCTGTCCCCCGCCCCTCCTTCTCATACACTTCTCGATCCCTGCTAGACCATCCTGGCTGGAACCCGAGGCTTACCATGCTAGCTTGAACTCCTGCGTCCCTACTTTCTCCTGCACCCCCACCGGCCTGGCTGAACCCCTGTCCCCTTCTCCTGCACCCACCATCCTGGCTCGAACCCCTGTCCCCCCTTTCTCCTGAACCCCCACCATCCTGGCTCGAACCCCTGTCCCTCTTCACCACCGTGCTCCTCCCACCCCAAAAAATCAGTTAGTGTTTATGTAGTGGTATGTGCCCCCTGTAGGCCTGGTGTATAACTGCAGGGACATGTGGGTGTTTTTTGATTAGGATATTTTCAGAAAGAAGTATCTAGGAGGGAACCTGATCATGCAGAGGTTTCACAGATCTGTGTGGAGACCCCCACCCCGAGGGAAATTCATCTGCCTGTGTGAGTACCCCTTTTTCTGTTTTTGTAACAGCATACAAAATTATTTAACATGCATCTGTAGGACTGTGTCAAACTTGCATCAAAAGGATAGCTTTATGTATACGCATGTAACATTTATAAGCTAAAACGGAGGACCTCTGTGTAAATAAGATGGTTCAGCAGTTTTCTCTGGATAGCATTGCAACAATAAAAACTAATTATTTATACTTTTGTCATGAATTAGAAAGAATAAAAATATATCAGAAAAAAGGAATACACATACCTATAGTTCACCCCCCTCAGCTCTGTGTAGTATCAAGGAGAAGGCTGAAATGAAATGTGTGTGTGTGATATTTATAATGTTTTGAAAAAATGATATATTACAATGAAAATACAGAATGTAAAATGATAATGTTTCTCTTTCAAAAATAATTTTAAAGCACACAGTCTTAAAATGTATCTACAGCTTTGCTTAGAGTTGTTGCAAAAAAATACACACTTTGTGTGTGTGTGTCCCTCATTAGACACGTAGAAAAAGCAATGTCTTTTATGTATGTTTAAAATATAGATGGGGGGGGGGGTTTGGAGCCTGATGGCTGTGTGTCTGTGTGTCCGTCCCTCATTAGGCACGTAGGAAAAGCAATGCCTTTTATGGATGTTTAAAATATAGCTGGACTTTTTGGAGCTCACGGTCCTGTTGGCTGTGTGGTAGGGGTCTTTGTCTGTTAAGACGTGACAAAACATCTGTTATTCATTTACACAGCCATGGCTACAAAGCCTATTGATTCTCTTTGGAAACGTGTGTCTCAAGATTTTGGATTACAGGGTCTGTAAAAAGTAGCTTTATGCTTTTGTTGCAAAATAAATGTCTATAGTTACATTATCAAAAATTAAAAAGTCATGTAGTACTAAATAGAAAAATAAATATGTTACAAAGAAAAGACAGAATGTAAAATGATAATGTTTCTCTTTCAGAATAATTTCAAAGCACACAGTCTTCTTAAAATGTATCTACAGTTTTGCTTAGAGTCGGTGCAAAAGAATACACACTTTGTGTGTGTGCTATGTTTTACCGAATTACTAATTTAAAGGACACAGCTGTTTAAAAAAGACAGAATTTCTGTTCTGACTTTTAAAAACATAACTTAAGCTGGCACTCAACTGCCGTTATTATAAACTGTGCCTCTCTGTGTTTTAAGAGTGATAAAAAAGCATCTGTTTTTAATTAGACTGTGACCAACCTATTAGCAGAAAGGAATTTCTTAATGCCTTCCAGCTGTCACAGGAAGTGAGAAACAAAAGCCTACATTGACTAGCATAGGGTCTTATATATCCCCCTTGGAGAATGGGGGTGGTTGGTCTGATGGACAGTACCAGATGTTTTTTCACTACTTGCCACGTACTTGGGGTGGGAGGGGGGTCTGAGTCATTTTTATATAAGCATTTCAAGATACTGGAAGCTCAAGTAGTAGTTGTGGTAGTCTCGCTCTGTCCTTTTGTCTTGAGCTAAAAAATTAAAAATATTCAACAATTAGCCATGGAATCGTGGACTCCTGACGAAGAGCTTATCCAAACATTTACTCGTTTGGCTAATACACAGTTGAACACTACAGAAGGTGTGTATTTTTTAACTAGAAATAGTAGATGCTGCATGTTTTAGAGTTTAAATTTTGTCTTATAAAAGTTTTAAAAATACTGAAAAGTAGTGATAGGGGTGTATTTTTCTGTTTTAAAACAGCCATGCAGAGAAACCCTGGAGGGGAGAGGCTGGCTAATCCCCAGATTACCACTACAGAAGGTGTGTATTTTTAACTAGAAATAGTAGATGCTGCAGGTTTTAGAGTTTAAATGTTGTCTTATAAAAGTTTTAAAATACTGAAGTAGTGACAGGGGTTTATTTTCTGTTTTAAACAGCCCCACAGAGAAACCCTGGAGGAGAGGCTGGCTAATCCCCAGATTACCACTACAGAAGGTGTGTATTTTAACTAGAAATAGTAGATGCTGCAGGTTTTAGAGTTTAAATGTTGTCTTATAAAAGTTTTAAAATACTGAAGTAGTGACAGGGTTTATTTTCTGTTTTAAACAGCCCCACAGACAAACCCTACAGGTGTGAGAAGGAAAAGAGATCATTACATGAATGTGATGTTTTTCAAAGGCATGCCAGAATTTCTGCTGGTGTCAGTGACCAGAATATTATAGCATAACTGAACAAGATATACAGCCATCTGAGCAGTGGTTCAAGAGTCTCTGCAGTTGTAAATGAGCCAAATGTGTCAATAAACATTGTACAGCCATCTAGGAGCAGCGCTCAAGAGTCTCTCATGGCTGTAAATGAACCAAATGTGACAATAAACAATGTACAGCCATTTAGGAGCAGCAGCAGCACAAGAGTTTCTGCCCAAAGGTTTCAAGAAAGTGACATTGACATGATCAATATTGGGAAAGCCTGTATTTTTAAAACAATTGATAGTTTGTTTAATGCCTTGGTAATTGAGGGCAGATTATCTAGTGAGGATTATGATCATCAGCTGCTTAAATCTGAGCTTTTTAAAAGTTAAGCTACTTTACTGAACAGTGTGCTTGGTTTATTGCAAAGTTCTAAGCAGTCATGCAAGGATTTAAGGATGATGGCCAGTGCAGCCCACATGTATGAAAAGTACAAGGTTGGAGGAAAAAGTGGCCAAAAACAAAGAAAAAAATTACAAAGTGAAAGCACAGAACTCTCATAAACTGAGTACAAAGGGTTGCATCACTAACAAAATGAAAAAAAAATAACAAATGGGGTCAAAAAAAAAATCTGGGTAAAAATAAAACAATCCGAGAAAAGTTGATAAGAAAAGTAAAACATGCCAGGAAAATATTACAACGTAGGTTGTTACAGAATGCTACAAATGGTCTGCAGTCTGAATTAGAAAACCATCATGATGATGATCAGGCTAACAGGGCTCCCCCTACAGTGTATTTAGAAGCTGTACAGGAATATGAACGCAGTTTAAAAATTTAATGCTACAGAATTTCATCAAAGATATAAGTTTATAAATCTAGATAAAATAAAATCTTTTACAGAGGCTATTGCTGCAATGCACCAGGCTATAGAAAGTTTGTTAGACAGTGTGAAGAAAAACACAATATGGGATTTTATACAGGTAAGATTAAATGCTGCTTCTTTGAATCACCCTTGTTCTCAAGAAAGACAAGACCAAATGAACTAAATGCTGCAACCTTCTTAGATCAGATAGCTGATATGCTACAGAGCAATACTGAAGTAATTGCTGATTCTCTATACATCTTGTGGTAATGACCATCAGAAACCACCAGGGGTCGGGGTGGGAAGCGGACACTGAGCTCCATCTTGTATAGCAGATTTTACAAAAAGAGCGATACCTGATTGATTTAAATAACAGAGACAATAGTTTGTGCTTCGGTGGCTCCATTCTCGCACTCTTAAATCCACATATGAGTGACAGTCAGTTGTTGAACAAGGCTAAAATATTGTATGCTGAGCTAGGTTTGTCAGACCAAAGCCCTGTCACTTTTAGTGATGTCACAGTTTGAACGCTTTTAGGAGTCAAAATTAAGATTTTATATCATAATGAAGGAAACTGGCAAACATTTTCAACAGGTCCAGAAAGATTTCCTAAAACACTGTTTGTATTATTACATGAAAACCATTTTATGGCATCACTAATGTAAAAAATTCATAGGCGCACGTACCTCTGCAAATATTGTGGTGTAGCCTACAGCCATAAGGAAATCATATCTGTGCACAACAGTGCAAAGTTTGTTTCAACCCGTGTTGTCTCGAAAAGGAAATTGGCACAGTATCTTGTCACAAATGTAAGAAGATTTGTAGGTCTTCAGCGTGCCTAGAAAGACATTTAGCTAGAGCTGATGGTGATACAGGGTCTTGTAAATCCATGAAACTGTGTGGACAATGTTTTGTTTTTTACAAGGGATCTCATACATGTAAATTGATTCAGTGTAGCAGATGTGGTTCTTTCATGACAGCAGACAAGCATCTGTATTACATGCCACCACTCACAGATGTAAAAAGCACTGAGAAATATATAGTGTTTGATTTTGAAGCCACACAAGAAACGGGGGTGCACATACCGAATTTTGTGTATGCTAAGCAATTAGATGGGGAGAGGTCCTGGGAATTCGAAGGTGAAGATTGCATAAAAGATTTTGTAGGACATTTTATTGATGCCCCATTTAGACACTACACATTTATAGCACACAATGCCAAAGGCTATGACAGTTACTTTATCATTAGCCAGCTAGTCAAGGAAAGAATTGATATTAAATTGCTCACACAAGGAGGAAAAGTACTCTGTGCCACAGTGACATCCCTACACATCAGATTTATTGACAGCCATTGTTTTCTTCCTTTTAAACTAGCAAAAATCCCTGCAGCCCTTGGATTTGAGAATGAGATTGCTAAAGGTTACTTCCCCATTTTTTAACACCAAGGCTAATGAAAATTATGTAGGCCTCCTGCCCGATGCTCAGTTTTATGGTTCTGAATATATATTGCCTGCAGAAAAGCAAGAGTTTTTGCAATGGTACCTAGCTAACAGACATAGAGAATTTAATCTGAAAAGAGAGCTTCGCTACTATTGTCAGTTAGATGTTGAAATTCTTGAAAAGCCTGTGTCAGATTTAGAAATGAAGTACTGGAGATGACTACGAAAAGTATTTTTAAAACAGTCAGGCGGTGATACAGTGGAGTATGAAACAGTATCCTTAGACCCTTCCAAGTACGTCACCATAGCCTCAATTTCTATGGCTATGTACAGATTTCTGTTCTTGAAAGAATGCACTGTTGCTGTTCTCCCCAGACAACTACCACAGACAATTGAAGAGGTACTCCACACCTGCTATTCAGTGGCTTATGTACATATCTGAGAAAGAAAACATTTCTATTCAGCATCGCTAAGGGGTGGTGAATTTAAGGTGGAGTCCGTACTTTTGGATGGCTATTCAGTCATAAATGGAATACCCACAGCATTTGAATTTAATGGTTGTTTTTTCATGGTTGCAACATCTGTTACTGTGAGAAAGATAGAAACCACATGACAGGGACTAGTTTTGGACAGTTATTCAATAGGACCATGCACAAATTTCATTTTCTAAAAAGACAGGGTTTTGCAGTTAGAGTATTGTGGGAACATGAATGGAAAGCAATGCTGACCACAGATCAGGGTTTGAATAATTTCTTGAGGGACAGGCAGCTACCACAGCCACTCAAACCTAGGCAGTCACTGTTTGGGGGGAGAACAAATGCCATTTGTCTGTACTATAAGACACAGCCTGATGAGAAAATACACTATTATGATTTTACCAGCCTCTACCTCTTTGTTAACAAACCAAACAGTATCCAGTCGGTCATCCTGACATCATTTATGACAATTTTGATGACCTCACTCAGTACTTTGGTTTAGCAAAAGTAAAGTCTTACCCCTAGAGGTCTTTTCTTTCCAGTGCTGCCATCCAGGATTGGTAAAAAGCTTGTGTTTACATTATGTATCGTGCATCGCTGAAAATAGACTTCAAACAACATCATCGCATATGATGATGAGCAACGATCACTTACAGGTACCTACTGTACCGTAGAACTAAACCTGGCACTGGAAAAAGGCTACAAAATCATTAACATTTATGAAGTTTGGCATTTTAAGAGTCATGCACAGAGCGTTTGCAGATTACATCAAGCTGCATCTAAAAAGGCAAGCAAGAGGCATCTGGTTTCCCTTCATGGGTCAAAACTGAAGAGGATAAAGTCAGGTACATACAACAGTATTTTGAAAGGGAAAATGTACATTTGAACCCTGCAGCCATAGCTGTTAACCCCTCAAGGAGACAGATATCTAAACTGTTTTAAATTCTCTTTGGGGCAAATTTGGGCAGAGAGCTAATTTACCGACAACGAGCATAGTAACAGACCCACAGAAATTATTTCAATATGTTTTCGTTCCATATCACGATATCTCATCGTGCTTTTTCATCGATGATGAAACAGCATACTTAAGCTGGAAATATACCAGCGATCATTACACAAATTACAATATCAACATATTTATAGCTAGTTTTACAACAGCATATGCCAGAGTCGAACTCTACAACCTGCTAGATAGGTTACAGGACAGGTGCCTTTACCACGACACAGACTCTGTCATTTTTGTGTCCAGACCGGGTGACTGGGCCCCACCTCTGGGCGATTATTTAGGGGAGCTGACCAGTGAAGTTCCTGCTGATGAACACATTACAGAGTTCATTTCTGCAGGCCCAAAACTTTCTGATTTACAGGCTGTCCAGTGGTGAGAGTTGTTCTTAAAGTGAAAGGTTTACCCTTAATGTAGCCAGCAGTAAACACATTAATTTTGAAAGTTTGAAGGACCTGGTCTTTGACTATACGAGGTCACAGATCTCTAAAGAAATTACCGTGAGTCAACCCATCATTGTTAGGAATAAAAAGCAGTGGTCCCTTGAAACAAAAATGCTGTCCAAGACCCAGAGAGTAGTTTACGACAAGCGAGTTTTACAAGACAATTTTAAAACACTTCCTTACGGATACTGATTGTGAAAAATGGATATCAGGTTGCAGCATCCCTTTACTTGTCTGTTGACTGGCCCCTCTAATAGTGGGAAGAGCTTCTTTATAAAACAGTTGTTGGAACATGCTGATGCCACTTTATCACACAAGCCTGAAAATATTGTCTGGTTCTATAGCTGTTGGCAACCTTTGTATAATGAATTGCTGTTAAAGTTCCCTCAGATTAAATTTGTGGAGGGGCTACCGATGTCACTAGCTGACAATGATCTCTTACCCCTTGGAAAGGTAAATTTTGTCATTATAGATGATTTGATGGACTCTGCCTGTCAAAATAGTGAAGTGGAATATGGGTTTACCAAGTACAGTCATCATAAACAATTGACAATATTTTTAATTGTCCAGAATGTGTTCTGTCAAGGTAAAAAGCAGGACCATCACACTAAATGCCAAATACATGATTTTGTTTAAAACCCCAGAGACAAGCTTCAGATCACAACACTAGCTAGACAAATGTATCCTGGTCAGACAAAATTTTTCTTAGAAGCTTTTGAAGATGCCACAAGAAAGCCTCATGGCTATTTACTGGTTGATTTAAGATCCAATACACCAGACGAATATAGACTGCGTAGTGGGGTGTTTCCCCCTGACTGGCCTGTGGCATATGTCATGAAAAAAACACATTCTGCTTCTAAAAATATTTGATACTGTATTGTCATTATGTCAAAAAGACTGCAGAGAAATCTGTCTGTTTTAAAGTTACTAGTAAAAGGGCCTCCGAGCTTAAGAAAAGCTATTTTATGTTCAGCCTCTGATGATCTGATATCAGCTATAGCTGAGATAGCCTTAAACACTCTCAGAGGAAATATTCCACTGTCAGCAAAGCAGTTAGGTGTACTGAAAAAAAAACAGAGAGTCATTAAAACTTTAAGCGATAAACAAATAACCTTAAAAAGGAAAAAGAAAATAGTTAATCAGACTGGTGGCTTTATAGGAACGGTGCTAGGAATTGCCATCCCTTTGATCACAGGCCTGCTGGCTAACAGATAATGGATTTTACACAGAAAATGTATTTGGTACCTCAGCAACAGATGGATCACATTAAAACTAATTACCCTGATCAGGATATGAGAACAGTTGCAACTAACAGTTTGGACACTGACATGAGAGCTATACTGTCCCGGACTGATTTATCAGACTATGACAAAGCCAAAATGTACTCTGCTGTGTTACAGCGCTATCTGACTTTGGTAAGACAAGGAGAACAAGCTAAAACCAGTTTGACATTACTCATGCCTGAAAATGAATCAATGTCTGACCCCCTGCGGTCATGGCAGAGACAGCTTCTGTACCTAGTACTATGGAAAAGACATTTTAAGTAGTGTTTCTCATCGGTTCTAAAACCAATGCTGAACTTTTGTTAAAGCATATGGCCAAGAACAAGGATATTGTGTTTGGAGTGATAAGGGTGAATTAATGTATAAAGGCACTGTTGTTTCTGGGTCTCACAGGTCGATTTAGTAAAGCGGCTACAGCCACTCACGCAATCCCTGACCACAGAAAGCCAAAGGGCTGGGATGTTTTTGTCAAAGCAATGGCTGAGTCTAACATACCCACCTCAGTGTTTGCTCACTCAGCAAACAGGAGCTATGTGGAAAGGCTGAAATCGGTAGCTGGTGCAAAACAGCCACAGCCATCTCCAGTTAGCCAATGGTCAGTGACGCCCAAAAGACAAAAGTCTTTTAAGAAACCTGTGTGGCTCACTATGTAAACTTAAAATGCAATCTCTATGTATAAATGTTAGATACCTCAGTGACTGTTGTGTACAGCATATGTTGAACATTTTACCTCATATTAAATATGTAATCCTACCTCAGTGACTGCTGTGTACAACCTATGTTAGCCATTTACCTCATACTGAATATGTAATCCTGTTTTACAAAAAGTGTTTATATTGACGATGTTAGCCTACTTCATAGTTAAATATGTTAACATGTTTTTAGAAAGATGTGCTTATAATTCTACCTCAGGGCTATGGCGTATATAGTGTGCATTTTTAACAGGAGATGCTTTTGTTTTATTATATCATATCTATGATGTCACCACTGATGCTTGTTGTATTTTATTGCCAGTTTTTTACAATAAATGCCTTTGTATTTTATATATTTGTCATTATTGAAGACATTGCATATCTTATCCATGATGTTACCACTGATTTTTGTTGTATTTTATTAGCAGTTTTTTTACAATAAATGCCTTTGTATTTTATATATTTGTCATTATTGAAGACATTGTATATCTTATCCATGATGTTACCACTGATGTATGTTGTATTTTATTGGCTGTTTTTTTACAATAAACACCTTTATATTTTATATATTTTTGTCATTATTGAAGACATTGCATATCTGAAAACGTTAAACACAGCCCCCCACAGTTTAAACACAGCAAACAGAGACACACAATTATGAGTGTTTATATATGATTTTTATAAGTGACTGATTTTGAATAAAATTACAAGCTGCTGCATATTTTAAATTCATTACAAGACAAACAAGTCTGAACATGTTGCCACCTCACTGATACGTGCCCTGACATGTTTAGATGTCTGGAAAAGTGACGTACAAAACTAGTTACCATGGCATCATTTTTCAGCAAATCATTAGAGTACATTTTTAAAATCTGATCATAAGAAAGTCCTTTGCATCTGTGGTGTAAGAAAATATGCAGTGAAATCCAGGCGGTAGAAAAGGTATCTTGTAACTGTGTGTTTTGGTACAAAATGTTGTTTGCATTTCTGTTTAAAAACCCAATAGTTTGTGCATGATTGTCAGGATGAAAACCGTAGCTGTCGAAGAACTCCCCAGTCCCATTTTCTGAAATGTATACAGCTAACCAGTGCTGTCCAGGAGGTCATGGGGGTCAGTATTGATGACTAGTGCTGCAGGAAGGTTTCTCAGTCTCTCCTTGGGTAGCAGATCACAGGAAACACCCCAGAAATCAGTCACGGATGTGGGTGTCACTGGTTACAATTTTTTCCAGCTGCTTTGTGTTCATTTTTATGGTTTATCATATATAATCAAAATGACATTTCTTCTCTGGTTTATCTCAATGACATTATCAAACACTGCATAGATAATGAGACTAACTGTTTGTGGAAGGGCTTCTGCAAATCTGATCTCAGCCCTGAGGTTCCCAGTTTTAATTAAAGAATAATGATCAGCACATTCTTGGTCGGAGAGATCAAAGGCAAACAGGGTGTACCTTTGGGTAAATTCCTGATGGTTAACTAAAAGCGGTCGATCTTTCATAGATTTCCCGCCGCTAGTACTAGATTAAAATATTCTCTCACAGCATTCCATTTCTAAAATCTGGCTGCAGAGGTTTAGCGGAATTTGTTCACCGATCAGATACAGAGCCACAAAATTAATGTTATAATGCTTAAAGTTAAAGGGGTTTTTAGTGTAGGAACCACTAAAAGCATCATTGTCAACAAATCCCATGACCATCATTTTTGGTAACTGTCCCAAAAACAAATTATCTTGGTTGCAGACCCTGCTGCCTGCAGGGAGGCTGAACACTTTCATACCCACTCTGTCTATAGGGTATTTAGCGTTGGAGGTGAGCAGGGCTTCTGAGTGTCCCAGACAGACTCCGGGGGTCACTTTAACCCTTTTGACAAACAGAGAGGCGGCCATGACTTTTAGCTTATAAGGCTCAGCATCTCCACTCAGGCAAAAGCTGTCCCTGTTACGTGTCAGTTTAATTTTAATATCTACGCCATTCAGCATCAGTTTCTCTTGAAAAAACAAGTCTGTGTGCAAGTGTCCCAGCAGTTCTACCCTCTACTGAGATGTGAGGAGCTTCTTTTATTAAAACCTACATTATCACCATCTCTGTCTGTGATTTCATGTTTCCTGGGGTGTCTTTGTAAAATAACCCTGCGGTAAATTGTGTAGAAAGGGTCTCTTCACTGAAGTTCAGCACAGATTCTATGACAGCCCTGTAGGGGTAACAGTTATTGCTCTGACTGATGAGCCAATCATTGACAGTCACATCCAGCTGACTGAAAATGGTTGCCACTGGAGTAGTTTATAAGGCACACTTTGGCGCTGCAGGTATATCACTACCATCCGCTTCAGTGATTTTGCAAACCAGGTAAAGAAGTGTGTTGTTTAGATCCAAATAGTCTTCACCAGTCCCTGCTATATAAAATTCAATCGGTGAGTTTTCTGAAAGGGCAGCCAGAGGGGTATCTCTACATAAATGCTTTTTTCAATGCTTGTCTGTGTGGGAGAAACGGCAAACAAGTCAAGTTCTGATTTTGTGCATTCTTCAGAACCACAGTGCACGAAAGCCATGTTTTTTAGAACAGGTCTCTGCTTTTTTTACGACCCCTCGAAGATCCTTTTGCCTTTGAGCGTTTTCTTTTATGTGAAGTTTTAGTTTTGAAACACCTCTTTTAAAATAGCCAGGGGCCGATGAGAAAGCGAAGGGTGTACTCTCGCTTCTCTTTTACCTCTCTTGAATACAATCAGCCCTGAGCCACCCTGAGTAGGCTTATCACCCCCTGACATCTTTTGAGCGACAGCACTAGTCACATGCCCCACAACATCCTTTGCAACATTTTTAGCAGCTGTCTGTAGATGTGGTTTTGCAATTTCAAACCCCCTTCTTAAAAATGGAACTGCTTTTCTGAACAGACTACGAAATATCCCTCCTATACCAGAACCATACATAGTAGGAAGTCCATGAAAGCCTGGCAGATCGTATCCTGCCTGTGCCTTGTAATAGCTTCTGTACAAGGCAGGGTCCCCATAATGTCGAACAATCACCATCCTTGTTTAAATTTTAGAGCACTCTCTGGGGGTGAAAATGCAACTTCATGATCACCTTTCCAAATCGAAATGGTACAGGTTCATTTTGATCATTCTTTATTTCAATAGTGATTGTATCGATCTGATGTTTACTGACTGTTTGATAATGGGGTTTATCGTAGGTCACGGTCACTATCATTGTCTTGGCCCCTGACGGGTACGCATCTCAGCAAAGACACTAGACTGTCACCCACTATTTCATGTGTGATAATGTCAGTGTATATATATAATATGTAAAAGCCCCCATTAATATCTGGAGGGTTCTTTGCTAGATTCTTTCCTACACCTACCTCGAGTCTGCTAAAACCCAAAAGGTACTGTAACTGCCCATGCATAAACAAAATACATTTGATGTCACTGTCAACGCTTATTTCTCTCCCGACGGTTTGTTGTTCCAAAACCACTGGCAGTTCATTTACTTCAAATATGCTTTTATTAATTTGAGCAATAACACCAGCCATGTTAGGATAATAGCCCGATGGGATTTTAAATGCTGCTGACTCAGTAAAGGGTCCAGTTGGTGGTGTTTTACTGTGGGCTACGTTTAGAGGCTGATAGAGCATACTGAACCTGTTTTTCTGTGCAGGCACATTGTCCCAGGTATGAGGGTACTGAATTTCTGCTAAGCCCACTTCCCATTCACCAGGTAGTTCAAGCGTTTGTGGTAACTTTACAGTAAAAGTGGATATAGTATTGTTGGGGAAAATGTGCGATGCATTGCTGGGCAATGTGATATAAATCCATTTTGAGCATAATAAGCCTTATCTGCTTCTAATGTCCCGAACCTGTGTTGCCTCAACCCAGCTATTAAATTTATCAGGCCACCCTCTCCACTTTACCAGATACCAAGTTTTTCTGCCACGCTTTTTCTCCTTCAGGATTTTCTGCACCCTGTACACACGGTCCTCATCAGGTTCAATTTTTTGCAGCTCCTCTGCATAAAAAGTACCTTTAATGTCTTCCCCCTGATAGTCTTTTAGCTTATAGGTGGGCCTCTGTGTCTTTAAGACCTCCGTCACAATAAATATCTCATCTGTGTACGTCTGTTCATATCCCTTTTCAAACACCCCTTTTAGCTTAGATAGTCTCACGTGATCATCTTTCTGAAGGGTACCCTTTTGTTTTTTGCCAAGAACAGAATTACCGTATAGGATCTTCCATACACACAGGGCATTGGAAGGTTAACATCCACAGGTCTGTGTTTAATGCTTCTGTGATAAGTATGGTTATAGCTGTACCAGGTCTGACAAAACATCTGTATATTTCCAAGTATTCTGGCTGTAAAGTACCACACATCGTGACTTCAGTGTCCTATTAAATCTTTCTACAATGCTGGCCTTAACTTCATTATTCGTCACAAAATGGTGTATTTTATTTTGTTTTAATAGGTTCTTTAAGGAAGCATTTAGAAACTCTTTACCTGATCAGTCTGCAACTTCTGAGGTGTCGTCCACTTTTAAAATAGTTTTAAAGGCTTGCGTCACTGCCTTGCCTGATTTGTCTCTTAAAGTCACTACCCAGGCATACTTGGACAGCACATCGATGCACGTCAGTATGTACTTAAACCCATTATTGTACTTTGCATATTGACTCATATCCACTAAATCAGCTTGCCATTGTCTGTCTATGTCAGAAACAATGACAGGATTTCTCTTAAATCGGACTCTGGCTGCTTTGTGTAATGAATAGGGCTCCTGCTTTGCAAGCCATTCTGCAACACCTTTCCTGGTGACCTCTTTATCAAGTTTTTTTGCAGCCTTATACAGCTGAGTCACCCCTGTGAAACTACCCACTTTTTTTGCATTAAAATATATATTCTGGAACAGGTGATCATTCATCTCTTTTCGTCAACACCCCGACACATCTGCTAGCCAGCAAAACTCTTGTCACCAGTAAAATAAAGTATGTGCTCTTTTGTTCTTTTAAAACACTATGACAACCACAAAGTGCAATGCATGATTATATTTTATTTATAAATACACATGTCATAACAGTATTTGAATATTTACTTTATAATACATCAACTAATGCAAATAGGTTCTACATACAAAAGGCATAACACTATGACAACCACAAAGTGCAATGCATGATTATATTTTATTTATAAATACACCGTCATAACAGTATTTGAATATTTACTTTATAATACATCAACTAATGCATATAGGTTCTACATACAAAAGGCATAACACATGGTAAGCATGCAACAGATTATATAATAATTTTGTTTTTCTACTCTTCAATTTTACACGCTTCACAATACCCGAAACAGCAACTTTTGGAGCTGCATGTTTTACACAAAGCATTGGCATCGTCCACTTCACCCTTAGTGATGAGGTATGCACAATACATACACACATATGCCATACACCACTCAAAATAACAAGGCTGATTTTGAAGACATTCTGTTACATCTAAATGGCGTTCACCTTGCATACTGCTCTACGGTTACTGTTTTCCATTACGTCAACATAGAGTCTCCATACAAGGGGTGGCAACTCTTTAATCAGAGTCAGTGTGTTTTCTGCCAGTGAAGCAGCAGCATCTTCAGAGCATTTAATGCAGGCTGCTTTCCAAAGTATATAGGTTCCTTTAAAATGTCCTTTATCACACGGTACATTGTAGACATCAAGACTGTCTGGAATATTGGGAGCATGCCAGTACGTTCCATCTGAAAGTACATTATAATACACTATTTAGGAAAAGCATATGCTAAATCTGGTTTATGAAACACAACAAAAGCGATAAAAGAAGCAAAATTTATGATGTCAGACTCAGACCCCCATTCTGCAAACTAAACACTAAAAAGTCAACAGCAGTACAGATAAAACCACAAAAGTGTATTACATCATAAGGGTTATGCATAAACTCTATAGCAATTTTAAACATTGCTTCCTCAAGAGTAGCCCCCTCATCCTTAAAATAATCCACAGTTTCCTTTTGGGGTCCCTCGGAGACCATCAAAAAGACCTTGGCATGTCTCTAAAAGTACAGATGGTGCTTGTCCTGTAGGTAGATTTAAACCAGGTTGTTTAGCTTTGTGTCTGACTAGTTGGTAAATAAGCCTCTGGATGCACTGACAGGGTGTTTCCCATCGTTGTATACTCTGGAAAAAAACATACATTTAGCAAGTTGTAAAAGCCAGGGTAACAATATGAACAATATTAAAATGGTAACAAGTAACAGTTTTTGGGGTGGGGGAATGTTTTTAACAATGAAAACAGTGTTCCTGAATTTCCTTATATAATTTTTTAAAGGGTCCTTTTTTTGACCAGTGGATCATTTCAGCAAGCAGAGAAGCCAGGTTAACAACACGCACAATATCACAAGGTTTTTTCTGCTTTGTAGTACACACACACATGGCTATGACGACCATGATATAAAGTCCACAAAGACATTCATCATCTTCCATGAATATATCGGCAATCACTTTAACATTTTCTACAAGTGGTAACACAGATTCATTTATATATTTATCTGTAGCCTCCCATACTTCTGGAAGGGCAAACATCATCAGTTCATAGGCTGCATGTATCTCACAAGGCAAATGTCATATTGAGGTGAACCAAACAGTGATGGATGACAGTAATGGCTTAGGATCAGATACATAAACCTTTGGATTCTCTCTGTACTTGCATCCCGCATGACTATCTGTAAAAATAAAATGACACATTTTGGTACTGAAATGTTTCCATGTAGTAATTTGGGGAGGGTGGGGGCAGGGGTGGGGTAATTTTTTACAATATAAACAGTGTTTCTGAATTTCTTTTTAGAAATTTTTAAAGGAGCCTTTGCTGACCAGGCGGCAGGCATCTTTTTAATTTCACAGTCTGTCTGCTGTAACATTTGCATAACTAACCACATGGGGTCATCAGTTTTCTCACATCATTTAAAACATGACTTATAGTTTCAGGGGTACAATTGGTCATATTTAACCCTGATGCTTCATAGCGATTGCCAAGATTACGGGCATGAGCTGCCCTATATGTATGGCTTCAGAAACATTTCTGTATGCTTCTTTAGACCTTAAGTCATCAAGGACACATGAATGGTTTTTCTGACTTGGATCATCTATCTCACACCCAGGACAGGAATCGACCAATTCACAATGTATTACCCTCTGTATCACTGAAGCAATTGCGCCACGGATGGTATGATACATAACGTACTTACAATACATATCGTTGTCAGTTTTGGGAGGTTTACTACTAAGGCCTGGTTTTTCACGTGAGGTCCCCTGTCTAATCTCAGTAGAAGAAGAGGGTTGTGTAGTGATCACAGCCTGTTCTGTGACATTTGGAACATTCTATTGCTCTCTGTATTTCTAACATACTGGTTCTCACACATCTCATTAACAACCACATTTGTATCTTTCACACAGCAAAGACAGTCGAGCAGTAGATTTGTGGAAAGTCGAGAATCCATGCTGTCGAATATGACTGCTGCTCCATCATAAATCCTTCAGTCTATTAAAGTAAAACAAAAAACAGCATTGGTCCTCTGACTCATTATAGGTAAGATTTAGTTATACTGCTAACTCATCTCCCTCAGTTCACCATGTCACCACTCACATTTTTAAATGTTAAAATGCATTTACCTCATCAAGGCAACTCTTTTCTTCATTTTCTCATCTTTCTCTTTCTTAGCCTGGGCCTGACTGCTTGTGGCTGCATTATCATCATCACCCTCTTGGTCAGAGTCCCTCTTGGCTCTGTCTTGCATTTCTTTTCTCACAACTTTCTCTGATGCTTTTTTGGCAGTGTCTCACTGACCATCATCTCTAGCTCCCCCTTCTTGTTACTCTCTGTTTTTGGTTTCTAACTTTTTTCTGCATCAGATTCACACCCAGCAACTCTTCAAGGTCTTGCAGTGGTGTCTCTTCAGAAAGACAGTCAGGTTTAGGATTTTCTGATTCACCAAACTGTTCAGCAAGTTTCTTTTTTATGTCAGACACTCTTCCACTCAACAAGACTTGTGTGGGGCATTCGTTTTCACACCTCACGTAGTACACATATGTTGGCTTGGGTTGTGGGGCCCCGACAGCTATCTTCTTGCTTGGCTTTTCATCTCCAGACTTTTCATTAGGTGGTGTGACAATCAGGCTTGTTACAGGGAGGTTGAATTTTTCATTAGGTGGTATGACAATCTGACCTGTTACACGGATGTTGAAATGAGAAGCGCTTGCCATCTTCTTGCTTGATGTTTTTGATAATCTGCTCCAAGTCTATAAAACAGAATCTGAGAAATCTCTCAAAAGCTGTGCCTTCTGGCTTCAAATGCGGGGTTTATATAACGCTTAGCAAGATGGACTGCCCTTGGTAAAACCATCCCACACCCCATCATACTATACATAGTAGCGTGTCAGAGTACATCTGTTGTAGCCCCACCCCTTTTCAAAACATTATAAATATCACACACACATTTTATTTTAGCCTTCTCTTTGATACTACACAAAGCTGAGGGGTGAACTACAGGTATGTGTATTCCTTTTTCTGATATATTTTATTCTTTCTAATTCATGACAAAAGTATAAATAATTAGTTTTTGCGATTGTTGCAATGCTATCCAGAGAAACTGCTGAACCATCTTATTTACACAGAGGTCCCCGTTTTAGCTTATAAATGTTACATGCGTATACATAAAGCTATCCTTTGATGCAAGTTTGACACAGTCCTACAGATGCATGTTAAATAATTTTGTATACTGTTACAAAACAGAAAAAGGGTACTCACACAGGCAGATGAATTTCCCTTGGGTGGGGTCTCCACACAGATCTGTGAAACCTCTGCACAATCAGGGTTCCCTCCTAGATACTTCTTTCTGAAAATATCCTAATCAAAAACACCCACATGTCCCTGCAGTTATACACCAGGCCTACAGGGCACATACCACTACATAAACACTAACTGATTTTTTGGGGTGGGAGGAGCACGGTGGTGAAGAGGGACAGGGTTTGGCGAGGATGGTGGGGTTCAGGAGAAGGGGACAGGGGTTCAGCCAGGCGGTGGGAGTGCAGGAGAAAGGAGGGACGCAGGAGTTCAAGCTAGCATGGTGGGCCTCGGGTTCCAGCCAGGATGGTCTGGCAGGGGATCAAGGGTGTCACGAGAAGGAGGGGCGGGGACAGGGGTTCGAGCCAGGCTGGTGGGGTGCAGGAGAAAGGAGAGCGCAGGAGTTCAAGATAGCATGGGGACTCGGGTTCCAGCCAGGATGGTCTGGCAGGGGATCGAGGAGTGTAGGAGGAAGGCGGGGACAGGGGTTCGAGCCAGGCTGGTCTGGCAGGGTTCGAGAGTGTCCGAGAATGAAGGCGTAGGAGCTTACAAAATGGTGGTGTTAGGTCATTTCTCGCAAGGGCGGGACACGGGTTTGAGCAGCGTGTCATTTCCTGTCAAGGGGCGGGACACGGGTTCGAGCAGCGTGTCATTTCTGCCAGAAGGGGAGGACTAACGCAATTTAGGGAGGGACTTCTGGTTTAACAAGGGATGATTCTGATTGGTCCGTTTTAGGCCACGCCCACCTGTCAAATGACGTGGCATGCGCTGATTGGCTGAAATTTAACATTTGACGAGATATATGAACTTATACTACTGTTAGCTTTACACAGTTGTTATGGAGTACACAAATATCATAGCCCTGTAATCTGATACAGAAGGAACTGGGGAAAGTTCTTAATCATGAGATCACAAAGATCAAGTCCCAAAAAAAATCTTAATAGTTGTCAGCCTCTTCAAAGGTAAAAGATACAACCTTTAGGTAGAACAAAAAATACAGGTTACTCACCTGTAACAGGAGTCCCAGGATGCGTACAAGGTGGGTCCCTTAGATAACAAGAACGAACCTAATAGGCACCTGCCCCTTGAACTAGACCACCCTCTGTTTCATCTGCGGCTGGTTAGGGAAAGGGAGGTTCTGCTCATCCTTAAATCCCTGTGGGCGAGAGGCACCGGGGGCCCTGATGGGATCCAGACTCGAATCCTCAAGGAGGGCGCCCCATCTTTAGCAAACCCCTAACCTGGCTGATAAACGGTCCTTTATGGAGGGTCTGTCCCTGAGCCATGGAAGCAGGCCCTAGTGATCCCCATTCACAAGGGAGGGTCCACCAAGCCTATTGAGAACTACAGGCCTATCTCCCTGTTGTCCATAATAGCGAAATTACAAGAGAAGCTTGTATACTCTCAACTCTGTGAATATCTGGAAACACACCAGATAATCTCTTCATCAACCACGGCTTCAGAGCCAAAGCATAGGCGGACACTGCACTAACCAAATTTTCGCCTGATATCCTGGGCAATAATGACTTGGGGGTCAGCACAGGCGTGGTCTTCATGGACCTGTTTAAAGCGTTTGACCTGGTAAACCACAACCTCCTTTTACAAAAAATGTGCGCTCTTGGCATGGTCGCACATGCCCTAGGATAGTTTGCTAATTACCTTACGGGCCGGACCCAGAGGGTCAAGTGGAAGGACTATGTCTCCCAGTCTGCACCGCTCAAAGTAGGAGTACCTCAGGGGTCAATACTTGGTCCCCTTCTCTTCACTTTGTTTATAAGCGATCTGCACTTACATTGGGGACGCTAGCGTCATCAATATCGGACGATGCTGTCATTTTCTGAGCCTCCCTAACTTAGGAGAACTGGGGAATGCCTCCAAGAGGACATTCTTCAGATGGAGGACTAGCTCACTCGGAATAAAATGGTATTAAATACCAGTAAAACTAAAGCGATGTTGTTCGGGCCCAGATCCTTGGGAACAGAGAGTCGCTGCTCCTTCAGCTGCAGTCCAGAGGGTGATAAACTTGAGATGGTTACCTCCACTAAATACCTAGGGCTAACCTTGGACCAAGGCTTCACCCTAAAAATCATGTTGACCAACTCACCAAAGCCATACATGGAAAACTCGGTATCCTCTACAGAATAAAGACCAGATTATCCCTGAAGCCAGAGTTGCCATACATGACTAGTCCTTTCTCTAAGCTCACTTATGCGGCACCTGTTCTTCAAAGCGTGGCCTCTCTGAACTTAGCAGGCTCAGACCTTATACAATAAGATTGTCCAATTTGCAACATTATCACACCTAGGACACACCACTCACGAGGCTCAATCCAAGCTCAGCTGGCGATCATCGGAAGCCGCCTCATCTACCCACTATGTCTTGCTTTTAAGCTTCTGGGGCCCTTACCTCCCAGTCTCAAAGGACTAGTTGGTGTCAAAACCAACCTGAGGAGTCTCCGTCCTCAGGACAAAACCTCCTTGTGGTCCCAAAACAAAGACTAAAGCTGGGTCCAGGTCCTTTGCTTTACTGCACCTTCCCACTGGAACAAACTCCCACTGGAAGTGCGGGAGGCAGGGTCGAGCCCCTGCTTCGGTCTAAGCTCAAAGCACACCTGCTCGCCAGGAGCACTTGCCAATGCATAAGGAACTGACCTTATGCCACGGCCCCTCCTCCCTCTCCATCTTCCGTATTGTAAATGCCATTAAGTCTTTCACAGTTATACAGTATGGAATTTACCTTATGTGTGTTATCACTGTTAAACCATTTGGTATTTACGCAAGTTTACAGCTCTGCTTACCTACTTGTACTGTCTGTTTACCTGTATGTTATTTTTACAGCTCTGCTTACCCGCTTTTACTGTTCTGTTTACCTGTATGTTATTTTTTACCCTGGGTGCCCTGAAAAAGGGACCTCCGGGGCCCAGTGGGCCTACCCGGTCAACAAAATTCAATAAATAAATAAATGTTCATCCACACTGTCTGGCAGGTTCCTTGCTGCTTTAAATCTTGCCGGAAGGTCTTCAAGCTGGCTCTTCCCACCCACCAGGGTGGTAAAACTCTTGGCTCCGCCCCATGACGCCAGATCTAGCCCGCTGGAAGCCAGGTTGTGCGTCGAAGCCGGGGAGGCTGGGTGGATGAACAACATATACCATTCCGAGAACTCCTGTTACAGGTGAGTAACCAGTATTTCTAGGGACATGAATATGTTGTTCATCTACACTGTCTGGCAGACTCCTAGCAGTTCTCCGGGAGGGAGGGAGGGAGGCAAGGCACACACCCCCTACTTAGGGAATAAAGACTGGAGAACCGAGGCCCCAAAACCAGCATCCCGGCATGACTCAAGGTCGATGTGGTAGTGTGTGATGAAGGTGTGTGCTGACTTCCAGGTAGCAGCCCTGCAAATTTCCTGGATAGGGACGTCCCTGGAAGCAGCCACCAATGCAGCGGTATGGTGGGTAGAATGAGCTCTTATCCCTCTGGGAGGCTCCATGCCCCCCAACCTGTAGCAGAGATCTATGCAAGAGGTGACCCACCTGCCTATCGTCCACTTGGCTGCAGGTCTGCCAGGTGCGGCTTCAGCGTAGGTGACAAACAGCTGGCGAACCTCTCCCCGAACTTCAGCCGTCCGCTCCTTATAATAAGCAAGTGCTCTTCTAGGGCCCAAAGTATGGAGCCTATATTCGGCCTCGGAGGTATGATTGGGGTAGAACACCGGCATAGTCAACAGCTGGTTAAGGTGAAACTCTGACACCACCTTCGGAAGGAATTTCAGGTGGGGGCGCAGGACAACCTTGTCCCTGTTGAAGACCAGATAAGGTCTCCCATCCTTCTGGCTGACGTGTGAGCCACCAAGAAGGCGGTCTTCCATGACAGGTGTGAGATGTCACACCTGTGCATCGGTTCGAATGGCCTGCCCATGAGCTTACCAATACCAGCAGTAGATCCCACGGAGGTGGAGGTTCTCGCACTGGAGGGGATATGTGATCAAGGCCTTTGAAAAAGCACCCGACCACCTTCTCCTGCATCACCGACTGCTTCCCGGCCCACGCCTGGTAAGCAGAAATGGCTGCCAGGTGCACCTTAAGGGTCGTCGACCGAAGCCCTTGCTGAGAAAAGGGCCACAGGTAGTCCAGAATGCTAACCAAGGAACAGGAGGAAGGGTCGAGGCCCTTGCCCTGGCACCAAATGGAGAACCTCTTCCATTTGAAGGTGTAGCATTTTCTGGTCGACTCCTTACGGGATGCCTCAACAATGTTAAGGACCTCGTCGAAAAGACCCAAGGCCTGGAACTCTAGCTGCTCAGGAACCAGGCCATCAGGTGCAGGGATTGAAGGTCTGGATGGAATACCTTCCCCTGATTGACTGAGATCAGGTCCGGGTGGGCTGGAAGCTGCCTCGGGAGCCTGGAGCTGAGACTGAGGAGATCTGGATACCAGAACTGGCGGGGCCAGTCTGGGGCTACCAGAATCACCTGCGCCTTGTCCCTCCTCGCCTTGAGAAGCACCTTGTGGATCAAGGGAAATGGGGAAAAGGCGCAGAAGAGGCCTGGGGTCCACGGCCTCGAGAAGGCATCCACCTGCAGCGAGCCCTGCTGAGGGGGGTGGGCATGAAACAGTCTCAGCTTCGCATTCTCCCTGGAGGCAAACAGGTCCGTCTGAGGCGTGCCCCAGTGGGAGAACAGATCTTGTACTACCTCCGGCAGGAGAGACCACTTGCGGGATGCAGCCCCTATCCGGCTTAGGGCATCGGCCAGGGTGATAGAGGCTTCTGCCACATGAATGGCAAGGAGATCCGCCTCCAGGCTGCGCACGAGTGACCAAATGCGGAGAGCTTCCCTGCACAGCGGCATGGAGCGCGTCCCGCCCTGGCGGTTTAGGTAGTACATGGTCGTGGTATTGTCTGTCTGGACCTGAACCGCTTGACCCTGTAGAAACGGAGCGAAGGCGGTGAGGGCTAGACAAACCGCTCGAAGCTCCAGCAGGTTGATATGGCATCGGGACTCCTGAGAGGACCAGAGGCCGTGCACTCTGTGCTCCCCCAGATAGGCACCCCAACCCATCAGAGAGGCATCGGTCGATAGAGAGACCGTCTGCTCGGGGCGGACAAACGGGATGCCCTCCTGCAGATGTGCTGGAATGGTCCACCACTGGAGAACGTTCCACATCTCCTGGGTCACTATCACTAGCTGGTCCAAAAGATCGCAGTGTTGTGACCACTGGCTGGCCAGTCCCCACTGAAGGGGGCGCCATGTGCCAGCATGCCCAACGGACCACGCTGGTACAGGCCGCCATGAGACCCAGGAAGTCTCGGGCAGGGGGCGATTGCCCAAACAGAAATGATTGGGCAAAGGAGGTAAGAACCTCGGCCCTGTCCGCCGGGAGCCGTGCTCTGGCTCGAAGAGAGTCGAGCTCTGCCCCGATGAACAGGATCACCTGCTTCAGCTCGAGTTCCGACTTGGCCTCGTTGATGAGAAGGCCAACTTGAGAGCAAACCTGGAGGGCCATATCTCTGGACCGCTCCACCTCCCATCTGGAGGGGCTGCTATCAGCCAATCGTCCAGGTAAGGGTACACCCGGACCCCTCAGCGCCGCAGGAATGCTGTCACCACTGCCATGCATTTGGTGAAGACCCTGGGAGCTGGAGATAAGCCGAAGGGCATGGCTCGGAACTCGAAGAGGGATCCCTCCGCTCGAAAGCGGAGGAATCTCCGATGTGACGGATGGATAGGGACGTGAAAGAACGCGTCCTGTAGGTCCAGAGAGCAGAACCACACACCGTGTTCCAGAGGTGGTATTATCTGCGCCAGAGTGACCATCCTGAAGGTTCGAGACCTTAGGAACTTGTTCAGGTCGTGTAGGTCGAGAATGGGGCGCCATCCCCCTCGTCTGTTTCGGAACCAGGAAATACCTGGACATGAACCCCGGGTCTGAAGGGGGGTCCTCTACCTCCGTGATCACCTCCTTTTGGAGGAGGAGAGCGATGCCGGCTCGGTGAGCCGCCAGTGAGGCTGCGGACCTCGAGGCCCCCCGAGGTGCAACGGCTCTGAAGGGTGGGGCCTGCTCGAATTCCAGAGGTAGGCCTTTCCACCACCTCCAGTACCCACCTGTCCGTGGTAACAGCGGACCAGGCGGAAAAGGAAGTGTCTGAGCCGTCCCCCACGGGAGACCAGGGTGAGGTGACAGGGATGGGGGGGCGACACCCCTCAGCCCGTCACTGGGCAGGCTTGGAGGAAGGACCGGCCGAGGGACCACCTGGGCCTTTTCCTCCCTGCTTCCTGTTGGAGGAAGCTGACGGCTTGGGTTCCGGATGCCAAGCTCGAGCCTGCTGGCCCTGACGTTGCTGGGCCGGGGGCGCCGCGGGTGCAGAAGGACGAAAGGGCTTAGGCTGTGGCTTGTGGCCTTTGTCCTTCTGAGCGGAAGAGACAGAGTCCAAGGTAGCACTGGACTTCTCGATCCTCTGCAGGTGACCTTCCAACCCAGGGCCGAAGAGGTCAGTCCCCAAAAAGGGAACATCCGCTAACTTATGCTGGGTATCCGAGGTAAAGGTAGATATCCTCAGCCAAGCCTGACGACGCATGGCCACTGCGGCCGCCACAGACCTGGCACACGAGTCCCCGATGTCTAACGCAGTCTGGAGCTGCTGTTTTGCCACTGCCCTGCCTGGTCCGCACCTGCCTGACCGTAGTCTGCAGATCTGCGGGAAGATGAGGGACAACCTCATCCAGGGAGCCCAACAGGCGTGAGAAAAATGTGCCATGAGGGACGGCTGAACTGGCCTGAGAAGGCCGAGAGAGGCACTAGCATAGACTTTTAAGCCCAGCATAATCCAATTTCTTGGATTCCTTGTCGGGAGGTTTGTCCACATCCCTGGCGTTCCCGGCACGCCAGGAAACGCTGTTGGTAACCAACCCCTCGGCCGAGGGGTGTTCCGAAAAACCGGACAGGGAACCGGTAGGGACCGCATACTTCCTGGCCATCCTGGCCGAAGGCGCAGGGCAAGAAGCAGGACGCTGCAGTTCCAAGGCCGGACCCACTATGGCTTCGGCCACCGGAAAGGCCTCCGTAGGATAATCCCCTCGGTCCAGAATCTCCGTGAAGGGATACCTGGCTAGTTTAGAAACGGGTTCGAGCTTCATCCCGGTGGACTCCGAGATGAGTCGAAGCAACCCTAAGAAGGACGAAGGGCTATCGTCCACTGACTGCCCTCCCGAGGACTCCAAGTCCATGCGCTTGGAAAAGAGGGAGGAACCATCATCGGACTCGGAAGAGTCCTCAAAGAGCTGCCTCGGGCCTGAGCCACCCTCCACCTGCCGAGGTTTATCGGGAGTGAGGGTGACAGACAGCCTATGGGGCAAACCCAAGGCCGACCGAGAATTTTTGGTCGGAGCCCCAACTAATGGCTGTGGAGGTGGAGGTTCCACCAGAATCAGTGGGGCAGCTGGAATTGGCTGAACAACTGGCCTGGGAACAGGCTCCTTGGCTACAACGAGGAGTTGTTTCGGCCGCTCCGGTGACAGACACTTAATGGCCAGGGAAGACGACTGGGTCGGCTTATTCCCGGTCAAAAGGAGCTGTTGCCACATGAGTTCCTCGTACCTCCGGCGCAACTTGGCGACCCTCCCTCATCCGAGGAAGAGCGGTAGCGCCGGCTTACTTGCAAGCCGAGACCGAGACCGCCTGATGGCGGGATCGGGTTGGACCGCGAGGATGTCCGAGACCGAGAGTCTCGACTAGGCCGAGGAAGGCAAGGAGAAGTGTCGGAAACCGGCACTCCCCTCGGCTCGGACGATCCCACCGAAGGCTCTGGAACTGGAGGCACAGACAAGTCGACGGGATCCTCAACTCCCACCGGGGGAACCGGGGAGAGGCGATTCTCAGCTTCTCCAGCCGACAACCTGTCTAACGGGTTGAGAAAAATCTCGACCGCGTCGACGTGAGTCTCGGTCAACTGGCCTGTCGGGGACACCGAGAAGCCAGTGGCCGAAGCTGAGGGGTCGACCGAAGTCGACTGTTGACAAGGGGAGGGGGATCTTTCCCGCTCCCAAGAGCGTCGACGGAGAGACTTACTTTTGCTCTTTTTGGACCTGGAAAAAGGTCCGAGAAAGTGGACCTCACCTTCGTCGAGAGGTCAGACAAAGCTCCTAAAAGAAGCCGAGTACGAGGCACCGAGAGAGTGGACCAAATGCCGCAGCCGAGGTAGAAGCGGTTATTTTCTTCGAGGGGCGCATCATCTGCTCGAGCTGATCCACCGAGCCCGCCGCCATGACACCGCCAACCGGCCTCTTTAGATTTCACCGTAGAATTTTTTTCTCGGGGCGCCCCAGTTGTAATCGGGCAGCACGGTCTTCAAGGACGTAGGACGAAAAAGAAGAGCACAAATCGCAGGCCTGCGGATCGTGCTCAAGGCCCAGGCAGTAGACGCACGTGGAGTGCGGATCCGTCCTAGACATCTTCTGCCCGCAAGGGCACCTCCGGAAACCAGGAGTCGATTTGTCCATTGCAGCCGCGAAGAGAAGAAGACCGAAGTCTTTTAACAAAAACTTTTGATTCGAACTTTCAAGAATTAGGAACCAGTCTTAATGCATGAAGCGTTAAGGAGAGGAACCTGAGCTTCCAAGCGGTAAGGAAGATCTGGCGTCATGGGCGGAGCCGAGTTTTACCACCGGTGGGTGGGAGGAGCCAGCTTGAAGACCTTCCGGCAAGATTTAAAGCGGCAAGGAACCTGCCAATAAGTGTGGATGAACAACATATCCATGTCCCTAGAAATAATCATACACACACATAAAAAAGCCCAAACTAAATTCCAGTCACTGCCCATAATCAATACTCCCTTCGCCTTTTCAGCCACCAATTGGACAAGGGAGGAGTAGAAGGAGAGAGGAGAACCGGGGGGGGGGGGCATAGACATTAGCCAGGATGATCTGGGTATCCTGGATCCTCCCTTTTGCCAAAAATGTAACTCACACCCAGATCCTCCACCACCTCAAAAGGGAAGGAGGCTGCAATTAAAATGGCGACCCCTCTTTTCGTGCCTGTCGGCAGTGAGGAGTGGAAAACCTGAGGGAAAGCTCCTTGACCTCAATTTTAATGTTTCAGTGGGAGACAATTGCATCTCCTGAAGAAATTTGACATCACTTTTCTGGGATAGCAAGTATCTTAAAATCTGCTTTCTTTTCACTGGTTTGGTGCTCCCATTAATATTATATGAGAGAATCTTAGAATGCTGACTAGCCATTATTGTAGTACATAGAATAACACATTAACTCTTGGTTCTCATAATTCTGATTATGATTTTGACTGCAATAATGTACCCAAATAAACATTTAACTGTTAACCTTATCCTAGAGAACTGAACTGGAACTGCCTCAAATGAGACACAAACGTGTTGCACCATCCGTTCCGTGGGGAGGCACAATCTTATGAGACACTGGTGGCCTCCGAGCACATAGGCCTGGACACCAACCAGGCCCGGCAAAATGTCTCTACTTCCATGGGTAAGCTGGGACATGCCCAGCTTATGGGCTGTCGCAGGACGGGGAATAGGAGCTCAGGAAAAATGTGAGGCACCCCATCAGCCCAAAGGAAAATTCCCCAATAGGGCCTAGGCCTTTGACGCCAGAAGACATGGCAAAAATGTAAAACACGTGTCGCATGTAGCCCACCCTCAAGCAACACCATGGTATTCAACATTCTGAATAACAACGCTTTAAATACAGAACTATATTAGTTGCTTAACAAACCTTCCTCAGGTCAGAGAAACACAGTATTGTCATTCTTCAAAGCCATGAACCTGAGACGACTCACCAGTTGTGGTAGTGCACCTTAAGAGGGCCTTTCCTCCAACTTGTACTCGGGCTCTTAAGTCATTTACCCCCAAGCAAACCAAATGGATAGGATAAGCCTCTTTCAACCCCATGGAGTTTCTGGTAGTCCTTGCTCTTGCGAGCAAAGCCTCAACACAGCCCTTTAATCAGGGGTCAATCTTAACATTGTTTTACTAGCCCAAATACTACTGCAAATTGACCAGGGCTAGTGCAGCCAACTCTCTACTTGCCCGGCTTGACTAGTGCAGATTTTCATGGCTGTTAATGAAGTTAAAGTCTCTACTTTAGCATTCCTTAGTCCTCATGCTAATCTCTCTCAATGTTCTAGATGGCCAGGTGTGATTAACAGCTCATTAAGAGCTGCAATTATCTGGCAGTTCAAGAGAGGGATCCCACAAATGACTCAATGTGAGTCATTATCACTGCACTAAGACTTTCAGCTAGTGTCCAGGGTGTGATCAAGGGCAGAGTGTTGTTAAGTCACTAGGTTACAGTTTTCTGAATGTGTCTATTTCTAACAATGTGTCCAATATTATTAAGACCAGTGCCCCTCATTTCTCTACATTTTGAGTGTTTGTTTGTATCCAACATTTCAGTGACAAAATGCAGAGATATACAGGATCGGCCCTGCAGGTGGTGGGTTTTATCCCAGCCTCACCATAACTTCCCTCTCCCAAATCTCTCAACTCTGTTCTTTCCCTGGACACCACTGCAGACCGGACTCTGAAGTGACCATCCACAGATCCATAGCTGCCCATTACTGGCAAGTGTAGGGGGTCCTCGGCTCTTCTAAATGGACCATGCCAGCCATCACCATACAGTTCCACTCTTCTCCCAATCAGCATGTCTTTTCAGCCTAAAAACAAAGGTTTGGATCATGTATGGTACAAAAATAAACCTTGATAAAATACATCATTTGAAACCTTGAAATAGGCATTCCTGGGTGCATATATCATCATATATGGAAACAGAAATAGTAGAGTGTTATGCCTGTGTACTGTTTCCCATGGCCAATGAAAGGACAATGTTAAAGAAAAATCTGTTATTGTTGGGGCAGAGTATATTAAAATCAATGCTTTTACAGATAAAATGTCAGTTTTCTATTTTCCAAGCCCCTTAGGTTTGTCTGGCCCCCACCCCAAAGAAATCTTAGATGTGCTCCTGGCTCACTTCAGACTACAAAAACTTTCAAAAGTGCAGGTCTCCAGTTGACTACAGGGTAGGGACCTCGAGCGTCTTTCTCTGCCTGACTCTTTTCATTGCCCTGCGGGTGGTGGTGACAGTGTGGTGAGGTGCATGATGATGCCAGCTATTGTGTGCGCAAAGCTAGGACTGCTTGATTGAACATTTGCTATTGTGATATCCTCTCTCTGTTTGATGTGTGTGTGGGGGGGCAGAAACAGGAAGAGAGGAGGCCATGGTACAAAACAATGGGGGAGGCTCACTGACTGTGATGGATGGCATTGCAGTCTTTTTTTTCTGCTGGGGAACTGGAAGCAATGTGGGAGCAGGATAAATGTGCAAAAATCAGAGTATTTCTTGGCTTTGCTTGCATTGTTTCCTGTATAAGGCATCAAAATTTACCATTATAACTAAGGGCTAGTGCAATTTTGAATCAACTTGCCCTGCTAGCTACTGCAAAAAAAAATTTAATGTGGAAATCAACTCTGGACTGCCCACAACAGGGCTTTAGACGAAGAGGTGTATATAGTCCCCCACCCCTATTGTGCAGGTGACTGATCAGCCAGCCTGGCCGATTCAATTCAGGGGTCAGTCGAAGGAGGAAGACCGTGAGACCCCCAGCCTCCAACAGCACACTGCCAAAGCATGAGTGTTAGGAAGTCCCGCCCCAAAACCTCGGGCCCTTCCCTTCCAACAGTCTTATAACGTAGGAAACCCGGTCTCTGATCCCAACTTTGCTGGCTCAAACATCACCCCAACCCCCTCCCGATTTCTTTTCTCTTTTATCCTGCAAGTTTAAATGTCTTAAGCTGTGTTCAAAGCCGTTCCTCATCTGCACCCCCCAACAAAGCCAGGACTACTGTGTCTGGAGTGAAGGGGGAAAAATACAGGTTACTCACCTGTAACAGGAGTTCTAGGAATGGTATATGTTGTTCATCCACACTCATTGGCAGGTATCCTTGCCGCTTTAAATCTTGCCGGAAGGTCTTCAAGCTTGCTCCTCCCACCCACCCGGGTGGTATAACTCGGCTCCGCCCCATGACGCCAGATCTGGCCCGCTGGAAGCTCAGGTTGTGCGTCCCGAGCCGAAGGAGGTCGGTTGGGTCGTGTGGATGAACAGCATATACCATTCCTAGAACTCCTGTTACAGGTGAGTAACCTGTATTTCTAGGGACATGGATATGTTGTTCATCCACACTCATTGCAGACTCCTAGCAGTTCTCCGGGAGGAGGGAGGCAAGACGCACACCCCAATACTTACTTGGGAAAAGAGACTGAGAACCGAGGCCCCAAAACCAGCATCCCGGCGTGACTCAAGGTCGATGTGGTAATGGGTAATAAGGTGTTTGCTGACTTCAGGTAGCAGCCCTGCAGATTTCCTGGATAGGGACGTCCTGGAAGCAGCCACGTTGCAGCAGTATGGCGGGTAGAATGAGCTCTTATCCCTCTGGGAGGCTCCATGCCCGCCAACTTATAGTAGAGAATCTATGCAGGAGGTTACCCACCTGCTTATCATCGCTTGGCTGCAGGTCTGCCAGATCTGGCTTCAGCGTAGGTGACAAACAGCTGGCGAACCTCTCCCGAATTTCAGCCGATGGCTCCTTATAATAAGCGGCGCCTTCTAGGGTCCAGAGTATGGAGCCTATATTCGGCCTCCGAGTGTGATTGGGGTAGAACACCGCAGAGTCAACACCTGGTTAAGGTGAAACTCCCACACCACCTCGGAAGGAATTTCGGTGGGGCGCAGGACAACCTTGTCCCTGTGGAAGACCAGGTAAGGAGACTCGATGGAAAGCGCCTGGAGCTCTCCCATCCTTCTGGCTGACGTGATAGCCACCAAGAAGGCGGTCTTCCACGACAGGTGAGAGAGAGCACACCTGTGCATAGGTCCGAATGGCTTGCCCATGAGCTTTGCCAGTACCAGCAGTAGATCCCACGGAGGTGGGGTTCCCTGACTGAGGGGAAATGTGATCAAGCCTTTGAAAGCAGACCACCTTCTCCTGGCGCAAGACCGATCTGTTTCCCGGCCCGTGTTCGGTAAGCAGAGATGGCTGCCAGGTGCACCCTTAGGGTCGCCGACCTAAGCCCTTGACTAGAAAGGGACCATAAATAGTCCAAGATGCTTGCCAAGGAACAGGAGGAAGGGTCCAAGCCCTTGCCCTGACACCAAATGGAAAACCTTTTCCATCTGAAGGCATAGCATTTTCTGGTCGACTCTACGGGACGCCCAACTACATTGAGGACCCTCGCCGGAAAGACCCAAGGCCTGGAACTCTAGCCCAGGAACCAGGCCGTCAGGTGCAGGGATTGAAGGTCCGGATGGAACACCTTCCCTGATTGACTGAGAGCAGGTCGGGCAAGCTGGAAGCTGCAGGAGTCCTGGAGCTGAGACTGAGGAGATCTGGGTACCAGAACTGGCGAGGCCAGTCTGGGGCTATCAGAATCACCTGCGCCTTGTCCCTCCTCGCCTGGAGAAGCACCTTGTGGATCAAGGGAAATGGGGGAAAGGCGTAAAAGAGGCCCGGGGTCCACTGCCTCGAGAAGGCATCCCCCTGCAGCGAGCCCTGCTGAGGGGGGCGGGCATGGAACAGACTCAGCTTTGCATTCTCCCTGGAGGCAAACAGGTCCACCTGAGGTGTGCCCCAATGGGAGAACAGATGCTGTACTACCTCCGGCAGGAGAGACCACTCGTGGGATGCAGCCCCTATCTGGCTCAGGGCATCGGCCAGGGTGTTGGAGGCTCCTGCCATGTGAATGGCTAGGAGATCCGCCTCCAGGCTGCGCACGAGTGACCAAATGCGGAGAGCTTCCTTGCATAGAAGCATGGAGCGCGTCCCGCCCTGGCGGTTTAGATAGTACATGGTCGTGGTATTGTCCGTCTGGACTCGGACCACTTGACCCCGGAGGAACGGAGCAAAGGCGGTGAGAGCTAGGCGGACCGCTCGGAGCTCCAGCAGGTTGATGTGGCATCGGGACTCCCGCGGGGACCAGAGGCCATGAGCCCGGTGTTCCCCCAGATGGGCACCCCAACCCATCAGAGAGGCATCGGTCGATAGAGAGACCGTCGGCTCGGGGCGGACGAACGGGATGCCCTCCTGCAAATGATCTGGAATGGTCCACCACTGGAGAGCGTTCCACATCCCCTGTGTCACTGACACAAGCTGGTCCAAAGGATCGCAGCGTTGTGACCACTGGCTGGCCAGTCCCCACTGAAGGGGACGCATGTTCCAGCGGGCCCAACGGACCACGCTGGTGCAGGCCGCCATGAGACCCAGGAGGCGCAGGAAGTCCCGGGCAGGGCGCAATTGCCCAACCAGAAATGATCGGGCAAAGGAGGAAAGAACCTCGGCCCTGTCCGCCGGGAGCCGCGCTCTGGCTCGAAGAGAGTCGAGCTGCGCCCCGATGAATAGAATCACCTGCTCCGGCTTGAGTTCTGACTTGGCCTCGTTGATAAGGAGGCCCAGTTGAGAGCAGACCTGGAGGGTCAGATTTCTGGACCACTCTGCCTCCTTCCTGGAGGGAGCTGCTATCAGCCAGTCGTCCAGGTAAGGGTACACCCGGACCCCTCGGCGCCGCAGGAATGCTGTCACCACTGCCATGCATTTGGTGAAGACCCTGGGAGCTGGAGACAAGCCGAAGGGCATGGCTTGGAACTCGAAGAGGGATCCTTCCGGCCGAAGCTTAAGGAATCTCTGGTGAGACGGACGGATAGGACGGAAAAACGCTGCCCCTGCAAGTCCAAGAGAGCAGAACCACACGCCGCTCCAAGGATGGTATTATCTGAGCCAGAGTGACCATCCTGAAGGTTCAGAGACCTTAGGAACTTGTTTAGGTCGGTAGGTTCCAGAATGGGGCGCCAGCCCCGTCCGCTTCTGGAACCAGGAAGTACCTGGACACAAGCCCTGGGTCTGAAGGAGGGTCCACCACCTCTCTTATCACCTCCTTCTGGAGGAGGAGAGAGATGTCGGCTCGACGAGCCGCCAGTAAGGCTGGGGATCCGAAGCCCCGAGGGTGACGGCTCTGAAGGGTGGTGCCTGCTCAATTCCAGAGGCAGGCCTCTTCCCACCACCTCTCCAAGACCCACCTGTCCGTGAAACAGCGGACCAGGCGGAACGGAAGTGCGAGCCGCCTCTACATGGGGACCCAGGATAAGGTGACGGAATGGGCGACACCCTCAGCCCGTCACTGGGCAGGCTTGGAGGAGGGACGGCCGAGGGACCTCCTGGGCCTTTCCTCCTGCCTCCTGTTAGAGGAAGCGGTGGGTTTGGGATGCCAAGGCCGAGCCTGCTGGCCCTGGCGTGCTGGGCAGGGCAGAGGGCACAGAAGGACGAAAGGGCTTAGGCTGTGGTTTGCGGCCTTTGTCCTTCTGAGCGGAAGAGACCGAGTCCAAGGTAGCATTGGACTTCTCGATCCTCTGCAGGTGACCTTCCACCCCAGGGCCGAAGAGGTCAGTCCCCAAAAGGGACATCCGCCAACTTGTGCTGGGTATCAGAAGTAAAGGTGGATATCCTCAGCCAAGCCCGCCGACGCATAGCCACTGCGGCCGCCACCGATCTGGCACATGAGTCCCCTATATCCAAAGCAGTCTGGAGCTGCTGTTTGGCCACTGCCCTACCCTGGTCCCGCACCTGCTTAACCGTAGTCTGCAGATCGGCGGAAGATGAGGATGACCTCATCCAGGGAGCCCAACAGGGCATGAGAAAAATGTGCCATGAGGGCGGCCGAACTGGCCTGGCGAAGGCGAGAGAGGGCCTAGCGTGAGACTTTCGCCCGACATAGTCCAATTTCTTGGACTCCTTGTCAGGAGGTTTGTCCACATCCCTGGCGTTGCCGGCCGCGCCTAAAACGCTGTCGGTAACCAACCCTCAGCAGAGGGTGTTCAAAACGGACAAGGAACCAGTAGGGACGCATACTTCCTGGCCATTCTGGCCGCGCGGGAGCAGAAGCAGGGCGCTGCCAAAGCTCCAGTGCCGGACCCACTATGGCCTCGGCCACCGGAAAGGCCTCCGTCGGAGAATCCCCTCGGTCCAGAATCTCCGTGAGGGGATACCTGGCCCGTTTGGACACGGGTTCGAGCTCCATCCCGGTGGACTCCGAGATGAGCCGAAGTAGTCCTAGGAAGGACGACGGGCTATCGTCCATTGACTGACCTCCTGAAGACTCCATGTCCAGTCGCTTGGAGAAAAAGGAGGAATCATCTTCGACCGGAAGAGTCCTCGAAGACTGCCTCTGGCCTGAGCCACCCTTCACCTGCCGAGTCGATCGGGAGTGAGGGTAACTGACAGCCGATGGGGTAGACCCTTGGCGACCGAATCCTTGGTCGGAGCCCCAATGGTGGCTGTGGAGGCGGAGGTTCCACCGGAATCGGTGGAGCAGCTGGTTTTGGCCGAACAACCGGCCTGGTATAGACCCCGGATAAGTCGGGGTTGTGTCGGCTGCCCGTGACAGCACTTAATGGCTGGGAAGGCGCGACGGGTCGCTTATTCTCGGCCAGGAGAGTTGTTGGTAAACATAAGGTCTTTCGTGAACGGCCGACGTACTTACGCCAAGCCTCCTCATCAGGAGGAGGAGGATGAGGACCAGCGGCGACGCCGCCATCTGCCGAGACCGAGACCGCCCAAGACGGTGGATCGGCTGGACCGCGAAGAGGTCCGAGACCGAGACAGAGAGTCCCGGAATTTCCGAGGTCGGTGCGGGGAGGTGTCGGCCGGAACCGGCACTCCCTTCGGCTCGGATGGTGCATCCGAGGGCTCCGGAACCGGAGGCACAGGCGAGCCCACGGGATCCTCAACTCCTCCCGGGGGACCCGGGGAGAGGGGAATCTCGGCTGCTAAAGGCGACAGCCCGTCCAATGGGTCGAGAAAAATCTCGACTTCATCGGTGGGAGTCTCGGTCAACTGACCTGACGGGGACACCGTGAGGCCAGTGGCCGAGCTGAGCGGTCGATCAAGCCGACGGTCGATGGCCCGGGAGAGGGACCTTCCTGCCTCCCAAGAGCCGCTGACGGAGGACTCTACCTTGTCCCTCTTTCTGGACCGAGAATAAGGTCCCGCCAACGTAGGCCCTTCTCCTTTAGTGGAGAGGGACAGACAAAGCTCCTTAAAAGAAGCCGTGTAAGAAGAGCCCAGAGAGAGCGGGATAAATGCCGCGGCCGAGGAAGATCTGGCCCGCGCCGCCTCCTCGAGGCGCACCATCCGCCGAGCTGATCCGCCGAGTCCCGCCGACACCGCCAACCGGCCCCTTGGACTTCACCGGAGGGAAACGCTTCTCGGGACGGCCCAGTTGCAATCGGGCAGCACGGTCTTCGAGGACGTAGGCCGAGAAAGATGAGCACAGGTCGCAAGCCTGCGGGTTGTGCTCAAGGCCTAAGCAGTAGACACACGTGGAGTGTGGATCCGTCCGAGACATCTTCTGCCCGCATGGGCATCTCCGAAATCCGGGAGTCGATTTGTCCATCGCAGCCGCGAGGGATAGAAGACTGAAGTCTTTTTGCAAAATTTATTTTTTAAATCCGCAAACGGAGAAATAGGAACCAGTCTCAAACGCAGAGCGTTAAGGAAGATCTGGCGTCATGGGGCGGAGCCGAGTTATACCACCGGTGGGTGGGAGGAGCAAGCTTGAAGACCTTCCGCAAGATTTAAGCGCAAGGATACCTGTCAATGAGTGTGGATGAACAACATATCCATGTCCCTAGAACTGAAAAATTTTCTGGTATACTGTAGGTTGGGGGCCGAAAAAAGAGAGTCTTGCATACAGGATAAGCAGCTCTTCGGGCGACAGTCCAGGGCGCCGATGTGGTTCAAAAATCCAGCAGGTGGCCTTTGATTACAGTCTCTGTCGGTGCAAGGAAGCCAACAAAGCTGACTAGTCACGCCATGACAATAAACTGGAGAACAGGCTGCATCCTATGGGGAACTAAAACAGGAAAAACAATCGACCTGTCCATAATCCCTCTTCAGGTGGTCGATGTGAAAGGCTGGGGGGTGGGGGGGTCAGTGTTGCTTGAATCATCACATTTTTCTCTTAAATGCAAGGCCTTTTTGTTGATCACGGAGAAATCCCCATACCTGCGGAGCAGTGCCGAGATGTCAGACTTCAAATTTGTCAGAGGCAGCTTCTGAAAGATCCCGGGTGAGTAGTGCCCTTCTGAGCCACCGACCACGCGGAAATGAGTAAGTCCCCACTCCAGTTTTTCTTTATTCCGTGGCGGGACAGGAATACTGAGGTTTTTGAGAAATTGAGAAGCAGCCAATAGGTCAGGAAATATTTTAGTACCTTTCTCTGTCTCCACCTTCAGCCGTGCAGGGAACAGAATTGGGCCTATATGGATTTAGCCTTGAGTTGCTTTAGTATTGTCCACAGAGCTCTTCGGGCCTCCTGGACCAAAGACATGTGGTCATTATCTATAGAAATCCACTGGTTCTGGTAGTGTAAGGGGCCCTTGTTGCTACAGGACTTCTTCCTCTGATCTGTAGTAGGTGAAATAAGCAATCAAGGATCAGGGCCTGGCATCTGGGTTATGAGGCCCAGGCCCCAAGGACCTGTGCGTGCTATCCATTGAAATATCAAGCTCCTCCGGGAGGGGATAGGATACGCAGCAAGTCCTGTAGGAAGGTAGCAGTATGTTATGTTTCTCCTCTGGATCCCTCAGGTACTCCATAGGCCCGGATGTTTTGGCAACTACTACTGTCCTTCAGGTCATCTAGCGATGGGTCAGTTCTCAGTCTCTGGCAAGTAGGTAGAGCAGCAGCTGGTCATGCCAGTCCGTTTGTTCCGACAGACAAAGCTCAAGCTGCTCAGTTCTGTGGTCAATCCAATTAAGATCGGAGCCGAGCACTGACAAGTTTTGATCGATTTTCTTGACGATGAGCGCCGTTGCAATTGTGTGCAATTCTGGCACCCTTATCTGAAGAGAGATGTGAGATTGTTGGAGGGGGTACAATGAAGGGCGACAAAGTTGATTCAGGGATTACAGGATATGCCCTACGAGGAGAGATTCAGGGTACTGAACATGTATTCCCTGGAGGAGAGAAGGGATCGGTGGGGGGGGGGGAGAGATAAGATCGAGACCTTTAAGTACTTAAACGGAATAAATAAGTCTGGCACGGAAGAGATATTCAAGCTCTGGAATGGGAGGGACATGAGAGGGCATAGACTTAGATTGGAAGGACGTAGGTACAAGAGGGAAATGAGGAGGCATTTTTTCAGAGAGAGAGTAGTGGCAGTTTGGAACACTTTGCCGGAGGAAGCGGTATCCTGTAGGATGGTGGTTAGTTTCAAGATGGGATGGGACGGGGGGGTTAGTATTTGGGAAAGTGGAGGAGCAACTACAAAGTAGGGTGTTAGCTGCACACTCGAGCAGACTACATAGATCTAGAGGCCTAATTTCTGCTGGCAATTTTCATATGTTCGTATAGTAAACTAGAAACCTCATCATGCCCACGGGACCTGGTCAGATGGATAATATAAAGAAGTTCCTTAGAGTCGTGTTGTCACAAACAGAAGAACAGAAAAAGTCGGTCTAGGTAAACCAATATCCCCGAAAGAGACAGTACAAGTTATAAAACAACTCCCCAATAATAAAACTCCAGGGCCAGATACCATCCCCTGCTGAGCTATTTAAAGGCCTTTGGCGACAAAAGATACCTATATATTTGTCAAAGATAAGCAGCGAGGTAGTACAGAAAGGACCTTGCCAGGAATAATGAATAAAGCATTAATCTCATTGATTCTTAAGAATGACAAAGACCCCCTCCAACCCAAACGTTACAGGTCGATTTCCTTTCTCAACTACGATTACAAAATACTGGCTAACATTCTAGCAAACAGGCTCAAAAATGTTGTTTCAGACTTAATCGAGAAATCAAGTAGGATTCATCCCAGGAAGAGCAGGTTTGCATAATGTAAGGGGACTGCTAACCGTAATTTGGACATCCATTAATAGTAAAAGATAGGCCATTGTAATTTCTTTAGACTTCTTGAAGGCGTTAAAATTCCTTTGAACTGGACTTTTTAGCCAAGGCTCTGAAGTATAACCCTGTAGAGGCCTTCTCTGCTTGGGTCAAACTTTTGTATGCAGCTCCCAAGGCTGAACTGATTACCTTTAAATTAGCTGGAGGTACCAGGCAAGATTGGCCCTTGTCTTCATATTTATTAATCCTTCAATCAATCAATCAATCAATCAAAATCTTTATTTATTCAGAGGACATCATTGAGCTAAGCTCATTTTACAAGATGGACCTGATAGGTCAAGATCAAAATAAGGTACAGTAGCATACATAAACAAATATAGAGAAAGAGACAAAGACTTAAATATAAATAAACAGCTACAGTAATAAAAAAAAAATGTATATACAAAGCAAGGCTGCTAATGATTTTGGACCACAAAACAAAATAATTCAGACAGGTTTGACCCAGGTGACTGTAAGGTATTGGGATTGTGGAATTGGTCAGGTTGTGTTGTAATTAGGTAGATACTTAAGCAAGTAGAAAAAGGGGGATAAAAAAAGAAAGGGAATGGCAATGGATTTTAGGGTATATTGTAGCTAAGTTTAGAAAAGTATATAAACTGTGATAGAAAGAAAAAAAAGGGGGTAAAGGGTAAGAGGGGACTAGGCTTAGTGAAAGCAGTTGCATATCTCAGGAAAGAGACTTATGAAGAGCTTTTTAAAGGATGCTATAGGGATGAAGGTGTTCAACTTTAGGGTCTTCTGCAGAGAATTCCAGGTAGATGCTAAGAAGTAGCTGATTGCAGATCTCCCATGCCGGGTACAGACTTTAGGTATCTTCAAGGTGAAAAGGTTATTGCTTCTTAGGGCATATGATCTAGGTGTAGCCAGGGTAAAGCAATCAGAAATATAAGATGGAAGTTTGTTTGACAGAGCTTTGTAAATCCATAGTGCAGCATTTTTATTCCTCCTAAGGTGTAAGGATGTCCAGCCAACAAACATTATAGAGAGAGCAGTGATGAGTGTTGAAAGGAAGATCTGTGATGAATCTTAGAGCTCTGTGGTACAAGGTATCCAATTTACTTAAATAGGACATAGTACAGTGGCCATATAGGAAATCTGCATAATCGATGAGAGATAGAAATGATGCCTGTATTAGTCTCTGTTTAGACTCTTTGGTTAGATAATGTTTGATTCTGAAGAATAGGCCAAGCCTCTGTCTGAGTTTTTTCAGGAGCTCCTCAACATGTTGAGTGTAATCAAGTCTATTATCAATCCATACCCCTAGATATTTGAATTTATCCACATAATCAAGTTTTTCTCCAAGGATGGTGGATAGTTGGGGAACAATGTTTGATGAGAGAGTGGCAGAATATATATTGGTGGAAAAGAACATAGCCTTTGTCTTCTTGGCATTTAATAATAGTTTCTTTTCAAGTAGTTGATGTTGCAGCAGGGAGAATTCGGATTGTAATAACTCACAGGCCTTTGATGGTGAGGGGTTACTGACATACAAGACAGTGTCATCAGCAAAAAGGTGGACATTGGCAACAGTGAGGTTGGAATCAATGTTATTGATATAGACAGCAAAGAGGATAGGGCCCAGGATGGATCCTTGTGGTACTCCCCTTAGAAGTGGTTTTGAGTAGGATAGGACACCTTCGTTTTTCACCTGCTGTATTCTATCAGTGAGGTAACATCTGAACCACCCAAGAGAGGTTGAATCCAGGCCTAAGGAGTGCAGTGAGGAAATTAGCAGCTCATGATCCACTGTATCAAAGGCTTTACTTAGGTCTAGAAATACAGCACAGATGCTGTTTTTTTGTCTAACTCAGTTTGCCAATCATTTGTTACTTTTGCTAATGCAGAAATGGTACTGTGTTCGGTCCTGAACCCAGATTGAGCAGGGTTAAGTAGGTTATTAGCATCGAGGTAGTCTCTTAGTTGGATACTCACCAGTTTTTCTAACATTTTAGACAACACAGGTAGGATGGATATAGGTCTATAATTGTTGAGAGAAGACGAAGAATAAGAAGAAGAAGAAGAAGAATCTGTATTTATATAGCTTTTCATACATCCAAAGCGCTTACAAGCAATGCTAGACTGGTAGTGAAGTGACTGAATGTGTAGTGCCATATCGCACATCATCACCCACACACAGCCTGGATAATTGCATGAACCGGTTTATGGGAAGGGGAATGTTGGCCAGGACACTGGGAATGTTCCCTACTCTTTGTAAGAGTGCCCTGGGTTCTTTACTTCCACCTGGACACCCACCAGGACAACACCAGGATGGGCAGAAGGGACCTCGGTTTAACGTCTCATCCGAGGGCGGCACACCCTGCAGTACAGCACCCCAATACTGCACTCAGATGCCAGCGATTTTAGGTGCAAGTCCAATCCCGTGTGGACGAGAACCCACGACCTTCTGGTCCAGAGGCGGATGTGCTACCAATTGAGCCACTTGACAATCCATATCCATAGGGTCCCCTGATTTGAGGAGGGAAACACTTGTGCTGTTTTCCACAATGTAGGAACAGAACCAGTGGATAAGGACAGATTAAAAAGATGAGTTAGGGAACTGCAATGGCATGTAGAGCAATTTTAAGAAGTAGGGGTCCAGAGAGTCTGCACCTGCACTTTTCTTGGTGTCTAGATGTAGCAGTAGGTCTTCCACTTGTTTTAATAAAATGGGCTTGAAGGAGAATGAAGAGGCAGCCTTCTGACCATCGATAGACTGGAATTTAAGTTGTGACCGTAGTAGATTTGCTGGGGAGGAATCAAAAGCTAGGCCAGCCGTAGTGAAATGATTATTGAATGCATCTAAGATTTCACGCTTGTCAGTGATAACAGCATTTTTAAGGTGCAGTTGGGATGGCAAGGAAGTACTGGAGTCCTGCCCTAGGATCCCCTTGATGGTGCCCCAGAATCTGGCTGGGTTACGGTAGGAGGCATCAAGCTCGGCTGTATAGAAGGCAGCTTTGGCTTCTCTCACTTTTTTGGTGCAGCTGTTTCTGACTTTTCTGAACTGAAGCCAGTCAGCCGGATCCTTGGTCTTTCTAGCCCTTTTCCAGAGTTTATCTCTAGCAAGCAGTGCAAATTTAAGATCGGCAGAAAACCAGCGGCAGGATTTGCTTTTTATTCTAACGCTAGTGAAAGGTGCATGAGTATTGAGGGCGCCTATGATAATGTCATTTAGCACCTTGAGTGCTGTTTCCACAGAAGCTGTGTGGTAGAATTCTTGCCAGCATAAGGAATGATATAGGTCATGGAGATATCATTCGATGTTAAGGTTTTTTTTAGACCTTCTTGTGAGGAATTTCGCAGGGTTAGATGGCTTGACTGATGATTTTATCCCTGCAATAAGACAGTGGTCGCTTATATCACTGAAAAGCACTCCAGCATGGGAAAACAGGTGCGGTTTGTTTACCAACATAATGTCAAGTAGGGTGCTGTTACTTTTGTTTTTTGAGTTAATTCTTATCGGTTCATTTATTAATTGAGTGAATCCATATGTGTCACAAAAAGATACTAGGGGTGCAGATGCATTGGAGAGCCAGTTAAAGTTCAGATCACCTAAAATGATGGTGTCCTCGGGGCCCAGATTAATTATATTACCCAAGTGGTTTAGGAGTTGAAGGCTGGCAGAGGGGGGCTTATAGCAGCCAACCAATTGAAAAGCTGTCATATTGGGGAGAGCTATTTTAAGGGATAAACATTCGAATTCTTTGGGCACTGATGTTACACTGAGGCAAGATGCAGAAATATTTGATTTAACATAGATAGCCACTCCACCGCCCCTTGTCAGGCGGTCCGATCTGAATAGCTGGTAGTTGGGTAGATTTATTTCCCTGTCATGTGTAGCAGGTTTAAGCCATGTCTCAGAGATTACCAGAAAGTCTGGCAAGGTGTGGGCGACCCAGGCCTGGATTAATGAGATCTTTTTTAGGAGGCTGCATGCATTGATGTGAAGGAAGCTTAAACCTTTAATGGAGGCTAGATCTGATGGGGAGGTAAAGCCTTCTGGGGGTCCTGGATTGATTTCAATCTTGCCAGCGCAGATCAACAAGAAGAGTAATAGCTTAATAAGGGCTTCAAGTGATAGCATGAGGGACCAAAAAGAGGGTTTTCTCTTCTTGCTCGGGGTCCAATCTTTAGAGACGGTCCAGGATAGGTTGAGGCTTAATAAATTTTCACAGAGTACCAACTTGATGGACAGGTCCTTGCAATGACACCATTAATTAGAAAACGAACAGACACTTGAGATAAAAGGAATGAAAGTGGGGAGGTCTCAGAATAAAATATACGCCTATGCAGATTATCTCCTGTTCACCCAGACTAAACCCTCAGGAGTCCTTACATAAACTCACTGAAATCCTATGAGAATTTGCTATCACATCAGGTCCATCGATTAACTGGGATAAAACTCAGGTAATGGATATTTTGGGGAAAGTATTACTCCCTTGCCCCCCCCCCAATCATTGGTGGGTGGCTGCAACCTGCCCGACTGCCCGTCAAATGACAGGTACAGTATGGGCTTGCAGGGCATACTGTACTAGACAGTCCTGAATATGTGAATGAAGTCATTCACATATTTGGGACTGTCTAGTACAGTATGCCCTGCAAACTCATTGGTCCAGCCCATACATGTATACTGTACATAATGTAAAGTTGGTGGTGTATTCACCCCGGGTCGCCCCTGAAAAAGGGACCTTTGGTCTCAGTGGGTTTACCTGGTAAACAAAATCTAAATAAATACTGTACCTGTCATTTGGCGGGCAGCTGGGTGGTATGCAGGTGGGTTGCAGCCACCAGATGATGACTAGGGTGTGCAAGGGGGTCTGTGTGGTTGGGAGGTGCCACTGGATCACCAGAGAATTCTGATAGGGTGCTGTACCATGATTGAGGCAACGGGGGGGTCTACTAGACTACCAGGGAGTTGCATAAATGCCATCTACCGGCGATCAGGGACACGGGAGGGCAGGGGGCCACTAGACTACGAGGGAATGTGTGATTTCCATTTACCACGATCACGGCTATGTGGCGTGGGTGCCTCTAGACTACAAGGATTATGTGGGTGCATCACGACAGTGTTCTGGGTTGGCGGGTGGCCACCCACAGCTGTCGGCTGCTGTGTGCGCCATGCAACACAACAGCC
This sequence comes from Neoceratodus forsteri, assembly GCA_016271365.2. NCBI lineage: Eukaryota > Metazoa > Chordata > Ceratodontiformes > Ceratodontidae > Neoceratodus > Neoceratodus forsteri. The sequence goes on from CM057454.1 coordinate 680,691,760, forward strand.
GCCTGTGATGGCCAGGGTTTGTTCTCACTTTTTCATGGGCTCAACTTTGAGCCCATGTGGCACAATGCAGGTTGCACCAGCATATGGGCCGCACATCCCGGGCTGAATATAGGGATGCGCCACATGTGCACGCCCCCTGCATCTGTGCAGCATACGATTACATTGCACCCCAGTGCATCTGGACTTGCACTGTGCTGGGCAGCCTTTTCAATATCCCACCAGGGCACAATGCAGGTTGCGCCAGCACAACTCTGTTGCGCCATGTGCAACCCCTTTGAATATCTGGGCCTGGGAATCTAATCTGTGTGTACATAAGTGACATGTAAGACCCCACCTCTAATGTACTACTGTCCTTTGAAGACCTAAAATCCAAGTATGGGCTACACTAGTTTCAGTTTGGCCATTATTTACAGGTCAGAGGAGCCTTGCCGAGCTCAGGTTTAGGTAAGGATGACGAACTACTGCAAGGAGGAGATTAACTGGGACAAGAGTGTTAAATTAGCTGTAATGAGAAAGGAGCAGTATGACTACATAAAATGTTAGTCAACAATGGAGTCACTGCAGCTTTAACTGCCCCAGCCAAAGCGAAATGGGAATCAGAGTTGGGATTCTCACAGATAATGAATGGTCTACATCCTGGTATAACGCTTACCAGTCACTAGAGGCACCCAGGGCAGACTATTCAATTTAAAACTTTGCACCAGTATTACCATCACCCTCAAGACTGGGAGGTATGCAATAGCTTCCAGATGGCCTTTGCTGGAGGTGCAACAGGCCTCATGCAGGGATACTGCACATGCTACGAGAGTGCTCCTATACACTAGAGATTCGGAAGGAAGTGCACAGAACCTGTAAAGCAATTAGACAAAAACAGATTCCATTTCTACCTGAGATACTGATTCTAGGCATCACCGCTAAGTTACAGCTTTTAGATAAATATCAGTTCAAATGGGTTCTAGCTGCATCTCGTTCCTTGAAGAGCCTTTTGCTTTCCTCTTAGAAGACTACTAGGTCCCATTCTTTGGCAAATGGCATAGCAGTATTGTAACAGTGGTGCAGAAGTAAGTAATAAGCCATGACAGGGTGTGCATTATAGAATTTTAATGCATGCCCCAGGGGTTTAGTAAGGCACAAGGCTGAAGGCAGTGTCCCTATGCCCCGCCCGAAGTGCATTCAAATCCTACGATGCTCATTATACTTATGAAATGGCTCTACATAGGTCTTTTGGGGAAGAAAATTAAATCAGACGCCTAACCGTGCATTTATAGAGATTTAATGCATGGTCAGGTGATGTGTCTCAGCCAATGAAATGTTTAGATTTTTTTGCCATTTTATAATGAAAGTATGTGTTATCTCTTAACAAATCAATACCATATTCTCTAATCAGATCTGGGCCCCCTTTCTTATGTATAAAACAATCAAGGATACATGACAATTTGGAATTATTTTAAAGTCTGCTGCCCCTGTGCCATCTTGCCCTCCGACATTTTAATCTAAAGAGCCTCCAAAGTCTCTTTACTTACTCCGTTTTTTTAAAACATAAGTTGCTGTATCTGTACTTGTTTCCTAAATCATTACAGAAAGTTAGTCATAGTAATGTAAGGTAAGCTAGCTGCAATTTTCATGATTTGTCTTATTAAAGGTTTGTTTTCCTTCTGCCAAAGGCGCTTAATGACTATTGTACTAGATATGTTTTGAAAATAAATGAACTTAATGAAAACAAGATATTTTTATTCATATATTAGCTTACAAAATTATGAACAATATGTAAGATAATTATATATGCACAAATTTAATTTGGTCTCATTAAATTATCTCATTTTGTTTCATAAGGGTTCCCAGGGGAAGCCTGATGTTGGTGGAACTTCAGGCATTTGATACTTGGAACAGAAGAGGCGTTTGTAATACACATTTAAGTGTGTGGCTCATTCAGTCCAGAGCAACCTTTCCTGCTCACCTACTGCAGCTACAATTTATGCAAGAGGAAAACTCTCAACTTATTTGATCAGAGATAAAAGACATGAAAGGCAACTACCAGCTGGCAATCAGTTTTTTGAAAGTTCACACTTCATGATCGCCCCATTAGGCTCAAATGTTGGTGGGTACATGGGCAATGATGATTACAAACACCATGTCGGCCTCCCACAACACGATAATCTGGCAAATACTCATGCACAACACAAAGTAAAATAAAAAAAAAATTATATGCTGGGGCTCGTTTCCAGGTGCGACCCGGGGGTGCGGATACAACAGGGAGTGAAACAGCAATAAGAAAGTGACAAGAAGAGGTACATGTACAACAAAAAAATCACAGCACAAGTAATACATTTCAGAGAAAGACAAAAAAACAAAATGTAAGAAGTGTACATGTATGTTGGTTATGGAGTAGCTGGATTGAAAATTAAGGGAACATACTGACAAGGCATTTGTATAGAACCAATGAGGTGTAAAATTCAGATTACAGAGTACACCGAGTTGAGTAAGCATAAATGGTTATAAAAGGTAAAACAGAAGAGGGGCATAAAAAGGAGATAGGTGGTTACAGTGTGGAGAGAAAAGGAAGAAGTGTAGCTGCATGGAAGAAGAGAGAGACGGATGGAGAGGGAGGCTGTTCTGAAGTGTAGGAATTCAGATAGGGAAAGCAGACTGACCTGCTACAGATTTACAGTTAGGGATATGAAAGGAATGAGCAGCAGATGAATGGAGGGAGTAGGAGGAGGGGATAGCAGGGTTAAGGAGAGGTAGGTGGGAACAGAGGCAAGCCATATTTTTATTATGTCATTTTTGAACACAAGGGGTGAATTCTCAAGGCTCAACATAGCCCAAACAGAATGTCTTTACAACAGAAGGTGTTCTCTACAAATGCACTGTACTACAGACTAGCAAAAACAATTATTACATTATTCAGTAATCTAGGAGGGTGGCATTTAAAATTTGGGGAATCCAGAGCCTATTTTTCGTGTACAAGCCTGAACTGTGCACTGGAAGATGGATAGGTCTGTTGATGTGATGTTCTTCATAAAAATTGCATTTAAAAGCTCCAGCTATAGGTCATAAAAATCCACATGAGCACCCGACTCAAAGGTATCCTTCAGCAGCACGTCTACCAGCTTCTTTGATGATGTGTTACAGTCTAACACCTTCCCACTCTGGTGCATGCGGAGAAGTTCCTGACGAAGTTCACTGTCCCCAGATTTGGCACGGGCCTGTACCATCATATCAGTTTCCAGAGGACCTATGGCAATAAAAAAAAAATAAATAACTTACTCTCTATATGTATCTACTAAAGGAGGATACACTCTGTATAATTATTCAAAATGTGTACTCCCCTTTTACTCAAATGTTAGATGCTGTGCAGAAACTGTGTTGACACAAGAAAGCCAAATTGCTAAAAGATTTGAAAACTAATAGCGTTAAAGGCAAATATAAAAAAGGTAAAAAATAATTACATTTTCAAAAGAACCTATAGCACTGGGTTAACCACACACAAAAGGCAAAAACAAAAATTAATCCAGTTATCCTACTAACGCGCAGCTGCTGTTTAATCCCCTCCTCTGGGGTACATAAGTAACAGCAAGGTGCTGTGTGCCGTGGGGTTTGACTTTTTTTTTTTTTTTTGTAGCAGTAATGAATTAGATTTTAATCTTTTTTCCCCTCTGAGGGATACTCATATTCCGGAAGTCCCACTCCACTCAGCTGTACTTCCCTGTAGCCCTGCCCACAAAACAGTGTTTTAATGACATTACATGGGGAATTGGCTACAGAATGTTTTTTTTTTTTTGGGGGGGGGGCGCACTTCATATTTATTGGTGTCTGTAGCAAAGCCGTACTGCTCCATTTCCTGATCCTTGTGCTAGGTAAGGTTCACCATATAAACAGTAAAGACTGACACCAGGTTCCAATAACCAATATACTTTTAATTCAAAATATAAGTATAACATCCACCAAAGCACAACTCACTGGGAGTGCAGGCGTCTGCACTTTGAGTGAGTTGTGGACTGTGGATATTCACTTGTTTTGAATGAAAAAGAATATATTAGTATAGCTGGACTGGTGGCGCTGAGGGTTGAGGCATTGGGCACCACATCTCACACCATGCCGGCGACCCATGTTGGGGAACAAGCATGGACCGCCGGGGGTCGGCAGGGGAGAAGGAGGAGGACTGAGAGTCTTCGCACAGCTCTTCTCCAGGGAGGGGGTGACCATCTGTCGGTGCTTGCCTGGCCCCTAGCGGTGGCTGGCGCACCAAGGCTGCAGATATATGGGTTGGAAGTGGGGGCAGACGCTTGATGGGAAGCAAGCAGGAGCTTGCACATCGTCATCGCAGATGTCATTGCATGCTCTGCTCTTGAATGGGGACAAGTAAAGTGGAGCAAACTGCTTATGGCGGATGAAGGTGGAGTTCGCAGGCTCCACCCTCAACTAGCCACGGTGCCAGCACACTGGATCCATTGTCGGTGGGGTGCCCCCTGACCCTGCCGGGGGGTAAGCTCTGGAAGTATACAGCTGGCGCCAGATGGTAGACGTTGGGGTGACGGGGCTGAAACTCATCCAGAATAAGAGGGCCGTGGAGCAGGAGCATAAAATAGTAAAAAAATTATATTGGTTACTGGAACTTGGTGCCAGTCTTTACTGTCTACTGGGTGGCATGTGTTTAATACATTACTCCCCAAAATGGAAAGCGGCCCGCTAAGTTAAAGTCATAGTACAAAGCCTCACAATTCTGCTACATTTTGCTATATCTCTATGCCTATCCAAGCTCAATTTTTATCTACGCACACATCCTGTTTACTGAGCAAGTAAGGGTCTACTGAGAAATACAGGATATTCTTGTCTCAGAACAGGACAATCAGGAGCATAAAGGGCACAGGCAGAAAGTAAGTAGAGAGAGAAGAAGAAAGAAGAAAAAAAAACAGGAGGAAAGAGTAGGATTCCAAACAACAGTTAAGGGGCCAAAATAAGACATGATGGGAGTGGTACAGTGCAGTGGCTGTGGAGCAGTAGTCTTCCGGGAGACGTTCTGGAGGATGTGGTGTTGTCCCATCTGCAGGCACCTATCTGGGCTGAGGGAGGAAGTTGCCCATCTCCAGGCTGAGTTGGCCAAGATTTGTGGGTCCTCTTCTTCCATCCAGGGACCACCAGTGCCACTGCCGTTGCCAAGAAAGAGAAGTGGTTGGACCACAGTGGGCTCAGGAAGAGTGAAGGTGGTGGAACAGAGGCACATCCCTCCAGCTGTACTGCTCCACAATTCCTATGCCATTCTGGCAAAGTGTGGTTCCTCTATGGAGGCACCTGCAGTGGAGACCAAGGAGGATGCTGGGAACCTCCACAAAAGGAGACTCACAGGATGGTGGCATGGGACCCCACAGAGGAAGGAAACAACTCCTAGTGGGGGACTCCATTGTTAGGAAGGGAGAACTGGGGGAGGAAGGGGAGAGGGAGGTAAGGTGCCTGCCTGGAACCATGGCTTGGAGGAACAGGGAGCGAATCCTCAGGACTGTCGGAGCAGCTGCACAGGGGAGGGAGCTGGATGTCATTGTCCACCTAGGACAAATGACCTGGCTAAGAAAGGGATTAGAGCAGTGCAGGAAGAGTTTGTGGAATTAGGGAGGGGCCTTAGACAAGTAGCATGCACGCACGGTAACCTTCTCGGAGGTGCTGCCCATCTATGGCGTGGAGAGGCTAGGGTGTTCCGCACCATGGGATTCAATCAGTGGTTGAAAAACTGGTGCAGAGCTCAGGGATTTGGCTTCATTGGGACTGGGGTCCACCTGGAGTGATGCAAGCCTATACTGGCATGATGGGCTGCATCTGTCCAGGAGGGGAACCAGGATCCTAGGTGATAGGTTTAAATGCTTCATTGGCAAGCATTTAAACTAGCCAGGGGGGAGGCACTGGAAAGGAGCAGGGAAATCCTAGCCCCCTCCAAAAAAAATCACAGTAGTAAGTGCGGTAAACACCAACATAGAGGTGGCGATAGGGAGAAGGGCAGGGGTAAATGGGGAAAGTGACAAAGGCAAGAAGGATAGGGATGGGGCAAAAGGAGTAAGGCTATCAGGAAATGGAGGGTAATGAGTACCAATGCCAAGTCTGGGCAACAAGCTCCTGAGCTGGTGGCCTTGATGGAAGAGGGATGCCTGAATATCGTAGCAGTCACAGAAACATGGTACACAGTGAACCATGACTGGGATGTTAACATACCAGGGTACATAACCTACAGGAGAGACAGGAAGGGAGAAGAGGGGAAGAGTAGCTCTCATGTAAAGGAAGGATAAAAGCAACTGAACAAAAGAGTAAACAGGGAGGAGAGGAGGCACTGTGGGTCACCTTGAGACTGGAAAGGGCACCACAGTCCGGACAGGTTGTGTACAGACCCCCATGTCAGGGGGAAGGAATGGACAAGGATATGATAGAAGTCATTCTTAGGATGGCAGAGAAAGGGGAGATGCTGTTGATGGGAGACCTGAATATGCCAGATGTTAACTGGAGCACATTTGCTGCAGCCACATCCAAGAACAGGGCCATTCTCGATGCCCTACAGGTGGCAGGCCTCAGACAGCTAGTTTCAGAACCCACTAGTGAGGGAGCAATCTTAGACCTCGTACTCTCAAATGGGGGCAATGAGAGGATCTCAGATCTAGAAGTAGGTTGCCATCTGGGAATAAGTGACCATCAAACAGTGTGGTTCATGTTAAACTCAGCTACAGAGTTAAGCCTTACAAAAGTGAGGATACTGGACTTCAGGAGGGCTGACTTTAGCAAGATGGGAGAGTGCCTCAGAAAAGCACTAGCAAACAGACTAGAAGGAGGGGTGAAGCAACAATGGGGAATCATCAAAACTGCCATCACAGAGGCAACAAGCCTTTATGTGAAGCAAATAAACAAATCAAAATGAAAGAAAAAGCCACTATGGTTCTCAAAAGAGGTGGCTGGGAAAGTCAGGGAGAAAAAGATAGCACTCAGGAAGTATAAAGAAACACAGAAGGAGCAGGACAGCGAGCTGTACCAGTTAAGGCAGAAGGAAGCAGGAAGGGAAGTCAGAATAGCAAAGGCCCAAACTGAGGAAAAGATAGCCAACTCGGTTAAGAAGGGGGATAAAACCTTTTATAGGTACATCAGACAGCGTAGAAAGAAAGGGAGGGATAGTGAGGCTGAATAGAAGGAATGGTGGGTAGGCAGAGGGGGACAGTGAAAAAGCAGGGATACTGAACGAATATTTCTGCTCAGTATTCACAAAAGAGGAGGGGGAAGTGCCTAATCCAATTAACAGAAGCACTCTTGATAGGGGGGTCGATCCCAGCCCTTTCACTGAAGAAAGGGTTCTGCAAGAACTCCTAAAACTGAAGGTGGACAAAGAAATGGGGCCTGATGGAATTCACCCCAGAATTCTAATAGAATTAAGGGGGGAACTAGTGAAACCACTGACTACTCTTTTTAATAAATCATGGGAGAATGGTGTGGTACCCAAGGACTGGAGGAAGGCGGATGTGATTCCCCTTCACAAAAGTGGGACCAAGACAGAGGCAGGAAACTACAGACCTGTCAGTTTGACCTCTGTGGTAGGCAAAGTGATGGAGTCACTTCTGAAGGAAAGAACTGTCGAGCACCTAGAGGCCAGTGGGGCAGGGACCCAAGGCAGCATGGGTTCACAGCAGGAACACAGTGGGAAGGTCATGTCAGACAATCTAATAGATTTCTTTGACTGGGTGACCAAAGTAGTAGACCAGGGAGGGGCTGTGGACACGGCCTACCTAGACTTTAGCAAGGCATTTGACACAGTCCCACACAAAAGATTAATAGTCAAATTAACCATCCTGGGAGTGGGTCCCAGGGTGGTAGCCTGGGTAAAACATTGGCTGGACAACAAGACACAGAAAGTAATTGTAAATGCAGTCCACTCTGAAGAAAGAGGGGTTACTAGTGGGGTACCGCAGGGTTCAGTACTGGGTCCAGTCTTTTTTAATGTCTTTATAAGTGACATTGCAGAGGGACTGGAAGGATAATTATGCCTCTGTGCAGATGACACAAAGATCTGCAACAGGGTTGATACACAAGGAGGCGTGGAAAGGATGAGAAGGGACTTGGCAAGGTTGGAGGAATAGTCAGAATATGGCAGCTAGGATTCAATGCAAAGAGGTACAAAATAATGCACCTGGGAAACAAGAACCCAGGGGAAGCTTACACAATGGGGGAGGTAGTAACAACAACAAAAAAGGAAAGGGACCTGGGGGGAATCATATCAGATGACCTTAAGGTTAGCAAGCAGTGTGAGAAGGCAGTAGGGAAGGCTGGGGGTATACTGGGATGCATAGAGAGAGGCATCATCAGCAGAAAACAGGAAGTTGTTATCCCTCTGTACAGACAGTTGGTGAGACCCCATCTGGAGTACTGCGTCCAGTTCTGGAGACCCAATCTCCGCAAGGACATAGACAGGATAGAGGCAGTCCAGAGGAGGGCAACTAAAATGGTGCAGGGTCTGCAAGAGAAGCCGTACGAGGAGAGACTAGAGGAGCTTAATATGTATACCCTTGAGGAAAGAAGGGAGAGGGGGACATGATAGAAACTTTAAGTACCTCAGTGGAATCAACAAAGTTCAAGAGGGCAGCATGTTTCAGAAAAATAGCCATGCAAGAACAAGGGAACACAATTTAAAGATGGGGGGGTGGTGGTTCCAGGGCAATGTGAGGAAGTATTTTTTCACAGAGAGGGTAGTGGATGCATGGAACAGCCCTCCTGAGGAGGTTGTGGGGTCTAAAACTGTGGGAGCATTCAGGAATGCATGGGACAGACATAAGGCAATTCTTGTGAGGGGTAGGAAGAAATAGGCTGTTGGTTAATTAGGATCTGCGGCCTATCCTGTAGGTAGGGAAATGGGCAGACTAGGTGGGCCAAGCGGTCCTTATCTGCCGTCAAAGTCTATGTTTCTATGTTTCTTTTACCCAGTAATGTTTATTATTATGTTCTTTTTTGAGGTACTGTATTGCTTGTGTAGACCATTGTTTTTGTACACATGTTAATGTGCTTTCTATTTTTTTCTCATTTTGTACCATCTTTTATACCTCTCTCCACAGGACATACATGGAAATTAGCAGTTATCTGCTCAGTATGTCTTTCTTGGTAAAACATTTGAAATCAATATACCAGTGCCCCACTTAACACCATCAAAATGCTGTTCTGTGGTCCAAACTACGAGAGAAACTGGAGCAGCACAGAACTTTGTGAATGTGAGCAGCCAATAAAAGACCAAATCAAATGCATTAAAAACAGAAAAAAATACACGGTTTGTTTAAACCTTGAGGCTGGAGTCACCTTAGTGTGACTTGCCTTACCTGAAGTCAACTGCTCTTTAAAATCCCACTCACTAAGATACTCCCACGACATACAGCTTCTCATTTTCAGAGGAGTCCTGGGGACACCAAGTATTCGCTGGAACCGAGGGTTTTGCAAGTAAACATGTGCATGCAATAAATTAAATACTCGAGCAGCAAAAGGACTGAGCAGTAATACAATATGAAAGACACTTGCTAGCAACAGTGAAAAGATCCTCTTAGGTACACTATTATAATTAGGAGGTTACACCAAACTGTTGCTCACAGAATCGGAAAAAAAAAAAAACAGATTACTCATCTATAGTTGTAGTTCTAGGAGTGGTATATAGTTCATCTCCACATAAAGGCAGTTCCACTGAAGTGCTCATTCAGTCTTCAAGCTAAGCTCCTCCCACCACCCAGGCAGTATATCCTCCAGCTCTGCCCTGTAACATCACAGCCCGCACGCTGGAAGCAGAGATTCATGTGCCCATTGCCAGGGGAGGATAGAGGGATGGTGTGGATGTGAACTGTATACCACTCCTAGAACTATGATTACAGGGGAGTAATCTATTTTCTAGTGGCATGACTATAGTTCACTATCCACATATAGGCAGACTTCCAGCAGTTCTCCAGAAGGAGGAAGCAAGGTGCGCATGCCTATTTGGCAAACAGGGATTGGAGAACAAAGTCCCAAATGCAGCTTCTGTAGCTAGTGACCACCTGTGAGGGTAGTCTTAACTCATCTGCCCAAGTGTTCTGGACTCCTGGCAGATAGATTGGCTGAAGCAGGGTTTCCTGTTCCAGGCTTGATTTCCACATTCTCAGTACTTCCCGAGGAGAGAGGTAAGTGTGTGCTTCTTCCTGTCCCTTGACATAATGTCACGTTAGATTTGTTGTCCGTCTGGGGACTATCTTTGTGCTGAGCACGTCCCACTAGGGCTTGCAGGCCATAAAACTACATGCATCTCCAGCACATTTGTGTGGAGATGTGCCTCTGAGGACTCCCTGACACCTTGTGTTTGCACACCTGACAATGGCCCCCATCCCAGCAAGGATGCATCTGCGTGTTAAGTACCTGTGGCTCCTGAAGGACAAAGGAAGCCCTGAGCGAGGTTTTCCTGCACACAGTTTACCACAGCAGGGACATCATTAGAGTTGTGGTCAACTAAACAGGGTAGTTTCAAGGGTGTGATGCTTGAAGCCACCAAGTGCTAAGCATCCACTGAGTTGTTTATGTATAGCACTGCTTGGGGACTGAACACCGAGGGTGCCACGAGTCCCAACATGCGCTACTAGGGAATTATAAAATGGGTTGGAAAAATTTGAGTAACTTAATTGGTTGAAACCTGTCACCTGACCACTGAGTAAATCTCCTGGTTAGTCAATGGTCATCCGAGGGGTGGAGTGTCAAATGCACAATGCTGCTCCGCTCCCCACAGCTCTGCATGTGAGGTTTGACAGTTTTATTTTCACTACCAGTTTAAAAAAGATGAATGAGACTCATGATATTTTAGTACACTGTTGCACCAGATGCAGATGGGGAGTGTTTTTGGGATAAGTGAATTGAACTGAGCATATATAAAATGAACATTAAAAACCATGGTAGAAGCTTGGTGGAAGCTGGCTCAAGTTGGATGCAAGCTATTCCGCACCACACTTGGATGTGGAGAGTCTGATTCAACGCTGTTTCATGTGGTGAGGACCAAAGCTGGATTTGGAGATAAACTGCAGCACCTTGGGTGCAGATAGGCATTTTTTCTGCTCACTACAGGTATGCCATTTGTTGCTAGGAGACTGACCTAATACTATGAATCAGAGCTATTGCATTTAGGAGTGCTTTCTACTGCCGTTTTTCAGGTGTACCTGAAGTGGGCTGACCAAAGGAAATGTTTTAAATCCTGAGAATGGAGGAATACATTCAGGTTGAAGCAGGGGTCTGGCAAGGCCTAAAAGAGTCAGAATACGAATCAAGATAATGCAATATGCAGCCAGGCTGATGCGATAATTCATGCGAGTTAAAATGTGGGCCAAAACACAACAGGTAAGACAATTTGGAGAATGGGATTGGATGCCAGTGGAAAGTAGTCAGTGAGCCACGAAGACGTTCAGGTTGGCAGGACCAACTTTCTCCATTGTCTGGACATGCAGTATTTGGATCTTGGCTCTTCATTATCAGTTTGAATTTGTTTAAAAACTTAAATGTACTATACTACCACATACCATAATCGTATAGTTTTGTAATTAACACTGCTCCCCTTTATTATGAAAGCTGTATTAGCAACTTTCAAAGAGCAGTTTTGGAACTGTATCTGTCATCCTGTCTCAGAATTTGGAAGGATGAAAAGTGTGTAAGGATATCCAACAAGATAAAAATGAGATATTTTAAAAGTCTGACAGGGGTACCAGTTGAAAAACTACCTTCTAAAATAGGCTGGAAACAATACAGTGTTTAAATAATTTCAAAATTTGCAGCAGTTGGTAAGTAAGCCATCAAAATGTTCTAGCTTCAGGTTTTTAACCTCCGGAGGACTGGACTTTTAGATATTCATACTGAGTAATAAATGTGTTATTATGTTGTTTATAACCGTGTTATACGGTTTGTGTAGGAGTTTTAGGGCAATACACAGAGTGAAAAGATGAGTGTCTTTACATAGTGGGTAACCATTAATTAGAAAACATACAAAAAATATATCACGATCTAAAACGATACAACGTTGTAAGAAATTCAACTGTCATGACTTGTTAACTTTCTAATCCAGAAAGTTTGATTATAATGGATATTACATTCTTGGAGGTACAATATTAATGACCTATTAATTTCTTGTTAACTTCCCAAAGTAAGAATTTAAAGTTGCATCTCCTGTCTATTTAATTTATAATAACTTGTGCTACTTGCAACAGGTTTAGATTACATTTCTTACATAATAATGATGTTCAGTAGAAGTCATTTATGTGCGATGAGGTGTGGTTGCCATAGGGCGGTCCTGGCGATGGTCAGCAAAGGTGTGGAGTGGTGTGGCCACATAGCATCAATGGGGGGAATCTGGCGATGGCTACATTGGGGCTTGGTGAGGGGAGGTACAGACTTGGCCAGGGTGTGGACTACTGTGTGTCATATTATCGAGTAAAATGACCTTGCTGGGGAAGCACAGTGGTTTCATCTCTCATGCCAAAACTGGCTGGCAAGAGTGGTTTGGATTTATTTATTTTTATTTTATTTTGCTTTTGGTAACCGGGTAAGTGCACTAGGCAGACAATGCCTATTTTCAGGCACGACCCGGGAGAAAACAGTTTACAGACAAAGAATTTACATGTGACGCAGCACATGAAGGCAGTACAAATCAGGGTAGGAAAACAGTTTACAGACAAACAATATACATGTGACGCAGCACATGAAGACAGCACAAATCAGGGTAGGAAACAATGTATAGGTCTTAGATATTAACACATTGACATAATGAATAGTGAAAGGTGGAAGTACTGTGAAATCAAATTATAGACAGTAGGGGGGTAACATAAGAAAGTTCAGAAGTAGATAGGTAGTGAGATACAGTACAATAAGTGCTAAGACAGTGGAGAGGGAGAGCGAAGTAGGGAGAGAGGAAAGGGATGGTGTAAGAGAGTAGGCAAGCTTGGATTAGGAGAGGAGGGAAATATAAAGGCGGTAGTCTAGATGGAGATGAGGAGAGAGCAGGGAGGGATGAAGGTTCAAGGTGGGTTAAAACAGGTGCAGGGGTATAAGGTGTGAAGGTATTCACGGTGTAGTTTCTTAAAGGCAGCATGGGTGTTAGTTTGACGGATAGAAAAGGGTATAGAATTCCAGTATTTAGGGGCTGTGTAAGCAAACGCACGCGTGCCCATGTTTGTTCTGCATCTTGGAACGTGCAGAAGGGCTTTATCGTTGGATCGTAGTACATAAGTGAGAGGTTGTAATTCCAAAGCAGAGGAGAGGGATAGGGGGAGGCCTGTTCTGGTGACAGAGTCAATTAATGATCCAAAGGACTGGAGACGATAGGCGGAGGGGCTAAGCCAATTTAGGTCCAAATAGAGTTGGCAGTGGTGCTTGAAACACGGTGCAGCAGAGGCATAGCGACAGATGCTGTTGTAGTGAGTGGTGTCCCATTTATTGAGTGAGGACTTAGATGCGGAAAGGTAGATTGAGGAGCCATATGCTAGTGCTGGTATAAGGAAACCTGAGCCACGGCTAGTCTGGCTTGAGGGTGAGGGCATAGCTGGAGCAATAGGCACTTCCTATCTTGGCATTTACGGACTTACAGATAGTTGAGATATGAAGGTCAAGGTCAAGAGATTCATCCAGGGTGACACCTAGATATTTAAAGGATTTGACAGAGGGTAGAGGGGAGCTGTCCGCACATGAGATGATAAGGGGGTTTAGATTTGATTTGAGTCTAGCCTGCGAGCCAAACAACATTGAGTAGGATTTGCTAGAGTTAAGGACTAGTTTATTATCAGTGAACCAGGTCTGGATACTCGCGAAATCCAAGGCAAGGAGATGGTTTAGGGAAGTTGAAGTTTTTGCACTGTGGTAGATGACCAGATCGTCGGCGTAGAGCAGAGATGAGCAGTTCGGTGCAGTTAAAGGAATGTCATCAATGAAGATAGTGAAAAGTAGAGGACCAAGAATGGAGCCCTGGGGTACTCCCACGTGGATCGGTGCATGATCTGAGATTGCTGAATTAAATACCACAGCTTGTTGTCTGTCAGTCAGGTAGCTTTCGAACCAGGTAATGGTATCTGAGGAGAAACTAAATGACCGAAGTTTTGCAAGAAGAAGTGTGTGGTTGACCAGGTCAAAAGCTTTAGTTAGGTCGATGAAAATTGCGCCTGTCAGAAGGCCTAGGTCCATGGCGGAATAAATGTCACTAGTCAGCTTCAGCAGGGCAGAGGTGGTACTGTGACCTTTACGGAAACCATGTTGAGAGTTAGAAAGGAGGTTATATTTTTGGAGGTATTCGATTGTTTGGGTGGCTACTAATTTTTCCAAGATTTTGCTTAATACAGAGTATAGCAATGGGACGATAGTTCCTAATTTCCTTTGGGTCTCCTTTTTTTGGAATAGGAGTGATTTTAGCAATTTTCCATATATTTGGGACTATACCACAGCATAGAGACATACTGAAGATTTTGGTTAGTGGGGAAGTTATGAAGGGGGCCGCAGCTTTCAGAAGCCTGGGTTCAAGACAGTCTGCTCCAGGGCTAGTATTTTCTTTGATGGAAAGAAGTAAAAGTTCTACTTCTCTTTTTTGAATGATCCGAAACCTAAAAGGGGGGTTCGGAGGTGGAGGCGTGGTGTCGCATTGGGGCAGAGCAGTGTGGCCAGTTGGGAAAGAGGTCAGGTAGCTTGATAAATCCGAAAAATGGTGATTAAAGGTATTGGCTATAGTCAACGGGTTGTTGCAATGAATGCCGTTTAACAGCATGTCATTTGTATGGGCCTTTTGATTAGAACCCAGGAGGGTTTTTATGGTGGTCCAGAATATCTTGGAGTCACCAGAGGCTCTTATTAGTAGGTTCCTGCAGAAAGCGCTTTTGGATGACGGATGTCCCTTTTGCAAGCATTTCTCAGTGTGGTAATGGCAGATAGTCAGATTCCATCCTGTGGACTTAAAGCGCCAGGCTTTATCTCTGGCCCTTATCTGGGTTAGCAGATCTTTTGTTAGCCACTTAGTCCGAGTACCACGAAAGCGCCTAGTGATCCATGGGGCACGGGAGTCTTGCAGCTGACTAAATTTTGTAAGGAAGCTATCAAGGGCAGACTGGACATTAGCTGCACTGTGGATGGAGGACCAGTCAATCAAGGAGAGGTCACGGGTAAAGTGAATAGGATTGAACTTGGCAAGGTTGCGGAACGTGACAAGTCTTGGGGGTGAAGATGTTTTTTTTACTTGAGCTCCAGATGCAATAGATCGGGGAGTGATCACTGATTACATCTGGAAGGGTACCTGCGCAGCCAATGCTATCAGGGCGGTTAGTAAGGATCCAATCAATAAGCATGCTAGACTGAGGGGGAGCCCTGACCCTGGTGGGGTCAGAGATCAGCTGATGAAAGTTGTGGCTTTGTACTAAGGTGTGGGAGGCCTGGAAAGATTTACTAGCCCAGTTTAGGTTTAGGTCACCCAATACAAGGACTTCATTCTGGCCAGCGGTATTATCTATTAGTAAGAGGAGATCTTCTAGGCCTTTTATTCCTCCCACAAGAGGGTTATAGGCACAAAATGTGTGTAACTTCTTGGAGCCTAGTAGAAGCATTGCATGGAGTGCTTCACATAGAGGTAGGGCAGGAAGAGCATTTTGGACTAGTAGCATGTGTTATTTAAAGTAGATAGCAACTCCACCCCCACGCTTGGAGGTGACCCTATCTTGCCTAATGAGATTATAGTTGGGTAAGGCACATAGATGATCAGCAATAGAGGGCTTTAGCCAGGTCTCTGACAGGCACAGGATATCAGGGAGGTTCTGTGCAACCCATGCCTCAGTTCAATTAGATTATGGGAGGCTCCTAATATTCATGTGCGCAATCCGTAGTCCCTTAGAGTCTAAGCCAAGTTGCAGTATTTGGTGACAGGTTAGGTGTTACAGGTCCAGGGTTTTGCTCAATGTCCCCAGATAAAAGTAACGCTATAAGGAGGAAGTGCCGCAGCTTACGTAGGATGAGAGGAGTTGGCAAAGGAAATTTGCTCACCAAGGGTTTATGAAGGGAGTAGGCTAAGTGGTATGTGAGCTTATGTGGAATAATAAGTGAGAAGGTGTCAAAGGGATGTTGAAAGGACATTTGAAACAGCGGATACTTAGCATTAGTAGATTGGGTACAGCCAAGTGAAGTTATTTTAGGGTTGTCTGGGACTTTGACCAGTATTGGATTAACAAGGATTGTTACAAGTAAAAGTATTGCAAAGGTCTTAATGGCCATCTTAAGTATAAAGTTAGAAATGCTCTATGTTACAGAAACAAGCTGAGTCTAGGGAGAGTAATAGGGTTTAGAGGGTCTTACTAGTTTGATTAGTTTCAGTTTGAAAGACTGACTATTTTAGTACGCCCTCTAGTTGTAGAGCATTATAACCTGCTAATGGAAAACTGAGGAGATAGTAATTTTCACTGCCTCGGGGCGTCGAAAGGGGCGTGTTAAGTCAAGGGGCCTGTTAAGGGCGTGGTCTGACCCTATAAAGCTACAGCCGGACAAGGGAGGGCGGGTGGGGAGCAGTCATTATGCGACGCGGGAAAGCGCTCCTTCTTTTAGCGCAGTGCCGACCAGCCGATCGAGCCAGGGAGCTGCAGAAGATGTTACCCAGCCATTACCGATTCAGACCTTAACCTCAGCTGGGAACAGAATTCAGCATAGCGAGGGAGTCAGTTTTGCTTGCACTCGAGGTAATGCAGCCCCAAAATATGGAGCACTTAACAGTGCTGCTCACTAAATAGGGTGTACTTTTCTTCAGCTGCAGCACCGATTTCCATTAGAGGGACAACGAGCTATTTTAGGTGTGCTGGTAACTTTCAGAAGTCCAGGCTGTGAAGGCGCCAAAATTCAAAGTCGGACAAAGAGACAGACTGTGTCATGATTTCGTTTCACAGGCAGTTACCTCGTGGTCGCGGCGGCTCAGGGTCATCGGTGGGTGCTCCGGGGCAGGGTGCGCCCTCCTGTTGCCTCGGCTCGCGGTGGCTCAGGGTCATCGGTGGGTGCTCCGGGGCAGGGTGCGCCCTCCTGTTGCCTCGGCTAAGGGTTTGGACTCTAGCGATTCCGGTACAAGACCTGTGTGCTGCAGGGTGCCCAGAGTGGTGTTTTATCCAATCTCAATGTGTCTGAGCTGGCCCGTAGGTAGGCATGGGGAGGAACTAGTGTCTTTAGACAGGATTAACTCTGTAGGTCAAAGCAGTCCTATGATAGGCCCACTGTCCCGCCGGTGTCTGATGTCTGTGCACTCACACCGGTCTCCAAGAGAAGCCTGCTTCTGGTCTGCTGCAGGGGTGCGGAGTGACTCAATGGCTCTAATACTGGAGAAACCCCAGATGGTCTCCCTTGCAGCTGACACGAGTCAGCACTATTTAAGCTATATTTAGAGGTGTCTGAATATTTTTTATACTCGAAGTGAAAAGGTTTCAATAAAAGCAGGGAAAAATTTGAGTATTACTGGTAACACAATTTATTTATGAAAAAAACAACTAAGATCGTATTATATAAATAATTGTATGATATTTTTATTGCCTGTACTAGGGTGTGCTTGTATTAATGTTTTAGCAATGGCCGAATTTTTAAAAAGATTTAAGACCTGATCGAAGTTACAGTCACTACATAGAATCTGCCAGATACAATTATAATTAAAATAAAATGTAATCTCCTGTCAGTGAGCTAGCGCGAACTGGTTAGGAGTTCACTTTTTAGCATGAAATATTAAGGATTTGTCTGGTACCATGTACTGTATTGTTTAAATGGATGAACTCATTTTTATTTTTCCTATACTATTACATTTGTAATGGCTTGAACAACTGAACAAATTAACAATGGTCATCCTGTTACCTGGTCTCCACACATTATCAATTCACCAGTATACAGTAAGCACTGGCAGCCACTGTTTGTGCTGGACTATCTGTTTAATTGCCCCCTGCCCCATCACCTGCACCTCTAAATACAAAGCTGCCCTCACATCCATAGCTCGGAATGCAAAGCTGTGCTTCCAAGAGAATATTTAATTGATTTTGACCTGCCGCTCGGCACTGGCACCTGAAACTGCAAAGCTGGTGCTGGAAAGAAATGCTGTGGCCGGAAAACAAACTGTGGTATTTGAAACCTAGAAAGCGTTTGGAGGATGAGCTGTTCACCTGTAATGTGGAGCCAGAACCTTTCCCCGTGCACCACAAACACAAAAAAAAATTAGTAAAGAGGGGGTGGATATTATGTGAGCTAACTACAGTATCACATGAAAGCACAATTATGGGCACCTAAATAGGACAAGTTAAACTAGAAAATACAAAAACGTCATAGCAAGTCCTAGCAGGCGGAAGGACTATTTTTTTCAGTTCTAAAGCATTTACATTTGTTTTTCACATTATTTCATATGTATAGGTCTCATATGTAAGTTCAAGCTAACTGGACTTGTGTCCTTAATGCTTGCCTTTAAGTTAAATACATTGGGCTGGATTCACAAAGCTTTCTAAAGGTGCAAAACCTTCCCCAAGTCTCCAAAACTGCCGTAGCTATGGAAACAAAGGGGAATTTGCACCGAGTGCTATTCACAAAACCCTCCTCGGCTGCGGAAAAAAAGCACTATGGGTTGTGGAAAAAAGTGCAGCTGCGGAAGTCCCTGGGGAAAAAAAGATGCGAGATAAGTAAGGAACATCCCCTGAAAGGATATTCACAACCAGTTTTTTTCCGCAGTTGTGGAAAAAATGCTACACACAGTGGAATGAGGTGTAACTCTCCCTCAGCAAACAGCAGTAGTGCCCCAACAATTGGAATCAGTTAAGGTAGAGGTGAGGCACAGGTAATAGCATCCCAGACAGTATAGCGGTGGCTGATGTTACAGCAACAAAAGCACTCATTGCCATGATATGGCAACAGGCAACAACCACCAGACCCAGTGCAGCCCATGACAGAGCCCCACAGGCAGTAAAGCCTGGCCAGCCTGCAGTGAGTGTTACCTCTGCAGGCAGCAGGAACACCCCAGTGGGGGAGGACCAGCAGTGCCAGTCAGCCACTGTGGTGCCATGGTATTGCTGGTACCTGTGGTGCTGCAATGGTCCCAGCTGAGGGACTGGTTGCTGGTCTCTTTGTGGGTGCTTCCAGCTTCATTCTATAGCAGCAATGTTAAAGTCTGCTGCTCCAGCTAATTAGGTTCACTGTTGCTGTACCTCCTAAGCTATTTCTGCAGCTCACGGATCTGCAGTTGCGGATTTTTCAGCCGTGCTCAATTTCACAGCTGCAGAATTTTCAAATTCCTTTTCTCCAAAATTTCTTTATGAATATCAAGCAACTGCATTTCCAGCAGTGCTGCAGGCCTTTTCCCCCAGATTCTGGATTTTGGCTTTGTTTGTGAATCCTGCCCATTGTCTTTTATTCTCGTTTCCCCATTAAGTGCTTTATTTCTTTCTACCTTTTAAAAAGCTATCTAGCCTATGTTTAAATGAGTCCATACTCGTGCTTGTTGCCACCTCAGTTGGCAGTAAGTGCCACCCAGCAACCACTCTCTGACTGAAATACAGGTTACTCACCTGTAACAGGAGTTCTAGGAATGATATATGTTGTTCATCCACACTGTCTGGCAGGTTCCTTGCCGCTTTAAATCTTGCCGGAAGGTCTTCAAGCTGGCTCCTCCCACCCAACAGGGTGGTAAAACTCTGGCTCCGCCCATGGCGCCAGATCTAGCCGCTGGGCGCCAGGTTGTGCGTCGAAGCGGGGAAGGTCCGGTGGAGTCGTGGGATGAACAACATATACCATTCCTAGAACTCCCAGGTGAGTAACCTGTATTTCTAGGACATGGATATGTTGTTTATCCACACTATCTGGAGACTCTAGCAGTTCTCCGGGAGGAGGAGGCAAGCGCACACCCTCTACTTGGGAATAAAGACTGGAGAACCGAGGCCCCAAAACCAGCATCCCGGCGTGACTCAAGGTTGATGTGGTAGTGGGTGATGAAGGTGTGTGCTGACTTCCAGATAGCAGCCCTGCAGATTTCCTGGATAGGGACATCCCTGGAAGCAGCCACCGATGCAGCAATATGGCAGGCAGAATGAGCTCTTATCCCTCTGGGAGGCTCCATGCCCGCTAACCTATAGCAGAGATCTATACAGGAGGTGACCCATGTGCCTATTGTCTGCTTGGCTGCAGGTCTGCCAGGTGTGGCTTCAGCGTAGGTGACAAACAGCTGGCCAACCTCTCCCTGAACTTCAGCTGTCCGCTCCTTGTAATAAGCGAGCACTCTTCTAGGGTCCAAAGTATGGAGCCTATATTCGGCCTCCGAGGTGTGACTGGGGTAGAACACCGGCAGAGTCAACATCTGGTTAAGGTGAAACTCCGATACCACCATCGGAAGGAATTTCGGGTGGGAGCGCAGGACAACCTTGTCCTTGTGGAAGACCAGAAAAGGAGACTCTATGGAAAACGCCTGGAGCTCTCCCATCCTTCTGGCTGATGTGATAGCCACCAAGAAGGTGGTCTTCCACGACAGGTGAGAGATGTCACACCTGTGCATCGGTTCGAATGGCTTGCCCATGAGCTTAGCCAATACCAGCAGTAGATCCCACGGAGGTGGAGGTTCTCGCACTGGAGGATATGTGATCAAGGCCTTTGAAAAGCGCCAACCACCTGCTCCTGCGCCACCGACTGCTTCGGCCCGCACGGTAAGCAGAGATGGCTCAAAGTGCACTGCTAAGTGCGTCGACGAAGCCCTTGCTGAGAAAGGGACCACAGGTAGTCAGAATGCTTGCCAAGGAACAGGGCCGAAGGGTCAGGCCCTTGCCCTGACACCAAATGGAGAATCTCTTCCATTTGAAGGCGTAGCATTTTCTGGTCGACTCCTTATGGGACGCCTCAACGACGTTGAGGACCTTGTCGGAAAGACCCAAAGCCTGGAACTCTAGCCGCTCAGGAACCAGGCCGTCAGGTGCAGGGATTGAAGGTCGGGATGGAATACCTTCCCCTGACTGACTGAGATCAGGTTCGGGCAGGCTGGAAGCAGCCTCGGGAGCCTGGAGCTGAGACCAAGGAGATCTGGATACCAGAACTGGCGGGGCCAGTCTGGGGCTACCAGAATCACCTGCGCCTTGTCCCTCCTCGCCTTGAGAAGCACCTTGTGGATCAAGGGAAATGGGGGAAAGGCGTAGAAGAGGCCCGGGGTCCACGGCCTCGAGAAGGCATCCCCCTGCAGCAAGCCCTGCTGAGGGGGGCGGGCAGAACAGTCTCAGCTTCGCATTCTCCCTGGAGGCAAACAGGTCCACCTGAGGCGTGCCCCAGTGGGAGAACAGATCTTACTACCTCCGGCAGCAGAGACCACTCGTAGGGCGCAGCCCTATCTGGCTTGGGCATCGGCCAGGGTATTGGAGGCTCCTGCCACATGGATAGCGGAGATCTGCCTCCAGGCTGCGCCTGACAGTGACCAAATCTTGAGCTTCTCTGCACAAAGGCTGGGAGCACGTCCCGCTCTGGCGGTTTAGGTAGTACATGGTCGTGGTATTGTCTGTCTGGACCTGAACCACTTGACCCGTAGAAATGGGCGAAGGCGGTGAGGGCTAGATGAACCGCTTGAAGCTCCAGCACGTTGATGTGGCATCGGGACTCCCGAGGGGACCAGAGGCCATGCGCTCTGTGCTCCCCCAGATGGGCACCCCAACCCATCAGAGAGGCATCGGTCGATAGAGAGACTGTCGGCTCGGGACGGACAAACGGGATACCCTCCTGCAGATGTGCTGGAACGGTCCACCACCGGAGAGCGTTCCACATCCCCTGGGTCACTGTCACTAGCTGATCCAGAGGATCGCAGTGCTGTGACCATTGGCTGGCCAACCCCCATTGAAGGGGACGCATGTACCAGTGGGCCCAACGGACCACGCTGGTGCAGGCCGCCATGAGGACCAGGAGGCGCAGGAAGTCCCGGGCAGGGCGCGATTGCCCAACCTGAAATGACTGGGCAAAGGAGGAAAGAACCTCGGCTCTGTCCGCCGGGAGCTGTGCTCTGGCTCGTAGAGAGTCGAGCTCTGCCCCGATGAATTGGATCACCTGCTTTAGCACGAGTTCCGACTTGGCCTCGTTGATGAGGAGGCCAACCCGAAAGCAAACCTGGAGGGCCAGATCTCTTGACCGCTTCACCTCCGCTCTGGAGGGGGCTGCAATCAGCCAGTCATCCAGGTAGGGGTACACCCGGACCCTTCGGCGCAGCAGGAATGCTGTCACCACTGCCATGCATTTGGTGAAGACCCTGGGAGCTAGGGAAAGGCCGAAGGGCATGGCCCGGAACTCGTAGAGGGATCCCTCCGCCCTGAAGTGGAGGAATCTCTGGTAATAATCTCTGGTGGGACGGAAGGATTGGGACGTGAAAGAACGCATCCTGAAGGTCCAGAGAACAGAACCAAACGCCCCATTCCAAGGATGGGATTATCTGAGCCAGAGTGACCATCCTGAAGGTCTGAGACCTTAGGAACCTGTTCAGGTCGTGCAGGTCGAGAATGGGGCGCCAGCCCCCCCGTCCGTTTTGGGACCAGGAAGTACCTGGACACAAACCCCGGCTCTGGAGGAGGATCTGCCACATTCCTGTTCACCTCTTTTTGAGGAGCAGGGCAATATCGGCTCAGTGAGCCGACAAAACTGGGACCCGTGGCCCCGAGGGGCGGCTCGAAAGGCGGGGCCTGCTCGAACTCCGGGGCAGGCCCTTTCCTACCACCTCCACACCCAACGGTCCGTGGTGATAACGGACCAAGCGGAAAGGAAGTGGCGGAGCCATCCCGCCACGGGGGGAACCGGGGGAGTGACGAGGCTGGGGGCGACACCCCTCAACCCGTCACTGGGCAGGCTTAGAGGAGGGACCGGCCGAGGGACCTCCTGGGCCTTTACCTCCCTGCTTCCTATTGGAGGAAGCCGCGGGCTTAGGTTTGGGATGCCAAGCGCGAGCCTGCTGGCCTGGGTGCTGGTGCTGTTGGGCGGGACGTGCAGAGGCGCAGAAGGAGGAAAGGACTTGTGCTGCTGCTGCGGTGGCCTTTGTCCTTCTGGGAGGGTGACAGAGTCCAGAGTGGCACTGGACTTTTCCATCCGCTGGAGTGACCTTCCACTCCAGGGCCGAAGAGGTCGGTCCCAGGAAGGGGACATCCAGCCAGTTTGTGCTGGGTATCCGCCGTGAAGGTGGACATCCTCCAACCATGCTCTGCAGCACATAGCCTACGGCCGCAACGGTCTGCTTTGAGGAGTCTCCAATTTCCAGAGCAGTTTGGAGCTGCCGCTTGCCACCGCCTTCCCTGGTCCGTACCTGCCACACCGTGGTCTGCAGGTCGGCCGGGAGATGAGGGATCACCTCATCCAGGGAGCCCATGAGGGCGTGGGAAAAGTGTGCCATCAGCACGGCTGAGCTGGCCTGGCGGAGGCCAAGGGAGGACGCAGTGTACACCTTGTGCCCGGCATAGTCCAGCTTTTTGGACTCCTTGTTGGGGGGCTTGTCCACATCCCTAGCGTTCCCGGAACGCCGGAAAACGCTGTCAGTGACCAACCCCTTGGCGGAGGGGTGTTCCGAAAAACCGGGCAAAGAGCCGGTAGGGACCGCATACTTCCTGGCCATACTGGCCAAAGGCGCAGGACAGGAAGCAGGCCACTGCCAGAGCTCCAAGGCTGGGCCAACAATGGCTTCAGGCCTCCGTGGGTGAATCCCCTTGGTCCAGTATCTCCGTCAGGGGATACTTGGCCGGCTTGGATACGGGCTCGATCTGCATCCCAGTGGACTCCGAGATGAGCCGAAGCAGACCCATGAAGGACGATGGGCTTTCGTCCATTGACTGGCCCCCGGAGGACTCCAGGTCAATGGGCCTGGAGAACAGGGAGAAGTCGTCGTCGGACTCTGAGGAGTCCGCGAAGAGCTGCCTGGGGCCTGAGCCACCCTCCACCTGCAGAGGACGGTCGGGAGTGAGGGTGACAGACAACCTGTGGGGCAGGCCCTGATCCGACTGCGAGTCCTCGGTTGGCGCCCCCGATTTTGGTTGTGGAGGCGGAGGTTTCACCACAATTGGTGGGGCAGCTGGTTTCGGCCGAACAACCGGCCCAGGCTTGGGCACCTCGGCTGCAGCGAGGGGTTGTTTCGGCCGCTCGGGTGACAGCCACTTGATGGCAGGGAAGGCGTCGGCTTGTTCCCGGACAGAAGTAACTGCTGCCACATAAGGTCCTTCGCGTCGGCAATCTGCGCGAAGCCTCTCCTCTTCCGAGGAGGAAAGCGAGGGCAAGCAGCGCTGCTGCTGGTGCGAACCGAGACCCCGATGTCGGCGGGCTCAACTGCACGAGACGATGTCGAGACAGAGATCCTCGGGTGCTTCGAGACGGTCTGGGAAGGGGTGGGGGACACCTGCTCTTCCCTCGGCTCGGAAGCCTTAACCGGGGACTGCGGCACCGGAGGCGCAGGCAGGTCCTCGGTCTCCACCGGGGGAACCGGTGAAGAAGGGTTGTCGGCTTCACCAGTCGACAGCTCGTCCGACGGGTCGAAAAAATCTCGACCGTGTCGATGGGTGTCTCAGCCGGCTGACCTGATGGGGACACTGTGAAGCCAGCGGCCTTAGCCGCAACCTCGACCGAAGTAGAGTGTCGACTGTCCGGGGAAGAGGACCTCTCCCGCTCCCACGAACGCCGACGATGGGACTTATCTTTTGAATCCTTCTTTCTGGACCGAGAGGAATGTCCCGATGGCCCCTCTCCCTTCGTGGAAAGGGATTGGCAAAGCTCCTTGAAAGAAGCTGAATACGAGGTACCCAGAGAGAGCGGGATAAATGCCGTGACCGATGAAGAGGATGACGTCGCCTGTGCTGCCTCCTCCTCAAGGGCGATCATCTGCTCGAGTTGCTCAGCCGAGCCCGCTGCCGCGGTAACCGCCCAATGGGCCTCCTTCGACTTCACCGGCAGGTAGCGCTTCTCGGGGCACCCAAGCTGTAACCGGGCAGTGCGGTCTTCCAGGACGTTGGCCGAAAACGAACGGCATAACTCGCAGGCCTGGGGGTCATGTTCTAGGCCGAGGCAGTAGACACACGTGGAGTGCTGGTCCGTCCTGGACTTTTCTGCCCACAACGGCACCGCCGAAATCCGGGAGTCGAATTGTCCATCGCAGCCACAAGGGAGAAACTTAACCGAAGTCTTGAAAATTTTAAAATAAGTTTCGGGCGAACCGAAGAATTAGGATCCAGTCTACACGCAGAGCGTTAAGGAGGGAACCTGAGCTTCCAAGCAGTAAGGAAGATCTGTCGTCATGGGGCGGAGCCGTGAGTTTTACCACCTGGGTGGGTGGGAGGAGCCAGCTTGAAGACCTTCGCACGAGCGCAAGCGTGCAAGAACCTGCCAGACAGTGTGGATGAACAACATATCCATGTCCCTAGAAATACAGGTTACTCACCTGTAACAGGAGTTCTAGGAATGGTATATGTTGTTCATCACAGGCACTCATTGACAAGCAATCGCGCGGCTTTAAATGGGAAGGTCTTCCAGCTGCTCCTCCCACCCACCAGTGTTTCAGCTCCATATGTTCTCGATCTGCCGCTAAGCTCAGGTTGTCTGCGTCGAAGCTGGAGAGGTCGGGTGGGTGGTGTGGATGAACCAACATATACCATTCCTAGAACTCCTGTTACAGGTGAGGTAACCTGTATTTCAGGGACATGGATATGTTGTTCATCCACACTGATTGAACTCTAGCAGTTCTCCGGGAGGAGGGAGGCAAGAGCTCACCCCCAATACTACTTGGGAAGAGAGACTGGAGACAGGCCCCAAAACCAGCATCCCGGCGTGACTCAAGGTCGATGTGGTAGTGGGTAATGAAGGTGTTTGCTGACTTCAGGTAGCAGCCCTGCAGATTTCCTGGATAGGGACGTCCTGGAAACAGCCACCGCTGCAGCAGTATGGCTGGTAGAATGAGGCTCTTATCCTCTGGGAGGCTCCATGCCCGCCAACTTATAGCAGAGATCTATGCAGGAGGTTACCACACCTGCTTATCGCCGCTTGGCTGCAGGTCTGCTCAGATCTTGGCTTCAGCGTGGTGACAAACAGCTGAGCGAACCTCTCCCAATTTCAGCCGTGTGCTCCTTATAATAGCGGCGCCCTTCGGGGTCAGAGTATGGAGCCTATATTCGACCTCCGGTGTGATTGGGGTAGAACACCAGAGTCAACACTGCAGTTAAGGTGTGAAACTCCGACACCACCTTGGGAAGAGATTTGAAGTGGGAGGCGCAGGAACAGCTGTCCCTGTGGAAGACCAGGTAAGGGACACGGATGGGCGCCTGGAGCTCTCCCATCCTTCTGGCTGGCGTGATAGCCACCAAGAGGGGTCTTCCACGAAGGTGAGAGAGCACACCTGTGCATAGAGTTGAATAGCTTGCCCATGAGCTTTGCCAGCCCAGCAGTAGATCCCACGGAGGTGGGGTTCCCGCACTGGAGGAAATGTGATCAAGGCCTTTGGCAGCCAGACCACCTTCTCCTGTGCCACCGACTGCTTCGGCCAGCGCCCGGTGGCAGAGATGGCTGCCAGGTCACCACCAATTAGGGTGATAGAACCTAAGCCCTTGACTAGAAAGGGACCATAAATAGTCCAAGATGCTTGCCAAGGAACAGGAGGAAGGGTCCAAGCCCTTGCCTTGACACCAAATGGAAAACCTTTTCCATTTGAAGGCATAACATTTTCTGGTGCGACTCTTACGGGGCGCCTCAACTACATTGAGGACCTCGTCGAGAAGAACCCAAGGCCTGGAACTCTAGCTGCTCAGGAACCAGGCCGTCAGGTGCAAGGATTGAAGGTCCGGATGGAACACCTTCCCTGATTGACTGAGAGCAGGTCGGGCGAGCTAAAGCTACGAGGAGTCCTGGAGCTGAGACTGAGAGATCTGGGTACCAGAACTGGCGAGAGCCAGTCTGGGGCTATCAAGAATCACCCATGTGTCCCTCCTGCCATGAGAAGCACCTTGTGGATCAAGGGAAATGGGAAAAGGCGTAAAGGAGCCGGGGTCCATTGCCTCAGAAGGCATCCCCTGCAGCGAGCCTGCTGAGGGGCGGGCATGGAACAGACTCAGCATTCGCGTTCTCCTGGAGGTAAACAGGTCCACCTGAGGTGTGCCCCAAAGGGAGAACAGATGCTGTACTACCTCCGGCAGGAGAGACCACTCGTGGGATGCAGCCCCTATCCGGCTCAGGGCATCGGCCAGGGTGTTGGAGGCTCCTGCCCACGTGAATGGCTAGGAGATCCGCCTCCAGGCTGCTTGACAGTGACCAAATGCGGAGCTTCCTTGCATAGAAGCATGGGCGGCGTCGCCCTGGCGGTTTAGATAGTACATGGTCGTGGTATTGTCCGTCTGGACTCGGGACCACTTGACCCGGAGGAACGGAGCAAAGGCGGTGAGAGCTAGGCGGACCGCTCGGAGCTCCAGCAGGTTGATATGGCATCGACTCCCAGGGACCAGAGGCCATGAGCCCGTGTTCCCCCAGATGGGCACCCCAACCCATCAGAGAGGCATCGTTCGATAGAGAGACCGTCGGCTCGGGCGGACGACAGGATGCCCTCCTGCAAATGATCTGTAACGGTCCACCACTGGAGGCGTTCCACATCCCTGTGTCACCGACTAGCTGGTCAAGGATGAGCGTTGTGACCACTGGCTGGCCAGTCCCCACTGAAGGGGACGCATGTTCCAGCGGGCCCAACGGACACGCTGGTGCAGGCCGCCATGAGACCCAGGAGGCGCAGGAAGTCCCGGGCAGGGCGCAATTGCCCAACCAGAAATGATCGGGCAAAGGAGGAAAGAACCTTGGCCCTGTCCGCCGGGAGCCGCGCTCTGGCTCGAAGAGAGTCGAGCTGCGCCCCGATGAATAGAATCACCTGCTTCGGCTCGAGTTCCGACTTGGCCTCGTTGATAAGGAGGCCCAGTTGAGAGCAGACCTGGAGGGCCAATCTCTGGACCACTCCGCCTCCTTCCTGGAGGGAGCTGCTATCAGCCAGTCGTCCAGGTAAGGGTACACCCGGACCCCTAGCCGCGCAGAATGCTGTCACCACTGCCATGCATTTGGTGAAGACCCTGGGAGCTGGAGACAAGCCGAAGGGCATGGCTTGGAACTCGAAGAGGATCCTTCCGCTCGGAGCGGAAGGAATCTCTGGTGGGAGACGGACGGATAGGGATGTAAAAGCGCGTCCTGCAAGTCCAGAGAGCAGAACCACAGCGCGTTCAGGATGGTATTATCTGAGCCAGAGTGACCATCCTGAAGGTTCGAGACCCTAGGAACTTGTTTGGGTCGTGTGCGTCGAGAATGGGGCGCCAGCCCCCCGTCCGTTCCGGAACCAGGAAGTACCTGGACACAAACCCTGGGTCTGAAGGAGGGTCCACCACCTCTCTTACCACCTAGGAGAGCGATGTCGGCTCGACGAGCCGCCAGTGAGGCTGGGGATCCCGAAGCCCCCCGAGGGGCGACGGCTCTGAAGGGTGGTGCCTGCTCGAATTCCAGAGGCAGGCCTCTTCCCACCACCTCCAAGACCCACCTGTCCGTGGGTCGCTTGTAGAAAAAGGAGGAATCATCTTCGGACTCGGAAGAGTCCTCGAAGAGCTGCCTCTGGCCTGAGCCACCCTTCACCTGCAGAGGTCGGTCGGGAGTGAGGGTAACTGACAGCGATGGGGTAGACCCTTAGCCGACCGAGAATCTTGGTCGGAGCCCCAGTTGGTGGCTGTGGAGGCGGAGGTTCCACGGGAATGATTGGAGCAGCTGGTTTGAGCGAACAACCGCCTGGGTATGAGCTCTTAGGATAAGTCGAGGGTTGTGTCGGGTCTCTCGTGACAGCCAATTAATGGCCGGGAAGGCGACGGGGTCGGCTTACTCCCGGCCAGGAGGAGCTGTTGCAACATAAGGTCCTCGTGCCGTCCCCGACGTAATTTCGCCCGGGCCTCCCTCATCAGGAGGGAGGCAGGAAGCGCCGCTACGGTGCAGGCAGCGAGACCGCCTATGACGGTGGGATCGGCTGGACCGCGAAGAGGTCCGAGACCGAGACCGAGAATCCCGGAATTTCCGAGGTCGGTGCGGGGAGGTGTCGGCCGGAACCGGCACTCCCTTCGGCTCGGATGGTCCATCCGAGGGCTCCGGAACCGGAGGCACAGGCGAGCCCACGGGATCCTCAACTCCTCCCGGGGGAACCGGGGAGAGGGGAATCTTGGCTGCTAAAGGCGACAGCCCGTCCAATGGGTCGAGAAAAATCTCGACTTCATCGGTGGGAGTCTCGGTCAACTGACCTGGCGGGGGACACCGTGGAGGCCAGTGGCGGCGAGAAGCGCAGTCGACCCGAAGCCGACGGTCGACGGCCCGGGAGAGGGACCTTTCCCGCTCCCAAGAGCGTCGACGGAGGGACTTACCTTGTCCTCTTTTTTGGACCCGAGAATAAGGTTCAGCAGCGCAGGCCCTTCTCCCTTAGTGGAAAGGGACAGACAAAGCTCCTTAAAAAGAAGCCGTGTAGGAAGAACCCAGAGAGCGGGATAAATGCACGCCGAGGAAGAATCTGGCCAGCGCCGCCTCCTCTTCGAGGCGACCATCCGCCGAACTGATCCGAATGACAGCCGCCGCGACACCGCCAACCGGGCCTCCTTGGACTTCACCGAGGGAACGCTCGGACGCGCCAGTTGCAATCGGGCAGCATCGTTCGAGGACGAAGGTGAAAGATGAGCACAGTCGCAAGCCTGCGGGTCGTGCTCAAGGCCTAACAGTAGACACACGTGGGAGTGTGGATCCGTCCGAGACATCTTCTGCCCATGGGCATCTCCAAACCGAGTCGATTTGTCCGCCGCGGCCGCAGGGATAGAAGACTGAAGTCTTTTCGCAAAATTTGTTTTAAATCATAAGCGGAGAAATAGGAACCAGTCTCAAAGCGAGCGTTAAGGAGGAACCTGAGCTTCCAAGCGGTAAGGAAGATCTGGCGTCATGGGGCGGAGCCGAGAGTTATACCACCCGGGTGGGTGGGAGGAGCAAGCTTGAAGACCTTCCGGCAAGATTTAAAGCGGCAAGGATACCTGTCAATGAGTGTGGATGAACAACATATCCATGTCCCTAGAACCAGTGTTTCCGTGGTAATGTTTGCCATCTTTGAGTTGCTAGTTGACAGGGATGCTCCCTGGGTTCATATTTAGATTTTCTAAAGGTCAACCCTATGTCTACTCTAAGTTTGTCGTCCTGTATAGCCTTGAATAGCATGCAGTAGTACTCCCAATCCTTCTGTATTCCAGGGTGTAAAGATCCAACTCCTGAAGTCTTTCTGGATAGGACATGCCTTCCATTCCTTCACAGCCCTGGTTGCCCTGTGTTGTATTCCCTCCAGTTTTTGGATATCTTCCTTTTATATGGAGCCCACCTGGGCACAATACTCCAGGCTAGGCCTCACCAAGGCACTGTACAGGGGCATAATCACCTTCCTATTTCTACTAGCTATGTGTCTTAGTATGCAATTTAGTATCTGGTTATTTCTTTTTACTAATTTATTGCAGTGTGAACTGAACTTCAGGTCCTCACTAATTGTGACCCCTAAGTCTCTCTCTTCAGATGTTACTCTTAATACTGCATTTCCTATTTTATATAGTGATTTAATATTTTTTGCCCATGTGCACAGCAGTGCATTTAGCACTATTAAGTTCAAGTTTGCTCTTTATAGTCCAGTTTGCATGGTATCAAGTGCATTTTGCAGGTCAGCGATATTTTCTGTGTATTTACAATGGCGTCAATCCTACAATCATCCGCGGATTTGGTCACCCAAATGTCTTTATTTAGTATTTTTAATGATGTTACATAAATGTTAAACAGACAAGGGCCCAGCACCGAGCCCTGAGGCACCCCACTAGTTACTCTTGCCCAGCCAGACATCTTGCCATGTACCACCACTCACTGCCTTCTGTCGCTCAACCAGGCTTCAATCCAGTTTATTATGTTAGTATCAAATCTACTTTGAGTGTATTTATTAGTTCTTGATGCAGGAGTTTATTGAAAGCTTTTGAAAAATATAGGAAGACCACATCAACATTGTTACCCTCATCCAATGCCTTACCCACCCTCTCATAAAAAAAACAAAAGATTAGTCTGGCATGATGTAGCCTGCCTAAATCCATGCTGTGCTGGATCCCGTAAATTTGCTTGGTCCAAATGTTCCATTATATTATCTTTTAATATGGATTCCAGTATTTTACCCATGACAGATGTCGGGCTCACTGGCCTGTAATTTTCGGGTCTGATCTTGTACCTTTTAAATATAGGGATCACTAATGCCTCCCCTCCATCCCTGTGGGACCTCACCCTTGTCCAGAGAGGCTTGGAAAATATAGGTCAAAGGTGCAGCTAGTTCACATAATACCCTTGGATGAATTTCGTCAGGACCTTGTGATTTATTGTGTGTATTTTTTTTTTTTTTTTTAGTTTATCAAGTACATCTTTCTCTACAATTTGTATAAGTCCAGATGTAGAATTAATTTTGTCACCCGTCTTGAGCAAGGTAGCTGTATTAAAGACTGAGCAAAAGAAAGTGTTTTGGATTTGTGCAGACTCTTTTCATTCAACATATCTCCTTGTTTATTTCTAAAAGGTCATATACTATTGTCACTTTTTCTTTTATTTATATATGAATAAAAAGTCTTATAATTGTCTTTTACTTGTGATGCCAGTTTGAGTTCATAATCCCTCTTTGCCTTTTTGATGTCCTGTTTTACTTTTTTAACCAAATATGTATATTTTGCTATAGCTTGGATGTTTTGGCCGTTTTTTGTTTTATGATACAATCTGTTTTTTTTGTTTATTAATTTTTTTTTAATTTTAGGGTCAAACCATTTGGGAGTACGCTTTTTGTTTGCATATTTCTCAATTTTCGGTATACCTTTGTGTATTATCATTTTTAGTTTCTCCATTAATGACTCCCACATTTCATTTACAGATTTGACAAATGCATTTTTCCAGTCCCACTGTTCCATAATCTTTCTCACAGCGGGAAAGTCCGCTTTAACAAAATTTAACACTGCAGTCGTATCTGTCCTGCTAACCTTTCCTACTTTCTTAATATGAAAGAGGACTATGTGATGGTCACTACTTCCTAGTGGACTATCAATTTGTACCTCATTTACTAAGGTTCCTAAATTAGTTGGAATTAAGTCAAGAGTATTACGTGGCCTGGACTTTCCCAAGACTATTTATTCAAGTCCTACCTGATTGACTGCGTTTAAGAACTGAATATCTGTTTTACTATTACCTTGTTGCTGTTCCCAATCAATTTCTAGCAAGTTGAATTCCCCATAAGTATGATCCTGTCTGCTGGATCATGATTTCTAATACTATTTGATAATACCAAGTAATTTTCAGGTGTAATGGAAGCGGTCTATACAGTGGCCTAATTTGATTTTAGGTGCTCCTTTAGGTATTAATTTTACCCAGAACAGTTCTAGTTCATCCCTGTCCCTACTAATTTCCTCACACTGTACCGATTCATCAACATAAATAGCAACACCTCCACCCCTCCTATGCTCTCTTGATAGATAAAATAAATTATATCCTTTTATCCCATTTATCTTCCTTTGTCCACCAGGTTTTTGTTATAAGTGCAATTTGTATGTTTTTTGTATATAATAAGCGCTGTAGTTCATCAAACTTGTTTACCAAACTTCTTGCGTTTATGAAAACCACACTCCATCCTTCCTGTAGATCACTGGTATTAGTTAGCTTATGACTTTCCCTCCCCACTTTATACAGTTTAAATGAAGTTATAATGTCATTTACTTTCCTGCTTAGTATACGTGTTCCAGCTTTGTTTAGATGTAGTCCATCCCATTTAAAAATTTTTTTTTTTTTTTAAAAGTAAATGAGTTTTCCATAAAGCCAATATTTTGTGGTCTACAAAGGTGCGTAACCATATATTGAGTTTTTCTAATGTTGGATTTTTAAATTCATATCTTCCATGTGCTAGGAGCAAGCCTGATATTATGATATCTCCTCCTTTTTCTCAAATTTTGTTTATTTTATGTTGGTAGTCTTGCTTAATGGCTTCTATATTTCGGTTTCCCACATCATTTATACAAAATGGAGTATAACCAGTGGATTGGTTTAGGTTTGCTGGCCAAGGCAACTAGCTTCACCTATGTAAGGGAAGGGATAAAAGCAACAGATTTAAAGGGTAAACAGAGAGGAGAGAAGGCACTGTAGGTCACCCTGGAGACTGGAAATGGCTCCGCAATCCACAAAGGGGTTGTATACAGACGCCCGTCTCAGGGGGAGGAAATGGACAA
Organism: Neoceratodus forsteri; assembly: GCA_016271365.2. Taxonomy (NCBI): domain Eukaryota; kingdom Metazoa; phylum Chordata; order Ceratodontiformes; family Ceratodontidae; genus Neoceratodus; species Neoceratodus forsteri. The sequence goes on from CM057454.1 coordinate 680,725,029, forward strand.
GGAAATGATAGAAGGCATCCTTGGGATGGCAGAGAAAGGGGAGATATTGCTGACGGGGGACCTGAATATGCCAGATGTTGACTGGAGCATCTTTGCTGCAGCCACATCCAAGAGCAGGGCCATTCTCGATGCCCTACAGGGGGCATGCTTTAGACAGCTAGTTTTGGAACCCACTCGGGAGAGAGCAATCTTAGACCTGGTACTCTCAAATGGGGATGAAGAGAGGATCGCTGATCTTTAAGTGGGTAGCTATCTGGGAACAAGCGACCACCAAACAGTGTGGTTCATGATAAACTTAGCTATACAGTCAAGCCACACAAAAGTGAAGGTACTGGACTTCAGGAGGGCTGATTTTGTCAAAATGGGAGAGTGCTTCAAAAAAGCGCTAGCAAACAGGCAAAAAGGTGGGGTGGAGCAACAATGGGGAAACATCAAAACCGCCATCACAGAGGCAACAAGTCTTTGTGTGAAGCAAATAAACAAATCAAAATGAAAGAAAAAACCACTATGGTTCTCAAAACAAGTGGCGGGGAAGGTAAGGGAAAAAAGATAGCATTCAGGAAGTATAAGGAAACAGAAGGAGCATGACAGAGAACTGTACCAGTTAAAGCAGAAGGAAATGGGTAAGGCAGTCAGAACAGCAAAGGCCTGAACTGAGGAAAAGATGGCCAACTCTGTTAAGAAGGGGGATAAAACCTTTTATAGGTACATTAGGGAGCAAAGAAAGACTACGGCAGGGATACTGAGGCTGAACAAAGAGGAAAGTGGTTGGGCAGAGAGCGACAGTGAAAAAGCAGGGATACTGAATGAATACTTCTGCTCAGTATTCACAATGGAAAAGCAGGGGGAAGTACCTAATCCGGTCAATAGAAGCACTCTGGATAGGGGTTGATATTAGTCCTTTCACAGAAGAAAGGGTTCTGAAAGAACTCTTAAAACTGAAGGTGGATAAAGCAATGGGGCCTGATGGGATTCACCCCAGAATTTTAAAAGAACTAAGGGAAGAACTAGCAACACCACTGACTACCCTTTTTAATAAATCATGGGAAGATGGGGTGGTACCTGAGGACTGGAGGAGGGCGGATGCGATTCCCCTTCACAAAAGTGGGAGCAAGACAGAGACAGGAAACTACAGACCTGTCAGTTTGACCTCAGTGGTAGGGAAAATGATGGAATCACTTCTGAAGGAAAGAACTGTTGAGTACCTAGAGGCCAGTGGGGCACAGGACCCAAAGCGGCATGGATTCACAGCGGGAAGGTCATGTCAGACAAATCTAATTGATTTCTTTGACTGGGTGACCAAAGCAGTAGACCAGGGAGGGGCTGTGGACATGGCCTACCTAGACTTTAGCAAGGCATTTGACACAGTCCATAAAAGATTAATAAACAAATTAGCCAGCCTGGGAATGGGTCCTAGGGTGGTAGCCTGGGTAAAACACTGGTTGGACAACAAGACACAGCGGGTAATAGTAAATGGAGTCCACAGTGAAGAAAGGGGGGTTACTAGTGGGGTACCTCAGGGTTCAGTACTGGAGCCAGTCCCTTTTAATGTCTTTATAAGTGACATTGCAGAGGGACTGGAAGGAAAGTAGGTCTCTTTGCAGATGACACAAAGATCTCTAACAGGGCTGATACACAAGGTGGGGTGGAAAGGATGAAAAGGGAATTGGCAAGGTTGGAGGAATGGTCAAATGTATGGCAGCTTAGATTCAATGCAAAGAGGTGCAAAGTAATGCACCTGGGAAACAAAAACCCTGGGGAAGAGTACACAATGTGGGGGGTGAGATACTGACAACAAAAATGGAAAGGGACCGGGGGTAGTCATATCAGATGACCTAAAGGTGGGCGAGCAATGTGAGAAGGCAGTAAGGAGGGCTGGGGGGATACTGGGATGCACAGGGAGAGGCATCACCAGTAGAAAACAGAAGTTGTTGGCCCTCTGTACAGACAGTTGGTAAGACCACATCTGGAGTATTGTGTACAGTTCTGGAGACTCCATCTCTGCAAAGAACATAAACAGGGTGGAGGCTGTCAGAGGAGGGCAACCAAAATGATGCAGGTCTGCATCAGAAGACATATGAAGAAAGACTAAAGGAATTAAAGATGTATAGCCTCGAGGAAAGTAGGAGAGAGGGGACATGATAGAAACTTTCAAATACCTCAAGGGAATCAACAAAGTCCAAGAGGGTAGCATCTTTCAGAAAAAGATGTGCAAAACAAGGGGCACAATTTGAAGATAGAGGAGAAGGCTCAGAGGTAATGTGAGGAATTATTTTTTCACAGAGAGGGTTGTGGATACATGGAACAGCCTTCCTGAGGAGGTTGTAGAGTCAAAAACAGTGGGGGAATTCAAGAATGCATGGGACAGACATAAGGCAATTCTAGCAGGGGGCAGGAGGAAGTAGTCTGTTGCTTAACTAGGATCTGCTGCTTATCTGTTAGGTAGGGAAATGGGCAGACTAGGTGGGCCAAGTGGTCCTTATCTGCCGTCAAATTCTATGTTTCTATGGATTCTGCAATCTTTCCATTAATCCATCCAGTAAAGATGCTATATCTGCTATTTTTACCGCTGGTAGTGAACTTATAGTTGTATACATTTTTCTACCCTGGCAAACCAGTGAGTCAACGCCTTTGGTGACAGAACCACCTTATAATCAAAATGTCTATTTCCTTTCTTTTCCACCTCTCTACTTCCTAAAATGGGGTCTAAATTCAATTGTTTACCTGTTATTCTCTCACGTCTAAAGACACTTTATTTTTTGTTGTATTGGTCTGTAATGGCTCATCATTTTGTAATGGTTTTGTAGCTCCATTCTTCATTTTTTTGCTCTATTTTTAGTAACTGATCCTGTCCTATTACAACATCCTTTACAATCCTTCTTAGGTGTTAATGTAGATCCTTGGTATCAGAGTCTAAGGTAGTGCATCTATTTTCTAGATCTGGGTATTCGTTTGGTTTCAGTTTCACAGCCTTTGTTTTACTCGATTGTTTCTGTATGGTTTTCCCATTTGTTTCCCTGTTCCTCATCGTGGTTTCCTGCCTCGTTTAATGTTTGCAACATATGTTCCCTGTCTTGTGTTGACTCTCTGTCTAGTAAAAACGAATCAATAAATGCTTCTAATTCCCCTATTTGCTTGTGAACTTCCAGTTCCCCCGATTCTCTATGTAGTTCTAACTTCTTAAGCAACTGCTCAATTTCTAGTTGCAAGGCACCTATTAAACACTTATCACATGTAAATTTGTCTTGTTATTATCTCTTCTGTATACATTTTACAATTTGTACAGGATTTGTAGTTCTTTTTCTTTGTTTTTGGCTTTGCTATGTTCAAGTGTTGTGATACAATTTTAGCCTAGTTCTTCTGATGTTAGTACTAACTGGTCCGAGATGGTTTCTAGTTGCCCAGTGGTCCCAGCGAACACAGCAAACACGCGCGTGTCTCTGCACGCGGCTACTGTGCGATCGCTCGCTCGGGGCGTTTGGTTTTGTGTGGCGAGAGCAGGAAGTGTTTAAGTGTCACTTCCTGTCTCCCTCGCTCCAGGGACGAGTATTTTAGCCCGAAAACAGTAAAATACAAGTTACCACCTCATGCAGTGGGTTTACAGATAAGATTTAAAATAAGATGGGTCTGCCCTGACGCGCACCACAGTCAAGAATGTGCAGCGCCACACTGGTAACTCTTCACAGCATTAGCCATGCTGGTTGCTAGGCAACAGTCAACACCTCTCACTCCAGAGGCAGTGGCAGGCAACAAAAGCTTAATTTTTAAATCACACTCACGCTCCCAAGAGAGCGTTTGCCCTGAGAAACTGGTCTCACGCCTCCTACACCCAGTAATTTTTAGTCCACAAACTATATATATATTAAAACCCATTTTATAAGTGCAATCCACAACAGGGCAGGGGGTTATAGTGAGTTAATGCACCTCCCGAGTGCTAGAGGACACTCAGCGTTCGGCCTCACACCGTAACATACACCCAGGGTGTGCATTCTTGTACCATAACCCCATGTTGTGTCATGGGTTATTTCTTACTGAACTGGCGCCAACCTGTGTTCCATGATAAAGCATGCCATTTGCAAGATTGCCCGTACTCTTGTCTGGATGACACGGCCTGAGCTCAGGTTGTGTCCAGAGCAGCTCCTATGAAGAATAGTACTCACATTGATGCTATAATGGTCTGTAAGTGAAATGCTGCTCCACAATGTAGTCTGCCATCTGACAAACTGATTTCATCTTGGAAAATGGAAACCGGAAAGCATCAGTGAACAGGGGCTTATGGAAGAATGAACTGAAACTTGGTAGTTCAGTAATGTACACAATTAAGCATGAAACCGAGAAGCAGTCTCTACTGCTTGATCTGCATCAAACTTGGGTAAGCCCTGCAAGAGCATGACCAAGTTGTCTAGGTGCAACTGAAGGTAGGACTGGTAAAGGTGCAGCATATTACTGAACTGCAGGAGGTAAAAACAGGTTACTCACCTGTAACAGTTGTTCTAGAAGTGTTATACATTGTTCGTCCACACGTTATGGCATGTCCTTTCCCTTTAAATATCTTGCCGGAAGTCTTTAAGCTGGCTCCTCCCACCCACCCAGGTGGTATATCCTTTGGCTCCGCCCTCTGATGCCAGATCTTGCCCACTGGAAGCAGTGTCTGTGTGCCTAAGCCAGGGAGATTGGGTGGGTTTGTGAGGATAAACAACATATACCACTTCTAGAAAGTACAGTTGCGTACTTACCATAACAGTAGATCTTTGAGGGTATCTCTTGCAGCAGGTAATACACTTGGGTCGCCAAGGCGCCGTGGCTACAGCAGCTCTCTTCTAGCAGTCTTTTGCTGAGTAGCCACACATGACATCATCATTCTACTCCTATATAAAGAGTGGGCGGTCCCTGTATCCCTCAGTTCCCCGCTAGATCTCGGCTCACTAAGTTAGGACCCAGGGAGACCCAAGGTGTCACAGGTATCCCTTCCCATATGTATTTGGATCAGAGTTCTCTCAGAGAAGGAGAGGCAGGAGGGAGGATCGACCTGCTGCAAGAGATACCCTCAAGATCTACCATTATGGTAGGTACGCAACTGTCACTATATTCCATGGGGATAATCTCTTGCAGCAGGTAATGCATTTGGGATGACTCCCAAATAGTAAACCCAGGAAGGGTGGATAGTTATGACCAAAGGCCATGTTGGACAGCTCGTAAAGGCTGTCCCTCTGGCATGAAAGCAATATCAAGTTGTAATGCTTAGTAGTATGTATTGTGGACCACAAGGCTGCATTTCACATGTCTGTGATAGAAGCCCCTTTGAAGCAGGCCGCTGTAGTGGCCATGGCTCTGGTAGAATGGGCTTGGACAGGTCCTGGTAATGGCTTGTTATATTTCATAGAACAAAAAGTTATACAATGTGCCAGCAAATTGGAGATGGTCTGTTTAGCGACCGGGAGACCATCCCTGGTTGAGGTGAAGGTAACAAAAAGATCAAAAGTTTTTCCTAACAGATTTGGTATGGTTGGTATTGTATCTCAATATACGATGGACAGCTAAGGTATGTAGGAGGTATTCTCCCCGATTAAATTACTCAGGGTAGTAAACTGGCAACTCAATGGTCTGATTTAAGGTGTGTTCTGAGACCACCTTAGGTAAAAAGGAAGGACTGGTTTGGAGAACCACTCTGTCTTTGTGAAAGATTAGATAAGGTTCTTCACACAGGAGGCCCGGATATACGCTGAATGGAAACGACAGCCACTAAAAATACTGTCTTCCAAGAAAGGAAACAGAGGTCTGAAGTGGCCGCTTGTTCAAAATGTTCAAGGGTAATTTTTTTCCAAGAGGAAATTCAGCTCCCATGGAGGAGTGGGTCGTCTAATGGGAGGTTTGATGTATAGTATTCCTCTTAGGAACATTTTGGCAAGATGATGTTGATACAGCAGTCTCCCTTACAAGGGCTCATGGAATGCTGAAATAAAGGCCAAACAAACTGTAATAGAGGAGTAGCTGAAACCTGTCTCAGCAAGCGAGGCCAGGTACTCCAACACTTTAGTCAGTGGACACGAATAAGGGTTCAACGACCTGGAAGCGGCCCACATGGAGAAGCATTTCCATTTAGCATTATATGCTTCCCTAGTAGATGGTTTGCGTGAAGCCAACAGAATACTGGCCACAGGAGAGGAGACTAGAAGATGGGTTATGAAAGCGTCCTCAGGAGCCAAGCCTGAAGGTGTAGTGACTTCAGGTTAGGATGAAGAAGGGTCCCTTGATCTTGAGTCAACAGATCTGACTTGATCGGCAAATGGGGTCTGCTACTGAGAACTGCTGAAGTAGGAACCACACCTGCCGAGGCCACAGAGGGGCTATGAGGATCATGGTGGCAAGTTCGAGTTCTTGTTTCAGTAGAGTCTGTTGCAGGAGTGGGGGGGGCGCGGAAGCATACAAGAAGAGTCCTGTCCACGGTTGGGACAGGGCATCTATAGACTGTCCCTTTCTGTTCGGGATAATGGAACAGTATCTGGGGAGTCAGTGATTGATGGGAGAGGCAAAGAGGTTGAGATGCAGGGTCCCCACAATCGAAAGATCATCCAAGAACTTTGTGATAAAGGGCCCACTCGTGTGTGGAGGTCTGGCGACTGAGAATGTCGGCCAGGATATTGTGTCGTTCTGGTAGATGGACAGCTATCAACGATAGATGTTTGAAGTATGGCCTCCTGCCAAACTGCCATCGTCTCTCTGCAGAATGTGCAGGACTTGGTACCTCCTTGTTTGTTCAGGTAGTACACCACTGAGGTGCTGTCTGATTGGATCAGTAGAGGCCCCGGGAAGAGGTGGGGGAAAAAGGCCTGAAAGGCGAGGCGGACTGCTCTAATTTCCAGTAGATTTATATGGGGAGAAATGGAGAATTGAGGCCACCTGCCCTGTGTAGGGACCCAGGTGTGCCCCCCCAGCCGTCGAGGGAAGCATCTGTGGTCAGTGTCTGCTGAGAAAGGGGGAGTGGAAGGGCATGCCTTGAGACAGGCTGACACGCTAGGTCCACCAATGCAGGGCCCAACGAGAATAGACAGACTGATTTTGTCTTTGAAATTCCCCATCTTTTGCTGCCATTGATTCTGAAGAGTCCATTGGACTGGTCTTATATGTAAACAGGCAAAGGCCACTGTGGGGATGGCTGCTGCCATGTACTCCAGAGGCATAAGAGACGTCCGGCTGTGATTAACTGTTGAGTTTGTATCTGGGAAGCCAGAGACAGAAGTCTGCCTTATCTGTCGGCAGAGAGGTAAGCCCTGGTGGAGGTGGTATCCAGAGCGGCTCCTATATACTGGAGTGACTGGGTGGGGTTGGATTGGACTTGGGCCAGTTTAATTACCAGTGACTGGAGCAGGCGAGGGTCTCCTGGAGATGAAAGCAGAGGGGTTTTGGAGTCTGCTTTTGTAAGCCAATTGTCCAGGTACAGGAAGACAAAATGTCTGTCCTGTCTGAGGGCTCTGCCATAACCACTAGGCACTTGTAAAGACTCTCGAGGCGGATGAGAGACCTAACAAGTGCCCGAAAATTGGTAAAGTTGTCCTCAGCACGTAAAGCGAAGGAACCGTGGTGGGTGGGGTAGATGGGGATATGTAGGTAGGCATCTTTCATGTCTATTGTGCATAGCCAAGCCCCTTGTTTTAACATCAGCATTATCGAGGTTAAGGTGACCATCTGAACCTTTTGTACTGAAATGTGTAGATTCAGTTGTCTGAGGTCAAGTATAGGTCTGAGATCTCCAGTGTGTTTGAGTGCTAGAAAGAAATGGGGTAAAATCCTGACGGCACTCCAACAGAGGGACTGGATAGGTGACATTCTTATGAAGAAGTGCCTGAAGTTCCTCCTGGAGAAAAGGAATATGTCGGTGGGTAATGGACAGAGATGGAGGGGTAGGGGTAGGCACAGGCGTGAGTTCAGCGTGTGCCTGCGTCCTTATGATCTAAAAGCACCCTCGTCCAATGTTATCGCCTGTCAGGCCTCTAAGCAGAGGCAAAGCACCGCCCATGGCTTCTGAGGCCTGGTGGAGGAAGCCCAGTCAATGGCCCCAGTTGGTCCCTGGGAGGTGGCTGACCGCCTCCACCCAGGTGGTGGGAGCCCTTGGAGGTAGGCGTGGTAGTCCTGGAAGAAGGCTGGGAGTGACCATGGAATCTGCCCCTGTAGGTACCTCTGTGTTTATCACCCCTTTTCAACTGAAAGGAGGACTGTGAGCGGTATTGGTAAGAGGGCTGGGAGGTAGAATACATGCCACGTACCATACGCAAGGTCCGCCTTGAAGCTTGGAGATCATCCAGAAGCATTTGGGTATCAGAACCAAACAAACAGTTTAGATCCATTAAAAGAAGCATATACTACTTTGTGCTGTATATCTGGTGTGAATCCTGATACACGTAGCCAAGTGTGGCGTCTGAGGGTAATCCTATGGCTGTTGTACAGGCCGAAGTATCCACTCGCCCATAACCTGAGTGGAGCAGGTGCAGAGATATGGAATTGGCAGTAGAAAACGTAGCAAATAATTGATCCTTCCTGAGATGGAGGGAGTTTACTGACTAGTTCTATAGCAGAGGACCAGAGGGTATGTTGGTATTTAACCATGTGTCCCATACAATTTAAATTCTAAGATTCACAGTACCCACCTGGAACACCTTCTTTCCGAGGTAGTCAAGTTGGTGGCACTCCTTAGCAGGGGGTAATGAGCTCATTTGTTTTGGTCGTTTGGTACAATCATGAGTTGCGGTAATCACTACTGAGTCAGCCTTGGGGCTAGTGGAAAGAAAGGAATGGTCAAGAGGAGCCTGGTAAAGGCGATCTGCCTTCCCAGGAATAGCGGGGAACCACTGAGGGGGTGGTTCCAAGCCGCAGTACGGCATTTTGCATAAGTGGGGATACCACTACTACAAGCTCTTTGGGCAGTTTGAGATAATCTGCCATATCCTTTCTTTGTTTATCATGTTCGGTGGTTGAAAAACACGTGATTTTCTGAATTTGAACCATCTCGTGAAAGATGGGTCATCAGGAGAACAGGCAGCTGCATGGCGGCAGGCATCCTCATGTAAGGAGTAGATAGGAGAAAGAGAGGACGGGGGACGGGAGTCCAAGTCCTGTAGTTCAATCTCCGGGAAAGCCTTCTGGAAATTCTGCCTCATCTGAAAAGTACTCATATGAGGAAGGGGACCAGGGTGGTGAGCATTCCCCATCGCTCTGGAAGTGTTTTGGCAGAGGGGAAGGAAAATGGAAAGGGCGACACACCTCCCCTGGAATGGGAGCTTGACAGTGCCTAATTACTTGTAGAACCTGTTGTACCACTGTGGCTACATCCAGTGAGGTAGAAGTAGGGAACGGTGTAGTGTACATAAGAGAAAAAAGAAAGGCAAAGGGAGGGATAGTGAGACTGAAGGGGGAGGATGGGAGCCGCTTGGAGGATGACAACAATAAAGCTGACATATTGAACAGGTATTTCTGCTCAGTCTTTACTGAGGAAGAGGAGGGTAATGGGTCTGAAGGGAGTACAAGGGGTGAGAATGGTGCAGAAATGGACACAAGTCCCTTTACACGAGAAAGGGTCCTGAAGGAACTGGAAGTAATAAGAGTTGATAAGCTAATGGGGCCAGATGGGTGTAAATTCCCAGGTCCTTAAAGAATCCAAGAGAGGTGGTGGCTGAACCTCTGGCTATCCTGTTTAGCTGATCACTGGAAACAGGGAGGTACCCAAAGACTGGAGGATAGCAGATGTAGTCCCCTTATACAAAAGTGGGAACAAAGAGAGCGGGAACTACAGACCAGTCAGCCTCACCTCAGTAGTGGGAAGATCATGGAAGCACTACTGAAGGAGAGATTGGTGGAATATCTGGTTGTCAATGGACTACAGGTTGCAAGGCAGCATGGTTTCACCGGGGGGGTCATGTCAGACCAACCTCGTTGAATTTTTGACTGGGTGACTAGGGAAGTGGATCAGGGGAGGGCAGTGGACATGGCCTATCTGGACTTCAGCAAGGCCTTTGACACTGTGCCACACAGAGGACTATTACACAAACTGGGGAATATGGGTGTGGGCAGGACAGTAGTGTGGTGGGTAGGTAACTGGCTGGGCGGCAGGACACAGAGGGTGGTGGTAAATGGCTGTCACTCCACAGAGGGAAGAGTGACCAGTGGGCTACCACAGGGATCAGTGCTGGGACCAGTCCTATTCAACATCTTCATCAGTGACATTGCGCAGGACCTAGAAGGCAGATTCACTGTTCGCTGATGACACAAAGCTCTGTAACAGAGTAGACACACCAGAGGGTGTAGACAGAATGAGAAGGGACCTGGCGAAACTTGAAGAATGGTCAGGGGTTTGGCAGTTGAAATTCAATGCAAAGAAGTGCAAGATAATGCATATGGGGCACAAAAACCCTGGCACAATATATCAGTTGAGGGGTGAGGATATAGCATGCACCAAGCAGGAAAGGGATCTTGGGGTTATCATCTCTGATGACCTCAAGGTAGGGAACATGTGACAAGGAAGCAGGTAAAGCAAATAGGATGCTGGGATGCATAGGCAGAGGCATCACCAGCAGGAAAAGGGAGGTCATAATTCCACTATACAAGACACTAGTGAGGCCCCACCTGAGTACAGTGTACAGTTCTGGAGACCTTACCTACATAAGGACATAGACAGGGTAGAGAAGGTTCAGGAGAGCAACAAAGATGGTGCATGGATTGCATCACAAGTCCTATGAGGACAGGTTGAAGGAACTGAACATGTACTCCCTGGAGAAGAGGAGGGAGAGGGATATGATAGAGACACAAAGTATCTTACAGGGAGGAACAGGGTGCAGGAATACACTATTTTAAGCGAAAAAGATGTTCCAGGACTGGAGGGCATGGGATGAAGTTGGAGGAGGGACGATTCAGAGAAGCGTGAGGAAGAATTTCTTCACAGAGCAGGGTGGTGGACAAGTGGAACACCCTGCCAGAGGAAGTGGTGGGGGCTGAAACAATCACAGGATTTAAAAATGTATTGGATAGACATAAAGGAATTCTGGAGGTCAGGGGTAAGGGGCAACAGACTTCTAGGAAAACATAAACTGAACTTACAAGCTCAAATGGGCAGACTGGGTGGGCCATAGGCCCTTATCTGTCGACACTGTCTATGTATCTATGTAGGGGGTTTCTGAGAAACCAGGGGATTGTTGAGGAAATAAGATATGAGGTGTATAAACAGGTCTAGCCCCTGGGTAGTAAAGGCCAGAGTCCGATCCCTGTCCCTGACCCCTATGGGAGAAAGGCTGAGGTAGAAAGAGCAGTGGAGACTCCGCAAACCTATTACTTCTGCCCAAAAGAGTAATGGCCGTCAATGGGGCAGCAAGGAAGAGGCATTGGAATGCTTACAGAGAGAAGTCGTCGATGGAAATGAGTCGTCAACGGAACGCCAGGGGAACCAACATAGGGTTCCACAGAGATTGCTGAAAGTGCGATGGAAAGCCGCCACGAGAGGCGTAAACTTCATTGACGCAGGAAGCAGTCCTGAGGCATTGATGGTGGAGCACCTGTGATGGTGACCATCGACAGCGTCTGCCGATGAAGAGGAAGATGATTTATCCTTGTCATGTTTATGCTTCATGTGAAGCGGTAGTAGGGGGCCTTGGAACGGGGCCCTCTAAGAAACACTTTCTGCTCCATGAGGTGAGATTCAATCTCCCCGTAGACATCGGCCAATGGGTTGCCTGGTTGAAATCCTGGCAATCAACGAGGGAGATGGTGTCGTGGTGTGGGACCCAGAACCTAACACAAACTGTATGGTTGTCATAACGGGAATCTTCCTACCGCAACGCATACATAAGCAAAAAGTGCTGCCTTGCTTGTAGAGTCTTTAGACATTCATGATGAAGGAAAAGGAAATGGAGAATATCTGTTCCCAGCTCAAGTTCTCAATGACTGCTGCTCTATGCACTAGCTGAAGACGGGGAAAATGAACTGAGGCTAACAGGACTGCCCACTCTACACAGGAGCAGAATAATGATGTCATGTGTGGGCAGCCCCTGGCAAAAGACTGCTAGAAGAGAGCTTCCATGTGCACAGCGCCTCTGATGATGACCCAAGTGTATTACCTGCTGCAAGAGATTATCCCGTGGAAGATCTACTGTTACAGGCGAGTAACCTGTTTTTCTAGGGATGTGGATATGTTCTTGTCCACACATTATGGCAGACTCTAGCAGTTCTTGGGTGGGGAGGCAGGCACACACCTACTTGGGAAGAGAGAGATTGGAGAACTGAGGCCCCAAAACCAACATCCCGGCATGACTTGAAGTCGATGTGGTAGGAAGCAGGCGTTTGCTGACTTCAGGTAGCAGCCCTGCAGATTTCCTGGATAGGGACATCCCCAGAAGCAGCCACCGACGCAGTGGTATGGCAGGTGGAATGAGCCCTTAGCCCTACGGGAGGCTCCCTACCTGCCAACCTGTAGCAGAGATCAATGCATGATGTAATCCATCTGCCAATCGTCTGCTTGGCTGCAGGTCTGCCAGGTGCTGCTTCAGCATGACAGCTGGCGAACCTCTCCATGAACTTAAGCCATACGTTCATTGTAATAAGCAAGGGCTCATCTCAGATCCAAGGTATGGAGCCTGTACTCTGCCTCCGAGGTGTGACTGGGGTAATACACTGGCAGAGTCATCACCCTGGTTCAGGTGAAACTCCAGCACAACCTTCGGAAGGAACTTTGCTGTGCAGGGACAACCTTGTCCTTGTTGAGTCTCCTTATCTGGTCTTCCACAGAGAGCGCCTGAGCTCCCCAATCCTTCTGGCTTACGCTGAGCAGCCACCAGGGAGATCTTCCACAACATGTGTGACATCTCACACCTGTGCATCGGGTTCAAATGGCTTGCCCATGAGCTTTGCCAGTACCAGCAGCAGATCCCATGGTGGTGGTGGTGGATCACATACTGGAGGAAATATGGTTGAGGCCTTTGAAGAAATGTCAGACCACCTTCTCTTGTGCCACCGTCTGTTGACTGTCCCGCGCAAGTAAGCAGAGATGGCTGCCAGGTGCACCTTAAGGGTGTGGATCAAGACCCCTCTTTGAGAGAGGCCAAAGGTATTACAGAATGCTAGCCACTGGACAGGACAAAAGGTCCAGCCCTTTGCCCTGACACCAGATGGAGAATCTCTTCCATTTAAAGGCATAGCACTTCCTGGTCGATTCCTTTCTAGATGCCTCAACTACAGTGAGTACATCTTCAGAGAGACCCAAAGTCTGGAACTCTAGCTGCACAGGAACCAGGCTGCTAGTGCAGGGATTGAAGGTCCGGATGGAGGACCCTCCCTTGATTGACTTGACAGCAGGTCCTGGCGTGCTGAAAAGCATCTCAGGAGCCTGATGCTGAGGCTGAGGAGATCAGGGTACCAAAACTGGCAGGGCCAGTCCGAGCAAACAGGATCACCTGCGCTGTGTCCTCCTGACCTTGAGGAGCACCTTGTAGATAGAGGAAGGCATAAAAGAGGCCTGGGGTCCACAGCCTCAAGAAGGCATCCCTGCAGCGAGCCCTGCTGAGGGGTGGGCACAAAAGCCTCAGCTTTGCATTCTCACTGGAGCGAACAGGTCCACCTGAGGGGTGCCCACTGGGAGAACAGGCTGTGTACTACCTCTGGATGGAGAGACCACTGGTGGGATACCTCGCCCACATGCCGAGTATCCGCCAGTTGATTTGATACTCCTGCCACATGAATGGCTGGGAGATCCACCTCCATGAGGGTCCAGGCACGAGAGCTTCCTGCACAGAGGCCGGAGTGCGTTCCGCCCAGTTTGTTGAGATACTGTAGTACATGATCATGGTGTTGTCCATCTGGACCTGAACCACCTGACCCTGAAGTAATGGAGTGAATGCAGTCAGTGCCAGCCGGATTGCTCAGAGCTCTGGCAGGCTGATGTAATATCGGATTCCTCGGGGATCCAGAGCCGTGGACTCTTGTATTTCACCCATGTGGGCACCCCAGCCTGTGAGAGGTGTCACAGTCAGGATGGACAAACGGGATCCTTCCTGCAGATGCTCTGGAATGGTCCACCATTAGACAGCGCCCACATCTTCTGGGTTACAGTGACCAGCTGGGTCGAAATTACCTAGTCGCTGTGTCCACTGGCTGGCCAGCTCCCACTGAAAGGGATGCATATGCCACCAGGCCCATCGGACCACGGAGGTGCAGGCCACTATGTAGCCCAGAAGTTGCAGGAAGTCCCAGACTAGGCCCAAGTGCCCAACGAGAAATGATAGGGTAAAAAAGGAGAGAACCTCCGCCCTGCCCATCCTGGAGCTGTGCTTGGGCTCGGCAAGAGTTGAGCTCTGCCCCAATGAAGCAAATCACCTGCGAAGGCACGCGTTCCTACCTGGTCTCGTTTACCAGGAGACCAAGGTCGATGCAGGTCTGGAGGGCCAGATCCTTGGACCCCTCTACCTCCTGTCTGGGGGGACCTGCTGTATGCCAATCATCCAGACAGGGGTGCACCCTGACCCCACGACGCCAGAGATGGGCGGCCAATACTGCAATGCATTTGGTGAAGACCCTGGGGGCCGATGACAGGCTGAATGGCATGGCTTGGAACTCGTAGAGAGTTCCCTCTGCCTGGAAGCGGAGGAACCTTCGGTGTGACGGACGAATTGGGATGTTAAAGAATGTGTCCTGCAGATCCAGAGAGCAAAACCACATGTTCTGCTCGAGAGATGGTGTGATCTAAGTCAGAGTTACCATCCTGAAGGTGCGAGATCTGAGAAACTTGTTCAGGTTGTGCAGATCTATAGTAGGGCTCCAGCCCTCTGTTCTTTTCAGGACCAGTACATACCTGGAAATTAACCTTGGGTTGACAGGGGGGGATCTGTGACTCTAACCAGTACCTCCTTGTGGAGGAGTTGGGTGATGTCTCGGAGAGCCGACCGAGTGTCCACGGATATCTTCTCCTCCTGTGGGGCATGGGCTTGGCTTGGTGGGTACTGCTCGAATTCCAGAGGCAGACCCTGGATGACTATTTCCAATACCCACCTGTCCACTGTGACAGCAGACCAGGAGGAAAGGAAGTGGCAGAGCCAGCGCCCCACAGGAGGACCCAGAGTGGGTGCAACGGGCATGGGGTTGGTCACCCCATCGCGTCACTTTGCAGGCTTGGAGGAGGAGGATCCATCCATGGGACTGCCTTACCACCGGGCTTATGGACCACTGAAGCCCCTGACTTGGGCCGAGGGCACCAAGACTGAACCTGCTGCTGCTGCCCAGACTGCTACTGGGCAAGCTTGGCCGCAAGGGCAGAAGGGCGAAAGGGTTTGCGCTTCTGCTTCTTGGAATCCTGAAGTTCCTTCTGGGTGAAAGCAATGGAGTCAAGGTGGCAATGAACTCCTCTATGTACTGAAGGTGACCATCTTCCCTTGGGCAGAACAAGTTATTGCCCAGGAAGGGTACATCTGCCAGTTTGTGCTGGGTGTCTGCCATAAAGATTGAGACCTCATCCAGGTCCTGCGGCACATGGCTACTGCGGCTGCCACTGAAGGGGTACAAGAGTCCCCAATGTCCAGAGCCGTCTGGAGTTGCTGCTTTGTAACAGCCCATCCCTGGTCCCCGACCTGCTTGACCGTAGTCGTCTGAAGGTCCGTGGGGAGATGGGGATGCACCTCATCTAGAGAGCCCAGAAGGCCACGAGAGAAATGTGCCATGATGACAGCCGAGCTCGCCTGACAGAGACCAAACGAAGAGGCAGCATAGACTTTCCTGGCAGAGTGGTCCAGTTTCTTGGACTCTTTGTCTGGGGGTCTATCAGTGTCTCCTGAATTGCCTGAGTGCCAAAATACAGAATTGGTCACCAACCCCTCAGCCAAGGGGTGCTCTGTGAAATCCGAAAAGAAGCCAATGTGAGCAGCATACTAGCGGGCCATTCGGGCTGATGGCGCAGGGCAGAAGGCAGAGTGCTGCCAAAGCTCCAGGGCCTGGCCAACAATGGCTTTGGCCACTGGGAAGGCCTCAGTTGGAGAATCCTCTTTATACAGAACGTCTGTCAGAATATCAAGCCCATTTTTGCACAGGCTCCAGTTTCATACCCGTAGATTCGGAAGTGAGATGGAGGATGCCCATGAAGGATGTGGAACTTTCCTCCGTCGAGAGACTCCCAAGCGATTCTTGGTCGAGTGGACAGGAATTCAGGGAGGAGTCATCGGACTCCGGATCGATTGGCTGACCACCTAAGTCACCTTCAACCTGCAGTGGATGGTCACGAGTAAGACTGACCGACAGCCTGTGTGGAAGGCCCTTAGCGGGCAGAGACACCTGACAGGAACTCCAGGGAGGCTGTTTAGGTAGCTGCTCCATCCTAATCAGCGGAGGCGCCAGTCTCAGCTGTGTCGGAGGCTTTTCACCAGCTCTGCAGGTGGAGGGACGGTGTCGGCTGGCTCTGGAGCAGTTGGCATCGGCCTAGGGGGTAACAGCCTTGTGATGGCCAGTGTGGAAGCCTGGGTTGACTTCAGACCAGCAAATACCAACTGTTGCCACAGGAGATCCTCGTAGCATCAGGCGCAACCTGCCGAGCCTCTCCTCTTCCTAGGAGGCGAGGATGAATAGCGGCAGTGCCCTGTTTGGAGCAGCCCAGAAGCCGCTTTTTGGAGCATCAGAGTGGCATTTGTGAGTTCTCCTCGACCTGCTGGTTGAAGTTGAAAAGACCTGGTCCTCGACCGTCAGGGGGACCGACGAGGTGCTCAGAAGGAGCCGGGGAGACCGTGGCTCCTCCAGGTCAGGGCCAGGGACCGTGAAGAGGTTCCCAGCAAGCTGGGTCTCCTCCTCGGCAGATCCAGCCAGAACCGAATCCTGAACAAGAATCGTCGGCCTCATCCACCTAAAATGGGGTCGATGATGATCTTGACTAGGCTGTCATATCGTCGCTTGACCGGCTGGGCTGACGGGGCAACGTGAAGCCAGTGGTCGAGGCTGCAATTTCGATCAAGTCGAAACTGGAGATTCCTGGGAACGTGACCAATCTCGATTCCAAGAATGACGTCGACAAGACTTTCTCTTGACTCCTTGGAATCCTTTTACAGAACGAGCCAGCGGTTGCACGGGCTCCTCCCGGTTGGTCGGGAGACGGCACAACTCCTTGAAGGAGCCTGAAAAGGTGGAACCCAGTTTGAGCAGTACAGATACGAGCTGGAGAGGACTGCTCAGCGGCCTAAGCCACTTCCTCCTCGAAAGCCTTCATTTGCTAAGTTGTTCAGCAGACCCTGCAGGCCTTGAGAGACCACCAGCGGGCTTCTTTTGATTTGACCGTGAGTTCAGTTTCTCTAGTCGGCCGAACTGTGGTCGGGTGGAGGCGATCACCTAACACGTTCGGCTGAAACGAGTGACAAAATTCACAGGCCTGAGTATCGTGATCATGACCCAGTAAACAGATGCACATGGCGTGCGGGTCAATGCAAGACATCTTCTGCCCGCAGGGGCACGGGAGGAACCTGGCCAAAGACTTGTTCTCCATCGCGATCGAAGATCGAAGCGGTGAAACTCTGACGAGTTAAGTTTATGTTTTGGTTAAGTAATCCGAAGATTTAAGTGCCAGGGCCTACTCAAAGCGGGAGCAGTAAGGATGGAACCAGGTTCTTCCAAGCGGAAAGGAAGATCTAGCGTCAAGGGGCGGTGCCGAGGGATACATCACCCGCCGGGTGGGTGGGAGGAGCCAGCTTAAAGACTTCCAGCAAGATATTTGAAGGGAAAGGACATGCCATAATGTGTGGATAAGAACAACATACCCACATCCGTAGAATAAATTTTCAGGGTTTACCAGGATGTTCTGGAATGCATTCTCTGTATATCTAGTAGAAGCAGCCAGTGCTGGGGATGATGCCTGGTCGAGGCTCCCATAGGTTACTCAGAATATCTTTTGACTCATGAACACTTACAGTTCCATACCTCCCCAGGAGTTGGACAGTTTGCTCTATAGCCCTAGAAGCCCTAAAGGGGATCCCAGAGGAAACCTGCTGTGCGGATGGGTTTCTAAACAATTGCTCATAACCAAGAGTAACAAAGCCTGAACTGTTGAACACACTAATGAAATCCACATAGTCCAAGGATAAAGTCCTTGCCAGGTCAAAGCT
Organism: Neoceratodus forsteri; assembly: GCA_016271365.2. Lineage (NCBI taxonomy): Eukaryota > Metazoa > Chordata > Ceratodontiformes > Ceratodontidae > Neoceratodus > Neoceratodus forsteri. The sequence goes on from CM057454.1 coordinate 680,743,136, forward strand.
ACTGACTCAGAGGTAAGGGGTTCTGAGCAGTGCTAAGTGTGAAATTCTCCTGAGGTGTCTAGACAAGAGTTGACTGGAATCTCACCAATAATGCTGTGGACAGAAAGGCATTTCCTGAAAGGACAGCACTGAATATGGCATTGGTCTTGATGTCACAGGTGGTACCTGCGCTGGGCCTGCCCTGAAGGATCCTGCCTAGACACAGAGTGAGACACTGGTGTCCCAGTTGGCTCCGATGCAGAGGTCCATCTTAGGCACTAGGGTGTGGATGGGGCAAAGACAACACCAACACTATCGCCAGTGTTGTCCCCAAAGCATCTGACCTTGACACCAAGCAACACATCAGAGCTGCAGATGGCCCCATACAGGTCCCCTATGGCATCAAGGCTGAGAATGACACAGATATCAGCACCAGGTTACATTCTGCTGCTGTACAGGTCTCTAGTGAGACTGCACCCAGAGTACAGTGTGCAGTGTTGGTGCCCTTATCTTAAGAAGGATATCAACTTGCTGGAAACGGTCCAGAGAAGGACAGCCAAGATGATCCAGGGCCAGCAAGGCAACACCTGCGAGGAGAGGCTCAGGGGGCTCAACATGTACACTCCTGCGGACAGAAGAGAGAGGGGGACATGATTGAGATCTTCAAGTACCTTAAAGGCATAAAAAGGGTGAGCACCAAGGGCATCTTTAGCTTTAGAGTACACAAGACCACTAGGGGTAACAGTTTACAGCTTGTGTGTGTGTGTGTGGGGGGGGGTGGAGATGTTCAGAAGGAAGACAAGGGAGCACTTTTTCTCCAAGAAGGTGGTGGCCAAGTGGAATGAGTTACTGTAAGAGGTGGTATCCCTACAAACAGTGGACAGCTTCAAGAGAAGCTGGGACAGAGGCGGGGGAGTTGTAGGTAGTGGGGTATGGGAGGGGCAGTTCCTCTGCAAACATAGTGGAACTGCACATTCAAGCAGACTAGATAGACCGTAATACCTTTATCTGTTGGCACATTCATAAGTATGCAGGTCACCCTAGTGGCTGAACTCGGTATCCAGTACAGATCGCACACGGCATCGGTATCACAGACAGTCCCACATAGGAGATCTGCCTGTGCACCAAGGGCAGAATCAGCGCTGAATGCAATGCTAACAGAATAGCTCTGGAACCAAGACTGACCCCTAATGGAGTCAGGATTGATGGTGCCACCATACACAATGACACCAGGCACTAGTAGCAGAGTCAACACTGGTACAGCCAAGAGCAACGGCGGCTAATGCAGAGTTGGCCCAGATCCCAATGGTACAAGAGTCATACAAAATAAATGCAGATACTGCTCATGGTGTCATCACTACCAGTCAACAGCCAACTGCTCACTCAAAAGGATAGGGGGAGGCTTGAGGACAGAGATTATCAGGTCTACAGGCCTCAGAACATCTAGCACCATCGACAGGGATGGCAATAGATATTTTGGACCTGTGGGCATTGACATACTGGTGTAGAAGGCCTGAGCATGACCTCAGCCTGTGTCTAGCCTCCTCAGAGAGAAGAGACTGAGGCCGGACGATCAACAGAAATCGACCGAATGCAAGGGATGTGGACTTTAATTTGTGACTCCAGAAGGACTGCCTTTTCTCCTGGGTGCTGGACTGCCCACTGCCAGAAACACTCACCCAGAGAGGAACAGTAGCCAGACACAGCCCTGCTGCCAGAGTAACTAGCTTATTTAGGCTTCCTATCTCCCATGGTGGACAGTTTCCATAAGGTAGGGCTGAGGCAAAATGTTACCTTTTGTGTGTGTGTGTAAAATGAAACACACAAAAATGAAGAGGCACACTGTGCACTCAATAGTGGGAATAAAGAACTGAGCTGGTTGGGGCTTGAGCTGCTGTATACCAGAGGGCACATGCCAGCCTTGTGCATAGAGGGCTACTCATACCACCAGCCCCACCAGAAAAGCTTCCCGACTCCCACAAGGTCCTATCGCCTCTGGCTCACAACCTTTACTAGGAGGCAGTATAGCATAGTGGTTAAGGGCACTGAGCTGCAAGTGTAGAGACCTGGGTTTGAATCCCACAGCCCCTACTTGCATACTGTGTAACCCTGAGCAAGAGCTCCCAAGTCGCACCTGGAAACAAGCTTTGGCTTAGTGTGCCTTTCCTGGTTAAGCAATTTCCCCTTTCCAGTTAGTAGGAATCTATGGAGAAGATAGATTCTTGTAAAATAGGTCAGCTTAGGCCTTTGGCAGCTGGACCGCATCCCTGATGAAGTGGCATTGGGGCTATGAAACATTGGGGTTATTTCTGTATTTTGTTGGCAAAAAAAAAAAAAAAATGAAACAGATTAAAAAAAAAAAAAAAATAAAGATTACTGTATGGTCAGTGGACACAGTTTCTACTCTCTGTTGGGTGTATTTTTCTGCTTCCTAGAAACAGTCTTTCCTTGAAAAATATATTTTTGCCCCAACATACCAACCAGTGTCATCCTCGATACTTCTTTGTGCACCGTCCCAGAACTAAATAATAGGATCCTGTGGCAAAAGAACAAAGTATGCTAAATAATAAAAAAAACCAAAAAAAAAAAAACATTTTCAAAAGGGCAGAATCCATAGTTTGCTCTGTACCTGGGGCATAGTTAAGGACTCTCACATCAGGCTCTTCCACAGCCAAAGCCTTAAACATCATATTCCGTGCAGCCTTCCCTGTGCAGTATAGTGACCAGGATTTAAAGGGCTTCAGAGCACACAACGAGCTGACATTGACCACAGTCCGACGGAAATCTGGACGTTTGGGAAATGCCTTGAGAATTGAGGCAGTTAGGCACAGTGCTGCTGTGACATTGAAGGCAAAATAGCTATCTACTTCAGCTGGACTTGTGAAATCCACAACGAACTTTGAGATGTTCCCAAGAGAACCTAAGAGAAACAAACAACAAAAAAGGTATAGTATCATCAATAAGCAATGTCCCTCTTGTCTCAGTTACTGAAGTTTATGCTGCACATGGCTTCTACTACGACCTCTGAGAATTAAGTCTGGGAGTCGCACAGTTTTGTTAAGTGGGTGCCTTAAAGAATAGAAGGTCTGGGCAGTCAAGGGATCCTACATAGTTTTTAGTCAGTAGGATTAAGGATTAAAGATTCATTTACATTTGCAAAAGATTTTAGTTTCAGTAGTGATTTTGAAGGTTTGTGATCCATTTTACTACATTTACACTAATCAGCAATGCTACAGAATGTTCTGTTTTGGAGTAGTTTCCTCCATATGAAGGAAAGCAATGGTACAAAAGCCCCACCCATTTCAAAGCCCCACTCTAGGATACCTAAAATGGCAGCAAATGCAAGGTCACTGGAATGACAAAGTTCTATCAGGCTGTATTATTTACTGTACTACTGCAATGGCTGGATTAAGGGGAGGCAAAAGGGACACAGTTTGGAAACCCAGGTCTCCAAGTAACCCTGGGCACAAGCTTTCACTAAATAAATTCTGAACACTTTTCATGGTGTATATGCAGTGTTTGGAAAAGTCATACATGCTGCTGTAGTTTCCGTAACTACACGTGAAAAGTCAATGGAAATAAGTCTTGGCTCAACTGACTGCATCTATCCTATGTTAAACATAGGTTCATAGAAGTGTACGAGCAATGAAGGCATATGTAAGGATGCCCATTGTATGCTCGCCACCCATATGTCCTATGGGTGGAAATCAAATTTTTTGTTTCCCATATGTTTATCCAATCTTTGCTTAAAGGTATTTAACTTATCACTATTAACGACACTTACAGGTAAGTTATTCCATAAACCCACAACTCTCTGTGTGAAAAATAGACTCCTTCTAGTGGATATACATTTTTCTCCAATGAGTTTATAACCATGACTCCTAGTTGACTTGACGTTGGAGGCAGTAGTAAGTCCAATTGTGGTTCTTAAATCATTTTTTAAGGTTTGATATACCAATATTAAGTCACCCCTTATTTGTCTGTATTTTACAGAAAATAGGTTAAGTTTTTAATCTATCTTCGTAACTATTACTATGTAAAGATGATACTTTTTAGTAATTCGCTGAACACCCTCAATGAGTTTTAAACCCTTATAGAAGTTAGTGCACAAAATTGAGAGCAGTATTCCAAGTGGGGACGTACCAGACTGGTGTAGAGTGGCATAATAACCTTGGAGTCTATACTTTTGATATTTCTTAAAATAGAGCCAATTATTTTATTACATTTTTTAACTTTAATTATATTATTTTTCTCGAAAGTTAAATTATCTGAGATTATGACACCCAAATCCTTTTCTTCCAAAATACTTTTTAGATAAACATTGTTTAAGGAATAATTGAAGGATGTTATTTTTGCCCAAATGTAAGACTTTACATTTGTCAACATTAAAAAACATACCATAAGCCTTTGCCCAGTTTGATAGGTTGTTTAAATGATTTTGTATGGAGCATTTATCATGAAAGGTGCTTACCAAACTACCCATTTTACAGTCATCAGCATATTTTGAGACCCATATCTTATCAGTAGTAGGCAGTGTAGAGACCATAATATTAAACAGTATCGGACCCAGGACGGAGCCCTGGGGAACACCACTAGTCACCACACCCGTCGCAGACAGGTGACCCTTGACTGATACCTGTTGAGTTCTGTTTTCCAACCATGACTGTATCCAGTTTATAATATTAGGTTGCAACTTAATTTTGACCAATTCTTGTAGTAAGACTTCATGTGATACTTTATCAAAAGCTTTGGAAAATCCAAAATATTACATCTACCGAATACCCAAGTCCAAGGCAGCGCTTACTGGCTCAAAAATGTAGTAGGTTGGTCAAAACTGATCGCTCAGTCACAAAACCGTGTTGAAAGATATCTACTATTTTATTTCTTTCTAAATGATCTATAATATGGGCTTTAAGCAATCTTTCCATAATTTTACCTATGATGGAAGTCAGGCTTATGGGCTGATAATTGTTAGGGTCATGTCTGGATCCACCCTTACATATGGGTGTAACTATAGCCTCCTCAAGCCTGAACAACTTTACCTTCTCTGACTGATGAATTAAATAACATGGCTAGAGGACCAGAAATTGAATGACTAATTTTTGTAAAAATCTGGGTGGAATACCATCAGGACCAGGAGAGCTGTTTGATTTTAAAGATTTAATTTGTTATGCAACCTCCATTTTGTAAAAACAGGAAAACTAGAATTATTTACTAGAAGAGGTGATTTGCAGCTTCCTTAGTTTCAAAACTTTTAGAAATGTCTCATTTAGAATTGTAGCAGTAGTTGTTTCATCTAAAATAGGTATATCATTGATGTTAAAGGGTCCAATTGTAGGATTTCTTTCTTTCATGGAACCAATATAATTATAAAATTGTTTTTTGTTGTCTTTAACTTTAGTAACTAAGTTGAATTCAATTTTAGATTTAGATGATTTAATCATGTGTTTTAATTTTTTGGCTGCAATTCTGTATTTTTCCAGGAGACTGTTGGAATTAACTTTTTTATATTTTCTATATAGTTTTCTTATTTTTTGGAATTGTTTCTTAATTTTTGAGGACCACCAAAGAGGGACACGTTTATTGTTGCAGTACTTCATTCTATAAGGAACCCAATTTGAGAGACAAATATTGATTTTGTTATTAATTAAATCCCAAATTTGTAATAAATTTAGGTTTTTAGTTCAATCTCCCAATTCCATTTAAATAAAAATCATTTTTTTTATAGTTTGCTTTATTAAAGTTTTGATTTTAGTAATGCCATTTGTGCTTGGAAAGTCTGCTATGTATTCATAATTGACCATGCAATGATCACTATCACCCAGAGGAGGAAGTATTTTGATATTATCAATTTTCTCATTAACATTGGTGAGTACAATGTCAAGGATATTGTTACCACGGATAGGTTTATTAACTATTCTAGGTTAGATTCAAGAAAAGTATCCATAAACATCTTTTCAGTATTTGAAGCTGATGTATAATTGTCCCAGTTGACAGTTGGAAGATTGAAATCACCCATCAGTATATAGGGGTATCAATGTGTACCTCACATATTTCTTCTATTAAACTTTGATTTTCATCATTAGTTAAACTAGGAGATCTATATATTAGCCCAATTACTAGTGGACTATGGGGAGAAAAATTTGTATTACTTCTACTAATATGCCTATAGTAAATACAACAGTCTCAATTAGGAATGAGGTGTGAACTATCTGCTAACTTTTCTTAGAGCTGAGGCTTCTAAGGTGTCGAGACATTAAACTGATAATTGTAGTAAATGAGGCAATAGCAAAACTATCTGCTTAGGCACAGAAGTACACACAAGGACTGTGGTGCTCACGAAAAAGGCAAAAGTCACTTGAAACAAAGATTTTGGACACTCATCACCTCATAAAGTACAAGGACGCCAACAGCTTGCTTGATTCTTAAAACAAAGGTTACTCACCTGTAACAGTAGTTCTAGGAGTGGTATATGTTGTTCCATCCACACTGTCCGACATGTCTTTTCCTTTAAATATCTTGCGGATGTCTTTAAGCTGGCTTGTCCTCCCACCACCCAGGTGGTATATCCCTTAGCTCCACCCCTTGGCGCCAGATCTTGCCGCTGGAAGCAGTTGCTGTGTGTTGAAGCCAGGGAGGTCGGGTGGGTCCATGTGGATGAACAACATATACCACTCCTAGAAAGTACAGTTGCATACTTACCGTAAATAGCAGTTATGTAAGAACTTACCGCAACAGTGGATCTTCGAGAGAGGTTCCTGCAGTAGGTCTTCACATATAGGACTGTGCCCCCTGACGTCAGAATTGCATGGCAAACTTCTAACTAGCAATATATAGCAGGGAACTGCCCCTGGTGTCACACGATGGGACGTTCACGTGATTGTATACAGGGGGCTGTCCCCATGCCCACCCTCAGTACTCCCACCAGAGACCTCAGGAGAAAGGAGTAGAAACTCCTGAAGCCCTGAGCTGGTAAAACAAGGCCCTGGGAAAGGAAAAGGGGAAAAAACTGGAGCTGGGAGAAGGTGGGAGGGATATAGAGACCTACTGCAGGAACTCTCTCTCAAGATCTACTGTTACGGTAAGTTCTTACGTAATCGCTATATCTTACTTCAAGAGGGTTCCTGCAGTAGGTCTTCACATATAGGACTGAATACCAAGCAGTCAAAGAAGAAAGAAAGCCGGAGACTAAGTTCCGGGAGGAGGAAGCGTCTGCCAACTAGAGGTCTGCTTAAGTCAGGAGACCTTGCAGAACTGAGAGGTCCGAAACCAGCTCTGCGCCTAGAGGTGATGTCCAGACTGTAATGCTTGGTGAAGGTATGGACAGAAGACCAAGTGGCTGCTGCACAAATGTCCACAGTGGACATGTTCCTCAGGAAGGCCATCGAAGCAGCCATGCCTCGAGTCGAGTGGCCTTTCACGTTCCCCCGGAAGGGGCTTCTCGTACTTTTGGTAAATGTATGAGATACAGTTAGCCAACCATTTAGACAAACTCTGTTTGGAAATGGCCTTGCTTTGACATTTGGGTGCGAAGATCACAAACAAATGGTCAGAACTACGAGCCTCTTTGGTCCTACAGATGTAATATCTCAGAATCCTATGCATGTCTAAAGTGTGCAAGAGTTATTCCCCCCGTCGGAATACTCGGGGTAATATCCTGGCAGTTCAACATTCTGGATCAAAGTAAATTCCGAGACTACTTTCGGAAGAAAGAAAGGGTTAGTCTGCAGAGCCACCTGGTCTCTGTGGAAAATCAAATATGGCTCCTTACAAACAAGGGCCTGACGTTCTGAAATCCTTCGAGCTGAAGTAACAGCGACTAGAAAGAGCGTTTTCCAGGACAAATGACGCATGTCGCAACTTGCCGCCGGCTGAAAAGGCGGCAAAGTAAGTTTCTCTAAAATAAAATTCAAATCCCAGGGAGGGAACTGGATTACGGACCGGAGGCTTAAGGTGGAGGATTACCTTAAGGAAGATTTTGGAAACCTCCAACTGAGCGAGGGTTTTGCCCTCCACCGGAAGGTGATAGGTGGAAACCGTAGACAGATGGACCTTCTGAAAGGAATAGCTGAGGCCCGAATCAGACAGTGCAAGAGGCACTCGAGGATCTGGGGAGCTGAGCAGGAAAAAGGGTCCAAACCTTTGGCCGTGGCTCAAATAGAAAATCTCTTCCATTTCATAGCACACATGGATCTAGTGGAGGGTTTTCTGGCTTCCACTAGGACCTGAGCAACTCTGGAAGAGACGCCAAAGCAAGACGGCTATGTCCAAAGGTGCCATGCATGCAGGTGGAGAGACTGAGGCTCAGATGTACCAGGTTGCACTGGCTCCTGAGACAGAAGATCGTGGGAGAGGGAAGAGGTACCAGCGGTTCCAACATCAGCTGTTGTAGCAGAGAAACCATATTTGCCGAGGCCAAAGGGGCCATGAGAATCATCAGAGCCCCCTCTGCTTAAAGTTTCAGCAGAACCTTCTGAAGAATTGGAAAGGGAGGAAAAGTGTACAGAAATCTCCCTGTCCAGAATAGAGACAGTACGTCTCACCAAAAAACACCATGCTCTGGAATGAGCGAGAAAAACTGGGTAGTTTTAAGCTGGATGGGAGGCGAATAGATCTATTTCTGGCCGACCTCATTGAAGGAGGAGATCTTCCACTACTTTCTGCTTTAGCTCCCACTTTTGAGCCCATGTGACAGTGTAGCGAAGACTGTCTGCCAGGACTTTGTGAACTCCTGGAACATGGACTGCTATCAATGTCATCCCATGCTGGACTGCCCAGTACCACACCCGCATCATCTCCCTGTAGAGGGGGTACAACTGGGTGCCTCCCTGTTTGTTGATGTACCAGACCATTGCCGTGTTGTCGGTCTGGATCAGAAGTGTTCCTGGAAGTAAGAGGGACTGGAAATCTTGGAGAGCGTAGAGCACTGCCCTTGTCTCCAGAATGTTTATATATATATATCTATATATCTCTATCTATCTATCTATCTATCTATCTATCTATCTATCTATCTATCTATCTATCTATATCTATATCTATATCTATATCTATATCTATATCTATATATATATATATTCCTCTAGGGGAGACCATGTCCCCAGAGTCAGATGGTCTCCCAGGTGGGCTCCCCAACTATGGCCCGAGGTGTCCATTGTGAGGGTCATGGAGGGGATGGTGGATGGAAAGAAACCCCCAGGAAAGGTTGGATAGATCCTGCCACCAGAGGAGACCCTCTTCAAACTGCTGGAGAGTAGGACCATGTGATCCATGTCATCCATGCGTCGATCCGACTGACGCTGATGGACCACTGGGTCACCCTCATATGCAGTCTGGCCAAAGGGACTGTGGGGATGGCAGCCACCATGAGACCCAACAGACAGAGGATAGAGCGTGCTGCAGTTTGATGTGAGGAGGACACTAAAGCAGCTTGCTGAATCAGGGTTTCCACCTTGTCCGTGAGGTAGGAAAGCCCTGCCCTGGACCGTATCTAGCACCGCTCCAGTGAACTGAAGGTGCTGGGAGGGTGAAAGCTGAAACTTGGGATAGTTCACAGTGATGCCAAGTCTGGAAAAGAGGTCCACGGTAGTGGAAAGAGATTCCATCAGACTGTCCTGAGACGGTGCTGATAGGAGCCAGTCATCCAAGTAAGGAAACACGTAAATCCCCTTACGGCGCAAGGCCGCAGCCACCACCGCCAGACACTTGGTAAAAAACGGAGGTGTTGAAGAGAGACCAAAGGTGAGGGCCATGAACTGATAATGGTTCTCCTGAAAGGAGAATCTCCGGAAAATGGTGGTGGGCTGGGAGGACTGGAATGTGCAGGTAAGCATCCTGCATGTCCAGCAAGCACAGCCATCGATTCTGTTGGAGAACGGGTAAGAATCCCTGGAGGGTTAGCATGCAAAACCTCCTGTATTCCAAAGAGGGTGAGCAGACTGAGATCTAGAATGGATCTCAGATCTCCTGTCTTTTGGGCACTAGGAAGAAGTGGAAGTAATATCCTTTCCTATTTGCCCTGGTGGGACCTGCTCTATGGCAGACTTTGACAACAGAGCTTGGCTTTCCTGCTGAATAAGGCTTTGATGGCCTGAGGGGTAGTGAGACCTTCCCAGCAGATTGCCCAGAGGTCCATAACCAACTCCAGGGGCGTTAACACTTAGAATTGCACAAAGTGCAAAAATAAAAATGTTTTGCATCTGGGACGGGAATCAAAATCCAGGCCACAGATGCACTACCTCCACTGCTGCCTGGGCTTATCCCATCGAGCCATGGCAGCTGCTGCATCAACCCCTCTTCCCAGTAGAGGTCTTATCCTCTGCCTGAGAAGAGCGAGAGGGTGCACTACCGCACATACACCCTTTCATGATTTTTCACCCTCTCGCCCTTCCCTGCTGCGCTGTTCCCGTTGCGTGGTTTTGACGTGCGCTGTAGAGTGTATGAGATAGTGACCCAGTAGGTAAGTATATAGCTCTCAATAAAGGAGCTATCATAAAAACATACAATATAGGGCTCAAAGGACACCCTTGTTGTACACCCTGAAAAAGACAAGTTTCTGATCCCAACCACCCATTTATATGTGAAGTTATACTAGCTTGTGTATATAGTATATTTTCCCAAGATTCACATTTTTTCTGGAATACCGTAAGTTTCAAGTACTCAACAAATACTCATGTGCAATCTTGTCAAAAGCTTTCTTTTGATCAATGGAGAACACATATCCAGAGATGATTCCCTTATTGCTCTTTCTGAATATTTCCTGAGTTAATATCAGAATATCATATATTGATCAGCCTGGTAAAGCACATCCTTGATATAGAAACGCATCTTTACAACTATCCCCTACAAATACCTATTTCATTCATGTCTTTTAATTTAGATAGATCACATACTTGTTGGACTAGATCAGCAAATGTTGACAAATTGAACTCTCCCTCCTATACTGTAGGTCTTCCTTAGATCAAAGATCATGGATCTTTTGTGTTGTAAAATTGTGAATAATTTGCCCAGTGATATTTTAGCATGTAATTCACTGTATACTTTTAAGAAATCCCTGAAGCAGAGTTACATAATGCCTTGGAGCTGAGCAGTCGCACAGCTCTTGTGCTCCCAATCCTCCCGTCTAATCTCTGGCTTTTTTAAAGGTAGCAGTGGTTATTTATTTTAGATAGTCAATTTATCAATACCTACACAGCAAATCGGATGTTTATTCATCCTGGGCAGTCAGTTTATTATCTCGGGATGGCTGTCGAAATGCGGCAGGCCTTGCCGACCCACACACCTCCTGTCACACTGGAGAAGAGTAGTAAGAAGGCCAAGCAAGGGGCCTCCTCCTCCAAAGCTTCAGCTGCAGTGCTGCAACCCTCTCCACTCTCTGAGAAGTGATTTCTCACAGAGATGCAATCCCTAAAGGACTTCAAGCAGTCCATGTTGGGGAGCTTAAATCCCTAAATGCAGATTTAGCTTCAGCCAACCGATGGATCAGGGACACTGATGCCCGAGTTATTTCACTGGAAGGGTGGAAGGACCGAGAGGAAACACAAGTTTCTGCATTGTAACAACGGATCGCAAAAATGGAAGGCAAGCTTGAGGACTTACAGGCTGAAGCTGGTGCAACAACCTGCTAATAGTCAGGCTCCTTGATGATGCAGAAGCTTCTATTCCTGTTTTTTTATGCAGAAGTTCTTTGAAACTATAGCAGGTGCTTCCCCCAATTATGCCTGCTTCATCATAGAAAGAGCACACCGCTCCTTGTCAGCCAAACCACCCCAGGGCTCTCCTCCTTGGCCCTTGATTGTAAAGTTTCTTAACTGTCTGGCCTGACAACATATTTTACAAAAATGCAGGGACTTAAAGGAGATACTTTGGGAGGGTGAACACATTCGTATCTCTCAAGACCTCCCTGTATCAGTGCAGCAAAAGCAGCCCTTTTTTCACCCAGTGGTTGTCAAGCTTCTGCCTGCTTCAATTAAATTTAAAATGTTGTACCCAGCAAAGCTGCAGGTCTTCTACAGAGACATATGGTATGCATTTGAAAGTGTGGAGAAGGCAATGCAAGAGCTACAGGGTCTGCTTCCAGATCTGTTCAGCCCACCCTGATGGTCCTCCGTGTGGATTCAGTATTAGCTCCCCAGCTAGTTTGGGCTGAAATATGTGCCCTTTTTTTTCGCTGTGGTGCTTCGCTCTGATTGATCTGAAGACACTGGCTATTTCTGATTATTTCTGGCATGGTCTACCCAGGTTGCAAGGAGTTGTCGTGCACTGAAGGAAGTGTTCAAACTGGTGCCTGGGCTCCAAACTGTACTCAGTTTCTTTTCTATATACTCTATGAAACCTAATTTTTGGGACTTACATATTTATTTTTTTTTTTTTTTACCTCCAGGAGTGTCCCTAGATATTCTGTTCTGTGACTCACTGCTCACAGCCTGATGTGGCTTTTTTGAACTAGTTTTTGTTAAACTAGCATGCTTGCTCAGACATTCTATATGTGCCTCCTTCTTGCCAGTGTTGTGTTGTTTAATGGAGGCTGCTTCTATATTATGTATGGGACTGTTATAATCTACTGTTACCTATCTTATATGTATTGATGTTGGGATGGGGAAGGGTGGGGGATGGACTGAGGGTGCGATATGTCTGCGTTTGGGGCTAATGGAGCGATACATGGAATGGGTCTCTCTCCTGTGGGGCTGGATTGTGTTTCAATTTCTTATTGTTTTGTTCAAGGTCTGGGAGAGATTTGTGTTGGGGGAGTCAGGCTTCAAGATTAAAGATAAGTCACTGCCTCTCTTATCTCTTTTGTTAGTAGGATGGTGGGTGAGGGGAAGGGGGGAGGTCTGATGGTGGAGCTGGGGTTTTATTCCTTGGAATTCATGTGCTCAGTCAGGTACAGCAATCAGGGGAAGGAGGGCAAAGATGGCTAGCTCAATGAAATTGGCCTCATGGAATATCAAAGGGGCAAGGTCGCCTCTTAAGAGGATGAAGATCCTTAAACATCTGCAGCAGTTTCATTGCCAGATCACCTACCTACAGGAGACGCATCTATTGGCAACTAAGCTGACTCTGTTCTGTAGACTATTCATGGGGCAGGTTTATGGCTGAGAGCAGTACTGCTAGAAAGGGAAAATTATCCTGTTCTCCGGGAACCATTTTCAATGCAAACAGCAAATTAGAAATCCTGAAGGTAGGTTTATTCTCATAGAGGGTGTTAGACCAAATTGAACTTATATTAGGCTCAGTTTATGGTTCCAATTAGGCTGACCCTTCATTTTTATCACGTAGTGGACCAACTCAAGACTCCCCGCTCCTAATAATTTTAGGAGATGACTAGAACATAGTAGTGTCTCTGGGTCTTGATAAATCTGGTATGAGGCGGCAGAGGTTAACTGCTGAGCAGCGGGCAATGGGAGACATGATGGCAACACTAGGGCTTTGTGACCCATGGCAATTGTTACATCCACAAGACAGGTCTTACACATTGCATTCCCCAGTCCATGGTTCCTTTTCCAGATTGGACTATATACTGATTAGCCCCTCCTTTTCCAGGGATCATAGAAGGAGATTGGTCCATAAGTCCTTTTGGATCATTTGATGGTGTGGCTTTTCTGGTTATCAACCCCAATCTGGAAAAGGACACCATTTGGAAACAATAACCAGCTGCTGCACATACTGAATGTATGGACCGTATCAAGGAACTCATCACTTTATTTGAGCAGCAAAATTTGGGCTCAGTAGCACAGGTGGACCTGGGTGGGCTGCATATAAATGTTTTATAAGGAGAGCTTATCCTGCGCATCCAAACATAAAAAGATCTGTAGTTTGAAGGAAAAACTCCTCCAGCAGATCAATACCATAGAGGGGCTGTCTCCCCAAACAGATGAGGCTACCTTGACAGACTTAGCAATACTGTGGGATGGATATGCTAATTTGATGAAAGACAAAATGACTAAGCCATATTAAAGACCAAAAGCTAAATATGTAGACCAGCAGGAAAGGGCTGTCAGATTACAGGCCATCAGGTTGCAGCAAGCATAGTCCTCCAGGTTGGTTGCTGCAATCAGGGCTCAGATGGGACTATGTTATCTCATCCGTGAATTTGCCTCTAATTATGCTAACCTATATGGGCTCGATCTCCAGGTGATCCAAGTCCTGATATTGCTAACTATCTTCTAGGGTGTGATCTTTCAAGGCTGACGTCAGAATATCACGGTGCTCCTGTCCCAACCTATATTCGAAACCGAAATTCAACAGCATCTCTAGTCTAGCAGCAGATAAATCTCTGGCCCTGATGAATTCTCCCCTAATTTTATAAACTCTTTGCAACCCAATTATTCCTGATTCTGTCCTTTATACTCATATATATGAATCTGGTTCTCCGATCCTCATTTTTAGAGGCTCTCATAGTGATCTTCCTGAAGCAGGTAAATCCCCAGAGTTAATAAGTAACTACAGGCCCATCTCATTTATTAACTGTGATATTACAATTTTAGCAAGAATTCTGGCAGCACAGATACTACAGGTGTGGGAAACTCTCCTGTTCCAAGACCAGGTGGGGTTTGTACCCAACAGAGCATCCCTGGATCATTTCCAGAAACTATCCCATATCCTCTCCATGTCCAGGGAGAGGGACATTCCCATGGCATTGGTCTCCCTGGATGCGGAGAAAGCCTTTGACAGAGTGCATTGGAGTTTCCTGTTTAAAACCCTAGAGATGATGGGGTTTCCACAGGCTTTTATTAGATGGATACAGGTTTTATACTCCTCTCCATCAGCAAGAGTGTATTATAATGGGGTTATCTCCAAGTCCTTCCCTCTGGGGTCAAGAACTAGGCAGGGTGGTCCCCTGTCCCTCCTCCTTTTTAACTTATATTTAGAACCCTTACTCCAGAAGATGCATATGTCCCCAGCAATCACGGGCATCTCCTTAGGCCCCATGTCATTTTTAATGTCCGTGTATGCAGACAACATCCTGCTCCACCTCACCAAGCCAGAGATCTCTCTTCCAGTCATGCTGCAAGTCATTGAGGAGTTTGGTACTTATTCACACTACAAACTTACCATCAGTAAGACTGAGGTTTTCCCCCTTACGGCAACTGTTAACAAGCAGTTAGTGACATCCTTAGGCCTTGTTTGGTCCCCTACATCTCTCAAGTACCTCGACCTTCACCTGGCTAAAGATCCCTCTATGATAGTCAAGCTTAACCAGGAGGACCTACTTTTAAAAATTAAACAGAATCTGCAAAGATGGCGGCAGCTCCCTCTCTCATGGTGGCATCGCATTTCAATCATCAAAATGAATGTCATCCCAAGGCTGTTCTACCCCCTTCATATGTTAAACATCTGGCTCCCATTGAGCTGGTTTCACAAGGTCCACCAGATCATTAATGACTTCATATGGTTGGGTAAATCTCCTCGGTGAGCCTATAAAAAATTGGATGCTCCCAAACTTCTAGGGGGTGCTAGAGACCCTAACTTCCTGCTCTACTGTTTTTCCAGTCACCTCAGCAAATTGTTTCAATGGGTTCTCCCCTCCTCCCAAGAGCCTCCCATGGGATACAGGCCACCTTGGTTAAAGTTGGAGATGTATCTACTGTATAGTAGCTGTCTTACTGTCTCCTCTCTGCCTTTCCTTACGTGGACCAATGTTCCTCTCTGAATCAAAGATTCAGTGATTGGAACTGCCCTATGGGTATATACACAATTCTGGTCTGTGATCAAGTCCCCTATCACCAGGGATGTTGTTCAGCCTATAGTTGGTAACTTGAATCTAAAAATTGATGGCCTCCCCATTAAAGAAAGGTGGCTCCCTCAGCTTAAGACTTTATTGGTGCGGGAGTTATTGTTGTATGATGCCCTGCTATCCTTTGAGGCTATGCTCAAGCAACTGGGCCTAGGTAATAAGGGTATTTTTAAGGTAGTTCAAGTTCACCACATATTGCTCAAATGGTTTGGCCAAGGACTGCGGACTGCAGCTCATTCTATTTTTTTTTTGATTCCACCATACCATTGTGCTCCCAGAAATATGCTGTTTCCACTATTTATGGCAAGCTATATGGTCTCTATGCTCCTGAGGTGAATGGCTCCTGCTCATATTGGGACCAGGTGTTTCCTCTTTCTTCCCAGCAGTGGCAAAACATCTGGAAAGGGGTATACCAATACTGTGGTCAGGACAGGTTGTGACTTATCCAATATAACATTCTAAACAACTTATATTACACTCCACAGAAATTAGCTAAAATGGGCCAGTTACAGTCTAATATTTGTACCAGGTGTAATGAGGCATGTGGATCCCTGCTATATATCTTCTGAGATTGTTCCAAAGTAGCTCCCCAAAGGAAGCTGATAGAAGACAGGGCAGATCCTCTGCTTGGTCTCCAAGGGCTTTTTAGCCCAGAGACATGTGTACTAGAAGACATGTCAAATGTCTCAGTTTTAGAGCGTAGATATTATTTGTCTCTAATTTCCCTCTCATTAAAGAAAGTGGTCCTCAGACATTGGCTAGACCAAGAAAGAATATCTTACAATGAATGGTTGCAGGAGCTGTTGTGCAATCTTCACACAGAGGCATGATTGCTCGTGATAGGGGATGTTCAAAGTTATGACAAAAGGTAGGGTAAACCTATACACTTTGTATACACTGGGCCCTAGACTGGACAGCTGTTAGAGTTCTCAGAAGGTCAATTTGATCCTGGTTTGTAAGTGGAACTACGTGATTTCATATGTAATCTTAGTACTGACACATATGATTCCAATGTATTCCGTCTGTTGAGAGCTCCATGGGGTGGGGAGGTGGGAGTGGAGGATTTAAACCACTTGTAACAATTCTGCTTGTACCATGGATTGTATGCTGAAAACTTTAATCAAGCATATTAAATAAAAAAAATCCCACAAACAGCTTTGTCTTACTCTTTTGACATGTTCTTGTCATTATTAATTTGTTTTGTTCAATGTACTGTGTTGTGTCTGTTCTAGGTCACCTATGAAAATGAGCATGTGATGCCCTTGGTTTTCACTCGGTGATCAAATAATAAGTAAGCAATAAGACGTGTGTTAAAGCATCTAACACACACCCTGGAGTGGCTTATTGTGCTTATGAAATGGCTATCTGTAGTGCAACTGCAATTGATAAGTAAAATTCATAATTTTAAGTAGGACAAAATATGTATTTTGTGTAAGTTTTTAATAAAATAGTTCCTCTGCCTAACAGTTCTGTGTGTTTTTTTTAACCTTGTCCTCCAAAGGCTTCTGTAGCTTAGGTCCTGATGTCATGGAACTGTTCACCCCAGTTTACAACGTGAAAATGTATTGTATATTGAGTGACACACTGAGAGGAATATAGTAAATAAATTAGTTGTACAGAAATCGGAAAATAGAAACTATGCGAGGGAAGTTGCGATCGGCTAGCAAGTTAGCAGTTGATCAGAAGAGGCATGGAGTGGGCAGGTAGGGAGAGAGCGCGATCGTGGTAGTAGTTTTTTTTTTATGTGATGCCTCTAGGAAGTGAAAAGGGTATTTTGTGGCAAAAAGTGTTTTACTGTTCAAGTGAGGGGCTAAGGGAAGGCAGTTTGAGTGGCTGGGCAGTCGGCTGTTGATGACCATGGAGAGCGGGTGGGCTGGGAGAGAGAGATCGCAGCAGTTCCTTTTTTATTCGTTTACTACATGCTGCATCCACGAGGAGAGGGGCAGATGGATTTAAAAGACAAACATCCAAAGACTGAGGGCAAGGCGTCAGACATAGTAGACAGGTATTTTTCACTTCTGACTGTTTAGTATTAGTGTTTAGTATTCTTCTGAATGGTGGCATAAAACAAGATGGCCAAGTTTATTTTCTGAGCGTTCTATGTGGGCACGTCACTGGAATCAGTGCCCAGTTGATCTGCTTGTGTGTGTTAGAAACTTTAACACACTGTTGGCATCAATGAGATGGCTTGAAATTGACATGCCATTTCATAAATAAAATTAAAATAAATAAATATGGTGAAATCAGATTTTCTGCTACACCTATGTCTGTTAGCTGGAATTTTTGATGAAATGTTCAAATCCACATTTAATAAACTAATAGGGACCAATAAATAAAAGCACTCTATCCTATATATATACTGTATATGTGTGTGGGTGTTAAAGTGACTTTGTAATACATGCTGGTAATCATTTGAGTGATAACATTTCATTGTATAAATTTACCAATACAGGACCCAATATTGAGCAAAAGTTTCATAAAGTTTAGTTGACTAACCATTGCTTCCAGGGACTTATTTCCGGCTATTTGTTTTATTACAACTTATATCTCTGATAACTCTATGGGCATAGTTAACCCCTGTTCCAAATGATTGTTTAACCTTTGGTGTCCAACTGAATTTAAAAATCTATTTATATTGCCTCTATCTTTCAGGGTGCTGCAAAGTGTCTGTTACAAATTGTCCTGCAATTTCTAATATTTGTTCACAGATTTCCTTTTAACTCCACTTTTGTCTAGTAGTCCTGTAATTGTTTACTTTATATCCTTTTTGTCACTGTTTAAACATATCAAGTGACTGGGCAGTACATTGCATTCCATGCTGGAGTTCACACTGTAAATATTGGGCTCTATTTATTTATTTATTTATTAACTTTTGTTTACGGGTAAGTGCCAAGAGCCAAGGCCTTTTTCAGGCATGACCTAGGACCTAGAACAGTTAAGATGTTACAATAGTACAATAAGTACAAGACATTATAACAATACATTACAGTACAACACTACAACATTATTTGAAACAGTCACATTGTGTTTGGCTCATATAATAATATTTCAAGCGGATTAAAAACAACATGACTAATGTCTTCTAAAAGTTGTTGGTAAACTATTCCAATGTTTTGCAGCCATAGCAGAAAATGAGCAATCCCATCTTAGGTTTCATAATGGGACCACAAATTTGATAACAATAGTTGATCTTAATGACCTTTCATCAACCCTAATCTGATAATGTGAATATAGGGGGGACTCAGATTTTTGTCTCAGAACATTGTCTGTTAAACAATTTAATTATAAACGGTACTTAAAGTTGGTGGAAGCCAGCCAGTTTGCTGGTAAAGTAAACAATGATGAGTTTGATAAGATGCTTTAAGTACAAATCTACATATGCTATGGAATGCCGTAGTCAAGAGTGCCAATTCAGCCTTAGTGAGTTTTGAAAAAAGAAAAGAATTATAGTTCATAATTGCTAACAATGCACACCTAGCAATACATGTTCTAGTCTGTATAGTTAAACTGTTTTGTAGTTTGAATAGCACTCCTAGTTTCTGATTAATCTGTCTACATATTTGTTTAATGTGTCCAGAAAAAGTTAAATTAGAATCCAATGTTATACCTAAGTACTTGCATTGTGTTACTTGTTCCAGTACTACACCAGAAGAATTAGACATAATTAAGAGTGGATTCTTTGCTAATTAGGGTTTTGATCAATAGAGCATACTTTTTGTTATTTTACTGTTTAGTAACATATGTTGATTTTTAACCATATGTCCACTTCAAGGAAATCATCATTCAGCAATATTTCTTCAATTTCCATGGGATCATTTACTATGTTACCATTATTATAGATAATATCTTCAGTTTGTTTGGTTTCGGGATCTATCAGCAATTTTATAGACTGCCAAAATCTTTGTGTATTCCACAGTTCTTTATTTTGTTGGTTCTGATGATAATCTGATTTTTGCTTCCTAAATTTAATCTTACATTCATTCCTCAACCTCCTATATTTATTCAAGTCAGATTCTCTATTTAATAAATTATAAAAAATGTCAGGCGTTATCACACTAGGTCAAACAAATCAGGGTAATCCATTTACTAACTGTACCTCTTACCCTCCATTTTATATTTGGAAAATAATTTATCTTGAAGCTCCTGAAGAGATGTAGTAAAATAATCCACCAGCATCCATCTCCGGAATTACTTCCGAAATGACCAATCTATAAGATATAAATCTCTTAATAGTCCTCAGGAATTTCACTAGTGAATTTTCTAAAGGTTATAAATCTAGCAGGTGGCTTAACTTGTCTCTCTTCAAGTACACAAAGTGGCTAAATGGTCACTTATTGCTTCTGGTAGTGTACCAGATCTTCTGGTCCTACTTAATTATTTGTAGTAACCATGCCAATGTGTATGTTTACCACTAACATTATTTAATCTTGTATACCTACTAACATACTAAAATGCCAGCAGAATAGGCCTAATGGTCTTCGAGTTCTGCTCGTTTGGTCAGCCCCCACCCTGGTGCTGACCATGTCCCCTCGCCTCTCTGGCTTCTCCTTCCCAGTTCGGATATTCTTGCTGCATTGGATTTTGCTTCCTGAACCCTTCCCTGTACCTGTCCACCCCTCTTGAACCCCTCCACTGTCTCTGCCTCCACCAGCCCCCTAGGTAGTGCATTCCATGGCTCTACCACCCTCTCAGTGAAGTAGCATCTCCTCCTTTCTCCCTGAATCTTCCCCTCCAGCTTCCACCCATGCCCTCTAGTGGCCCCTCCTCCTTCCTTGAAGCACCCTCACTGTTCCTCCCTATTTACCCTCTTCATGTACCTGAAAGATCTCTATCATGTCCCCGGTCCTTCTCTCTTCCAAAGTGTACATATTTAGCTCTTCGAGCCTCTCCTCATAGGTCCTGTCCCCCAAGCCCCAAATCATTTTGGTTGCCCTCCTCTGGACCCTCTCCAGGAGGTTAATGTCCCTCTTTAAGTGTGGCCTCCAAAACTGCACACAGTACTCCAGGTGCGCCTCACCAAGCAGTTATACAGGGAGTATCACTCTCCTTCTGGAGGTGATCCCCAGCGATGCATCCCAGCATCCTGTTGGCCTTGGCTGCTGCCCTCCTACAAGTCTCAGAGTTGTTCATCTTGACATCCACCACCACCCCAGGTCCCTCTCAGCCATTGAGACTTGTAGTATTCCCCCCCCAGGGTGTACACTTGGCCTGGGTTTCTGGCCCCCAGATGGAGTACCTTGCATTTCCTGCATTAAACCTCAGCTTCCACTTTCTAGACCATCTTTCCAGAGCCTCCAGGTCCCCTGCAGGGCCACCCTCCCTCCTCCCCATCCACCACTGCCCCAGTTTCAGTCATCTGCAAAGGACTCATCTCACTCCTGATTCCTGTCCTTATGTCAGATATGTAGGCGTGAACAGAAGGGCCCAGGACTGATCCCTGTGGGACCGCACTAATGACCCTCCTTGGGGAAGAGTTATCCCACAACTACGACCCTCTGGGTCGGTCCTGGAGCCAATTGCCTATCCATTGGATCATCTGGTTTCCCACCCCATTTCTCCTAGTTTATCCAACAGGCCCCGTGAGAACAGAGTCAAATGCCTTGCTGAAGTCCAGAAAGAGGACATCCACTGGTCTACCAGGTCCAAGGCACTTGTCACCCAGTCATAGAACTCCACCAGGTTTGTCTGACACGATTTCCCGGATGAATCCATGCTGTCTATTGTCCAGGCACCCTGACTTATCCAGGGGCCCCCAGCCACTCCTTGACAATGCCCTCCATCACCTTGCCCACCACTGATGTCAGGCTGACAGGCCTGTAGTTCCCTGCCACCTCCTTGATCCCCCTTGTGGATAGGCACTACATGCGCCACCTTCCAGTCTTGGGCACCCACCCTGTCCTCAGAGAGATGGTGAAAAGCTCTGCCAGGGGGTTCGCCCAGGACATCTGCAAGTTCCTTCAACACTCTAGGATGTAATTTATCGGCCCGGTGCTTTCTCCGTCTTAAAGGGAGCTGAGGCTCCCTCACTCTCTGCTGTGATTTCACTTCAGTACCTCTTCTCCCTGTAGCCCTCCCCCACCTGCCAGTGATGCCCCCTCTCCCCAGACCTGGCCGATTGGAAGGGTCCCCTCCTCATTATCTCTGTCTCTCCCATGTATGATGCAGCATCCCATTTTCCTGGTGAAACTGGAGGAAGTAATCATTTAGTACTCAGCCTGCTCCTCTGGGTCTTGTGCCCATCTCTCCTGATTTAATCCTGCTAATCTGCCCCTTCACCCTTCGTCTTTCCCCAATGTATCTAAAGAACCCTTTCCCTCTCCTAATTTCCCTGGCCAGGTTCTGCTCCTTCCTTGCCTTAGCTGCCCTCACCACTCTAGTGGCCCTTCTAGCCAACAGCTCATACTCCCCTCGATCCCTTTCACTCCTTGAGCACTTGAATTTCTTATAGGCTGCTTTCTTTCCCGCACCACCTCCTGGACCTCCCTGGTCCACCAACAGTTTTGGGCCCTACCGCATTTTGTCTTACTCTTGCACAGGTGCTGGTAGCATCCTGCACCCTCTCCTGATGATTTCCCACCTACTATCAGTGTCCATGTCTGACCCAATCCCATCCAAATGCTCCTTAAGGATCCTTCCCATTTCTTAAAATCCATTCTCAAGTCGGTTACTCATTTTGTGCAGCCTTCACCCTCCTAGGTCCAGGCAGAACCAGACCCGTGGCATGGTCACTCCCCGCCAATGGGTCCTTACCTCCAGGCACCCAATCTGGTCACTGTCTGCCAGGACCACATCCAGTACCGTGCCTCCCTGGTGGTTCCTCACCTGCTGAGTTAGGAGCGTCCTTGAAAGACATCCAACAACCTCTGTTCCCTGGTCACAGAGGATGTCATAGTCTCCCAGTCTGTTCCTGGCATGTTTAAGTCCCCAACACCACCACCTTTCCTCTGCCCAGTCTGCAGTGTCTCCTAACATCTGCCACCAGACTGTCCTCCAGCTCCTCCCAGGGCAGGGGTCTAACACCACTCCTATTTTTACTCTCTTGCCCCCTTGTTATCAAGGTAACCCAAATCGTCTCCACGGTTCCCTCCGCCTCCTCAACTCCCCTATGCCAATGCAGTTTTTACTATCATTGCTACCCTCCTCCCTTCCTCCCCTGTCCTTTCTGAACATAGTGTAACCCTCCAGGTTCAGGTCCCAGTCATGTCTTGCAGTGGCCCAAGTCTCAGTGACCGCTGCCCATCCACTGCTCCTCAGTTAACATCGCCTGGAGCTCAGGCATTTTATTGCCCAAGCTCTGGCATTTAGAACTACTGTCACCCTTTCCTATAGTTTCATTTCCCTGCCGTGTTCCTTGGGGATTCTGTTTTCCTGGTCTGCACTTTGCCAGTTGGTCTTTTCCTGCAATCCTCCTGGTCCCCAGGGGTGGAGACAGAGTCCCTCCTTTATCGGCATCCCTTGACTGCCTTTTCTCCCATCCCACCCCTTCACAAGTTTAAACCCCACTTTCACCAATGACTCCTCCATTTTCAACTTAAGGATTCCTCCTCCAAATTGAGATGTAGTCTGTCTCTAGCATACAGCTCCTTATCCTCCAGGTCTCCCCCAATCCCCATCAACCCATACCCTCTGGCCTCACACCACTCCCTGAGCCACTGGTTTATCTCCTAATTTTTCTTTTGTGTTCCCCACTAGCCCTTGGCACTGGCAGGATTTCTGAGAAGGAAACTGTGCATCCTATGTCATGACAGACCCTGGCGAGCTCCTGAATCTTGCCTGTATCTCTAGCTCGCTATTTCCCTCAATGTCATTTGTGCCCAGGTGGACCAGTATGTCTGGGAACCCCACAGTCCTTTGCCAGCTGATATACCTGTGCTTAGCCCTGTACACCGTAGTCCAGGGAAGCATCTTGTTCTAACTGGCCAGGCTTCTCCTCCCTATCCCATTTGATACCCCTGATCATAGAATCCCCCAGCAGGAGCACTCTGACCACTCCTTTTCCTCCATTTCCCCTTCCATGTCCCTCATCCTTTCTACCGCCCCCACCCAGCTGGCTCCTTGTTCCTCCCCCTATCTGGGTGCCACATGCCACCCGTTCCTTATTTACCATGGCCACTCCCTCCCCTCCAATCCTATGCCTCTCCTCCTCCTGAGTATCCTTCTGTACCTTGTTAATTCCCCCCTCACTGCTCGCAACTGGTCCTTCTCCCCCATCTGCTAAACTAGCCTGGCTCATCCTCCCTTCCTTCCTGTCTCCATTTAGTTCCTCCTTGCTCATCGTGTCCCTGGCCTAACCCTCAGCTCTCTTTACTGAATCATCCTTGTACTTCTGGTCCTTCTTTACCTTTCCTCCCAACTGGTCCTTCTCCTCTTCCTCTCTCTTCCCCTGCTCTGATCTACTACTCCCCATTCTCCTGCGTTCCAGGTCCCCCTGTTCTTCCTGCTATCTGGCCCCTGCCTCCTGCCCCCACTCCCACACCCTTTCCGTCTCTAACCACCTCTGTCATTGGCTACATCCCCCCATCCTTGAGCATAAGAAGAGAATTGAAGCGTTACTAAGTATAAGGTCTGATCCACCTCCCTGCCTTGCTTCCTTCTGTCCAGCACTGGCTATCCGCCTACTTCCCTGAGAATGTTGTCCTCCGTCCCCCTTTGTGAGGGTCCCAGTTACCTGCCTGCTTCCTTGGTAGTGTCCTTTTGGGCCCCTCTGCCAGGGTCCATATGTGACCCCTGGTATTCTCCTGCACTCCTTTCCCTATACCCCCTCCCAGTGCTTGGTGCAACCCTGTGGGAATTTCCAGCCCCTTCCCAACCATACCACCCCTTCCCCAGCTTTCTCATCATCTCACAACCTCCTCCCTAAGCTGTGCCAGCTGGTAGCACACTGGCAACCACCAAACTTCCAAGCCCAGTCCAGTATCATGGCTGCTCCACACCCTGTGCACCCCACCACCCTCCCAAAGATGCCGCCCCTAATGATGTGTGGTTCCATCCCCTTCAAATAGTTTTCCTTGGGTGAGCCACCAGGTTCCCCTATTCCAAGATACCCCTACTGCCTAATCAGGTCACCCACTAATCCTAGAGACAGTCCCTGTACACCAGTAACTCTGTTACTAGGTGCAGTACAACACATTAAACATGTAAGGAAAATGAACAACTCCTAAGCTCCTCTCTCCCGGCCTTCAATCCAACCCCAGTGGCTAGAAACTACATGAGCTGCACCAGCAGCCTTTTCCTCCAATTGCAGGGCAGGTCTTCCCTATAAATCTGCAGACTTCTGGGCATAGCCGGTTTTAGGCACCAGCGAACCCTCGGTTGCTGGGAGCCCTGCTCATGGGGCCCCCAAGCAAAGAAGTTTACCTTATTCATTTTAAACATTTTTTATCTTAATATATTTTTAAAACATCAGTAATGCAGATCCTTCTGGTTCTGTCATGAAATACCTCACCAAGCTATGATCCAGTCAGTAGGAGGTGGACAGGCAGCGATGGATGGGATGGGAAGACCAGCCCCAAGAAATGACACTGCTGTGTCCTCCTAAAATTTTTTTTAAATACTGCTGGTTATACTAAAGCTATACATAGAAACAAAGAAATGTAAAATTTGCTGGCAGATAACTACTGCTTGTC
Source organism: Neoceratodus forsteri (assembly GCA_016271365.2). Taxonomy (NCBI): domain Eukaryota; kingdom Metazoa; phylum Chordata; order Ceratodontiformes; family Ceratodontidae; genus Neoceratodus; species Neoceratodus forsteri. The sequence goes on from CM057454.1 coordinate 680,768,474, forward strand.
CCTCCTAATCTGCCCATTTTTCCCTGCCTATAGTATCACCACAAATAAAATCTTGCACTTATGGGCTATAGTAAAACACATGGGCTAAAGGTGGGCCAAGTAGAGAGGCCCCATGACTTCACTAATTCTGCTGGGGGCCCCCAAAACCCTAAAGCTGGCCCTGCTTCTGGGGAGGGAGGGGTGGGGGCAGACACCTGACAAGAGAAAGTGTATCAGCCCTGTGTCTCCCCTCCAAGCCCAGCAGCTAAAGAACCATCTCCAAGCAAATCCCACCAAACAGGTTTTAAAGCAGAAGAAATAGGCCTCTACCAGCGCAGCCTGTTACAAAGTGAAACATCCACAAAAAGAGCCCCACTTACAGCCACTAAATCAGTTTACAAACATCCAGGATCCCCCAGAACAATACCCTGCTAGCCCCTTAGAAGCAAGAAAGAAAAGAACTAACCTACCAAGAAATATCCACAAGAACCGTGTGAAAACAGCAGCAGCTACTGTCCTGGAACACAACTGATCCTGCCCCCTTCCAGTTCTTTGTATGAGACTCTATTAACTGAGATAATCCTGCATTTGCGATAATTGATTAATTTTCAGCATCTACTTCTAGGTTCTAATTAATGTTAAAATCCCCCATCACCAATATATCGCCCCTATGTTGCATGGAGCCAAGGTACTGAAGAAAATCCTTCAGCCCCTGTCTAGCCACTTTTGGGGTTATAACCTGCATAAAATTTTAATTTATAACAACCACCCAGATTTAATTCTAATAACAACCACTCACTATCAGTACAAGAACTGTAACCTGGAATTACATCCCCCAGTTGCAGATGTTCTTTATAATAAACCAAAATCCACCCCCCTTTTTCTTCCAGGATGGTCTTTTCTACAAATCTTATATCCATTCATTGCATATAAATTATCTCTGTTGTGGGGTTTAAGCCACGTCTCAGTCAGGCTAAGTATTTTGGGTCATGCTGAGCTATCCAGGCCTCAGTTTCATGTTTTATAGATACTAGGCTTTGAGTATTTAAGTGGGCAAATCTTAGCCCATCCTTTGTCCAGATATATCTACTTGGAGCACTTCCATGAGACAATAGACCTGGGTTTGTTTCAGCATTCCTAGATAAAAGCAAAATTAACCAGGCCAAGAAAGAAAACAGGGAAATGAAAGTTGGTAGCATTTTAGTTATAGGATGCAAACAATTTCCCATGTCATAAGCTACTATCTTCCTTAAACTACCCAAGCACTTGAGCGTATCTGACATTGTTGAGACTGTTATTAAATTTGAGTGATAAAAGTCATCCTCCAATTTTACCAAAGCCACTAGTTTTATTCAAGACATTCAGTACATGAAAAAAAAACACAATCAAATAAAACTAGACCTAAACAAGCATTTGTCAAGGCCGAATGTTGTCTTGCTGGCATTGGCATTGGTAGTGCAGGAGTTAGAGAGATGCATAATAGGAATGGCAGTGAAGTATGGAACTGACACCAATCACACCCCACCCTGCAGAGACTGACAAGCATTGAGGTGTGCCTTTGGGTCGTAGGCCCTAACGCTCATGCCATTTCACCTCACCCTATCCTGCAGACTCCAACAAGTGTTGTGTTTTGCCTTGGCATTGTTGGGCCTTATGCTCACCCCATTCCATAAGGAAATACGTTGCGATGGGTGCAGTATAGTGGAATGGGGTGAGCTTTGGGTCCAAAGAGTCCAAGGCACACCTTGATGCCTGTCACTGGCTGCAGGGTGGGGTTGGGGGTGGAATGGTGTGAATATTACAGCCAACAATCCAAAATCACACCCCTGATGCCTGTCAGTCTCTACGAATGAGGACGTATAGGTTAGAAACCCTAATGCCTCGGGCGTTTGTTAGTATTTGCACTCTACATTTTCAACATGGGCTTTGTGTGACCCCACCTCATGAAAGCATTTGGGACCTCTGATCATGAACAGTGGCACTGTGATTTTGTTAATCTGTCCCGAATGTTGATTTCCCACAGTGACCGCGCCATTCTGCGCCAGATGTGCAAAAACACATTTTGAACAGAATGCAAAAAATGACAGCTCTACTGTTCATAAGGAGGTGTAAAGAAATGGCAATGCTGAAAATCTGTAGTGAAAATATTAAAAATCCTCAAACTTACAAGCATGCATAGAAACTTCGTAACACACGCTCATAGCACAGTAATTTTGTGAAATTCTTTCACCAAATGTTCAACATAGGCATTTTGGGACCTCCACTCATGAACAGCAATCACTGTGATTTTCTTAACCTGCCCTGAATATTGATTTCCCACAAAGACAGCACCATTTTGCACCAGATGTGTGAAAACACATTTCGGGTAGGATGTGAAAAATGGCAGCTGTACTGTTCATAAGGAGGTGTGAAAAACTGGCAATGCTGAAAATATGGAGTGAAAACATTAAAAATTCTCAAACTTCAGAGCGTGCGTGGAAACTGTGCAACGCACACTCATAACACAGTGATTTTTTGGAATTTTTTCATCAAATTTACAATATAGCCTTTTTGGCAGCCCACCTCATGAACAGTGACACTGTCATTTTGTTAATTGGTCCTAAAAGGTGATTCGCATGACTGACGCAAAATCAACTTTCTGGATTGAATAACAAATGACAGTGACTGAGTTCATGAGGTGGGGTCCCAAGAACCCCATGTTGAAAATTTGGAGCCGAAAGTCACAAAAAATAGCTGAGATATCCACCTAGTAAACAGTGTCAGTGGCTCAGTAGGTAGCACACTCGCCCTGAGGCTGGGAGATCAGAGGCTGTGGGTTCAGTTCCCACATCTGGCATGAGGTTATATCCCAGTATGGACACTGTAGTGCAGCATGAGAGGCGCCAACTTCTGAGGTGTCACTTTCGGATGAGACGTTAAACCGAGGTCCCATCTGCCTGGATTGGTGGTAGTTCAGGTGGATGTTAAAGATCCCATGGCACTTATCGAAAGAGTAGGGAAATTTTATTAGAGATCAAAACAAAACACAATTAATAAATACAGAAAACAGGAGAAACAAAGTATATCAAAAAGAAAAGCAATACAGCAATTTAAAGAACAGAAACATGAATCTGAAATTTATAAGCAATGTAACAGCCTTACATGAAACAGTAAAACACAAGAAGAATTAACCCACCCAAACAATATGGTGCCATAAACGACGACCAACTGCAGACCCCAGAGTATGGTACTCATAGTCATATAAAGCATCTAAATCATTCTGAATGCAAAAAAAAACATCTTGTATCAGAACAGTTTAGCTTGGAGACAGTGCAAACACCTAGCATGCCATATGGCCCATTTAAGGCAAGCCAAAATTACAAAACTGAGCTTTGATGCCATTTATGCCACTCAGTGGAATTTGTCCCTAAATTAAAATATCATACGTCATAAAGTGAAACAGTGATTCACCCCACAGATTGGCCAATGTAGACCAGAAACTCTGTACATGAAAACATCAAAATACAAATGATGCATAGTTTTAGACACCCTGAACAAGAAGGTTCAGAACAATACTTGTCAGCTAACTGCTTATGTTTTGATTATTTCGTATATTAAGCTTCTGGTGTCCATAAAGCCAAACAACATCTTGCATTTTTTGGGAATTCAGGGTTCAATCATACTGACAAGCAACAAATCAGTATTTACAGTGGTAGGGACCAGAAATAAAGGATCTTCAAAAAACAAGATTCCACTATATGTATAAAATACTTTTTCTCATGCGAGATGAACCAAAGAAGTTCAATTTTCCATAATCTGATATATTTTTTAAAGTTATTCGGATATAATCCGGCAGTAATTTTTCTGACTGATGCCATTTACCCCTACCCCAGGCTGTAAGAAATTCTGTTCCCCATAAACTCATACATAACGGTCCCATACCATCAGTATCCAGTAGCATCAGATGTATGGTACTATAAAAAAAAATTCCCCAAAAAAATACTAAAGGCTGTATCATATGAAGGCCCCCTGACTTCCAAGCCCTGTATGTATGTGCCCGTTTAACAGGATTTAATTGACTCCCCCATAGAAAGGAAAAGAAGAGACCCATAATCTTAGTATGCATACTAAAAGGAAGAGGAAATATATGTGAGACATATAAAAAGATTGGAATAATGTATGAACGGAGAAGAAACATTCTTTTCTTCCGTGTCATTTTCCATGATTGCCACTAAGCAACCTTCTGCTGAGCGATATCAAAGACCATATCCCAATTGCATTGAGAGGCCGTAGAAGTGCCATAATAAATATCCAATAATTTTACATTAACCTGTACTATCGGTATAGCAAAGGAGTCTGGAATTAAAGCAGAACCTAGAGCCAATATCCTGCTTTTCAAATAATTAATCTGTATACCAGTAACAGACTGTAATTCCTGAAAGACCTGAAGAACTCAATACTAGATTTCAAATCAGCCACAGTAATCATACAATCATCAGCATATCTAAAACTTTATGAAATACACCACTTTACCAAAGAAATAGGTACCACCTGAAAATCCACATCTATGTACTGTAAAATAGGATCAAGTCCAAAACAAATAACAGAGGACTTAAAGGGACACCCTGCAGCACTCAATATTAAGATGATGGGGACACCCATATATCCATTCACCAAGGGAGTAATCAATGACCCAGAATACATAACAACCAATAAAGCAATAAAGTGTGCAGGTATACCATAGAACTTTAAACCGCCCAAATATGCTCATGGACTAATGGCATCAAATGCAGTTGCTGATCAAGGATAAAAGATAACCAGACAGAGAATGAGACAGACCTTGTTCAACCAATTCATGTAAATAAGTCAAATTATGTATAATATTCCGACCAGGAACAGCACACGATCATGTTGAAATAAGTAGGTGACCTCACACCTTAGTAAGTCTTTAGTCAAAACCATGGCCAAAATCTTATAATCAGAGGTCAAAAGACTAATAGATCTCCAGTTTGATAGCTTTTGAGAATCACCTTTGTTTTTATAATGAAAACCATAATCCCATTACTCATACTAGAGTTAGCCTTTGTTCCAACCAAATAGACTGAAAAGGACATGTAACCAAGGAAGCACACTATCAGAAAAAATTTATGAAATTCATTAGGAATACCATCTATTCTCTGGGCAATGAGTGGATAATTTAGTAATGGCAAATTAAATTTCTCTATAGTGACAGGAGATACCAAAGTTTCTTGATGCACAAGTGAAAGGGAAGGAATAACTAAACCATGAAAAAAAGAACTAGGTAAAGCTGGGGGAACTTCCTGAAATTTAGAAGTAACAAAAGCTTGTGCTACACCACAAAGACCCCTCATATCATGTACTTGATTACCTGCATTATCCAGCAAGACAGACATACCAAATCGTTCCATATATGAGAAAATCATATGGATTCACTTGCTGTTTGGCACCAGATACCAAATACTCTTGCTGGGGAAAACTTTTCTTCTCTCTGGATTTCAAAAAGTACACATTTTATTTTAATATCTTGAAGTTTTGATAAATTAGAATCATCCAAACTGACACCTGACCCAGAAGCTTAATGTATTGGGCCTATACCCTAAATAGTCCAAATACTGACTTCTAGCTTGATGTAGAAACCTGAATAAATAATAATTTTAAATCTAACTTAACATCCTCCCACCATTCAATTGGACTATCATAAAGAAAGCAAAGATCAGCATGTGCAGCAAATAAGTCATGGACCTGGCCTACAGTAATGGCATCATATAATAAACCCCATTTAGCTTTCAATAAGCACGGCCCATAGGAAGCTGTTGATACTGAGCCTAGTCGGAGTTCACAACCAAGTGATCCGATGTTTCCAGGGGAAAAAGAGCAACCTCTGAACAGGTAAGTCTGTGGGATAAAAACCAAAAATCTATTCGGGTGGATAAACTTCCCTTAAAGAACGTGTGTGACAGGGAGATATGTAAAATATCATGAACATCAACCAGATTATGATATGTAAGCACCTCAATAAGAGTGTTAGTATCACAAAAAATGTTCTTAATCTTCCTACCCCAATCCCGTGGACCCAGGCCACAATTAAAATCGCCTCCCCACAAGACCAGTTTGGACGTATGGAGACATGGGGAGATTTTCCTAAACAAAGCTGCCCTGTCTGCCTTTTGTTGGGAAGCATAGACATTAATTAAACGATAAGCACAATTTGAATAAACAAAATCCACCAACAGTGCTCTTCCCGAAAAATATCAAATACCTTCAAAATCTTAATTTCAAGATCTGCAAATAAAATGCCCACCCCATCACAGACATCCTCTCCCATGGACCATAAAGAAATACTCCATCTCCAATCTTTTCAGCTGCTTTAGTTGTAACAAAGAATGCAACCTAGTGTCCTGTAACAATAATATATTACCCGACATTCCCATAAACCTAGCAAAAGTTACCTGTCTTTTATGGAATTTTTAATACTATTAACATTAATAGTAAGTAAACCACCTTTATCCATGGAAAGTGATATTTAAGGAAATAGAAAGAAGACAGGAAAGAAAACAAAATATGCCACCATTTCTCATTTCCATTTCACATCATTTCCTCTTTTCCATTTCTTAGGCTTAGGTTTATACAGACACTAATGTCTAAAATTGTGTCTGCATGGAAGAAGACACTGAAGAAATATCCATGCCAAACCATCATCTTCTTCTTCATGATCCTGTAATGGCATGTAGGTGTTTTGTAAAAGAAGGGGGTCAGTGTCAATAGTAGAGTCCACTAAAATTTTATGAGCCTTAGAGCGAGTCATTCTATGGAAAGAGGCCTCCTGCTGCATATCTAGAGGAGGCATGCTTGAAAGGGTCATGGAAGTAGAAGGGCCTAAAGAGGAGCCCTGATCCATGTCACCTATATGAGAATCCTCCACTGGTAACTCATTAGAAATCAAAACATTATCTGAGCTGAAGCTGGTTCCACTTCCAACACCGGAAGAGCCTTAGAAGGGCAGCCACTATAGGAGCAGAAGGGTTTCTAAAGGAACAGAGATTTTTGGGGAAGCAAAGGAGAAGGCTGGGATGAGTAAGCAAGGCCTGAAATTTCTGTCTCTCCTTCTGAGCCGTTTACGTAGATGTCCTGTTCTGCTCTAATAACTGGATCCACACAATTGTGGGAAGCCCAAGAACAGAGTCTAAAAGTATGACCCAATTCATCGATAAATTACACTTAGAGGATTCCTACAATGTGCACCAATATGTCCCAAATCACCACATGGCCACATTTGCTGATCACAAACATTACTTAGATGACCCAAAGCCCCACATTTATAACAGGCCCAAAGCTGACCCAGGTGAAAAATTACCCCTGTCTCTCCCCAGAAAAAAAATTTGGTAAATGCTGGGTTAACATTTTCCATCCGCAAATCTACAAAACTTTCATCCCCAGTCCATAAACATTCATCATCCAGGATAGGTTCCGTTGTCCTTTAACTACACAATGTTGTTGTAACCAATAAGTAATGTCTGCAACATTAACACCTTCATTTTGAAACATTACTGTAATTTTCTTGGATACAGGTTTAGTCAGTATGGCCATAAAGGAACTCCATAATGGAGTATGTTTAAGTAGCTGAAACTGTTTCCAAAATCTATCTAACCCAGCAGAGTGTTTGAAACTAATGTCAAAGACAGAATCTCCAGGCATATGAATAACAGCATAAATCTCATAGGCGTAGAATTTCATACTCCCCTTCAAGAGGTCTCAACCAACAAACTGTCTATTAGGAACCTCAGACACAGGACCCTTAAACTTCAGACGCACCACATTACGCCATGCTGCTGGTTCAGAAGAAAGTCCAAAAGTAGCTGGAAAAGGTTTCTCTTTTATGCCTGTATGCCATACAGATGGTACAGTAACTGATGCAGGTGCAGGCTCCACTAAAACTGCCGCAGGACCTGCAGAGGACAAATCTTGAGTAGTAGTCTGTAACGACTCGGGGGGAGGCTCAACGAAGAAGGTTCTCCTTCTAGACATTTGATGTTGTCCAAAAGAGATTTAGAAAGAGGCACAGCAGTGGATGGGAAATGTACTGCAGGGGAACTTTGACCCAAAGGGATTGAGGCAGTGGGCAGATCAGCCTGCTTAGAATCCACACAAAGTGTAACAGGAGCGGAGGGTACTAGGTTTGCATCCCACCCTACACCATCAGGAGACTTAACCCATCCCACCGCCTCCAATGCCTGAGAGACCCATGCCCCAGGCGCTACAACAGCCTCATCAGAAAGGGTACTATCAGTAGAAGCAGGGAAGGAAGATGCAGACTGCTGACAATCAGCAGAGAAACCAGTGGCAATAGTACAAGCAACAACAAAACACTGCCGTGCAGAGTCGTGTTCAATCATAGGGGGATCCAAAATAATAGGCTGGGATGAAAAGGAAACATCTTCAGGCTGAGAACATGAAACAGGACCTTGCAATGCATTCAAATCACTACACGGAGTAGCCGACTCCGTTACCATAGCACTCTAACAGATAGTACTCACTGTGCTCACAGAAAGAGCTAGAGGGGAAAGAACCATGTCGGAATCCACCGGCTGAACCATGGCAGAGGTTTCAGCCACATCGACCTGCATTTGGTCATCACGATGAGGACAGAGCACCACTTCTTCTTCCTGTGCGACCCCACTAGCATCCCGTGCTGATTCCAAATCTGCATCAAGCGGTTCCGTACCTCCAGGTACCGACTCTCTTCCTGGACCAACTGCCAACGAATGTCATCCAGTGACCTAAGCAGCCACACAAGCCATTGATTCTTCAGAAACAAAGGTAGGAGATGCAGCAGTACCAACTCGAGCCATCTTGGTGAGATCGATCCTTTGTACAAAATCATCAGAAGCCATAGCGATCACTAGTGGGAAAAGGAAGGCCAAGGAGGTGATCAGCACCTCAGCCTTCCACACGTCTGCACTCCTCAACGCCCTAGCAAACTCTGCAGCAGTTTGCACAGCATCACAGCATCCACCTCCAATGGAGTAGGGTTTCTTTTATTGAAAATCACATAATATACATATAGCCAGAAAATCAACAGCATATAAACAAACGTAAATGACCCCTAAAAAAGGGGAAAGGAGAAAAAAAAAAGAGAAGAGAAAAAAAACAACTAAGATTACTTATACTTGACAAAAATTTGAAAACCTTTCCACCATCTATATACCTTAGCACTAGAATAATGTAATACACCAGAGTGATACACTGCAGTCATTGCCTGGGCAACCAACAAACTATAAACATGGTATGACATCAATTTCTGGGAGAGAACCCATTGGCAACGAGCTTGCCACAGGTAAAACCTTAAACAACATAAAAAAAAAAAGTACGTTTCCAGATGGAGGTCAACATTCTCAGTAGGCAAAAGGCCTAAAACTAAGGTGTCATAATTTAAATTAAGCAGCCAAACCATATGCCATTTATCTGCGAGAAAGGCCCAAAGAGGCTTTGAATATGAACAATTTAACAAAAAATGAGACATAGTTTCCTCCACATTGATACATGCCAAATAAGGACAATTTCTTTCAGACAGATTTTTATGTTTAGCATTTCCTCTAATGTTCAATTTACCATAAAGTGTGAGCTATAAAATCTCCCACATAGTGGCAGGCACCCTGTTGTTTGTAAGCTGTTTCAAAACATGCCCAGTAAGTGTTGGGGGACAATCTTTAAAACTGGGTTCAGGAGGATATAAGTGAGCCAATAAAGAAAAATAAAATTTTTTCCTGGAATTTTGTAAAATCTCAGTCCAGAAATTTTCTATTTATACAGTTTTTGAGCCATGGGGTAAAGTAATCTGGGATTTGAAGTCTCGAATGGAGCTTTGGTGCTATATCAAGCCATCTAGATACATACTGTACCAAGACCTGCTGTACCACCCTCTGACTCCATCAGAAATGGAGGAAATGCTGTACAAAACCGTATGATAAATAAATAATGAATGAAAGAAAATCAATGGTTCAATCATACCCAGTCCCCCTTGCTCTTTACTTAAGTAGGTGTAACAAAGTTTAAGAGGGTTAAGTTTATTACCCCAGACCATCTGGAAAAACATCCTATATAAAGTAGTCTCTAAAGAAGAAGGGAGAGGAAAAATATACGCTACAAATTGCAATTGAGGAACTATAAATTTCTTCAATATCTGTATTCTTTTAAGCTTGGAAAGCTTCCAAAACTGCCATCTCCTCACTTTAGCCTGAGATTTTAGCAGCACCGACTCCCAATTTTCCAAGGGAAGGTTAGTTGCACCAAACTTAATACCCAAAATAACTATAGGCTGTTTGGAAATATTAATCCGTAATACCTGGCACGAATTGAAATCCCAAGGGCCTATCATTAACCCTTTACATTTCGAAACATTGAGCCTAGAGTTAGAAACACCTGCATATTTGTACAACTCCTGTAAAAACACAGAAATATGATCTAAGTGGGAGAAAAAAACACAAATGGCATCAGCATATGCTATTACTGAGAGGTTGGCAAAAGCTCCCCATCCTGATAATTTATTTAAATTCATTTTTGCCAGGAGTTGAAGTAAGGGGTCAATAGAAAATAAATAAAGTAAAGCACTAAGAGGACATCCCTGCCTAACACCCGTCAGGATCTTAAATCCATTCGTGATTTGCCCTTTTAAAAGAACTTTCACATAGACCGGAGAATATAATGATTCTATAAACTTGATAAAGGCTAAGGGAACCCCATATTTAGCCAATGTAAAAAACAAAAAACACCTGTCAATACGATCAAACACTTTTTCTTGATCTAAAGACAGTACACAGCCTTTTTGACCCATCATCAGTAAAACTTCAATAAAACCTCTAATAATGACGAGGGCATCTTGAATCTTTTTTCCAGGAAGTCCACCAAATTGTAGTACTGAGAGTACTGAGGAAGCGTAAATCTTGAGTCGAGTGTTAAGAATATGGGTCAAAATTTTGTAATCAGAGTTCAATAAAATGATTGGTCTCTAATTGGAAATGTCAGTTCTATTTCCTGATTTAAATAAATAAATTAATAACCCCTCAGAAAAAGAAACTGGGATCTTCTTTTGTTGAAAAAAAAACAAAAAAAACAGCATGTAAAATGATAGAGATTTGAGATATGCAAGTTTTATAAAATTTATTTGGGAGACCATCCAGTCCCGGAGAAGTACCTGCACTGAGACTACGGATTGCCTCTTCAACCTCTGTTACTGTAATCTGTTTCAGCAGTAGCAGAGTCTCTTGCAAAACTACTGGAGTTTCAAAATTTCCCAAATATTCTGAAATCTTCTCTCCAGAAGAAGCTTCCATAGGTTCTAAGGATTGATAATGTAATTTAATGAGGTTTTCCAAATCTAAAACTGAATCTACCAAATTTCCATTTGCATCCAGTAAAGAATCAAGAGACATATCTGAAAGAATATTTTTACAGGCTTCATAGGGATCCCCAACAGGTGACTTCTGGGTTCCACTAGAAAGCATTGCGGCTATAATTGCAGCTCTATCATATTGATACATCAACATGTCTTTTTTAATTTTATTAATTTGGAAAGAATAATCAAATTTTGTAAGATATGAAATGGAATATAGGTGTTGCAACTGAGTCCAGAGAGAGAGATATTTTTAAAACATTTGTTTTCCAAAGATTTACTATAGTTCCTAAAAACCTTTGTATATCTTTTGGAATCTAACCACCATTCTCCTGTCTCGCTATATAGACAATAGACCGAGTCTAGCAGACAGCAAAGCAGGCTGCTTCTGAAGTTCCAAAGATGTTAGTAAAGATGGATTTAATTTCCATCTGCTTTTAATCTTGGTTTATGACTGAAATTTCCGATAGTAAATTTTAAAAGCAAATGGTCAGAAAATTCACAGGGAATGATGGAGAGCTGCCCTTTAGGAAAATTTTGGGAAAGAAAAAGGTGATCAATAGTAGTTCAAAAACTACCTCTGAAATATGTAAACCTCGGACCTTTGTTGTATATACTACAATCTATTAAACCTGCCGTGTCAATTAAAGTTGTTAACATACAGTATTAGAGTCACAATACACTTTCTTTTTCGTCCCACCTTTCACATGATCCCTAATAATATCACAGTTAAAGTCACCTCCAAAACAATCATATAGGAGGAAACTAAGTATGGTTGAACCATTTTCAGAAGACCCACTCTGTCAGCTTTGGTTTGAGGCCCATAAACATTGATAAAACGAAAAGCAGAAAGTTTCCATGTGCCATCTAACATCAGCAAGCAACCCGGAATCAAATCCACTAATTTTATCAAAGAAAAATCATATGAACCAAACAAAATACCCATCCCATCTGCACAGTCTGGGCCAAAAGACCAATAAGAGGGACCCCAAATCCAGTGTTTTTTAAATGACAAAAGCTGTTCTTTGAACACATACATGTTCCTGTAAAAATAAAAAGATCAAAACCAGAATCATGAATAAAAGAAAAACAGCCTGTCATTTAACTGGATTTAAAATACTGTGGATGTTTAAAACCCAATTGAAAAACCAACCATAAGGAATTTAAGCCAGGAAAACCAAAATAGTGTCAGCAAAGAAAAACTCATTTTCCTTTTTTTCTTTTTTTATTTTATAGTCCCCTTGACTCACTCCCATGGAAGGCTGATTACTCCTGCTGATTGTGAATCCATCTCCCCATGATCTATATCAGAACCTACATCTGGCAAGAACAAAGCAGCATAGGTGTTATCATGTTCACTAAGTACTGGAGAGTTTAAAGTAACAGGAGGTTTGTTGTTCCTAGAAGAACGCCTTTCTTGTTACTGGCAGAAAAACCTTGCTATCAACTACTTCACTCCTAAGGACAGCAGGTTCCTTATAACAGACTGGTGTTAAAGGGAACTAATAGGGTCTTCTATCCCCAGAGAAGGAGCAGCAAGCTTGTCATCTGGAACCACCTCCGGCTGAGGGGGGGGGCCTGGATCAGGGCATCAGCCTGAAAAGGTACTGGCTTAGAACCAAAGTTTTCATTTTGAAGCACCTTTTTTGCAGCAGTTGAGTCTTATGCTTGCTGTATCAATAACTCAGGGCTAGCACAAGAGGCCTTATTCTTAGCAGCCCAAGGGCATTCACTAAAGACATGGCCATCATCCTCACACAAGTCGCATTTCGTTAGGTTGGCACACTGCATTGCTATGTGACCTATTTCCCCACAATTATCACAGCGGGCCTTGTCACAAGTACTGGACAGATGAGTCCTTGCCCCACATTTATAGCAGGTCCTAGGCTGTCCTGCATAAAAACAAACTCCCCTATCTCTTCCTAACAAAAAAGAGTTAGGGAAATGTTCCATTCCTGTATCTGTAGCTTTTAATTTAACCTTATATTTCCACCCCTCCGTCCAGAAAGACTCTAAATCCAACAGAGCTTCTGGGGTACTCAAAATCTCACACTTCTGAGACAACCAAAAAGTAATGTCATCAATATGAACACCCTCATTTCGGAACATGACTGTCACATATTTAATTAAAGGCTTTGTTAATGGAATTACTAAAAAAGGGGCCCAAATGGGAGAAAATTTAACATTTGCATATCGTTCCCAAAAAGGTCTAGCGATATGCTGTTCGAAAACTGATATCATAGTTATCCTCCCAGAAATATTAATTAAAGCTAAAACATCTTTGGAGAGAGAAAATAAAGATTCCTTTAATAAAGTCCGACTAACATAAGTTTGGTCTGGTCTATTCTCCAAACCACCCTTGTATCTAATCCGGACAGCATTGCACCTAGGAGCGGCTTCCTTTTAGTTCTGGAAAATAAATCTGATAATAAGGGAGGGCGATCAAGACCAGGGTCAGGAAGCTTTGGACTCTGTTTACTAGAAATCTTCTTCAATGGGAGGTTTAACTGTTTCCAACACCTGAGGAGCCTTGTCAGCCTCAACCTCTGAGGGTTTCCACTCAGGAGAAGATTGCAGAAAAGTTAAAGAAGAGTCCCAGCTAGGGTCTGGACCCCAGATCCCTTGCTCATTTTGTAGCCATCCTGCCCCTTGCAAGGCTTGTTGGGGAGTCCAGTTTACATCAGAGGTAGACAGTAATGAAAAATCAATCGGCAGATCAGGGGAAGGTAAAGGGATGTTTGGTTGCTGGCCCAGGGGTTTAGAAGAACCCTCCCTGGAGGCACAGTTTGTTGGGCAGTTTTATTTTTTTCTTGCTGAAAGGAAAAATGGTGGACCCTGTCTGAATATTTGGTTGAGTCTGATAGACACATTACCCTCTTTTCCTGTTGCCCATCCTTTTCACAGTGTCTATTAGGAAAACGAAAACAAAGCCTGCTTCAGTCAGTAAAACCATTTCAGTAGTGGCTACTGCAGGCTGTGTCAGCCTGAAGGAGCGCAAACCCTTTCAGAATGCTGCCTCCCACCCTTAGCAGAATTTCACTCGCCATGGAGTGCGAATCACTAGTTTTGGGCTTTCGGCACACACCTGCCTCGGTGTCAGCACTGCCAGCCCAAAGAGAAGAAACAGAGTGAGTTCCGGGAAAGGAAAACACTGGCTGTCAGCACACACTAGCTCTGCTAGAACTGCCAGCTGGAAAGAGGGGTAACAAATCATTACAAGAGTTATTAGCCAACTCACCGCTTTCCAAAATGGCAAACAGACCTATCGGCTGTCTTTCAGCAATGGCAACCTGCTCAGGTAAGAGTAGACCTTCCGTAGTGGCTGTAGCCGTAATAGGTGGAGTCAAAACATCTGATTTCTGTAAAACATTCACCTCCGAATTTACCGGTAAAGTAGAGGTGGAAAAGGATGTGGAGGCATTTAAGGGTAAACTCAGTTTAGAACCATCCGTAGTCAAATCTTCAGTTGAAACAAAAACATCAGTGCCATCTCCTTCTAACTCGATATCCAGATGAATTTTCAAGAGAGCCTCTTGCTGAACAGGAGAAGGAGAGGAGGCTGGCTCTCCCAACTCTGCTGCGTCCTGTCGGTCCAACAACTCGCTCCGAGTGGCCATCGCAATGGCCCATAGCCCTCTACTGGCCACAGAGCAACGCGTGTAGAGTAGGGGAATTTCCCCAGTGTCCTGGCCAAATTTCCCTCATTCACTAAAAATACCACCAACAGCTTAATCTGGTTCAAGGTCAGTTGGCATTCATCTGTATCCCCTCCCCGGTCGTGCCTGAAAATAGGCAGGATTTGTCTAGTGCACTTACCGGTCAACAAAACTAAATAAACAAATAAGTTGAACCCCACACTTGATGCCATTATACAGCTTACCGTGATATTCTTCAGTTCGCGGCTTTGAAGAGTACAGACGTGTTCCGCTCCACCAAAGATCGTCGCACTGGGCTCCAAAGGTATGTAGGGGGTGAGGGGGGTGTGGGAGGTGGGGTCTGCAAAGGGTGGGTGCAGATTGGGGAAGGGGGACCATCGTGACCATGAGGGACCATTTTCTGTTTCACAGGGTAGAAAAATAATGAATGTCGCAGGAAGGTTTTTTTCTTTCAGGGTGTGACAAGGACATTTTGGCACACTGGAGTGGGCTCCCAGTGTGCCACCTGTGTTTTTTGGGGACAGGAGACTGAAGTTGATGGAGATTGGGCCTCCTGTTGGCAAAGAAAGTGTGTCTGTGTTTGGGGGGCATGATGCCGAGGGGGATTGGGCATCCCCCTTCAGCAGACAAAACAAGGGGAGGACATTATGCTGATGGGGATTGTGTTCCCCTGTTGGCAAATGAACTGGGAAGGGGGCATGCCAACAGGGGGATTGGGCACCCTTGACTTTGGCTTTCATGGGACTGTGAGAGGCGGAAGGTGGCAGCCACCTCCATGTTTATTGAAATGTTTCAGCAGGCAAGACACGCCCTGCAATGATCAGGTGTCCCTCATTGCAGTGGCGAAGTGTTAAGTTGAGGTGGCATGCTTCTGAACTGCTGTCATAGACAGCATGCTCATTCATTGGTGCCACAGAGAACAGCCTAAAAACAGTGGCACCATTGGCCACAACACAGCTGCACCTTCAGCAAGCTGTCACAAAATGCTACTCCAGCAAGTTGATCACAATGTTGCTTGTGCTACACGACAAGACAACATAAAAAAATACAAAGAAGGGCCAAGTTCTGTCCCCTCATTACAAAATTATTGTACAAACAGACATTCTAAGCTGGATAAATTACTATCATTAAGTTAAAATATAACCACTTTCTAAAATAATATAATTACTTACATAACACAATACACAGTGTAGAGTTTTACTTTTTCTTCGAGGGGCACCACTCCTTCTCGTGGACAGCGCTCGCACTCTGTTGCAGCACAGAGATTTAAAGATCTGTCTCCCTTCCCACTGAGGTGTTCCCACTCGTGATTAGCTCGCCACCGAGCCCCCTTACAATCGCAGGCATTTTGAACACCTCAGGCACACACTGTGTAGCTTCCCAGAGAATGTTGCTGACAGGGAAGCAGTTGATTAAAGTAAAACAGCATATTATATTGATATTTTGCCATTTGTGCCTTCATTTCCTAATCTGAACCCCATACTGCCCCCTTTTCCTGCTGGAAAGATCTATTAGCTTATGCAAATGTGCCTTAAGCTGTAAGTATCTTTTATATTTATCACAAGCCTTTTTTGACGTTTAATTGGATAAGGTAAAATGAAGATCTTTTTTAGTACCTTCCCACCAAGCTGACCAGGAGTCATATGCATCGTGTACAGTCAAACTAGCCGTTAATAATTCTAGAACCTGTGACCTTACTCTTTCTTCTTGCAATATTGAGGCATTCAACCTCCTTTCTTTGGGAAACCATCTTCAGATAATGTAAACTGCAATGATACATGATCAGATGTTTCCACCCCATAGTTCTGGCAGACACCACTGTAAGAAGTTAAGATACAAAAATAAAATAAATTCTGGAAGTCAGAGAGCCTCTATAATATGTAAATCCCCTCATCTAGTGCAATGTTCGAAAAGCATCCTTCAAATCTGCTGCAATAACCTCATCAATCAAAATGTTTGAATCACAGTACATCTTTTTATATCCCTTTACATCAGCAGCCTGTGGGACAGGGCAATTAAAATCACCCCCTAAAATTGCCACCTTTGAGGTAAATAAATATGGGCGAATCTTCTGAAAAAGATCCACTCTCTCTGTTTTAGTTTGAGTGGCATATATATGGAAAGCTCTAAAAGAACACTCATCTCTGCTATGATCTACCGTTAATGCCCTCACTGGGTGAATATCCACTAGACGAGTTAGCTGCCACATATATCCTGACAAAAGGACAACCACACCATCACAAAGGTCCTCGCCCGGAGACCAAAACAAGGGACATACTGTTCATAGTGATGTGGCTCTAGATATTTTAAAAGTCTATTTAATTCTAGTGTTTGTACTAGAATAATATTCCCTGTTGCTGTTACAATACCTCTTAGGTGAATACATTTTTTCTTGAAAGCTTTCAAGCTATTTGTGTTTAATGTAACCACCTTAAGAAAAAACATCTTGCATTAGAAAAGAAAAAGGAGGCACATACATTCTATTTTCCCTTCACACCAAATTATCTTTTTTGTTTTGTGAACTGTAATCTAATACAATTCCTCCTTTTTTTAGCAAGATACCTCTTCCTGAGTATTCCCAGGGTCAGAAGGAAGAGTTTCTTGAGAGAGAATTGAGAAAGCTTCATCCTCTCCCTCCTCATCTTCCAAATCTCCCCACAATCTTTTCTGTCTCAAAGCTGTGAATCTGTTAGAGACTGGAAGAGGCTGATATGCCATGTTTTGTTTTAGTATGTCCCCTTTTTTCCTGGAGACCTCCATCATGGATACCTCCTCTTATGTGAGCACCTCAGGCTGTATCAGGGGCTGCATAGCAAGGGGTTCTGCCAGTGCTGTCTCTACTATCCTTTCCACCTGAGTTCCAGGGATCTCTGTTGTTTCACGAACCAGTGTTACCTCCTTCTGTAGAGATACAGTACCCTGAAAATCCCCTACATCATCCTTCACTAACAGTGATTGATGTATGGGTTGTTCTGGAACATTACTCTGAGAGTAGATATGTTGTACATCCTCTGCCTCCCCCCCCCCCATTCTATCCTCGGCTACTTCTTCTTCTAGTAGGTCAGGCCTCATGGTATCAGAAGCCCAGGCCTGGACCTGGGTTTAGATGCTCCTCTGCCTATGAGAGGGCAGATGTCTGTGCCTTCCGATCAGGTATTCCTAATCAAAACCATCGTCCCTATTGTGAGAGGTCTATCAACAGTTATGGAATGAATGCCCACGTTCTTCACAGAAGTTATACTAAAACTAGTTATTACACCTACTGTAGAGCTATGGCGACCACACATCAAGCACAAATTACATTTTAGTTGGTCACAGGAATTGCTTAGATGAGTCAGTGATTCACACTGAAAACATGTACGGGGTTGTTGTTGATAAAAACATACACCCCTATCTTTCCCAATAAAGAAACTGTTTCATAAATGCACTAGCTCAGATTACACATATTTTAATTTAACCATAAACCACCACCCTCTAGTCCATACTTTCTCTTTATCCAAAATAGCAGAGGAAATATCCAAAATGTCCTATCTTTGACTGAGCCAGTACCAAATATATGACATATTCACTCCTTCATTGCAAAATAGAATGGTTACCACCTTTACAGCAGACTTTGTGAGAGGTATAGCCACAAAATCATTCCAAAGAGGTGTATCTTTTAATTCCGCATATTTGGCCAAAAATCTGGCCAAAGATCCTACTGTCTTAAAGGAGAACTGCACTGAACCTGCAAGTCATTTTTCTCTGTAGAATTTGATTTTTGATACTAGTTCAGGTTTTGTTCTTGTTTCATCTCTACTGGCTGTATTTTTATCCTTGTTGGTGTTTCTGAGTTACACACAGATGGCAAGTGCCATTTTAGAACTGTATGATGCAGTTTATTTCCCTTGCTCAGTTTCTTCCATTGTTGGAACAATACATCTATGTTCTGCTACAGAACTCTGTGGCTGGAGAGTGACATAAATTACATCATAACATTCTAAAATGGCACTCAACATTATTGTGCCTACACCAGAGTGTCAATCACAAACAACCACCAAGCTCACTAATAGGCAAGTACTAATGGAATATTAATATAATTTAAAGCAGTTCTTAAAAACAGCTTCTACTGGAAAAAAAAAAACACCTTCAGGTTCAGTGCAGTTCTCCTTTAAAGCTAACATCACATATTTCTTTGTTTGTAATATGAATAAGAGCATATAATTCTGCTGATGAAAATGACGAGAGTCCCTTAATAAAGTTCTAAGAAGAAATGCTCGGCTAGGGTATACTCTTTCCCTATGTACCATAGTCATGTTGCATTCCTCCTGGCAGGTTCTTCATTGTGGGAAAACAAATCAGCAAACTGAAGATTAGAGTTGACAGCCTTGGTAGTTGTTTCTTGAGGAGGGAGTTTGCTTGTTTTATCCTTAGCTTTCCTTGAGTATAAGGGGGCATAGACACTGAGTTATAGCAAGTTCAGTCTTCTGTAAACTTAAAGTATCATGGGAGGGACACCCACAGGGACAGACCTTCCCCATGAACCAGGATTAGAACCTGCGGCTACAGATTCTATAAGATGTCTAGCTGGATTTACTTTTACATTATTTCCTTCTTCACTTTCCATTTGCCTTCCATTTTCCTCAGTATGCTCCATACCCAGGGGACCAGGCTTTGCAGAACCAAACTTTTTAGCTAGTGCACTTTTATAACTTTCAGGCATCATTGAGTCTTTTTGGAAAAGTAATTTCCCCCATTTGCACACCTTCCCCCATGTGTATAGGCATGAAATTCCCCATGTGTGTTGCAGACTTCCTTCTTGTGGATCAGAATTCATAGTTACAGGGTAGCAATTTACATTTATCAGGGTAGCACAACTTTTTGTGCTTAAGTTCATAATTTCTGTGGCCATTGGAACCATTCCAGCTTGTCAACACCTGTCTGTAGACGGAACTCATCCCACTCCTTCCAGCGCCTTCTGCACAGTCCAATCTACTTTAGTTGGTGATGTAGGGGTAGGATGGCCTTTATGCAGACCCAGCTGTCTCTCCATGGGCAGCTATCTTTGAAGATCAGCTGTTTTCAACGCTGTCATTTCTCTTGACGGCTTGTCAAGGTTTCCTTGTTCGGTCAAAAAGCCACTCGGGATACTATTGTCCAAGTTACCTCCATGAGTCTCACTTTCTTTTTTTTCTTTTTTTTTTTCATAATTTCATCTTTATTATACTTTTAGTATACACAGTCGACATATCAATCAGTTTACAACATCCATCTTTACAAATGGCAATGGGGTCAAGTCCTTAGAGCATTAATAGTTTCAAATAGTAAATTTATGTTTATAGCTTACAGTTAGTGTCTTAGCTTAATTAGTTAAATAAAATA
Source organism: Neoceratodus forsteri (assembly GCA_016271365.2). NCBI lineage: Eukaryota > Metazoa > Chordata > Ceratodontiformes > Ceratodontidae > Neoceratodus > Neoceratodus forsteri. The sequence continues at coordinate 680,788,859 of CM057454.1, forward strand.
TATAAAGAGTAAAGGTTCAAATATGCATTGAGTAGATGTCACTTCTCAACATAGACATGTAGTTGCTACCACTTAATGGACAAGAGGGTAAACAGAGCTACTAAGAAAGTTTTGAATTCTTGTAATTTAATTATGCATTTTAAATGCTCACACCTAAGCTTAAGTTAGAACGGAGCAGAGTAATCCTCTGAATAGGTATAATAGGTAACAAGGGAGGGGGAAGGGGGACATCCAATATATGGTCCGGCAGCATCTGAGCCAGGCACAAAGGGGGAGAGAAAAAGGAGAAGGGTTCGAGACGTGGGGAAGGGGAGATTGTAATGGGGGGGATGGTTTGCAGTCTGCGGTTCCTGGGATCTCAGAGTGGCTCCAAGAAATTCCAACCAACAGGAGGGCCTTCCAGTTCAGCAGCACAACTTAGGGGACGAAGGTGTCATCCTGTAGCATATAATATAGCTGCCATCGGGACCACCTGGAGTTGAATTGGTCTCCCCAGTCATTCAGTTTATGGGTTATTCGTTCCATATAGTAAATCTGCTTAGTAATCTGCCACCAGTCTTGTATGGTTGGGATTTTTGTAGTTAGCCATAGTTTTGTGGTGGCCTTCTTGGCTGCCGTGAGAAGAAGGAAGAGGAGGTATCTAATCGTTGGATGCCTTAGTTCCCTTGGGATTAGTAGTAAGAGGTATAGCTTACCGGTTAGTTGAAACTGTGGGCCAAAGAGTTCCTGTAGGTTAGTTTGGAGGGCTAATATAAAGGGCTGAAGTCTGGGGCATGTCCACATTATGTGTGAATGGGTGGCTCTGACCTCTCCGCACTGGCGCCAGCAGGCTGCAGACCTGGTTTGAGCATAGTGGCTGGTAATTATAGGTGTCCTGAAGTATCGAATAAGGATCTTCCATGCGTATTCATGCCACTGGTGGGAGCTTGTTACTTTAGTAACATATTGGCACGCTATCTGCCATTCTTCAGGGGAGACGGGTGCTCCAGCTCCATTTGCCTGCTAGCTTAATGTTGTCCGTAATGGTTAGCTCATGTGATTTCTGGGAGCGATAATATTCTGAAATTAAGTGCTTTTGTTTATGGGAATTATTTAGCTGAATCTGTTGGTTAACATGAGTCTCACTTTCAGTTGCCAATGCCGCATTCTCTTCAGCCAATAACTGGAGCAGCAGGGCACAATGTTCAGAAATCCTCACCAGTTTTCTTTGTCTATCAGCATCGGGGCCACCAGAGCTGCTGACACTCGGTCTTTTGGTATTGGTGTTCCTATTCAGTTACTGATATCACCAAGGTTTTTTTCTATCATAACCTGATGTTCTCCATCCAATATTGAAACTGTGTATACTGGCAGCTTTTCTGTTGCATTGTCATTCTCCCTACCGGTCTGTTTCCACTCTGTTCCTCTACCTCCTCTTCCTCCATTGCTCACCGGGTCAGCCATCTTGAAAGCAAGACAGCCACACATCACCCACACACACACACACACACACACACACACACACACACACACACACACACACACACACAAAAGAGTAGGTAAACTTTATTAAAACAAAGAAGTAAACAGGCATAAATCAAATAACATACAAGCTTATATCAGCTGATAAACCAGGGACAAATAAAGAAAGTTAAAACACAAAAACAGTAAAGCAAGAAAATGGGAGAAGGTAATAATAACTGAGGCATATGACTACAGTAAAAAAACAAGGAAGGGATAACATGTCAAAATAATAACAAATACATTCTTTGTAGGCATAAAATGGAAGAAAATAAAAGAAATCAAGAACATACACTCATGGAGGTTGAAAACATTGGAAAGTATTTCCATTTTTTACTCAAAGCAGACTTAGTGAGGCTCTTACTCCGATAAATAAATAGCAATTCCATTCTAATCATCTGTAACAGGGTAAGAGAAGGTAAGTCCCTTTGCTGAAATAGTAACGCACATTGAGACTGCCATGGATAGTACTTCATAGTAGTAAATACAAGCCTGATAGTATTAGTGTGTCATAGTGCCTAGAGGAGCACAAAGTGCCCAAGATAATGTTAGTATAGTATGTAGTATAGTATAGTATACTAATGTTGGTTAGTATCCCAGGAAACCTCTGATCAGGCGTGATCTCCCCATTGTTGGGTCACCGTGGTCTAAAAGGTCTGTGCGTAAGGACAATGAAGAAGAACGTGTTCCATAGTTTCTAACTGGGAGTCACAACCCTGCCTGGGGCAGCTACGTTCTGTCAGACTCAGATGCTTCCAGTTGGCCATGGTAACAGAGCCCAACATTATCCCTCATTTTCAGAGGAGTCCAGGTGTCAGTCAGATATGTGTTCACCAAGGAATAATCTGATAAGGGGTTCCTTTATAAATTACTGATCCAGAACATTATGTGACATAATGTGTTTATAGATATTTATTCTAGTAGATGACTTAACATCAGTCAGGTGTAATTTCCATTGTCAGAGTTTTGCCAGAAAAGCCCAAATATAACTATGGGTAGCTGGAGACTTTCTCAGTTTAAGGGTATCTGCTGACCAAGCCTTTAGTAAGGGAAGAATCCACCAATTCATCCAAGGATGCCAGAATCTATGGGAGTGCTGAAAATAGCTGGAAAAATTCAAGGTGATAAACAAACTAAAATAAAAAATGATGAAGTTTAAGAGACCTAACCCTCCTTGTGGGATGGCGTGATACAATGTATTATGCTTTATGAGGTTTAATTGACTGTCCTATACTAACTGAAAAGTGAAGCTCAGTAGGGAGACATTGAGGTGTGTTGGCATCAGATATATAACATTAAGATAGGTAAAATAGAAAACAAAATGTCTGAAGGACAGTTTTCTTTTCTTTTAGTCTGATACCAATTTTTCCAAACCTGAACTTTAGTGCACACAGTTGAAGTTTTGCACCCCAATTAGCTGAGGTACAGTCTGTGTTTCCAAAAGTAATACCTAGTAATTTAATGGCATCAGTCATGACAATGACCACCCGATTCAGCAACTTGCAGGGTAACAGATCCTAAAATAAGGCCTTTGCATTTATGTAGGTTTAGTCATGCTCTGAATAGTGGTATAAACAAAAAGGGGAATGTCAAGTGCAATAAGACTGGACTGGCGTCTTTCACAAATAAAACAATATCACCTGCATACTCTGCAGTCTTAATAATAGACGTTTTTCCAGATTATGGATACCATGTATCTGGGGATGAAACAAAATACTGCATGTAACAGGGTCAATACAAAGCACATAAAGTAAGGGGCCGAGCAGACATCCCTGTCTGACTCCTGTTTTGATGAGGAGTCTGTTTCCTAGGTATCCATTCACATTAGGTATGATACTCATCTTATTATATAAAGACAAAGAACCTCTGTGTGCAAACACTGAGGCAAGGTTACCCAAAGGGCATATGACTGGAAGCCAGGTTTCAAGAAATACAAAATCACACATGCTCACACAATGCAAAGCATCATGGGCTGCATATGCAAATCACCACAGAATGTTATGCTGATTCAACTTTAAGCAGCATTGCATGGTGCCAAAGGCCTCTCACACAGTTTGCAAAGGTGCTAACAGATGACATAGACACGTGTTTCATCCTACCAAGACTCATCAGTATGTCTCATCTGTTTGACACCCCAGATATAGTTTCCTAATCCATTGACAAAGGTTGGGAAAATGCCATAGTGATGCAAGACATCAAACAAGTAAGCATGGGAAATTCAATGAAAAGCCTTTTCTTGGTCCAGGTATCCAACTTTCTTGTAATGTTTTCCAAGCTCAATAATTTCCAGAAGCAAAAGTAAATTATCCTAAATAGACCTACCCGTTATGGAACAAGTCTAGAATTTGGAGATGACATAACTAGCCACAGTAGCCAGATGAAGGTTTAAAATTCTCATTATACAATGACAAAATAATTTCCTAAGCTCTGATTGGTCAGTGTGTGCCTGGGACAGTGATATTATCCGAGCATAGCATCACTGTATCAACTTCAGACACACACATGGCTGCAGCACATCAACAATAAAATGACTACCCCCCAAACACACACAGACAAAAGCATCTTCAAGTTTACACTGCCAGCTCCAACACACTGCTCCGAGACCCACTGCGCTAACGTCCACTCAGCACCCACTTCAGTGATTCCCGCTGGCAACCAGCCTTCAGTGTGCCTGAGTCGCTTGCCACCAACAGCCACAAAAATCTCCCACCCCCACACTATTCCCCCAAACAAAAAAATATTTTCAATAAAAAAAAAACTGCCATCTGACACGGCATTTTTATTTCCCCCTCAGTGCTAGTGTGCACCCTTTCAAACAGCCGTGCTCCCACTCGCTGGACAGACTGCTCGCTTCCTCAGATGGCCACATTGCTTATGGCCACCTTGAGAAAATAAAAAAAATTAAATCAATAAAATCAGACACATTTTGAGAATTCTACACTACAGAAACTGAACAGAAAATTTTGACCACTGCCTCTTATCCATTCCAAAGTAATGGCTAAAACACCCAGAGGTGAGATCACAGTTCCTGAACTCCTCTGCAATTCCCTCAGGTCTACCGAAACAAAAAAAAAAAAAAGTATTTCTCAAAGCCATGGGAGGGTTCACAGTCCAGATGGGAAAACATCATGGGCAGATATGAAGATGGGGACTGGGAAGCAGATGAGACAAACACACACAAAGCCAGCATCACCAACTGAAAAACACACAACTGCACCTATTGGAGAAATAGAATAGAAACTATTTTTATTTAAATATCGTCCAGTCTAAAATAAAATACAAACGCTGTTTTAATAGTATTTCTTATCTTCTTTTATTTTATTTACAAACTATCCATTGTATAATAGCAATAATGCACTCCAGGATAGTGTGTTGTGCAGGAATAGCATCATGGTATTGGGCCTTTGCACTTGGTCAGTGTACCAATTGCCCAACCACACCATGCATGATTTTACCCAGCATGACACACACCTTGTCATGCATTATTGCTTAATTAAATCTTTAAATCAGTGTTAAGCAAACATAGCAGCCTCTAATTCCATAGGTCCGTAGTCTCACCCTTTTTGTACACAAACATGGAGAGCTACACAAAGGAGTCATGAGGTTGCCCTATTTCAAAAATCTAGTTAAAATTGCAACCAAGAACCACCAAGTGTGTAGAAAATGTTTTATAAAGTTCATTGGTGAGGCTATCCAGACCAGGGGCCATGCTGTTCCAACACTTAGCAATTGTTGAAACTACCTCAGCAGCAGTGATGGGGCTAGTGAGGGGGGGTAAAGCAGAGGGAGGTATTGACAGGACTACTACAGTGCTTAGGAAAGTATGTGTGGAGGAAGAAGGGGCACTACTGCCAAACATATCTCTCAAATAGTGATCTACCATTGTAAAGACCCTGTCCTTAGTAGAAACCATCATGCCAGATCTATCCTTAATTCTCAGTATAGTGCGGTGATGTACCCTGTCTTTAAAACTGTCAAAAATATTGCTTCTCCCCAACTTTCCCTGGGTGCTGCTGTGGTGCTCCACACTAAGGGTCTCTCTCTATTGTATTGCAGGGCCATCATTTGCTCTTTTATACAGACAATTTGTGCATCATAGTTCCCTTAGTAGTGCGGCCTTTGTCAACAACTTCATTAAATGAACATGTAGACCAAATATTTCATATATATATATATATATATATATATATTTTTTTTAATTTAAACATTTGGTAACCGGGAAAGACACGCTGAGCCAGGGCTTATCTTCAGGTGCGACCCGGGGGATCAGGGTTTCAGGGGAAAACACAGTGTGTACAGTAGATTATACAAGGCAAAATCAAGTACAAGATGAATACAGGCAATGATACAAATATTTACAGCAATATACAATATTTACAATGATAATCATTTGCCAGTAAATAAGATGAACACTGGTGCAACAAAACAGTCTCACTAAAATGTTACTTTACAGGCAAACAGTGCAACTCGAGTTTGGCTGGGTTTGAGAGCAATGAGATAACTGCCTACATGGTGCAAAGTGGCACAAAAATTCAGCTTGATAGCTAAGGGATAGACAATACTAATGCTAAGAGGTGCTAATGGGAGCAAGTAGGGCAAGGTAGGAGCTAGAGCTGTGTTTTGACAGATGAGTGAGTGATAGAGTTATGTAATTCAGGAGTCTGGGTATTCCAAAGGAGGGAGTCAGTAGTGGAAGGCAGATTTGCCCATGTTTGAGGAGGGAGGGAGATAGAAGAGCATGAGTCCCTAGAGCACAGGAAGTAGGCTGGGGCAGGCTTGAGGAGAGAAGAGATGTATGAGGGAGCAAGTTGAACCAGTATTTAGAAATAAAAGCTAAAAAGTGGACGTTGCATCTGTGTGCTAGTGGGGAGGTTTGAGAGGACAGTAGAGAACAGTGGTGAGATCTGTAAGGAAAGTTGGAGACAAAATGACAAAAGCATAGCAGAGGGATTCAGTCAAGTGAGTGAGGTGGAGGGTGCGGTGAGTAAACAATATTGACATAATCAATGACAAGCGGGATCATTTTGGTTAGAATTTCCTTGCATACATGGAGAGGGAGAGAGTCTTTATTTTGGTAAAGAATACCAAGCTTTGGATGGAACTTGGTGGTTATGTTGTCGATGTGGGTAGAGACATTTAGCTGCAGGTCCAGCCAGACTCCAAGATATTTATATGAAGGGACAGTCTTAAGAGGGGTGCCATCAAGAAAGGTTATGGAGAGGTATTTGTAGCTTTGGCTAGTCTTTGCAAGGTTCCAAAGGTCACTGAGACAGTTTTGACAGTATAGTCAGTCCTATGTTTCCAAGTGAGTCTGCCCATAAAAGCTGTCATATGTGAAGTTTCTTGTCCTCCCACCAAGATCCATAATCATTCTATAAACAAAGTAATGACTTTCAAGCTAAAATAAATCGAGAAATTTAGCCTGCAATGTAGGGTTGGCAAGGGAGGAATTATTTAGCCATAATCCAGTCTCACTCTTTATTGCAGTATTCCCAAAAGTGCCACCAACCAGTAAATGGTCGAAGGTTTTGATAGGAACCACACAGATATCAAGAGTAACTACATGTGATGCAATAATGATAAAATTTATGCGAGTAGCTAAGATATTTCAAAAATAAATATAGCCTCCAGTGTCAACTTTAGAGTGATATGCATCCTGTAAGGTAGAAGATTTTATCATTAAGTTCAAAAAATGTGTGTCACAATATAGTTTAGAAGTTAGTGCACCCCTGTCAGCGACAGAAAGTCTGCAATTAAACTTCTCATAAAAGAACAGAATTTTAGAGGTATAGAGGTACAGTTGGATTTTCTTCAGCAGATCGATGCAGGCTTTTGTAGTCTGTAGGGCATAGATGGTCATGAAATTAAACTGTTTCTCCTGAAAAGTGACATCCACTAGCAAGGTTCGACCTGGCTCCATCTCCACCAATTTCAGCAGCTAAAAAAGAAGTACCCCTTAATAGAATTCCATGCCATCACATTTGTTGTCCCCAAATGACCAATTGGAAGGTCCCCAGCACCAATGGCGTCTCACTTGGTCCACATCCAAGATGCAGTTTAGCCTGGTTTCCTGCACAAGGAAGACATCATATGGGAAGTCCCAAAATATGGAAAGAGCAGCTTGCATCTGCTAGGGTGTTTAATACTGTACTATTCACATTTAAGGTAGCCAGCTTGATGGATAAATCCATGGGAGATGGAAAAGGAGAAAACTCTCGACTTCAAATTAAGTCACTCCATCTTGCTTGCCAGATCTCCTAATGTACATCCTAGTTTTTTCCCGTTGTGTTTTTAATGGCTGTAATTTAATGATGTCATCCTCTTTGTCAGTCAGTTGTGGTAGTGAAGTGGACATACAAGAAGAAGAAGCATCCGATTCCAAACTGTCATCAGAAGCTAGGTTTTCCTGATCAAGAACTTGAAAATGGTTCTCCAGGGTGATAGTCTGGGGAGGAGAATCTGAGCCATTGTTGCTTGAGTTTGACTGAAGTTGATGGAGAGTCCATTTTGTGTTCATTAGAATCATGTATGGAGGAGGCATGAGCTCATGTTCCTGCAATCCCAGGCTGGTGGTATCCATTGAAGTATCCAAGGAACAGGCGGGTGTCCAAGGTCGACTGCAAACTTGGTGAAGCAGGAAGGATGATCCAGGTCTGAAACAGGAATAGGGTCAGGCAGAATGACATGTGAGGCGGGTGTGGCAGCCAGATCCAAAGCAGAATCAGCCTCTGGAGCAGGTGTGACATCTGAGTGCACCAACTGATGAGCTGCACCCTGGTATTTTTTCAACATTTTTGTTTTTTGGGCCATATTTAGGAGAAAATCCTATAGGGGTCTATCGTCCCAGCTGTGGGTGGCCCATTTGTAGGTCCTGTAGAAATGACCTACCTCCTCACACAGATTGCACCAGAAAGTGTTAGCACAGCCCATGCTGATATGGCCAAACTCAAGGCACAAGTTACATCTAATTTTGTCACAGATATTGCTGAGATGGGTCTCTAATCCACATTTAAAACAAGTCTTAGGTTGACCAGGGTAAAAATACTGCCTCTACCATGATCAAGGTAGAAGACACTAGGGAGATGTTGAGACCCAAGAGCCTATGTCGTAATTTCACTTTTAAATCACCAATTTCCCATCCAGATGGCTTCAGAATCCATTATGAGAGTTGGATCACCAAGAATGTTGCATCTCTGCACCTACTGATATTTAATATCATAGATGTTGACCCCTCGTTTTTCAACAGTTGCATAGACACCAAAATTGATCAAGATTTCTCACCATTTTAAACCTAAGGTCAAAATAACTGTCACTCTGGGAGAGTATCAGAGCACAGATTTCATTAGACATATAGTGCAAGGATTCATTCAATAAAACTCTGCCAGCATATTCTCTATCAGATGGCAAGTCCAGTCCCCCTTTATAGAGAAGCCTCACCACATTTCCTTCTCTGCACTGGATCCAGGGGTATGGGAAAAAGTATCTGTTTTCTAAAAGTTATGCCACTTCCGTGCTGAATCCTGTAAGGATAGGTCAGCTGGTAGAGGTAGGGAATGTGTACCAGTAGAGTGTGCCACCCATTTCACCCTATCAGACCATGATTCAGAGGCACCATCCTCCAAAGGCAAATCAGCAGAGATTTGGACAAAATCAGTAGCAGTATCTATGGCATTATCAGCCAAGGAGGAGGAGGAGGAAGGGAACATGGGATCCAAATTTATAGAGACATGTGCAGTGGTGCAGTCAGCTGTAGAGGGGAATGTGGAGGCAGCCAAGGTAGAAGAAAAAACAGGATTTGAAGAAATACAAGACCCGATGGTGCTATGAACAACAGAGTAGCAAGTGGAGAAGACAGAATCAGCAAAAGAGGGGGGTATGGAGGGCAGGAGGGTGAGGGACATCAGACTGTGAGGAGCATGACACAAAGGACCGCAGCAGCAGGGTGCAGGATAGGACGAGGAAGGTGTAGGTTGTGGCTTATCAGAAACAGATTGCTGAAGCAGCTGTGCTGTAGGCATTTGCGGGTGCCAGATACCACCATCTATTCAACTCCAGGTTGATACATTCAAAGCCTGGTTAATGTCCCAATCAGTTGGTGGATAGTCCAAAGTATAGTGGCGGTGTACTCTGCAATGGACCCCTAAAGATTTATACACAAAAGGAGTTGAAGTCCGATCCAGTCCAGTGCACCCCATGGTCCAGGGGCAACAGGATCAGCATCCTTCAAACATTCAGTCAGCTTGTCAGAGGAATTCTGAGGCAGAAAAGTCTTGGGTTATGTAGCACTGGCAGATTGTATAGTAAATATGAAAGCAGGAGCCAAAAGTATCACAGTTGCACTGGATTTGTCAGTTTCAGCTGTGCTGAGGGGCCGCGGTGAAGCCATAGTTGTTGCTGCATCACAGGGTCCATCACATTGCAGCAGACTCTCCCATGGAGGTAGCAGTACAGTGGGCTCAGTTGCACTAACCGAAGGGACAGCAATTTCTCCCATTCCAAACTGAAGGTAGCTTCTCCTCAGTGATTAAGCAAGTGAACGTTTATTCATGGCAGATTGCAGACATCCTTCAGCAAGCAAGTGCAAGGCAGATAAAGGTTGATCCTCAGCAGGACCCACGGAAAGTTCCATTGGTAAAGGACAGTATCAGCATGCAAGCTCGCCAAATGATCAGGTAGTCCAGTGAAAGGTAGTGAGTAGGGGAATTTTATTGAAAGAAGGACTCCAAACAGCAGAAGAAGAATCAGCATTTATATAGCGCTTTCATACACAGTGTATCCCAAAGTGCTTTAAAAGCAATGCTAGACTGGTAGTGAAGTGATGAAATGTGTAGCGGCGGCCGATCGCATACCAGCACCCACATACAGCCTGACAATTGTATGAACCATTTTATGGGACAGGAATGTTGGCTAGGACACCGAATGTCCTCTACTCTTTGCAAAGAGTGCCCTGGGTTCTTTACTTCCACCTGACACCCACCAGGACAACACCAGGATGGGTAGAAGGGACCTCGTTTTAATGTCTCATCTGAAGGACGACAGTACAGCACTTCATGCTGCACTCAGACGCCAGCATTTTAGGTGCAAGTCCAATCCGAGTGTGGGATGAGAACCCATGACCTTCTTGTCCAGAGGAGGAAGTGCTACCAACTGAGCCATGCAGAAATAATACAATCAATATATACAAAGTAATAACCAGGGCCATGACCAGGGGGTGCAAGAGCTGAGTTGCAGTAGGGCCCACACTGTTAGGGGGCCCACTACCCTAGAGGTCAACATTAAGAAAATATTTTCTCACAGACAACATTGCAAGCTTCTTTTGAAATTGGGCTTGACTGCAGTTTGTGGGTCAGAAAAATTGCTTGCTGGAGTGGTAATATATAATCACGGGGTGCAGGGCACTCTGCCCTCTAAACACACTGGAAAAAACATCCACCATATTTTTCTGACCCAGGAACTGCAGTCCTTCCGAATTATCATCCATTTGAAACTGGTCTTCCAACAGTGGTGTCAGCTCCACTTTCACATGGTGGGGCAGTACAGAACAAAGAAGGAAGGACTACAGTTCTTGGGTCAGAAAATATGGTGGATAGATTTTTACAGAGGGTTTTACGGGGTGGGTGGTGGAGCCCCTGCACCTCCTGTGATTATATATTACCACCCAGGCTGCCATTTTTCTGACCCAAAACTGCAGTCAAGCCCAAAGAAGCAATAGGGTCCATTGCCTAAAACATCTAATCTTGGTGCTTGTGTCCCCAGGAGGAGCAGGAACAAATTACATTGTTCAGTTCTTTGATCATGGTGCCAGCAAGGGACAGAGGACAGCATGGACAAACTATGTATGATCAGCAGGACTGATACAAAAAACGCTTATAAAATTTCATATGCGCTAATGGTTATTTTACATTTATTGGTCGGGGGGTGTTGGCACAGCCCTGGTAATAACCATTCCTTGTCATGCAATAACACACAAATAAATCAGGCAAAACTGAAATAGTAATAAACAATAAAACAAAATTAACTAAACTGCATACATTCGCACTTTACCCAAAAATATTTGACTTTCTCTGATGCCATAGTGGCCATGTTCGCCTGCTGAATACGAAAGTAACAGCATATTGTACATGTTTCAGTAATTCTGCACTCACTATCAGGTGTTGCTGCATAACCCATAGGCTTCTTGCTTGCCAAATGTGATACTTTAATACTGCAAAATCATATACAGTGTCCCAGCATGGTACTTCACCCACCCAGTTGGTAAAACTGCGTACATCAACCCTTCATACACAATGGTAATAAACAATGGTTCCCCCCATTCTTGTGCCACAAACTGCCAAAAGGCCTGGGCACATGGACATGTGATAAACAGATGTTTCTGAGTTTCTAATATATTAAGACACACATCCCTATGACAATACCGCTCCAAATTTGTGTATGTTTATTATTTCCTTTCACTGCCACTCTCCCTTATTTATTGAGCCACAGAACATCCCACACATAAGCAGGTATTCTAGGGTTACATACTGTATTTCATCATTTTGTAGCCGTGGCTACAATTACAAAATTTGGTTTTAGCATGCGGTTTTAATTTGAGGGCGGCTAGTAAATGAGGGCGGCTTTAAATACAAACTTACAGAAATGGCTGTCCCCTTATTCATATATTTCCCTGGTGTCCAATCATACCACCTCCACCTGCCCATCTATTGTCCCCCATAAATACATAGATTCCTTGGTGTCTGATGGCACCCCACCCTGATTGCCATTCTAATTTCCTGGTGCCTACAGAAAGGATAGCTGAGGTAAAGGTCCCTAAGTATTTATTTTGGTATGAAATGCCAGCTGGGTTTCATCTCTGGATCAGACTCTTTACAAAGAGGTAAATCAATCAGCCAAGCCAGCCCAGGTGAATAGATAAAGAAATCGCCGGAAGCAGAATGAAGAGCTGTACATGCAGCTGTACAAGTAGTGTGGTTAGTGTGGTTAGACTTGGTCACTTTGTTCCCATCAGGTAGCTAGAAAAAAGAGCTAAACTAGCTATGATCTGGGAGGGTCAAGAGCCTCGATAATTCAGCTGCGGAGCTCCTGCACAGCTTCTTCTCTGAAATCTGTGTCTGTGCGGGGGTTGGGGGGAGATTGAGGGAGCGAGTGTTGTAAAAGTATAGTAATAGGCTTATAAATGAGGGCGGCTTTAAAAATGAAATCTGAAAATCAGTCTGGCTTTAATTTGAGGGTAGCTAGTAAATGAGGGCAGCTACAAAATGATGGAATACGGTAGTTGCTGCAGAACAAAAGGAAGCCTACCCTGGGGGCATTCTGGGAACAAAATCTCCTCCCTACACTCCGCCTGCACAATAGTTGTGTACAGTGCTTTCCTGTCCATAGTCTGTAATTTAGGGATTGTAATACCCCATCTAATAACCATTGTCAGCTGTCTGAGCCCATAGCGGGGACATCGGAATTCCTAGCCATGAGTCTAGGCTTCTTTAACCTCCAAACCTCCAAACAAGGAGTTAGCCATTCCAAGACCAGGAATTTCCAAATTTTATCACCAGGCCGTAAGGCATAGCCTACATTATTGGAAAGAAAAATACTGCAAAAAAAAAACCACTGGATGAACCATGTTGACCCCACCTTCTGGGATTTTCCTACATGTAAATTCTTTTTTTGATGGGGTTGAGCCTGCTCCCCCAAAAGGCCTGAAAAAAAATACTAAATAAAGTAGCTGCTAAGGATTAGGGCAGAGGGAATATATAACTAACGTAGAGAAATATTGGTATTAACAGTGATTTTATCGGTAAAACTCATTTCTTTTTTAATATCTGTTGCCCTTTCCATTGTACTACTAACCTATTGGCCCTGCCAAGTCCGGACTCTCAGTTCTTTTGATGCACATATCCCCTGGGCTGAAGTCTACTCCTAACATTTTCATACTATCATTTGGAACTGGTACCTTAGCTAAAGTCTCCCCTGAGAGAACTGGCGTAGTGCCCAGCGGGACCCCCTTTACTTTTGGCATGATTAATGCTAGAACCACTCATCTTGGAAAACATATTCAATAACTCTTCCAAAGTGACTGAACAAGAGTCTGGTGCTACTGTGAGGACCACATCATCTGCATATGCTAGTACAGTGATGGGCAGGTGCCCGGGTACAGGGGAGGGGCCTTTAATGTTAGCATTGGACCGTATAGTCCGAAAAAGTATGTCTAAACCAAAAACATACAATAAGGGGATTAATGGGCACACTGCCTCACCCCACTTTGTACTAAAATTTCCCTCCCAAACCAATCTTTCATATTCGGTATCAGGGTGGCCCTTTTGTACTGGCCTTGTATCCATGACACAAACACATCTGGTATACCAAAAGCCCTTAATGCTGCAAATAAGTAAGCATGCGCCAATTTATCGAAGACTTTCTTGATCCAATCCTGTTACATAACCTTGTAAGCTCCCCTGCTCCTCCTCCCCCTCAGAAAAAGTTCCCGAATTAAAATTAAATTATCCTGCTGCTTCCTATATGGTATCCTGCAGACCTGGGAAGGGCTAATAAGGGAGTCAGCGACGGTAACTAATCTTTTTAACAAAATTTTACTCAGGATTTTATAATCCATGTTTAGGAGGCTTATTGGCCTCCAATTCTTTAAGTCATCTTCAGGTCCTTTCTTATGAAGTAAAAGTAAAATTGCCTTATTCATCAACACAGGGAGAGTATTGGTGTTAAGCATATGGTTGTACAAAATCACCAATACAGGGGCCAGCTCAGTTTTAAAGGTCTGATATAATCCAGACCCAATTCCATCCATCCCTGGGGCCGTATCTGATTTTAATGCGGTACTTGCACCTAACACCTCCCCTTCCGTAATATCCTGAACTAACAATTGTTTGTCCTGACTATTGGGCTGTGGAAGTTTTAAATGATCAAAAAAATCTGGATCCCATTCTGTATGTGTAGGAGTTCCAAATGTGGATAGCACATGATGTTCTACCACTTCCAATAAACTGGAGGGGGTAGTGGCTAATTAGCCATCTTCTGACACTAGGGAAGTTAGTACCCTATGGTCAATGCGTTTTTTTTATTCCTGGTAAGGATCAAAGGTTCATTTCTGCATGGAGGTGCCAAAAAACTATTCCTGCTCCAGGGACTTTGCCCTATCATATCATGCAGCAAACATTTGCTGTTTTATATTCCTAATCTAATCACTACAATCCAAACCGCTAGTCTCGTAAGGGAGATTAACTTTGTAATTGCCCTGGAGTTTCAAATAATGCATATACTTCCAGTAGCTGAGCTGCCTAGACATTTCCTGAAACAATTCTTTCCAGGAGTGTTTTGTATCCTCCCATCATATCAAAGGATCATCACAGACGTGGCCACAGGGCAGACGATGCTTCCATAGCCACCGCCCGAGACCACAAGCACGGACACCTTCAACCAAAAGGTACGGCAAAGCTGCATTTTTTCGCCCATCCCCCTCCTCGGCTCATTATTATATAGACTGCCTTCTCTACCCCTTCTTATTCCTTGGTCCACTTCCTTCTGCCTATCTAACATGCTTATCTTCAGAATCCTTGCCTTCCTATCACTCCACAGATGCTTACCATAGGCCAAAAATCACTGCAAGTTACTATCACACATACTGGTGTGGTATTGTGTTGAGTTTACTTTGGCAGCATCTTACTGCCCCAAATAAAGTGTTAGCTACCAAGGTATATCTCACCATCTTCGCAGTGGGCATATAGGGTATTGTGTCCACTGGTATTTGTCCAGCTCTGCTAAGACCATTAACATCAGTAATCACCAGCTATTCCTGTACTGTATGGAGCTTAGAACTTTCGTAGGCTGGCTAAGCATAATTACAGATCAACATTTCTACGACGTCATAGAACATTATTTTACCATAAGGCGTCACCATGAGGGTTCGTACCTGGCTCCATTTCTTCACCATTCTATGGCTGGTGCCCTATGTACTGCATCTTCTTGGCTGAAGTAACTCCCAGGGGGAGTTGGACCCTCTGTCCCAATGCTATTTATGTAGTAACCTATTACATAGCTATTTCTGCACCCCTATGCTTCCTCCATGGGACAGTCTGCTGCTTCCACACCTGCATCAGTCTGAGGTACCTTCTGGGGGTGGGACCTGCACCTCACTACCTGTGCAGGGTATGTCCCCCATATCCCCAGTATTAATACCATTTGGTGCCACGTGGCTAGGGTTCTAGTCTATGCATCCTTAGGACAGCACAGTGTAAAAAGCAGGACTCTGCACTCTTGTATTGACATCCCAAGTAGTCGTGGAAGGACTAGAGCTTTCAAATTTTCTCCTGCTGCCTTAAGGAAAATTGTGCTTCTCCTCTTATTGTGCTCAGGTAATGTTGAACTCAATTCTGGTCCTACAGAAGCCCTTTTTTCCTCCATCTGATCTTACAAGGCTTAGAGGAATGAGTTTTATGCATGTTAATGTTCACTTCAATCCAGACCTGGGTCATCCACACAGAGCCAGATGTACTGGTAGTCTCGGAATCCTGGCTCAGACCATCTACCCCTGATAGGGAGGTTAACATTCCCAACTACTTGCTGTTTAGAGCTGACAGGCAGACTGGGGTGGTGGGTGGCTATTTATGTCAAGGACAAATATATGGTCACTACCCTTGACTCTTCCTGTACTGCAAATGGCTTAGAATGTCTGTCCCTAAGGTTGAAATATCCTCATGGCTATTCGTGTCATAGGGTGTTACAGGCCATCATCAGCTGGTTCCCAGCTCTTGTCTCACCCATCGACTGAGAATAGAATTTTGTCTGCCATGTTCCTGGACCTAAGCAAGGCCTTGACACTGTTGATCACTGCCTGCTTCTTTCTACCCTAAAAATGATAGGTTTGGACTCAATCTCTATGTGCTGGTTCAATGATTACCTTACAGATAGGGAACAGCAGGTCAAGGCTGAAGGGGAGCTCTCCCCACTCAAACCACTAAAAGAGGTGTACGGCAGGATCTATCCTGGGGCCTCTACTGTTTGCAATTTCCATAAACAATACTGATGATGGCACCAAGGAGGCCAACATTCATCTGTTTGCAGATGATACAGTGCTTTACCTAAGCCACCCAACCCCAGATGCTGACTGTGGAGACTTGCAAACCAACTTCACCCTGCTGCAGAGTCAGCTCCTAAATAAAAAAACTATTACTCAATGCCAAAAAAACAAAAACAATGCTGTTCTCACCTGCTATTCATATGGTGTACCCTGCCATTATTGGTTCCTTACCTCCAATTACCACGTTATTAAGAGAAAGACTGGATTTTGTTATGAAATTCAAGTACCGGGTCTGGCTAGACCAGAGACTCTCTTTGTGGATCATATCGAGGATCTGCTGAAAAGCTGAGGCAGAGGCTTGGTCTTTTTTAGGATAAACTGCCTCTTGACCAGAGATGCCAAGATGCAGTTAGTTCAATCCATGTTCCTTTCCCTAATTGACTACACTGACTTCATTTATAGTCAGTGCACTGCCTCCTATCTTGCTAAACTGGACTCCTGTATCACAGAGCCTTGAGATTCATAACTGGCCTCACCTCACCACACACCACTGCTCCTTGTATGCAGCTTAGGGGTGGACCTCCTTCAGTACAGACAGAATAGAAATGCAGCTTTTTGGGCCTTCAGAGCTATTACCAACAAACTTCCCCAATACATTTCTGACTGCCTGCCGCTAAGCTTGTTAGGCAACTATTCTTTGAGAATTTACTCTCCGATTTCAGTGAAAGTGCCTAGGGCTAACACACGTTTTGGGAGAGCGGCCATAGGATTTGTGTTGCCCTCACTCTGGAACAAATTACAGAAATCAATGAAACTGAGCATCCCTGTTAGTCTTACTGTCTTCAAGACCTTGTATGCCAAGACTGTTAAGGAACTCTGCAACTGTTTCCCACTCTTAGCATGCTATGGTGTCTACTGTTTTCCTGACCTCTGCATTACTACCTAAATCTGGCCCCATGGTTCTCTCAATTTATATCCCTCAAATCCACTGCTGTTACTCTGTTTACCCTTCCCTACCCTTTCTGAACTTATACCATGTGTTGTCCCCAGCCCTGTTGTCCTAGCACTCCTCTTTTAGAGCAGCTGCTACCCTGTATCCCGCCTCTCCCTTGTCAACTTTCTGCCATCACTCCCTTTTAAACCTGAATCCTATATTTTGACTTATGCTAAACTGTGCTGACAGGGAGAATGTTTTATTTTCCCTTGCTTATACCATTCACTATTATATTCACTCTCAGCCTTGTTAACCCATTACCTGGACCTATTGCTTTTGCTCTGTGTGAATCATTTTAATGTATAACTATGTCTATTTATTGTCTGTACATGTATGTATTGTTCTTTGACCTTGTGTGACACAGGTCCACCTTGTAAATGAGTTTGCTCAACAGTGTTCACCTGGATAAACACAGATTTTGATTGATTGATTGATTGATTGATTGATAGAAGTCCAAGACAGACAGATGAGCCATCCATCCTTTTCTCCATGCCTTCAGTATCGTGTCCTGTATTAACAGGGACTCATTAAGACGTCATATATTCTTTTAACTCCTAGGGGAATTATCCCAATATAAAGTGACTGTAATAGACCTATGGTCAGTGAATTCCCACGCTTTTAAATAAAGCATATGTAATGTCAGGATGGAGGACAAGAATACAAAATCAATCTGCATCGACAAAGGACTCCTAAAATATGTGTTACCTTGGGAACAGGGAATGGCAAGCATCCATCAGCCCTGCAGTGGCAACCACATTCCTTAGTGCAGTGAAGTCACAAAACAATTTGTCCATATGCAAACCCCTATCTGATTGGCTTAGTCTCAACTAAAATCCCCAGTCCATATTACCATGTGGGAAGTATGTAAATATGGTTGGACTGCTCTAAAAAGCACCAGTCTTTGAGCTTTAGTTTGTGGTGTATAAAGGGCTATTAGCCGAAACCTTTCCTGTAAATAACTGATATCAAACAATACAGCTCGTCCTGGTTGAAATTCAACCAGATGAGAAACTGTTAAATTCAGATTAGCGAATAAGATTCCTATACCATCGCAAGTGTCCTCTTCAGTGGACCAAGAGGCCCGACCCCTTGTCCAGAGTTGTGAGAAAATGGTATAATTCCTGTGTAGTTTTTAATCATGTATCTTGTAGACAAAGTATGTCACCATCCTCCTCCAGCAAAGTATGCAGTGTCACAATACATTTCTTATGACTCTTTATGCTGTTAACATTAAGGGTGGTGACATTCAATGCAGGCATGGATTATATGGAAAAAGGATCAAGGTCTACATCTCAATCCCTAGGGGTCCTAGACTGTCTCCATGCCTAAGTCTTTTCACAATAGAGGAGTTCCCTCCTCATCCAAGTCCAACAGCATGTCAGGCAGTGAAGAAGCAATCAAAGACCTTTGAGTCATCTGCATCTGAGTCTCCCAATCCTCCCATGTGCCAAGGTTGAATATCTGTTACAAGTTTTCCACACAGCCTGCACCTTTTCCTTTCTTTTTATTACCTTGGGTACCAGAAGCTGGGGTCTTCCCTTGCCTGTTCCATTTTTGGGGCCCTACCAAAGTAAACTGAGGGGCCTGAACTGGTTGGGGGGCATAACTACATCCTCAGGGGAAGGGACAAGGAGGGAGTTTGGCCCATGGGAAACAGAAGTATTAACACTTGTACTGGGCTGCTCCTCCTCAGTACCACCTCCTCAACTGGACCTTTCTCCATAACCTCTACTGGAACCTGTTTTGAGTCATTAACAGGATCATTTAGTGCAATGAGTTCCATGAAATCTGGCCTAAGTTCTGCCAGTTGCTGGTCCGTGACTCATTTAACTTATGACTGTTGAGCCCTAGTAATGAGACCCTCATGTGAGGGACAATCCTCTCAATTATGGAAGTCCCATGGGCACCTCCCATAGGCATGACCAGTCTTCTCACACAGGTTGCACTTAAAAAGGTTAACACAGGTGACAGAAATATGCCCATACTCCAAACAGTGGTTGCACCTGGGTGTATCACAAGCTGAGCTAAGGTGTGCCCGAGCCCCACACCTATGACAAGATCATGGTTGTCCCATATAAAATAGAACACCCCTGTCTTTCCCAAGAAGAAGCTACTTGGTAACTGCATAATGCCAGCATTCGAGGGGAACAATTTAACCTTACTTTTCCACCCCCCATTCCAAATATGTTCACTGTCTATCCAAGACCTCACACGTTTGTTTCAACCAAAACAAAATGTCTTCCACATTAACCCCCTCATTTCGAAACATAACTGTAACAGTTTTAACAGCTGGTTTAGTTAATGCCACAGCTAGAAATGGGATCCACAAGGGTGTGTGTGTCTTAAAGTCTGATACTGTGCCCAAAATTTATCTAGACTAGCTACTGATTTGAAGCTATGTCACATTAGCATTTCAATGTAAATTAAGGCAAAACTTCAGTTGAAAAGTATTTCATGGACCCTTTTATCAGTTTTTGCCACGAAAGCCTATCTGGAGGAACCTCCAGACCACCTTTATATATCAAATGGACAGCATTACAATGGGGAGCAGGTTCCCCTTTATTCTGAAACAAGTCTGAAGGTTTAAACATGGGCTGTAACCAAGCCATGCATGCTGGATCTTGTAACACTTCTTCAGCCGGTCCTAGTTTATTCAGAGCCTGCTGTATTGGTGGTCCAGACCAGAGGTCAGGGACCACACTGGTGGCATGTGCTCCAGAAGGGGGGGGCCATCAGTACCTGAATCTGTTGCAGTGTCAGTGTTAATGTTATTAGATGAAAGTTCAGGTAAAGTGACCTGATTTCCCTCACTTTCAATGTTGGGGGCTGCAAGGGTCTTAGCAATCTCCTGAACCAGCTCTACTTCCTTTGCCCCTCTGCACTGGGAAACTCCTCCATATACTGCTGTACCTTTAAACCAGAGGGGTCAGGAATCCACTCAACGGATTCATTCTGAACCCATCCTGCATTCTCAAGCACATGCTCTGGCGACCAACCTCCAGCAGCAGTGTCACTCCATTGCTGATTGACACTTGCTGTAGCATGATGTTTTGGAGCCAACTGTGGCACTCCAGTCAGAAGCAACTCCAAAGTCCCCTTAGGAGAAGGTCTCTCTGATGAAACATAAACTACAGGCATAGAAACAGACAAGGCTCCTGCAGGGAGCACACCCCACCTCTGGCAGGGTGTCATCGGATCAATCAATGCAGGTAAATTTAGGCCAAGCACTCTCCAACTTGATTGCACCGTTCCTAGCGGTAGCCCCACAACATCTTTAGCAGTGTTCTGATCAGCTTTGGCGTGTTCTGATTTTGACGTGCTGCCCCATTGTTCTCACTGTTGGAGTGGCACAGCAGGAAGCTCTGTATTAGAAGAAAGACCGCCCTGCCACTGAGAAGCAGCTGCAACAGCAGAGTCATTGAAGCAAGAGGCTCAGCCCGGACTCCCTCAGAACAAACAGGTATGGACTGTGTGAGTAAGGTTTTAAGTTGCTCTTCTAACATTTCTTTTTTCTGCTGAAACTGCTGTTCAGCAGTCAATAACTGTGCCAGTAATAAGTCTCTTTGAGTACACTGTGTCATACCTTCACTTTGCTGGCTCTGTAAGCCATCTCCTCTGTTTGTGTGCTCCAGATCTCCTCGGTCCTTCGGGGCTGCTCAACTGAATCCTCTTGTCCGTTACTGATGTTCATATCCTGGTCACAAAATTCCTGTATTGCTATTGGATTTTCCACAGCCTCTTAGGTTGATAAGGCTAGGGAGGAGGCTGACTCCCAAACCTCTCCTACATCCATCCTCTCTCCTGTGTCCACAAAAGTGACCATCTTGGTTGTCTGCACAAGGGTTCCCCACTACTGCAAGAGATGGGGAATTTCCCCGGTGTCCTGGCCAAATGTTCCCCATTCACTATAAATAGCACCAACAGCTTTATCTGGTTCCATGTTAGCTGGCTTACATCTGTATCCCCTTCCCTGGCACAAGGCTGAAAATAGGCAGAATTTCCTAGTCCTCCTTTCCGAGTCAACAAAAACTAAATAAATAAATAAAATAAATGTCATCAGTTATCCTGCAGGATGTTTTGAGAGAAATCTGAACTGTTTGTTAAAATTCCTTTCCACTGTATGTTTTCTTCTTCTGGAAGCCGCACTGGCATGCCAACTGCACAGTCATCCTCCCCTTCTTAGAGTGTTGACATAAGTGTATCTGTTTGGGACTCTGTGATTGAAACCATCTAACTTGGATTCAAGTATCCACTATGCTTCACACCTGCTAATATCTATCTTTGTGTGAATAAAGGAACATCTTGACTCTGCAGCCAATGTAGACATTCACATTTGTAACTGTTATTGTAACTAATGGTGCCCAGTTCCAACCCCCCCCAAACCAAGATTCCAACTTATTGATATACATGCTTGGGGTGTTCCACCTCCTCAAGAGCAAATGTCACAGCTCAGAAATCTCCTAGACCAGGGAGGGGGACTTATTTGCTGAACCTATTTCAGCTACCAAAGAAAATAATGTTTGCCCTGGCACTTTCTTCAGGCTTATGTGTAAATGTGTGTGTGACCTGTTCAAGGTCCCTATGGTTAAGCTTCATTTGGAGTCCATTCATCTTCTTCTTAAGTAGGCAGCTGTGGCCTGGCTATACAGACTGGTATTTTCCTATGGGAACACCATGACTAGCACTGTTGTGGCCTGGTGAGACCCGGCACTTGCCATCTAGCAAAGATCTTTCAAGAAACATGGGCACTTCTGTCCTGGAGTCCATGGTGTGATAGGTTGACAGTGGGGTCCCAAGTGACTGAAGCCTAGCATGAGGAGTCCTGATGGCAACCCTTGACCTGGGTGGACCCAACCCAGGCCCTGGTCAGACCCAACCCCTGGCTTCTCACTTCTCATAGCTGGAAAGCACCACACATCAACCCACTGGCCCTCTTTTTTTTCCCTCATTCTCACTTCAGGTATACTTCATTTTATGCCCATTCTTGGATCATACCAATGCATCACACCATTCCTCAGTCAGGGAAGCACTAGGCACCTTAACCAATGTCCCCAGAACAAGGGATGAAGAAGGGTTAGAAGAGTAACAACAGCACAGCACATACAGAAAGACTTCCACAAATCAGTCTTTCACAAAGCAATGCATGACAGAGTGGACAGTTTGGGGCTATACCGATCCGCCTTGAGGTGTAATGAAGCTCATTACCACAGGCAGAAGGCCTCACAGCCCCTGGAAAGTCCCATATAGCCCATACTGCCCACCCTGGAGGGTATTATTATACTTAGAAAATGGGATTTGGGCTGTATTTCAGGAAAGAAAAAATTTACATTAAAAAAGTTTAAATAGTTAATGTTAATTAATAAAAATATTTTCTGCAAAGTAGTCCATCTACTGCTGACATTAGCAGTAGAGGGCACTGCTCTGTTTTTTTGCTCTGCCACTGTATTTTTTGAATGTCAACTCATTTTATTATATTTAAAAAAAAAACACTTTGATTTGCCTGACAATATTAAGATGAGTATGCCCCCTCCTGCTTCCTTTTTTAATAGCCTCCTCTTGTTCATGGAGCGGGGGAAAAGCGATCATGATATTGCAGCACTGGTTCCACTAGGAGACCAGTGGTACTTTCCTGAATTCATCTCCTACAGATGGAGGTGTGCTGCTAGCTTGATAGTGGGCATGCAGCTGGAGTAGGGGCTCCTGAGACCATAGTCGGGAGAGTGGCACTGATGCAAATGAGTGCCATTTCAGAGAGATGCTCAATTGCTCTCTCTCTCTCTCTCTCTCTCCAACTGCATAATTAAGAATGAATTGTTTCCTTTGTTTTTTAAATTAACATTACTCGATTTTCAGAGGAAGGGGAAGTAACTGTGGTCAGGTCGAGCATGGTGATGTGGAGGTGGACTTATTATAGTTTGGCAGGGATCAGTTGGCAGCAGGATAGCTAGGACACAAAAGATTTTTTTTTAAATCTGTTACAGGAAATGAGTCAAGCAGAGGTGGATGTGCCATTTTATCTGGCAGTTGGCACCTGGTACATTGGTGGCACTAGATCTCCTGCTAAGCAAGAGAAAAAAATGCTGGCATTTTGAAAATGAAAACTCTATGAGCACAGTGATATTGAAAAGTAAGCAAGCAACCAGAGACTGGGGCTCATTACTTCCTGGTCCGTGTTGCTTGATGCTAGACTGGTTAGTTGGTGGCATTAGCCAATCAGAAAGAAGAATTCTCCCAACCCGTTTTCTAACAACATTTAATAGACACCTATTTAATGAATAGCCAAGTAACAGGCCCTCATCCAAGGCATGCATAGAAACCCACTGGTGTGTTTTTTAAATAATTTTCTCAGGCACAGCTAAGGTGGTTTCTTGGTTATGTTGAATACTCTTTCTCATCTTGCTTCCATTTTTTTCATAAACGTTTGTGCATTTTTTTCATTGTTTCATTTTTATGTTTGCTTGCACGCATGTTCAAGAAACATAGTGCCATCATCCGAGTTTTGGAGTGTGTCACCACCCTTCCAATTCAGTCAGTGTGTTGGCAGGCGCGCCCAGTCCTCCATCGCCTGCTGGAGCTGTCTATGACAGCTCCAAAATGCGTGGTGGCAGCTGAAAGGGGAGCTACATTTCAGTGAGCAGCGATCAGATACCGCCTGCTCATGCCCAGCTCCCCCACACACACACATAAACACACGCATGCATACTGCATGCTGCCTCCCTCACTCACCACACTGTATAGCCGACGGGGTGCCCAATCCCCATTGGCTGTGCTGCACCCTCCAAAGTTTTTCGACATGCCACGCTGGGTGCCCACCCCAGCGTGGCGTTATGGTATAGCCGACGGGGTGCCCAATCCCCTGCCGGGCTCCACTGTCCTCCCCCCGAGAGTACAGGGTGCCACGCTGGGAGCCCACCCCAGCATGGCAACTGATGCTATGGTGATGGGGGTGCTTAATCCTCGTCGGCTCCACGCCCCCAACCAGTCGTCTCCTGTGCCACGCTGGGAGCCCACCCCAGCATGGCAAATGTCCCGCGTCGTCATTTTGATAAAAAAAAAAAATGAAAATTAAAAACTGTCCCTCTGCGCTGCTCCCTGCCCCCTTCCCACAACTCGCACCCACCCACTGCGCACCCTGCCTCCCCACACCCCCTCACCCCATACTTACCTCCGGACCTCGGCGCGACGATCTTCGGTGGACCGGGAACACGTCTGCACTCTTCAAAGCCTACCGCGAACTGAGGAAATGGGGGTAAGCTGTATAATGGGATAGGTAGGATTTTTCCAACTTTGTTGCATATCTCAGGCATTTTTTGGAATTTTTGCACCAAATTTTCAACATGGGGTTTTTGGGACCCCTTCTCATGAATGATGTCACTGTCATGGCGTTATTCGAGCCCGAAGGGTGATTTCGCAGTCACTGCGCAAAATCACCTTTCAGGCCCAATTAACAAAATGACACTGCCAGCATTCATAAGGTGGGCTCAAGAAGCCTTTATTTTGAAAATTTGTGAAAATTCCCAAAAATGTCTGTTTTACAAGTGTACGTTGCGCAGTTCCTACACAGGCTCGTAAGTTCGCGAATTTTCAATATTATCACTCCAGATTTTCAACATTGCCATTTTACCACACCTTCTTATGAGCAGTACAGCTGTCATTTTTCACATCTCACCCAAAACGTGTTTCCACCCATGTAGTGCACAATGGCGCAGTCGGTGTGTGAAATCAATATATGAGACATATTAAGAAAATCACAGTGACACTGTTCATGAGCAGAGGTCTTAAAATGGCTATGTTGAAAATTTGGTGACAGAAGTCCATAAAATGACTGTGTTATGAGTGAGCATTGCGCAGTTTCCACGCACCCTCGTAAGTTCATGGCTTTGTAATATTTTCAGTCCAGATTTTCACCAGTGGCATTTTTCCACACTTCCTTATGAACAGTACAGCTGTCATTTTTCACAACATGGCCGAAATGTGTTTTCACACTTTCAGCGCAGAGATGCGTGGTCACCGTGGGAAATCATTGTTTGGGACAGATAAAGAAAATCACAGTGACACTGTTCATGATCGGAGGTCCCAAAATGCCTCTGTTGACAATCTGCTGTAAAAAAATCCCCAAACTAATTACATTACGGGTGTGCGTTGCACAGTTTCTATGCACGCTCATGACTTCACCAGTTTTTTTAATATTTTTACTACAGATTTGCAACATTGCCATTTTTTACACCTTCCCATGAACAGTACAGCTGTCATTTTTTAAATCCTGTTCAGAATGTGTTTGCACCTGTGGTGTTAAATGCCGTATTCGCTGTGCATAAGCAGCTTTCGGCTAACAAACTGATATTGCCACAATTCATGAGGTGGGGTCACAAAAAAAAATGTTGAAAATTTGGAGTGAAAATACCAAGGAATGCCTGAGGTATTACGGTTTCCAACCATAACACCCAACCCCGTAGAGAATGACAGGCATCAGGGATGTGACTTGGAATTCTTGCCTGCAATGCTCATACCATTCCACACCCTGCAGCCAGTGAGAGGCATCGAGGTATGCCCTTGGACTCTTTGGCCCCAAAGTTCACCCCATTCTCCTATACAGCACCCATCTCACCGTATTTCCTGATGGAATGGGGTGAGCATAAGGGCCAAAGACCCCAAGGCACACCGTGACACTTGTCAGTGTCTGCAGGGTGGGTGTGGTGAAATGGCGTGGCCGTTGTGCCTGACGACCCAAAGGCACACCCCAATGCCTGTCACTCTCTGCAGGGTGGTGGTGGGGTTGGCTTCAGTTCAATACTTCACTGCCATTCCTATTATGAAGCTCTGTAACTTCTACACTACCACTGCCAATGCCAGCAAGCAAACATTCGGCATTGACAAATGCTTATTTTTTCAATTCTATTTAGGTTATTTAGTGCTATGGCTGATGGAGTTGTCTACTTTATAGTTGTGGTATCCCTGGTGCCATGGGCATGAAATGATGTCTGTGGGATGCAGCGTGTATTGTGTCAGCCAGATAGTCCCCCAGGCTTTCTTTCAATAATTCAAAGTACCATCCCAAAGAGCCAAATGTGTTAATGAGGGAGAAGGTGAAAAACGGATAAGTAGCACAGTCAAAGAAACAACCACCTTCTCAGCCTTGGGTCCAATAATAAATGCTTCTTCTTTAAATGTTTTAATTTCTTTGGATATCTGAAATATTAATACTGCATTACAAATCATGTACTGTTTCAGAACAAATGTTCTTTCATCAGACACTGGAGTTCTCTGTATAAATGAAAATATACACATTACAGTATGATACTTATTATAGCTCTATAATGCATTAGAAAAATATTCTTCATACAAAATATTTTTGTATAACATTAGAACAGGTGGAACTAACCTGAAAACATAAATCAGCCCAAATATAATATCAAAAAAAATGGCAGCAGCGCCTGTCATGAGGGCGAGGTATGGTCTTTTTATATACATCCTTCTAAGGAAGAAATAAATCTAAATAAGAAAGTAATTCTAAGAAATGTTTATCAGGGGCTAAAAGTGAGTTCATAAATATAGTTCTTTTCTAAGCTCCATCTGAGTGTTTTAATCTCAGCCCACATGTTGCTTTTTCAATCCGTATCCCTGTGGGCATAACAGAAAATCACTTGGTTGCTAAATCTCAGACAGACATTAAAGCTTCACGTGCTCACCTGTGTGTACCAGCACCTTTCTTTATTACCTGGCAAGGTGAAATGCTAGTTTCAGTAAGATATTTTCTGGTGTGTCTGCGGTAATGGCGGTGGGTGAATAGAACTGAAAAAATTTGGTCACATCATTTCTCTAGTTCTGTAGAGCTGTTTTTAAAATTCCATACTCTGAGCTCAGCCCCACCTAATGTTCTATTCACCCACCGCCATTAGCAGATATGCCAGAAAATATCTTGCTGAACTAGCATTTCACCTTTCCAGGTGATAAAGAGAAGAGGCTGAGCCACACAGGTGAGCACGTTGAAGCTTTTATGTCTGTCTGAAATTTAGCAACCAAGTGATTTTCTGTTATGCCCACATGGATACGGATTGAAAAAGCAACATGTGGGCTGAGATTAAAACACTCAGATGGAGCTTTGAAAAAGTAACTATATTTATGAATTTACTTTTAGCCCCTGATAAACATTTCTTAGAATGATATTCTTATTTAAATTTATTTCTTCCTTAGAAACAATGGTCACTGTTTGGAAGTATATAAAAAAAGATCATAGCCCCGTCCCCATGACAGACGCTGCTGCCATTTTTTTGATATTATATTTGGGCTGATTTATGTTTTCAGGTTAGTTCCACCTGCTCTAATGTTATACAAAAACACTTTTTGTATGAAGAATATTTTTCTAATGCATTATAGAGCTATAATAAGTATCATATTATAATATGTATCTTTTTCATTTATACAGAGAGCTCCAGTATCTAATGAAGGAACATTTGTTCTGAAATGTTACACAATTTGTAATGCAGTATTAATATTTAAGATATCCAAAGAAATAAAAAAACATTTTAAGAAGAAGCATTTATTATTGGACTCAAGGTTGAGAAAGTGGTTGTTTCTTTGACTATGCAGTGTGTATTCCCACATGCTGTGTGCTGACGTCTGCCATGGCTGCCAGTCCCCAGTTACTGCTGAGGCACTCAGGCACACAAACTCCTGGACACCACCAGGTGTCAGATAATTGCTGAGTGCCTGGTCCCACACCACCCAGAGGAGGAGAAGAGCTGTCCAACAGAAGCTCCACCTCCTCCCCTCAGCCAACCCTCTGATGCACCAGATTCACTCCTGAACCTGGGTTAGCAGTAACACAAGTGCCAGCACTACTGCTGTGCCAATTTTTATTTTAATTGTCTCCCCCACCATTCACATTTTCTTCTGGTCAATGAAATTGAGCTTCCCCACTGGCCTACAAAAAGTGGACATAATCAAGTGATATTCACTTTCTCGCCATCAACCTATCCAATAGTAGTAGTATTTCCTTTATTTATTCGGTCATTGACCATTACAAAAATAAATAGAATGCATCAATACAAACATAGACATCATATTACATTTGAGACAAAATTTATACAATACAGTTTAAAAAAAATAGTGTTTTGTGTACATTTAAAGTGCATGATATATGAGATCTAATTCTGGGACACTTTTTCCTGTTAAGGGATTTAAGGATACAAACAATAGCTCAGGTTTTATAGTGTTTCATCCTTATTAGTGCAATATTCTTTCAATAGGAAGCAACCTGATGTATTATGTGCTCATAATGAGTTGTAAACATAATGTTCAACAATAACATATTATCATCAGTCTGGATTAAATTCCAGATTGGCAGCAACCAATGATTTCTCTGTTTGTTACACCATGGTCAATTAAACATTACTTGCATCAGATCTTCTAATTCAGAACAGGAACAACTGGAAAATTTGTCCTCTGGCCTTATTTTTTGAATAATGAGCTTCCAGTATTTTACTATGAAACAAGCACAAACAGTATTTCATGTATAACTTTCTTTTATCCTGTTCTGTGATAATATTCAAATAATATCTGAATTCATGAATCAAATCTTGTGCTATCAATCAGGGTGAAATTTTTAACTTAGATGCTTTTATCAGTTCATTTTCTTTGTGCAAGTTTATAACTTTATTCAAAGTGCATTTAATATATTGTAAGCTAATTTGAATCCCCTTTTGTATATATTGATTTAACATGTCCAAATCATATTTATTTAGTAAGGTCTTAATATTTTTTAGCCACTCTGAGTGTCAATAATTTATTTTCTGCCATTCATATTTTTCTTTAAGGCATAATGAGGGCAGTCTGTTTTTCTCCATTTTTGTTAATTTTATCCAATATGACAATTTCCTAATGTCCATTAAAGCACTTGGTGAAAACATCCCTAGTTTTGCTCTTACTAACACATTTGGGGCAGAAGGTCCAAGGCCTATTGCATTTTTATATAATTTGTTTACTGGGATTTCAATAATATCATATTTATCCAGGCTCCCGATTTCACTCTGGTATGTTATTTGCGGGAAATATTTTGCTTTTATTGCCGTCAGTAGGAGTAAGATAATATTGCCCCCATACTTATAATTAAAATTTTGCAGTGCCCCTGCTGTTTGTTTTAATTTTAAGTTTTTGGGTATGTTTTTGCCATTTGCCATTTGAAGACAATATAAGGCCCAGGTAATCATATTGTTGTACTATTTTTAGGTTCTTACCATTTATTGTCCAGATTTGGTTGTTTCTTCTTATCCAAAAATCATTACTTGACTTTTCTGTTCATTTATTTTTAATCCATATTCCTCCACAAATATCAAAAGTTTACTTAATTTGTTCTGCAGACCTATTTTTGTCAAAGCTATTAGCACCAAATAATCTGCATAAGCAAGTGCAGGGCATAACTATGTACCCACCTTTGGGGAGTCCATGTGTTTTTACTAAGTTGTATTAAAAGTTTATTTAAATAAATGTTAAATAATAATGGTGCTAGGATACATCTCTGCGTAACACCTTTGTTTGCTGGAAATGGTTTATGTATTTGGCCAGATTTACCTGACCTAACTTGGGCCCACATTTGGGTGTACAGTTCTTTTACACTGATTAATGTAGGATCAAGTCCCCAGTCATACATAATTTGCCACAGTTTAATTCTAGAAATAGAGTCAAATGCTTGACTAAAGTCTATAAAAGCAGTATATAATTTTTGTTATCTCAAATTTATATATTTTCATATAGGTATATTAGTATGAATGTATTATCTGTTGTTATATAGCCCCTTCTAAAACCTGCTTGAAGTTTTGAAAGCCCTCCAAGATTTATGACCTCTTCATTTAATCTATGAAAAATTATCTTAGCAAACATTTTACTTATTATATCCAGAAGAGAGATTGGATGATACATTACAGAATCTTTTCTATCTCCCTTTTTTGTAAATAGATACTATTGCTGCACCTTTCCAGCCTGCTGGTATACGTTTAGTGCTAATACATTTATTAAAATATAAGACCAGTATATCCCTCCAGAAGAATGGAAAGCATAAAAATACTTCTGGAGCTATTTGATCAGGTCCCAGGATTTTCTTTCACTTTAAAGTTTTTATTGTAGTATATACTACTGTTGGGTATCCCAAAATTGTATTCAATTTAATTGGGATTTCCACTGAGTAAAGTCTTGCTGGTTTTAGTCAAAAACAAACTACTGTAGTGCTCAACCCAGACCTCTTCTGTAATATATAGATCTAATGAATCATTGCTATTGTTGGTACCCTTTACTACCATCAGTGAAAATGATTGTTGATCTTTCCTGTCTATTATGTCTGGCATTTTTCCATTGATTTAGTTTAACGTTTCTACACTTTTCTTTAAGCAATTTTTGTATTCTTCTCTTGCTTTATTTAAATTCCTATATTTATGTTTTTCTTTTGAAATTTTGACTTTCTTTACTAACCTAGTGAGGTCTCTTTTAGCCACTAAGCATTCTTTATCAAACCAATTATTCTTTGTTTTGGAATCTATTTTGGACACAGTGGGTCTATACAAAAGATTACGAACGGAGGTAAAACAATTTTGTATAAACTTCTGCATTTCAGGGAATGTAGTGTTTGGGTCCGGAGGGTCCAAATTTTGCAGTAGTTCCACAACTTTAGGTTCTTTACATGTTTCCCATCTGACTTTCTTAAAGTTTCTTATTTCAATATTCATAAGGGGATCACCCCTATTAATTTCAGTATCCTCAGTCATCTGTAGTTTTCTATGTATGATTAATGGTAAATGATCACCATCTTTCAACAATATTACAGTAGGTCCAACAAGACATATCTCCATTCCAGCATAAGTAATCTATAACTGCTGGTCCTCTTGCACTGTAATAAGTATAATTTCCTGGTTTATCTGACTTTATTCTACCATTTACATGGGCAAGATTTTGAATAATAAGGATTTCCATAATTTTTTTTCCCATGTTATTTATCTTTTTATCTATAGATGTGCGACTGCATTCTGAAGCTTTTGGAAGTATCCAGTTTTTTATTTTGTTGTCTGCATAGCCATCAAAGTTACTAATTCTGGCATTTAGGTCACCACATAATAGCATGTTTAGACCTGGTCTTAAATTCTGGATACTTTGTAATAAGGTTTCCAATTCCTCCCAGAGGGACACACAAAGATATCTTGAATTTGAAGGAGAATATAGACATTTACCAAAAGAAATATGTCTTCATTATTTTTCACTAGAAAAGGTTGTGCTATAGAGCACTTGCCTATCAATAAAGAATTTTATCCTTTGGTAATTTTAAAACAAGTAAGAAGGCCCCAGACACTCTGCCTACTTTTCCTTATTTTTCTTGGTAAATGATAATTTGTATAGCCATTAAAACAGTTATTCATTTCATTTGTCAACCACATTTCCTGTAAGCACAGGCTATGAAACCCAGTAATAAATTGTTTCCAGTCTGTATTAACAACCCTATGTGTCAAACCTGCAATATTCCATGAAATTATCTTAAAGGTAGGGCCATCTAATAAAGATCCATTATTACTTTCAGAGTGTGCCAGTCATTCACTTATGTCTGTCAGTTTTGCATATTTATTTTCTACCCTGACATTGTAGAATTTTTATATGTTTTCAATTTCATCACAAACTTCAGACTCCTTTGTCTGCTTAGCTATCTCAGTCAAAGGTTCCCTATGAGGTTTCAAAAATATCCTGTTGGCACTGAATCTATTATATCTGCACTCATATGTGGCTTGTCCTCTATTATAAAAAGTCCAATTCTGTCAAATGTATCTATGTTCTTCAAAATTAAGTTGTATAACTCCCTAGATCTCAAGGAGTTCATAATCTGATCACAGTATATATCTTTCCCAATCATTTGGTCTCAAAAGCAGTCTTTGTCAAAGGAGTATCCAAAATTGTCCTAAAATATCCATAATTATATTTTTTACTTATAATCATTTTTATCTTGTATTCTTTTGAGACCAAAGAGGAACAGAGTTAACTCCTCCTCCTCCACCTCTCTTCTCCTTTGGGGACATAAGATCTCTATCCATTAAGTCCTCACTTTCTATGACATAGATACCAAGGTCATCCAACACTGGGATGCTTTTTAAAATAAGATCAATAGCTACTGTACCTAGTGCCATGTCAATTTGTCCAGTTCCATTTAAACTCCTCTTTCTATGGGCATGCACTATCTTAAAAAGCTCCTCAGATATTTGTAAAGCATGCTGGAACATATTGTACAATAGCCTTTTTAAGTTTGCCCATTGTTTCATGTGTAAGCTCTTTAAGGCCAAAAATACTAAGATAAGCCCATTCTTTTCTAACAGACTTCTCTTAGGAATTTAGCCT
Source organism: Neoceratodus forsteri (assembly GCA_016271365.2). NCBI lineage: Eukaryota > Metazoa > Chordata > Ceratodontiformes > Ceratodontidae > Neoceratodus > Neoceratodus forsteri. Next base: position 680,821,747 of record CM057454.1, read on the forward strand.
GGCCTTATTAATAAAGTTGAGCTTCATGCCCAGAGTTTCTAGTCTATCATTGTTAAGCCATAAGTGGTTTGGCATTCTTGGCACTATACAAAAGATATAAATACAATTTCTGCCAGATTCATCTTTGTCATTTATATTTTTGACAATATCACTCTCTATAACTTCCACACCCAATGCTGCCCTAAATAGGTGCACAGTCTTATTTTTTATCACCTTGGGAGTAAAAGATGTTTTTAGTTTAAAACCATACAGGCACAAAATTTTACATTTATCAATATCAAATAACTTATTCTCCCTTTCTGAGTCCAATTCTAGTACAGCTTATAACATATCCACATTAATTTTCCCTTGTTGCCAGCTTTCCCATTCAGTTCTAAGGGCTTTAACATTAATGTTCATAGAAGAACAGATGTTTATCAATTTGTTCATTGTTTTATCCTTTGTCTTCTACAATATTTTCCCTCTGATTACCATCATAGACATAATCAGATACATTTTTCTGTTGTATTTGCACCTCTACAGGTGTTAAAATGTCCTCATTTGTAGGCAATAATCCCTCTAAAGATGTGTCTTCAGTTTGAAGTCTTTTCTTTTTCTGTTTTTGTTTCTTTTCCTACTTTTATTTGAAGGTGTCTTCCTTGGTGATTTAGGTATGATTATAGAAGAGAAATCAGGTCTAAGGGGTAGATTTTCCACTATTTTTTGATGGTCTTCCTCCATTGATATAGAGGGAGACCTGTCTTCAGGTACTAAAATAGTCATTTTATGTAATATATCCACTAATCTAATGCTGTTTATAGCAATATTTTGTTTAATGGTCTCTAATTTATTCTTTATGCTTTATTATTTGGTCTAGCAGGAACAAATGTGCAGCATATGGATTACCCACAGATTTTTTCAGGTCTTCATTTATATAAAATGGGTAATTTTGTAAAGTACTATTTGTGCTATTCTCTCCATCTGTTCCTATATATTCAGTTGAACTGTATTCACTACTTTCATGAATCTGTGACATCTCACATTTTTTTATCCATTTATAGTATTATGCATTTACAAAATTATTTAATCTAAATTTTTTGAAAGCTTCTTAAACATAGAAATGTAGAAACATGGAATTTGATGGCAGATAAGGACCGCTCGGCCCACCCAGTCTGCCCATTTCCCTACCTAATGGATAAGCTGCAGATCCTAGTTAACCAGCAGCCTACTTCTTTCTACCCCCAGAATTGCCTTATGACTGTCCCATGCATGCTTGAATTCAACCACTGTTTTTGACTCCACAACCTCCTCCAGAAGGTCATTCCATGCATCCACAACCCTCTCTGTGAAAAAATACTTCCTTACATTACCTCTGAGCCGCCCTCTCTATCTTCAAATTGTGCCCCCTTGTTCTTGCACACCCTTTTTGAAAGATGCTACCCTCTTGGACTTCGCTGATTCCCTTGAGGTACTTGAAAGTTTCTATCATGTCCCCCTCTCCCTCCTTTCCTTGAGGCTATACATATTAAGCTCCTTTAGTCTCTCTTCATATGTCTTCTGATGCAGACCCTGCACCATTTTAGTTGCTCTCCTCTGGACAGCTTCCATCTTATCTATGTCCTTGTGGAGATTGGGTCTCCAGAACTGCACACAGTACTCCAGATGGGGTCTCACCAGCTGTCTGTACAGAGGGATAACAACTTCCTGTTTTCTACAGGTGATGCCTCCCCCTATGCATCCCAGTATCCCCCAGCCCTCCTTACTGCCCTCTCATATTGCTTGCCCTCCTTTAAGTCATCTGATATGACTATCCCCAGGTCCCTTTCCATTTTTGTTGTTGTTAGTATCTGGCAATTTTGGTTAATTTTACTGTCTTCAGGAAAGAACTCTATACTGGGGGATGGGCTTTCCTGATAAAATCCACACTCTTTGATATAACCGAGTCATATCCAGAAGTTTTGGGCTTATTTTAAGCTATGCCTCTTGGTCCTGAGCTATTTTCCCAGAAGTGTTACTAAGTTTAGCCATCCAATGAGAAATTACATGGGAGGATAACAGAGTTATCTGATCTGGGCAATTTTCCTCAGGGCTAGGAGACTGGAAAATTTTTGGTGTAGAAGTAAGACCTGTTAGATCCATCTGGTAATCATACATAGTCTGGTTTGTTTTTTTATTTGGGGTAGGTATATCATTTGTAACCATTCCCTCTCTCATTTTATAGAATCCACCTCTGTCTCTAAGCTATCTCCATCTTTACAGATGTCTACTGTTGTTTCTAGGTCTAAATTATTTCTCTTAAAGTGCTCATTTATTTTTGTTTGCCTTTTTCCTTTTGTTTTTCCCTGATCGACTTTCCTTTTTCTAGTTTGTTTTAAGTTTTCTTTGCCCATTTCTTTGTTTTCAATGTAACCAGAACTGGGCTGGTAGATGGATCAGTCATCACCCCCGAAATAACTTGTGAAAATCTTCTGTGGGGATATGGGACTATGTCCTGATTTCTGGGGTGAGAAACATCCTGGTTTCCAGCCATCTGTATGCCCTCCAGAATTTGTTTCCTTGTTTGCACCATGTCCATTCTTTATTTAATTATTTAGGTAAGGTTTGATAAAAACAGAAGTCAACTAATCTACTAATCTCATGGAGTATCATGCAAATGTACAAAACCAACCACATAAACAAATATACACACACAATAAAATAATAACAGAGTCAGATTGCTGTGTGCAAGTTTGATTTTGCCAAGCAAATAAATTTGCAAAGACTGCTAAGACACTGTCTAATTTCCCTAAGCTTTAAGCAAGGTGCTCCCCTGTTTTCTTTTAGAGTTCCACCATTGTAAATTAGTAAGCCCTCTCTTGTGCTACTTCTGTGAGCAGATTGTGTTGTTTCTCTGTAGATACTGCAGCATGCAGTTTCTGGAAAATCGCTTTAAGAGAAAAATGAAAAGCAGTCTTTTAGGAAGAAAAAACTTGCAAAATATTTTCTTAAAACTAATAGCCTAGTGATCTATGGCGTAAAACACAAAGAATCATAAAGCATGTCCTTATTACCTCTTATATGTATTGCTTATAAATGTCCCTTCTTTGCAAAGGCTTCTAGAGCTTCTAAGACTTTTATGCTCTTGGGCAAGCGCTTTCTGGTCACTCCGATCAGTCACCATCTAAACATAAATAACACCAATTTTGAGAAGAGGGCAAGTATTTAGAAAAATATGATGCTTACAAAAAGGCCCAATAGCTTTTCCTAATTTAGTGTGCACTTTACCTTGCCATGTCTCTGTTCAGCTAATAAATAGCTAGCAGCCGCAGAAGTTCCAGGGCACATCCAGTGAAAATCACAGACTTCTACTTGAGTTTGTCTTTTAAGGTGTTTACAATTTTATCACTCTACTTTACTTTAAACTTTTCAGAGTGCTTATTTGAATCTCCTCCTTATTTGCAGAATACAAGCTAACTCAAAGATGGTGACTTCAGTCGGACAGAATGCCAGACATGCTCTTTAAAGCCCAGAGTATGTGCAACACATCTGTCCTATAGTAGTATGGCATTAGTAAGGCATCAGCAGAACATTTTAAAAAAAGATATCCAACTTTAATTCACAAAAAAAGCCTAAAATGAAGAAATATCAAAACAAGTTATATAGTCATATAAAACCTCTAACAATCTGGACCCTCTCTCCCAGTTTTTTAACTCTCAGTGAAATATCACTCACAAGTCACAAAATAAAACGAGATGCTAAAAGCACACACAAAATAAAAACAATCTCAAGTGTCCTGCTTCAGGTTATTACACCATTCACAAGCAGCATTCAGTTTTCATCTCTGATCAGTATCTCAACCTTCATTCAAGGCTTTCCAAAATAATGTCAGCAGTCTGAAGAAGAACATCAAAGCATTAAGCACTAGGCACTAATACAGGGCTCTTTTGAGTCAAACATACAGGGGACACACATTTAGAGTTTTCCAGACCTTTGAATGTCAGGCAAAAGCACAGTTCAGGACACAGTTTTTAGGAAGACGGAAAACTTCCACATCTTTAATAGAAGCTGCAGCTTTTCTCACTCAAGTCTCCCATGAGGCCCTCTCCATACTACCTATGACACTGGGTTGGCTCCTCCACCACCAGGACTCTGTTAACCACTGTTCCAAATGTATAAAAGCTTAAATCAGCACCTGCTGAGAGCTTACTCATCAAGCAACCATCAACGTATCCATATAAGCATCCACAACAAATCCTACACAATGCACAGGGCAATAAGGGCACAATGCTTTTATTCTGCCCCCTGTCTGCTAGTAACCAATCAAGAGCCATCACTAAGGATAGCCAGCAGCAGGTACCATAAGTATGACATGAAAATGCATACTATTTATGGGGATTCCCTAGCCACTCTATTGTTGCTCATAGATAAGAAATTTCCTACTATCCTGTTGAGCCAGGGATCACTGAAAGCCTCAAGCTGCTCCTATCATGGCCAGACGGCAGGCCAGTCTGAAAGGTAGTAGTTTCAAGGTAAGGAGCCAGAGCAGACTGAATGGACTCCTTGGGTTTGATTCTCAAAAGTTGGAGCAAGCCATGCTAAAGGCAGCTTGTGCCGATTGCCAGTGCATTAGGGAACCTGCACCTGATTCTCAATCTGGTAGGGTCACAGCAGCAAAGTCCCACAGCTTGTGCCAACCATAGTGGTGTGCCAAACAGAGGGCACACCTGCAAAGGGTGCCACAAGCCATGGGCAGCCATGAATCAATGTCCCCATGCATTCCCTGGTGGTCTAGAGGACTGCACCTGCCCTGATACTCTGGTATTACAAATGAAACATTCCTGGTGGTCTATGGACTTCCCTCCCAGCCCTGAGTGCTGTTTTATTAATGTAACTAATAGATCTCTGGTAGTCTAGCAGTCCCCCCTCCCAGCCCTGAGACCGGTTTTATTAATATAATTAATAGATCCCTGGTAGTCTAGAGACCCCCTTCCCAGCTCAAATCCCACTATCCCCACTTTATTATTATAAGTATTAGATCCATGGCAGTCTAGTGGCCCCCAAGCCCTGATGGCCTGTTACAAAATATGACTACATCATTGGTAGTTTAATGGACCCCCACCGTACCCCACCCAGGCAGTCAGGCAGTGTCCCACGACCCACCCCATCCTCAAACTGAGCCAGAGACTGGCACAGCCCATTGCTCACCACCATGGGCAGTTGCTAAACTGACTAAGCTCTCAGTGAGCACTGTACTGTATTCAGTATGCGCTCATTGAAAGACAACAAGCTGTCAATCAATGAGTGCATGCTGAATACAGTACAGCTGTCATTAAGAGCTCAGATGGAGGCTGGCTGTGGGGGTGAGTGGTGGGCTGTGCCAGTCACTGACTCAGTTTGGGGATGGGGGAGCAGGGTGGTGGGACACTACATGCCAGGGTGGGGGTGGGGTTCACTAGACCACCAATGATGTATTCATATTTCTTAATGGGGGATCGGGGCTTGGGGGTTCACTAGACTGCCAGGGATCTAATATTTATTATAATAAAATGGGACTAGGGGCTGGGAGGGGGGTCTGCTAGATTACCAGGTATCTAATATTTATAATAATAAAATGAGACTCGGGCTGGGAGGAGGGTCTGCTACACTACCAGGAATCTATTAATTATATGAACAAAATGGAACTCAGGGCTGGGAGGGGTCTCCAGACTACCAAAGATCTTTTATATGTAATAACAGGGGATCAGGGCTGGGGAGGGGACCACTGCACATTGCCATGGTGCCTAACTCTCCCTGAGGACAATTTCTAAGTACCATTAGACCAGCCCTGGCTGCCTTGAAGTGCCAGAAATTTGCCTCAGGGAGGTTTGAATCCTGATTGAGGGTTTTGCAGTCTGCATCTACAGCAAGCCCCTAGCACCACGCCACAACTCATTTTGTGGTGCATAGGCAGCACAAGCCTGTTTGGTTCAGGCAGCCTGCAGTTGATGCAGGTTGCCTTTGCGAATCACTCCTGGTGCATCTTTTGGCACAAGGGGCACTTTGCACCATCCTTGTGGTGCAAGCCCCTTGCACCATGCTGGGGGCTTTTGAGAATTGAGCCCCTAGTCTTTTATCTGCTTGTACCTGGGCTTGATGATATTAGCAAATTCTGCATTTGTGGAATTTTTGCAACTCTGCAAATTTCTTGACATTTTGTGCCATTTAAAGAATGTTTTCTAAATTCTTTATTTGTCATAACTCGCCCATTCATGCAGCAAGAGGCCTAGAGATTGGCATGCTTATTCTCTGAAAGTTGTCATAAGGATATGCCAGTGTTCATGAGGAGCTCAAAGTCTGGCAATTTACTTTTTTTTGCAAAATGTTCTGAAAATATATCTCTGCTTTACAACTCAATTATTTTTAGAGCAAGATACCTAAAATCTGCATGAACAACTTTCTTGGAAATGTCTTAGAAATGGTTAAATGTGGAGGGAGTCAGTTCAGTAAATTGTAAGTTATAGGTATTCATAATTTTGCTATTTTTCTATGGAATTTTGTGAAAATTGTCCAAACATCTGGATATTTGTAGCTCCACTGCTATTGCGGGTATACGCATAAAAGCACATCCAATATCAATGGGCCCTGAAATCTAACAAAGCAGGAGAAAAGTGGTATGGTTGTTTAAAAATAACAATGGAAATACTGTAAATTGCTCAAAAACTAATGGAAGCGTAATAATACTGTGGATTTAGGACAGTAGAAGGCATGAGTCCATGTTAACTGTCCCCATTACTCAGTGGTAGTAATTACAAGAATTACCATCCTGGAGGAATTTGTCCAATCTATCCTTCTAACTGACAAGGTTAGGTGCTTCAACAATGTCCCCTGCTAACGTGTTCCATATTCTAATCATTCTGGGCAGGAAGGTGAATTTCCTAAGATCAATTCTAGGTGCACAGTCTCTTAGTTGGTATTAGTGGCCTCTCAAGTAATGGTGGTGGTCCTTAAATTTTAGACCCAACTCATTAGATAGTTCAATATCTTCCAGCAACTTGTACAAAAATAAGAGGTCCCCTCTTAGTCTCCTTTGTCTTAAGGACCATAGCTACAAGTCTTCAAGTCTTTCCACGTATGGTTTGGACCTAAACTTTGGGATTAACTTAGTAAATCTACATTGTGTCCTCTCCAGCAGATCATTATCCTTTTTTAGATAGGGACTCCAAATCTGTGTGCAATAGTCAAGATGCGGTCTTATGTATGACTTGCAAAGGGGCAATAGGACAGATGCATTTTGGGGGGAAAGCTCACTTAATGTGGTTGGTTAAATGGTTAACTCTATTTGCTGCTTGTTTACAATGAGTACTACTCTGTCAATCATCACACCTAAATCTCTTACACTCTCAGTTGCCCAAAGCTTGGTTCCTAGTATGTTGTACACCTGCTTTATGTTATTTTTGCCAAAGTGCATGACTACATGCTTTCCTATACTGAATTGCATACCGTTGTTATTAGGCAATTCCACATTATTTAAATCATTGATCATACTAATCCTACCTGAGATGCTGTTGACTAGTCCACCCAATTTAGTATCATCTGCAAACTTTGTAAGTTTATTGTCGTAGTAGTAGCACTTTAATTGTTTAACACAAAGGTTGTTACAATTAAAAATGTTAAAAGAAAAAATAAAATATAAACAGCAGGCATTTTTGATTTTACAATAAATAACAGAGCATACATACTGAGCATGTAACACCTCAAGATACAGGGTTAAAGAGTTTTTTTTTTTATAATTGCACCAATATCCAACTTCTTAACTTTACTTATTAAAGTGTACATTTGTCCATATCCTTACAACATATACTAGAGCACATTTACAGAATTCATATCAGTAGCCAGTCATACAGTCTAAAAGTAAAGCACCTCAAGGTATAGGGGATAAAAATATACAACCAAAGCTATGTCTGACCTCTTGATCCTACTGTCAAATTGCACATTTTTTGTTTATTAATCCTTGTCATATTTGCATAAAAGTTAGCCACAGTTTTAATTGAAAGAGGATCTTCTGTGTAAATAAGAATTTTTGTCAAGGTCAGCCTATCAATCCCCAGTTGGTTCAAGTTTTCCACTTAAAATATGGTTTTCAATAAATGTACTCATGGCTTGTTATACCAGCTGCAGGCTATATGATGTGTAAGAGATCTTCAACACCCCCACAGCACAGTCACAATTTACAGATAAATTTAACAATTTATTGTATCTTGCAAGCAAAACTTTGATTTCAGACATTTCAGATTTGAACCTAGTAAAGCTGGTTCTTAATTTTTGGTCCATGAGAATTTCCATATAATGTTGTAATTTGAAATCATTTTCATTTGTTTTTTTAAACTACAAATAAAATCTGGAGGCCCTAATTTTTTCCTTATCTGTGTCGATCCAGAAATATCTTATTCTTTTAAGAATAAATTTCTTATAATACTGTATATGTTTAGAGTGATATTAGCATCAGCATACTTTTTAAGAGACTGCAAATTATATCTCTCTAACATCTTATATATATATATCAGAAAGCCATTGTGACTGATAGCAACTCCATTCATTCCACGTGACTTTCTCCAAGAGGCATAGATTTGGTATCCTATCTGAAGTAAGTCTAGTAAATCTGAGCCAATAGTTTAATTTCTTTGTATTCATTACAACATTTATGTTCTCTAGTCCTACTTAAGCTTATATATGTAGCTGGAAATGAACCAGGGACTAACACAGATTCCCTTATTAATTTATATGAGGGTGTCATACGTTTTTCTCTATTTTTGATGTCCCAAACATCTCCACCATAAACTAGTTGGGCTAGGTAGTGTGCCCGATTGCTTCAATGAGTGTCTGTATAGAAATACCACCATAGGAGTGGTTAAATCTCCCTAGGGCAGCAGTTGTCTTTTTTGCTGTGGCTAAAACTTTATCAATATAATTTTTCATAGTTTCTTTATTGAAAAACAAAGTCCCAGGTAGACATATGTACTTGTTATTGTTAATTGATCTGGACCCAAATTCCATCTCCTTTATCTCTACCTTTACCAAATATTGACACTTGAGTTTTGGAAGTATTCACCTGTAATTTCAAATCCCTTGTTTTACATTCTAAGAGGTCTATCTTTTTTTGGAGGTCACTTAGCGATAATTCAAATAATATTATATCATCAGCAAATGCCATGACAGGGCAGATTTTATTTAATATTTTAGGTGCTTCAGATTCTAAAGCCTCAAGTGCTCTAATCACCACATCTACATAGATTGAAAAAAGTCAGGGCAAGGACAAATCCTTGCCTCACACCTTGTGGCGCTTTATGGGCTAGGAAAGTTGGCCATTTGTCACTATGTGAATCTTTGCCCATATTCCTTCATAAAGTCTGCTGATAATATGTATAAGTTGTTTATCTATTCCTTTTTGGTCCATTAATTTCCACAAAATAGATTAATTTACTGTATCAAATGTTGATTTGAAGTCTACATACAGTACATACAGTTTCTGTTTCCATAATAATACATATTTTTCAATCAGATGAGTGAAAATAAAACAGTTATCTATGTAATTATACCCTGCTCTAAAGCCTGCCTGAAATTTACTTAAACCTCCTGATCTATTTAAATTGAGTAATAGTTTATCCAATATTATTTTAGAGAAACTTTTTAAGCTAACATCAAGTAAGTTTATGGGTCTGTACATTGCAGGGTCTTTTAAACTTCCATTTTATGGACAGGAACAATAATGGCACCTTTCCAGGAAGGAGGGATGTAGGAACCAATAATTAATTTGTTGAATAGAACCAAAAAAAAAAATCTGTCCAGAGAGTTGAACTTGCAAGGAACACTTCTGTAGGAGTATAATCAGGACATGGGGCTTTGTTTTCTTCATTGTTTTTATTGCAAAATTAATTCCAGTCTAGTTATCACAATAGTGTTATCATTACTATTTGTATATACTGTAGCACTTACTTCTGAGTTGTCAGTAAAAATTCCTGTAAAATATTTAACCCACTCATTCTCCGGAATATATGAATCAATTTTGGTTTTAAATTTGCTAGTGCCTTTTGCCACAAGCATCCAAAAAATTTTGGTATCTCTTTTATAGATGGTTTGTGGTATCTCTGATCATGTGCCCATTGAAATTGTTGCTTTTTCTTATTAAGGAATTGTTTATATATTTTTCTATGCTGGTTCAATATATTAAAGTTTTTCTTCTCCTTAGTATATCTAGTTGCCCTTATTTTAGCTGTTAGAATAGCTTTTTGTTTTGACAGTCTTTGTCAAGCCAGGAGTGCATACTTCTATTATTACTTTTTACTGGTACTTGCTTATACAAACTTTTGTTAATTAGATTAACTATATTAGTAACAAGGTTCCATGACTCCTGAGTAGTATAATTATGTTGAAAATCCATCAAGGGCTAATTAAATTACCCTCAGTTTGGGTTATTATTTGGAGTTCTAAGTCATTATTCCATATTAATCTTTTATTGTATCCAAGTTCCTGAAGGTCTACTTCTCTAAGGTAATCTTCAGAAGGTCCTAGCACCAGAAACAAACTGCCCCATTGTAGCACTGGAAGATGATCACTTTTGGAGCCTGCAGGAATTTTAAGGGAATTCCATTTACTTGGATTACCAGACCAAACTATCAAATCCAAGAGTGATGTTCCAGTACACTTAATATAAGTACACTTTCCCTGGAGATCACCTTGAATTCTACTATTGAGGGGAATAGAGATTATATATTTCAAGCATCTCAATCAATTTTAACCCAGCCTTTTTTATTTTAGGATCCATGGTGGTCCTATGAAGAATAGGGTGTAATTCTAAGTGATCAAAAAAGGAATTATTTATGAGACCATCATAGCTTCATATTCTGGCATTCAGGTCCCCCATAAAAATTATTTCAGCATCCGGATATTTAATTGTGGTATCAGAAAGAACATTGTCCAGGTTCTTCCAGATATCCTCACTAAAGAACTTTGATTGTTTTGGTGGAATATAAATATTAAAAACTATTATAGATGTAGTTTGTTGAATCAGCAAAAGAACAATGTAATTCCTCTCTACATATAATAGTTAATGATTTGCAAATATTCCCAAGTGTATGGAAGTAATCAGACCAGCAGATGGCCTACCTAACCTACTTTCTCTTATAACTGGCGAGTGTATCAAATTACAGTCATTTAGTGCAATATCATCATCTTTTTCATGCCATGTTTTTTGAAAATAAAGTATATCACCCTTTTTTTTTCTTCTTTCTTTCTGCTCCTGCCACCAGCCCCATTCCGTCTGGCCCCCCCCAGCCCTCTCACCCTGGTGTCCACTGGACTTACCTCTCTTGCACCAGTAAGGTGCCAGCTAGCTGGGTAGGGAGCCTGTGAGGGGCCGGGCTTCATCCTGCCAGCTGACGTTTTTCTCCAACGTTTCTCCCCCATTCTCTGAGCACGGTGTGGTGTTGTGCAATGATGCCAATGGCTGAGCTGCACACACTTCCATATGCAGCATGCCAGGCATCTTCCCCGCATCCACCCCCTATGTATGAACCCACTGTGCCAATCCCCAGCCACCACTAGGGGTCAGGCAGGCAGCAGACTAAATTCTCACCCCTCCTTGGGAGAGAAGAGCTGTCCTTTGGTTGCTCAGTCCTCTTCCTTCCCAGCCAACCCCTGGTGGCCTACTCATACCACAAACATGGGTCACTGGCATGGCAGGAGGTAAGGCATGATGCTTTAGCCCTCCACGCTACTGGGCTGGCATATATTACCCTTTCTAATAAAATCCATACAGTCTTTGTCATGCCATTTACTTGTTATTCCAGCAATGTTCCAGGAGATTATAAGCAATCCCAGGTCTGTCCCTAATGTTTGCTCCATATCTAGGGGATCTTGTTCTTTAATAAGTCAAGAATGCCCCTGTGTGTGACCGGCCCAGTGGTGCTGAGGGTTGAGGCGCTGGATGCCACACCTTGCGCCACGCCAGTGACCCAGGTTCAGGAATGAGCCCGGGCCGTCGGGGGTCAGCAGGGGAGAGAGAGGATTGAGCATCTAATGGACTACTCTCTCTGTTGTGGAGAAATCCAGAGATAGCTAGGTGCATCAGCAGCCCCCGGTGGAGAGCGGTGGCACTGCTACACACTCAGGCTCGTACAGTATGGGGTGACGTCAGGCAGCTGCCCTCCTGACATGGGTGGGAGCACCTATGTTGAGGGCTGGGTGGTATTGCACGTCCCACGTCAGGGGATGCAACCAGAACATAGGAAAAAAATGGCACAGAGGATCAGGCAATGGCACCTGTCCCCCATGCCGTACGCCAGACTTCCCCGATTGGCCTTCGATTTTGGTGCCAGCTCCTCATCCGATGTTGGAGTCTGCCTTGTAAGAGTGCCCCAAGTAGGACAGGAGCGACCCACCCTGGTCCGGGTTAGCCGGGGGTGCTGGCACTGGTGAGGAGTGAGAGAGGAGACTCAGTCAAGGGATACTTAGGTGGGCAGGAGAAGGATGGGATGCCCAAGAGAGGACCTCGGGGCCTTGACAGGAGCAAAACAAATTTGAAAAAAAAAAAAGAATGCCCCTGTGTACCAGAATGAATCAAATTTTGCCTTAGACAGTTTTGGAAGCATGTACACTGTTCTGCAGTAACATCAAAGATTTCAGACTGATGCTCTGTGACAGTTTTCAATATTTCAGCAAGATTTACTAAATGCAATCCTAATGTGTCCAATATGTCACTTTTTTGATTAGTTCCTGTGCAATGTCCTTATCTCTTATTAATATGTCAATTTGTGATGAATTCTCTGATCTAGCTACACTCAAAATACCTTGATAGCCTAGCTGAACTTGAAGTACATTACCAAAGAGATTGCAAATTGCACCTTTCAACTTCCAGTTATTTTCTTTATGTAATATTGGCATTCTATACATACTCAGAGTTACTGGAGCCTCACCTTTGGTGATAGGTACTTCATAGTTTAAATTTTCTCTGTTTGGGAATTTAACCATTAGTCCTCTTTTCTCCAAGTCAGCACTATGCCATATGTAATTAGCAGCCTTTGGTGAATCGAAATATACTTCTATTGTATTTATATGACCATCTTTACTCTTTTTAAGGTATAAGATATCATTTAGGTCTAGTTCAAAATCATAAAGTTATTTACCGATTAAGTATTCCTTTAATTCATCGTTAGATAACAAGGGCTAATCTTTACTCAATGTAAGCCTCGGTAGAGGATGTTTTTTCCCCAACATTAAATGGCTGGTCAGTAGTCTTATCCACCAAAAGTTCTGCTCTAGGATTTACAATTTCTTTAACAACTTCAGTTTGTTGGTACTCAATACCTTTGTTTTCTTCCTGATGTTTATTTCTGTTATAGCCAATAGGACGTGGGCAGTATTCTTTAAGTGCAACAACCTCTTTTTCCAGAGCAGCTAGGTGCTAATAAAGGTCCCCTGATAGGGTAGTCAAATCATAATTAAAGTGGGGGATTGCAGTAGTTATATTGTCAGCATTTATTTGCTGCATATTAGCAAGTTTTTCTTCTTTAATCCACCCTGCTTATTTGGTCCTTGCAGTTTTTTAACTCTTGGCTTTCTGTTTCTGTTTTTTATATGCTCAAAGTCCCCTGCATAACCACCTCATTCTTATGAGTGGCTTTATAGCTAGCTTCATGAGCGGCTTTTCATTTTCTATGTTTTTTTGTTTCCCCCACTGGAGACTTATTTAGACTGTCAGGTATTTCTATAGTTGTAAAGTCTGGTCTTAAATTCTGCACTTGCTCTGGTTCTGTATAAATCACTGAATCAGAGGGAGGTATTGGGAATACTGTTTCTAACTTTTTCTTGATAGTCACTAATTTAGCATTAATATCTGCTATATCATACCATGTGTTCTCTATTTCATTTTTCAGAATGATTAACTGTTCCATGAGTATCAGGTTTGCTGTATATTGCTGGCTCATATGGGCCACCAATTCATCACTAAGACATAAGGGGACATATTAGTGTGCATCTTCAGTATCCTGCAATCTGAGACCTTGTTGTGTTTCAACACCTGCTGGCTCAGCATTAACTGTTTCAGTCACTAAGTACTCTTACTACATTCCTGGTTTATAGCTTTATCATACTTAGAGGCAAGCTCTTTTATTCCTTTCATAGTTCTTTGCAATTCTGCATTTACATTTCTGAATTCTGGACCTGAAACCAATAGCACATCCCCTTGATTTCCATGTATCTTACTCATACTAATATGGGGTTTACTAGTTCTGAATGCATTATTTGTATCTGATAAATAGCTGATATTATGTTAGGCTTTGTAATCAAATCTCATTACTAGTTATTTCTTCAGCACCCACAGATGTCCATTCTATATCCAAATAATTAATAGCTAGTTCTGAATGACCTTTACTGCTAAAGAATAACCCCAGTGTATGTTCTAGTAGAGAGTCATATGTCAGATACATGGTTATCATGGGTACTGTGCTGTTAAAAGACAGCCAACTGATACCAAATATTACAGGACATGGAAGGCTGACATGTACTAGCCAAAAACCCAAGTTTAGGTAAAAAAGAGGGTATAAATAGATTTAACATGTTATCATGGAATATAACAGGTATTAAGGATAGATTAGCAGACTCATCTTTCATTGATTATTTAGTACAGTTCAACTATATATGTATCTAGGAAACTTGGACTAGAAAAGATTTAAAATTAAATGGATACAAAGGATTTCAAATAAGGGCAAGTAGCACTAAAAATCTGGTAGATTGTCAGGAGGATTAAACACATGGGCCCGGATATTCAGGAGGGTTGCGTATGGTGCAACAGTGTTGCACCATGCGCAACCCACTGATGTGCCCTGGCATGATATTCAAACGGGGATTGTGCCTGGCACAAATCCCGATGCGCCGGAGCGCATCAGTAATGTATGCGGCGCAGGTGGGGGGGGCGTGCCCATGCATACTCCGCACATCCAGATATTCAGCCCGGGATGTGCTGAGTCCATACATACATAACCCCTACTTGTGCTGCACACAGGTGAGCCAAAAAAAAAGGAACAACAGCTGGCCACCTACAGGTGAGCTGCTATATTGCAAGATGCAACACGGCAGCTGCCACCTGTGGGTGACCACCTGAGCTCCGGCTGCACCTTCATGGCGGCACCCCCCCATGCCCGATCATGGGCTTCAGTGTAAAAATATATGTCCAAAATCCCTGGTGGTCCAGTGGACCGCTCACAGCCCAATTGTGGGCATATGTACTAATAAGGAGAGCTCCACAGTACCCCCTTCCCATCCGCCCACTGAGCCCCACTGCCCTGCTCCCCCCCAGTCAGCAACAGGCAGCAGCACTGCACTCACCTGCCGCCCCACCACCCACCGACTGACAGTGTACAGTAGGGCTGTATGCCCATTGGTGAATAGCCGGGAAACAAAAACCCAGGAGAAGAGTACACAATAGCAGGGGAGGTACTAACAACAACAAAAATGGAAAGGGACCTGGGGGTAGTCATATCAGATGACCTAAAGGTGGGCAAGCAATGTGAAAAGTCGGAAAGGAGAGCCAGGGGGATACTAGGATGCATAGAAAGGTGCATCACAAGTAGAAAAAGGGAAGTGGTTATCCCTCTGTACAGACAGTTGGTGAGATCCCATCTGGAGTAGTGTGTGCAGTTTTGGAGACCTCATCTATGCAAGGACATAGACAGGATGGAAGCAGTCCAGAGGAGGGCAACTAAAATGGTGCAGGGTCTGCAGCAGAAACCATATGAAGAGAGACTGAGAGAGCTTAATATGTATACTCTTGATGAAAGGAGGGATGGGGGGACATGATAGAAACTTTCAAGTACCTCAAGGGAATCAACAAAGTCCAGGAGGGTAGCATCTTTCAGAAAAAGAGATGTGTAAGAACAAGGGGGCACAATTTAAAGATAGAGGGGGGATGGCTCAGGGGTAATGTGAGGAAATTTTTTTTCATGGAGAGAGTGGTGGATACATGGAACCGCCTTCCTGTGGAGGTCATTGGGTCTAAAACAGTGGGGGAATTCAAACATGAATGGGACAGACATAAGGCAATTATAGTGGGGGGTTGCAGGAAGTAAGCTGTTGGTTAACTAGAATCTGCAGCTTATCCAGTAGTTAGAGAAATGGGCAGACTGGGTGGGCCAAGTGGTCCTTATCTGCCGTCAAAGTCTATGTTTCTATGTAGCTAAGTTAACAGAAAATTGTTATGCAAATGATCCAGGAAGTATGATAATAATTTGGGGAGATTTTAATGCTAGGGTGGGACACAGCCGGGAATTACCTGATGATCTAGCTTGCGCATGTGCAGCTCTGAACCCCAACACTCTAAAATTAGAAAGGAAATGTAGGGATTGAAGGTATTGTGAAAGGGGATTGAGACTTGTAGAAGAATTGGAAAACAAGGAAATGATAATGATTAATGGGAGGACTAGGGGTGATGATGAAGGAGTATTTACTTATGTAGGAACCAGTGGGGCTTCGACAATAGACCTATGTTGGATCTCACTTGAATTAATTACATCATTTGATAAACTTAGAATTGGGTTAAGAACAGAAAGTGAACAATGCCCTTTAGAAATTAAATTAAATCTATGGCCACAGTTAATTTATCACTCAGTAAGGGACGAGGGCATAATTAAGGTAAAGAATGGGATAAAATGGGACATACTAAAACAGTTCAAATCTATACAATTGTTAATAGAATATGGAATCAGAAATGAACTAATTAGATTAGAACAACATAAACTATCAGAAGAATATGCCATAAAATGTAGTGAAATTATGATGACTATATCATTCATAATAACAAAAATAGCAATTAGTAAGACAAAGAAAGGGAGCAAATGGTATGACATAGAATGTAGAAATTATAAAAAAGAGGTTAATAGGTGTGCCAGAAGAACACATGACTGTCCAACAAAAATTAATAAATCCAGACTGAATAAAAAAAGGAAAGAGTACAAAAGATTACTGGAAAGGAAGATGAAAAAATATAGGAGCAAGATGTGGAATCAATTTGAAAAAATTACAAAAGAGAATAACAAGAAGAAGTTTTGGCAATTAGTAGTAAAAGGATGGGATGAGATACCAGAGCGGATAGAGACTTATGTTGACCCCTTGACTTGGGTAGGATATTTTAAAGACTTATTTTTCATACAGGAATCTAAGCAATTTAAGGAAAAAATGACTGGACCTCATCCATCTTTAAAATTACTGAAGCAGAAATAAATATAGCAATCTCTCAGGCAAGAAGACACAAGGCTCCAGGCCCTGATGGGATACCAATGGACAACATTTTGGATGATCCGATGTTGTGGATTCCAATACTGCTAGGTTTATTTAATAACATAATCCAAACAGGCATAATTCCTCACACCTGGAGAGAAAATATAATTATTCCCATTTTTAGGAAAGGAGACCATAGAGAGCCTAGTAACTATAAGCCAATCAACTTATTAGATAATTCACAAGCATTATTTACAAAGATTTTGCTCAATAGAATGATGGATTGGATTATTAGAGAACAGATATTGGATGACGCTCAGGCTGGCTTCATGCCAGGCCATTCCACTCTGAATCAGTGTTTTGTTCTGACACATCTAATATGTAAATACACAAAAATTAAACAACCAAAATTATTTTGTGTCTTTGTGGATTTAAGGGCAGCTTTTGACAGTGTAATTAGGAAAAAGTTATGGGAGGTCCTATACAGCTATGGTTTAGATCCAACAATATTAAATTTAATAAAAAAAAAACTCTATCAATATAAATATACCTCAGTTAGATATAATATACCTATAGAAGGAGACTGCACTAATAAATTTCCACCTAATACTGGTCTCAGGCAGGGCTGTGTGTTATTTCCCATTGTTTTTAATATGTTTCTTAATAAGATCTTGGAGAGGATGTGGGATCCAGAGCTGCACATGCCTAGGCTGGGTTCCAGGGGATGCCCATACCTGGCATACACCAATGATGTGGTACTGATCTCCACAAGTTATTTGGGGATGAAAAAAAAAGCTTGAATTGGTTTCATAATGAGTGCTCAAAGCTTGCTCTGGAGATTAATTTTAGTAAAACAAAGTATATGATATTTCATTAAAAACCCCACTGGAAAAGGCAGGATGTGCTTGTTAAAATGTAACAATTATGAAACTGAGTATGTAAGGAAATTTTGTTATCTTGATATAACATTTACATACAGTCTCAGTTGGAAAGAACATATTAATTCAATAACTGAAAAGATAGAAAAAGTGGTGCCTTCATTTGAGAGATTTAATTATAAATATGGAGGCCACTCAGTTAAGGGTCCACTCAGGGTGTTAAATGCTAAAGTACATTCACAGATATTGTATGGGACAGAGACATGGGAGATGGAAAAAACAGAACAATTAGAAATAATAGTGAATAAATTCTATAAACGTTTATTGGCACTACCTAAAGGAGTAGCTTCATGCTTAGTTAGGTAAGAAATAGGTCAACTCCTGATTAAATGTAGTGTAGAGATAAGACTTGTTAACTATTGGTTTAAAGTGTATAACATGCAAGAAAATTGTTTATCGAGAATGTTTATTGAAGAGATGTTAGTTTATAGACTAGATGGTTTCAACTATCCGAGCACTACTATTTTGGAAAAATTAATCAAGCCTTATGGCTTACTGGATATATAGTTGGAGAACAATAGAACTCCTTTTGGAGAGATAAAGGAAATCATTAAGACTAGAATAAAAGATACACATATCCAAAGGGAAATAGCTATGGCTACAAATTATAAACGTAGCATGTGGTTGGCCACTAATGTGAAGAGACAATTTGGCATGCGTCAATATTTACATCTAAGAAAAAATCCTAATAACAGAAAAGCCTACAATAAATTTAGATTTGGTTACATAGAAAGTAACTGAAGAAAAAGTACGATATTGGAAAATCCAAAATGTGTGCTTATGGAAGGGATGGAAGCACTCCAAAGTATCTTTTAATATGTCCTTAATAAATAAATTACAAAGGAAATTTTATTTGGGAGATATATTGTCAAAAATTGACATGGAACCTGCATATCAGTTTAATTATCTCTTAAAAACAAACAACGGGTTACACCTTGAAAGAATATCTCGGCTTTGTAGGTTACTTGAATATAAAATGTTACATTTACAGAAATTGTTTTTGGAACTAGAAAACTGTTTATTGTATTTGATTACAGGATTATACAAAGAGCAACAGATTAGTGCAATAGTAAGCGTTTACAGTGTATATTGCCTTATAACTATTAAGATTATTGTAATTTATTTATTTAGATAATGGAGAATTAAATGAATGTATTTTTTTGTATATTTTAACACTTGTAAAGACAATTTTAACTTGTCAACAATAACATTTTACTTACTTACTGTGCTGTTCTCTAATAGCTTTGGTGTTGCAGTTTTTTCTCCCTCTGCTGAGTTAGGATGTTTGATATGGTAGTAATTTTTGCTTGCTTGGTTTTATTTAATTTTGCCTGTTTTTCTTTTTTCCTTTTTCTAAGGCTGATTCTCCCAGTAACGGAGAGCAACTATTATTGATCTTTCTCTGTAGCCTGGTATTGACCATTTTACCACTGAGTCTTAGGCACACAGTCAGCCCCTAGGCAGTCTTTTCAACAAACAAGTAAACGAATAACCCAAGAATAAAGCTTGGATGTAAAAATATAATAATATAACAGCTTATTGATAAGAGGGAAGAAATAAAAGAATCAAAAAGTCAATATTGGTAGAATCAATCAAGGTATAAAGACCAACGGATTAACCTCAGTGCAAATCTATTTCTTCCACATTGTAGTCTGCTGTAGTGAAATAGTTTATATCCCAATCTGTGGCTCACACCATAACTCAGTTCATGGCTCAGTTCCTTGGACCCAAGAGGCAAATAATACGTGAATGTCAAAAGCTTTTCGGTGTTATTGGACACCTTTATATGTTCATGGTGCTCAAAAAGCTGGAAGGATTGTTAGACTTCACCAAATTTGAGCAGCTTTCTCCTCTTATTTTAGCCAGCAGGTGACCTAGAGGGTCTTCTAGTGCATTGTTCACTAGTTACAAAACATAGAAAAAGAGAATAAATTAAGTATTAGTGGAAAAGTGTATAATCTAGACTAAACTTTAACTCTAATAATGACTCTTGAGAAATAACACAAGCCAGATGAACATCTAAAATATTAAAACACTAAAATACTAAAGTGCACACCATCATACAATCATATATATCTAGGACTTACTATCGTCTAAGCTCACCTTTAAGTTTAATAGGCCTCATGGCGTCTTTTGGCAGTCCTAATATGCCTAAGTTAATTTTGAAAGAGAACCGCCAGAGTGCTGAGCACCAAATGCAGAATTGCCTTCTTCTGAGTCATATTACTAACCATATTCAGATATACACTCAGGTAGTTAGTTAAAAGTTTGATACAGCAGGAGCAGAATTTAGTTGTCATTTTGACTTCTCCTCGAGAAGCAACAAGCATGAAACAATCCTGCCGATGAACCTCTGTCTCTCCGTGTGGTGTCTGAGGGTGAATCTAGAGAACAGACACCACATACACACATTTATCCAACCAGGTCACATGGTCAGGTTTGGTTTGGCATGAATTTTAAACTCAAAATTACTATTTTATAGCTTTTTAAGTTATTTATTTGGTAGTTTAAAATTTGGAAATTATATGAGGACTGTGTCAAAACCCAGCAATACAGGCAGTAATAAAAAAGTTGCTATAAACAAAACACAGACAGCCAACCCCAGCTCCAAATTTAAATTACAGCTGGCAGTTTACTATTTGTAATAAATAAAAGAAAATAAAGTCAGAGAGTCAATTGTCAAAAGTACATCCCTTTGCTCTTATCAAGGGCATATCTGGTGGTCAGGCAGATGGTCAAATCTTCATCTAATGGGTGAAGCTTCACATATCCCTCGGTGTTTACAGCCATCCTGAATGGCACCCTGTTGTTACTCTGGTCCCGCACCACCTTGGGGAAAACCCCTGGACATCACCATCGATGGGCCTTCCTCCTAGAACAACACAGAACCACACCGGGAGAAAACTACACCAACCAAAGCACATAGTAAGTTTTACTGGAAAGGAGACACGCGTTCAGACAATGGTGGCATACTTTACAAATATTAAATTAAAGCATTTTCTCCCTGCTCCTATGTCTTTTTCCTTAAGGCAGAGAGTGTGTAGCACTCTCCAGTCACTTCCACATCCATCTCCCTATCTCCCTATTGTCACTAGTTAACTGGAGGTCTTGGATAAAAATGTTGAACAGCAATGGGCCCAGAACCGAGCCCTGAGGCACACCACTAGTCACATTCCCATCTGCAGATAGCAGTCTCTTAAATCTCACCCTCTGCTTTCTGTCAGAGAGCCAATTGTGTATCTATCTAACAACAGTTTTGCCTATCCCCGATGCTGTCAGTTTGGCTATTATGCCATTATAGGGTAGTGTATAAAACACCTATTGGAAATCAAGAAAATTCACGTCCACTTCAGGATTTTGGTCAGTATTCCTGCTAACATATTCATAAAATCTTATCAGGTTGGCAGAACAAGATCTGTTATAGTATAATAGTTAATACCACTAGAATTTCTCTTGTGAAATGTAACTTTCTCAATGCCCCTATCACCATTGAATCCACTTAGCTATGCTGAGCTGTTTGCAGTCCTGTAGTTCATTTCTGGGTGACAATTTTGTCCCCCCCAACCCTGTTTTTTTTACTGAACATTACCAGAGGGATTCAGTGGACCTGCTTGTCACACTGATTTCCTCCTTATTGTTCACAGAAACCCTCCCTTAATAAGAGAGATACGTATTCCTTTTCCTGTAGGACCAATCTCTTTGGAATAGACATAATTTCTCCTTCTTGGTGCCACTGACATTTTCTTCACCACCAGGTCTTTGTGAGTACCTATATGTCCTGGACCAATCAATTGTGCTGGGTGTGAGTCTTCTCATAAGACCTGCTTTCAAGAGAGTATTGTCCCTGTATGTTTCCTTGCTCCAACTAGGGATCTATTATTCATTTGCTATTCACCTCTATTGTCCTGACCTTGTTGAACCCCTTGCATCTAACTCTTACCACTGGTGACCCCTGCACTTGCTACCTCCACTATCCTTTAGTTTAAATCCCCCTGACAAACCTTTCCATTGACATGATCATACCCCCTACCTCTCGACAGATCTGCAGTCCATCTTGGTTTGGTTATAGATCACATTTACTTGACTTACATTCTCAACAAGGCAACCTATAGAGAGCAACAAAAAGATAGGATAGTGAAGCTCCTGTCAAAAAAAAGAACAAGAAAAAGAGCAGTTTGTACAACAAGATGTAATGACAAATTGCTGCAAATTAAAAGAATCATCAATAAACATTGATTAATTTTATAAGCATGCCAAAAGGATACAAATGTGTTTCGAAATAAACCTTTCATACCTGCAAAAAAAGTATTTGCAATAAAAGTCAAGATCATACACACAACATAAAATGCTGAACAAAGTGGTTAATTTCTACTACTGTTGCAGCAATTGACATGGTTAGATAGTTACAAATATTTCTAAAAAGATTCTCTTTTGCAGCCATACAACAGTACTGTAGGCAGGCAAGGATTTCTGTAGCGATATCACTGAAATTTCAGGAAAAATATGACCATGCCTATTGCTGCAACTACAGGCCCCCTTAGACCAGTGATGGTCCCCTGTAATACATGCTCTATATGTTAACATACAAGCAGAAAATCAGTATTTGAGAATCCAAATACTAACCAGAGCTTTGACATAAAACAAGATATAGATTGCAATACCACTGGAATAATCTATGTACTTCAATGCCCTTGTAATCAAATGCACCTTGGTAAAACCATAAGGACTTTAAAAGTCAGGCTACTGAAACACAAAGGAACTGTTTGAAGACAGGATCCCACTTCCCCATTGGCTGAACATTTTAAAAAAAGAGAGGCACATATGAGTGTTACTTCATTTCTGGGGACTACAGATTGTTACACCACCATCTCAAGGGGTGATTTCAATAAACTCCTTGAATAGACAGAAATAAAATGGATTTTCAATCTAAATGCATTAGACAAAAATACTGGAATAATGAAGAAACCAACTTCACAGCATGTTGGTAATATGGTCCCCTAGAATACATTTTATAACAAGAACATTGGCAGGGGAATTAATGTAATTAAAATGCTGCCCCTTTCCTACATCCAAAGTATTATGCCCCCACCCACCACCAGTAACAGACTTCAGGGTTAAATACAGGCAGATTGGCCCCATAACAACTGTAAAGCCTTGTTACAATCATCCTCACAACAGGATTAGTAGGCCACATGGGTAGGCAACATAGAGGATAATGGATGGGCAACAGTGAACAACAACACTGTTGTTCACTTCGAAAGGTTGTCATGAAACCTCAAGAAGTTAACACAGTGTTGTTGTTTACTGTTGCCCATCCATTGTCTTGTATAGTGTATAGGCAACAGGTAAACAACAATAGATCATTTCTTGAGCCCCACTGTTGGGTTAGCCTTCCCCGCTAATCCCCCCAACCCCAAAAACAACTCCCAGACCTTCCACTGTCCACTGCTGTCACAGCATCAGTTATTTTACTTTTTTTCTTTAATCTAGATAGATGCACCTTCCCCACAGATTGCTACATTGCCAGTGTTGTTTCTGTGATGCTCAGTTTAGAAGCCAGGTCTCATAGCCATGGCTGTTACTGAAGAGCGGAGAATTGCCAGACATTCCATGTTGTTGTTGTACCATCGCTATGTCGTACTTTCAAGATGGTGCAATGACACTATTACTTCATGTCGATGGTACAACAAGTATGGGATTCAATTGAATCCCATAGATAATAATGTTCTACCATACATTATAAAACTTTAATCAGGATAAAATTCAGGTAAGGGGACCTTTAAGAGCAACCATGTGTGATATATTCACAAGAAGAAAAGCACTGTAATGAGTATAAACATGGTTTTCCAATGTAATGCCATGTATATGTATAGTTGTAACATTTGAGGTTTTTTATTTGATGTAATTTTGTGTACAGAAGTAGAATTCACATATGTACTGTACAATGAATGGTGGTAAAGTATCAAACATTCAGTATTGTAATCATCTCTGCCAACTCCAATACAAACATTTACAAAAAAAAATATGTAGTAAGACACTCAATGGCAAAGAACTGTTCTGCAGTAAATCTGCATGTTAACTAGCTTATCTGCAAGTTTAACATTTGTGCACAACAGCATATTATGAACCCATTGCCTCAAGTCTGCAAAAAATGTTTTCCTAGCAGGGACTGCTGTGTATTGTGGGGTTGCTAAGCAACCGAGTGTACACTGATGTGCACATGCACATGATGGTGTCAGTGTGTACCTGATGCTTACAGGCTCAACAAGAAACTAACAGAGGCATCCTTGCTGTGCAAATAATATCACCCATACTGAAAGTTAGGAAATTTGGAGGTAAGATTATAAGCTCCCTATTTAGTTTATTCAGTAGGCATTGCGTAGTAATACATGAAATATTTAAAATGTAATACTGTTCTGCATATACTTCCTACGGAATGAATGAAAAGTTTAAAACTGCAGAGTCTGTGAAGCACAGCCAGGTACCACTGTTGTCTGTGTCATGAGATTTTTAGGCATATGTAGTGCCTTGTGAAATAATAAAATGCACTTGGTGGTGGCCACTTACATCAAAATGCAACAGTTTTGATTTAACTGATATGAGAAAGTTTACAAAGGATTGTGTTATTGCATTCAAACATAAAAGAGACAAGGTTCATACCATTACAAGTTAAACAAAGTTATTTATGTACATTAAAAGGTAGGATAGCATTGAACAGTACAATAACAATGACATTTTGGTTTCAATTAAAGATTGCGATCATGGATAAAAATTTTGTTTAAACAATTCTAATTTAACTTTAATTATGTTTGATTTGTAGAATTATGAAATGCTCCCTTGAAGAAGCCATAAAGGCCAACTATTAGGATCAATTAGTTCAATAAATCAAGGAATACTTCTCTATTTGCATGGAAATTATTTATTTCTGAGTGAGCACCCCCTCCTCCAATTTTTTAAGGCAAATCACCTGATCTGCATTAGCATCATGGTCCTGCAATGCCCCCTCCAACACTTCCATAAGGACACCCACCATCGTGTTTCATTATGAGTAAACATATCTGGATACTTCCATCACAATGTCCTCAGCCACAACTAGTTGTAAAGTTTGTTGTCACTGCTTTTAAATGTTAAAAATATACATTGTTATCTGGAGGGTTCTTAAAGAGTCAACAGGTGACATTGAACCAAAACTGTGCTATGCATGTGTCGGCTTCTTGAAAGGCATTTAGTATGTGAGCTCTAGTGGTTAGCTGGCAAATTTCAAGAAGACAGGCAAGTGTAAAGTGATGGCCTTGTCTGTGCTAGATAGTTCTTCACTCAAGATGCTGATTGACATAAGGGTACCTGATACTGGGCACTGCTGTACTTTTTCTATGACAGTCCCCCGTGAATATAATCTTATTGTTACTATACCCAGCCTTTCTCTTCCTCATCTAAAGCACTTCAAGCATATGGATGGGCAAAATGTATGGATATGTCTTCCAAAAAGCTAATAAAATTCAACTTCAATTACTGATATTGTTTTGCCATCTTTGGCTGCTTATAACTTGGCCATCCTTTAATTAGGAGTTTAGAGAGTTGACGTACATCCTCATTTTTAGGGTCTCTGAAACAACCAACATCAGTGACATTGAATTTTCTACTTTTAAAGTTATAGGAGCTTAAACCTGTGCAGTTTACATACTTGCAAAATTTCATTTAAAAAGTTCCAAATGTTTGACTACTTACATAACTCAGTCCACTTTGAAGCTAGAGATTCAAACTTGGCACACTTCTCCATCGGGTATGGGGCTTTCAACGTAATAAAACCGGTGTAATTTGGACTAGTACTTTTAAAATTAGACAGAAATAACTGAAATTTAAATTTTGGTGCCATTTCAAATCATTTTTGTAGAAATGTCATGAAATTTCATTAAAGTAGAATGGCAATTTCACCTGAATTCGGCTGGCAGGAGTTAAATTTTGCCTAGCACTAGCTCATACCTGTTTCTATGCTCTCCCTGGAACTGCAGGTACTGTATGTCCCTCAACTGAAGCTTTGTGCAGGGTATGGGTGGCTGGGCCTTTCTTTAGGGCTGGACTGGACAGAATCTGGTGGAATAGCTCATCCATATTTCAGGGAAGGGTAGTGATGATGGGGTCTTCTAAAATGTTTTTCAAAAAGCTGTATATTTAAGGATTGTTTTATGTCCTAAGTGGAACACATGGTGAAATGCAATGCAATTTCATTTTTGTGATTAACTTTTGACCAGACTGACATAATATAGAAACATAGGTTCTCCACAAGTTTCTCCTTCAGTAGTGTCTCCATTAACTTCCCAACCACTGATGTGAGACTGACTGGCCTGTAGTTGATAGCATCCTCCCTACTGCTGCTTTTGTGCAGAGGGACCACATCAGCTCCCTCTAGTTCTCTGGAACTTCCTCAATCTCCAATGAAGTTCTAAAAAGTGCTGCCAGAGAAGCAACCAGCACCATGCTTCTTTTTAGGATCCTTAGATGAACCCCATCCAGTCCCATCAACTTATTCTCCTTTACAGCTTCCAATCTCTTCCAGACCCTCTCCACAGAGACTGGACTTGTGTCCACTACCCCTCTCCCTGTTGCTTACTACAGCATGCTGGTCCATTCCCCCCACCCTCTACCATGAAGACCAAGCAGAAGTAATTGTTTAGTAGTTCCACTTTCTCTTGAACTTCCTCTGCACAGTTCTCTTCTGCTCTCCTGATTCTCATTATCCCTCATCTTGTCTTCCTCTTTCCCCCACATACTTGAAGGTCTTGTCACCTTTTTTGACCTTCTTAACTATCCTCTCCTCTGTTAGTGCTTTAGCTGCCCTCACCCTCCTTCCTGCCTCCTTTTGTTTTGCCAGATATACCTCCCTGTCTTCATCCTTCTTGGTCTTCTTGTATTTTCTAAATGCTATTTTCTTCTCCTTCATTGCCTTTGGCACTTCCTAAGAGAACCACAGCAGTCTCTTCCTCCTTTTCCCTTGCTCACTTCCTTCAAACAGCAATGCCATTGCCTTTGCCTGGGCTATACCCTCCTTAATTGTACTCATTGAGCCTCCACTCCCCTTCTGCCTTCTCTCCCTTTGAGGCATTTATTTATTGATATTTCAGAATTACAAACCTTTGAGTCAGAGACTCCTTTACAAAGGCTCCATGTCATGACAATCAAATAGGAGAACAATGAAAAAAGTGCATTTACATATTCACAGGCTTCAATTAAAACAGTGCAACAGCAGTTGCAAGTATATTTACAGGAGACACTGTACAAAGATGCCAGAC
Organism: Neoceratodus forsteri; assembly: GCA_016271365.2. Lineage (NCBI taxonomy): Eukaryota > Metazoa > Chordata > Ceratodontiformes > Ceratodontidae > Neoceratodus > Neoceratodus forsteri. The sequence goes on from CM057454.1 coordinate 680,849,180, forward strand.
CATGCAGGGAAATATGCATTGTGAAATTGAACTGGTATACAAAGGCACTGAACACACTAGGAGCATGAATTAGTAACATAGATAAGCACTATCTAGACAAACTTAAGATCCAAGGCCACGTACCCTTAAAAATTACTTGGAGTGACAGTTGGGATGGGGAGTTGCATTTGTAAACTAGAGAATACCCTGACAGGAGAAAAAGCGCCAGAGGGGAAGACAGGGCAGCAGGAAACAGGTGGGACGGGGGGGAAGGAATACTTATAGAGGGGAGGAGTTGGGAGGGAGAGAGATAAGGAGAAGGAACAGCTGAAGAGTGAGGCCAAAACACAGAGGAGTAGCATATAGCTAGAGGCAGAGGAGATAAGTTGGGGGGTAAATAGAGGGAGCAGCCAAGGTGGCCTTGTCATATTGTATAATGTATATGGGGATGAGAGACAGGTTACTGAGGGATAGGAGGGTAAAGCTAGGAGCAGTCACAACTATGTTTGGCAAGTAGATGCTTCCAAAGTGCATGTTTGAAATAGCTCAGTTTTTCTAGAGATGAAACTTCAGTGGGTAGGCCATTTAACCAGAGGGGGGCATTCTCTGAGGCAGTTTCCTATTTCTTTAAAATATTGCATCCTGAAGTCTATGACCCTCATATTAGTGTGTTTTTTCCTGTCCTATCTGTATGCCAAATCACACAACACAGTGATCACTTGTACCCAGGGGACTACCCACTGTGGTGTCAACAATGCTGTCTCTGTTTGTAAGCACCATGTGCAGTGCTAACCCATCCCTAGTGAGTTCCAAAACTAGCTGCCTGAGAAATGTCCCTTGTATGGAGTAAGGATGGCCCTGCCTCTTGATGCAGCTGTGGCAGGAATGCTCCAATCTACATCCGACAGATTAAAGTCCCCTATAATCAAAACTTCCCCCTTGCATGCCATTCTGCTAATGGTTTACCCCCATAAACTTAAATAAATATTAAATCCCCCAAAAAACAAACTGTAACAGGACAGAAGTCTCAGAGGCAGCTGTATATTATTACGAGAAGGGTTGTGCAAACAACTGAATCTTCAGTTCTGCCTGAAAACACTTCACTGATATGCAAGTCTGACATATAGTTCTACACTCCAAAATCAAAGCCCTAAATCTACACTAATTGCTCATTGACCCTACCTGATTCAATAGCCAGTCTTCTAACCACTCCCTCATTGATTGCATTTTGTCCTCGCACCCCATCACATTTTGGCCAACACCCTTCCTGATTTGTTCAGTGATCTCTGTATTACATACTGTGTTTGTAAAATCAGGACAGGTACGACCCCACCTAAAATTATCCAGGGTCATTCCTTCCATAAATTGTCCCTGCCTGATCTCCTGTCTGAACTTCTTGTTACTGACTGGAGTTCAGTATAGGGATCCCTTAACCCTGATCAGGCACTGTCCAATTTTTGCTCCCTATTTCTTTCCATTTGTGACACCCATGCCCCTATCAAGATGACCAGAGTAAGGGGGGACCAATTTCCCCCAAGTCTCCTCTAACTATATTGAGCTATCTTTTTAACTTGAGGCACTTTATTGAGTTAAGCATACAAATAACATACAGCAATGCTAACAATAAAACTATCATAATAATGACAATGACAACTAAACAATCACCCACCCTAACCCACCCACTCCTCCCCAACAGAGAATATTAGAAGGTACGAAAAGCAATCTACCTATAAAAACTAGGAATGACAGCAGTACATACGGAATAAAGTGTCCACTGATAGAAGAGCAACTGCATACCATGAATAGTAGAACATAAAAAGAGAAAAGCACTAAAGCTGCTGCACTACACTGCTCCAGGGAAAGTTAGAGAGAAAATAAAGTATATAGTTTACCCCATATCTTATTATACCCAGACATTCTGTTACAGAGACTAGCTATCATTCTGTCAAGGCAAAGGTTACTCAGTAACTCATTAAGCCGTTCAGTGTACGAAATCTCTGATTGGTCCATCCAGTGGCAAAGTACCACTCTTTTGACCCAAAGGGACATTATAGACAAGTAGTCTATACTGAACTATCTAAACTAAAGGATACCGCCTGGTCTACCCACGAGGCATCTGGTACTCCCACTGACAGACAATGGTACAACAGGCTCAGGAACCTATGTACCAAAACTATTTGGAAAGCCAGAGCCTCCTACTTCCATTCCAAATGTATTCATGATTTGCTCACTCCAACCAAATTCTGGAATACAGTAAATAATCTGCTTAACCCCTTACACTTGTACCCAGGTACTATCAGCCTCAGTCATACCTCTCATGAAGTCACCAAGCCACATTCTATAGCTAATGCCTTAAATACTGTATTTGTGGATGGACCCAGGCTACTGTCCCCCCCTTCTCCTCCTGGGTATAGCCACTCCCCCCTCCAGGTTTCCCCCTCAGTGCTAGTGGCCCCATCTGGAGTATTGCGTGCAGTACTGGAGTCCACGCCTTCACAAGGACATTAACCAAATTGAGGCAGTCCTGAGAAGGGCAACCAAAATGGTACAGGCACTGCATCAGAAAACATATGAGGACAGATTAACAGAACTCAATACGTATACCCTAGAGCAAATGAGGGGAGAGAGGTGATATGATTGAAACATTCAAACACCTTAAGGGCATTAAGAAGGTGAAAGAGTCTAACATGTTTCAATATAAGCAAAATAGCAGGACAAGAGGACACAGCATTAGATTAGAGGGAGGCCAATTAAGGGGTAATGTGAGGAAGTTATTTTTCACAGAAAGGGTGGTGGATGCATGAAACGGCCTACCTCAGGAAGTGGTGGATATGAATACAGTGCAGGGCTTCAAACAGGCATGGGATAGGCATAAGGGAGCAATACAGATGAGTATGAATAGATAGGCCATTGACAGAGCAAAGGCCTATGGCACATTCATAAGGTAGAAAAAGAAATGGGCAGACTGGATGGGCCTTGAGGTCCTTATCTGCCGTCAACTTTCATATTTCTATGTCTCACTCCTCCTGGCTCTCTAAACTATCAGAAGAGACTGGTTGATAAACAACTATCTACTACCTCTCTGCAAAGTCTTTCTTTTCCGAATTCCAATCTGGATTTTGTGCAGCTCATTCTACATTCACCTCTCTGCTCATTCACCATTTTCATTCTCCCCAACAGAAACCTGAGTCTACAAACTAATGTTATATTCTTTGATTTGGCTAAAGCCTTTGACACAGTAGACCATCCTCTTCTTCTTAATAAACTTGCTGTTTCTGGTCTCTCCAGCCCTTCCCTTGTTTCATCCTACCTGTCCGACTGCATCCAGTCTATCTCCTCTGGCCTGGCTACATTTGATCCTAGATTAATCACCCTTGGGGTCCCACAAAGCTTTGTTCTTGAGCCTCTTCTTTTTACTATTTTTGCCAACAATTTACCACAACATACAAAATCCTGTAATATTTACGTGTTTGCAGATGACACCCTCCTTTATTCATCAGGTCATTGTCCTGCTGTTATCTCGGCTGCCCCACAGTCAGACTTTGATGCACTCTCAAATTGGTTTAAAGCAAATTGCTTAGCTTTCAACCACTCTAAAACCATTTCTGTGCTCTTTGATATCAAAAAATGTCTAACCTCCTGCCCTATCCTGACTGTTATTACCTCAGATGGTACCTCCTTATCTGCACTCTCTGAATACAAGTATCTTGGTGTCATACTGGCAGGCTAGTTCACTCGCTTTCTTTTCTCATATCCAATCTCTGGTTTCCAAATCCCACAGGAAGCTTGATGCCTTTACCATGTGAGCGACTGCCTTTCACTAGGGATGCACAAATGTCTGGTTGAGCACTTAATTCTTCCTGTTATTGACATTGGGGATGTAGTTTATGATGTTGCCACAAAATGCTTGCTAACTAAATTGGATACCCTATGTAATGGCCTTTGTACGTTTATCATCCATGTTGCAAAATCCAAAACCAGAGACTGCACCAGGGTGTGGTGCTCCAGGGTAAATAGTTATAACAACATCAGCAAAGTCCTGCACTCACTATTCTCAATAAAAGATAGGCTCCAAATAGAATTTTAAAGGTGCTTCACTTTAAAGAGCAACATGCAATACAAACACTAGCTCCAGATGCGTTTCTGAATCTCCGATTCTTCCTCAATGGATCCATTGAGGAAGGATGTGATTCAATCTTGCGTCTGAGCAGTGTTTGCATTGCACATTGCACTTACATTAAAATGAAGAACTTTTGAAATACTACTTGGAGCCCATCTTTTATTGAGAATAGTGAGTGCAGGACTTTGCTGATGTTGTTATACTCCATGTCCCTTCCAGGATGTATCACTGTACACTATATGACCTCCTGGGCTGGCTGTCACTAGTGGTCAAAGGAGTCCAACACCTTGCTCTCTTTGGTTTTAAATACTGGCTTAACAAGCTCCCAAACTATTTGAGTACCTTTCTCATCCCCACTGCTCTTCTACACAACAGCTTTGCTCACACTATGGTAATAGATTCCTTATACCAAGGCACAAAATGAATTCTGGCCAACTGCCTGTTAGCTACAGGCTCTCCTAAGTTTGGAACAATGTAGGCATGTATTACAGCTCACACACAAGTATTGCCTCTGATAAAATGTTCCCAAAAGCCAAATTGTATTATACTGTAACTGTACTTGATGTTTTGTGTAGCTCTGACCTTACGTTACAGGCCATGCCTGTGATTGTTGTATCCTTCACATAATTTATACAGCATAATGTATTGTTTGTATATTGTTTTACTTTTTTTGTTTTGTTTTTGCTTTTACTGCTCATGTTCTTCTCCTCCCCCCTTAACCAGGTGACATCTATAAGCAAGATTGTTTGTGTATCCCTGTATGTCTACATGGTAAAACACATTAAAATAAATAAATAAAACAGCAGCATATTCCAGAGCTCCAGAACAGCTGCGACCACAGCAAATGTTCCATTATCATGGTCTTCAGCTGAGGCAATGGCACTGCTAGCATATTCAGCTTAGCACAGTGCTGGGGTTTAAGGTGCCAGGAAGTCTTTAGATAGCAAGGACCCAACCATTCTGGGCATCCTGGGAGGAAGGGAAGGTGACAGCTAACACTGCCGCCAAGCACAGCTCATTCCTGAGGGGAGGGGCATCAAAAGGGGGAGTGGATCCCTACCAGTGCCACCAAGCATGCCTCATTCCTGGGGAGAGGGGACTGGATCAGCAACAGTGCCCGAGCATGGCATATTTCTGGGGGGAGCAGGAGCAGATAAGTACCAGTGCTGATGAGCACGGCTCATTCCTGCAGGAAGGGGGAGTGCAGAGGGAACAGATCAGTACCAGTGCTGTTGAGCACCATCCAAACAGACTGATAATGGCAACGTTCAGCTAGTTACTGGATGGTGTCCCACTGCTAAAGCTGGCAGGTTTATGCAGATGCAAGGAGCCAGGCACTCTGTGAATGGAGCAGTTGGCTCCTTTCAACTATGAGAAGTTTTTGCCCTGCTAGCAGAAAACCATGTCATGATCAGCATGGCTGATCACTGGGCTGTCACTGTCAAGCCCACTGCAGCCTGAGCTGCACTGGACCCAACAGTGACACACCTCTGAAATGCTATTCTTTGTAACAAAATGTTTGCTGTGCAGGCATGTACATGCAAGCATAAAAACAAGACATGGGAGGAAGGCTGTACTAAACTGAGCTCTGCTGTTCTGCTTTTAACAAACCTGTTATTTTCTCTCCTAAAGTACTGAAATCTGCTTCTCAATAAAAATGGATCTTTCTTTTCTTGAATTCACAAATCTCTCAAAAAAAAAAGTGAAAAATCTTTTGGAGTGTGAAAAGAAAGAGGTCAGCATCTCTTCTTACAAGCAAATAAAACTTGAGAAGTGTGAGAGATCAGGTTCCAGATATCATTTACTAAGAGCTGTACACTTGGGTAGCACGGGGGTGCAGATTCTACAGCTGTGGTGGAACTCACTGGTCCTGGACCCATGCAAAAAGCAGACATGTCTGCTATGCTTACCAAGCCGGTAACCAAGTCTGCTTCAGATCATAAAATAGGGGGACAAACCCCCCACCCCACCCCCATGAGAGACTGGACTCCCTGGAAGCAATCAGTAAGTCCTACTCCACTTTGTTAGCTGTTATTGCCAAGTTGGACTCGAAGTGGGAGTCCACCACCACAAAATGAGAAGCGAACTCTGCAATTACAGGAAACAGACAAGGCAATCAGTGAGATTAACAAGATTCAAGTGAGCACAGAAACCACACTTGAAACCAGTTCAGCATTACTTTCATCCATTTTATGGGACAATTTCTAGCAAGTCCATATAACTGAAGAGCTTAACACTGCTAGGCAGAACAATCTGCAGTTGGTTAGAATGCCACATTTAGTAAGTAAGTAAGTAAAAGTTTATTTGTTGAGCGCCCCATCCCAGAGGCTCTGAGTACTGTACAGGTAGGTAAGAAGGCCGGGAGATCAGAGGGCTGTGGGTTCAGTTCCCACATCTGGCACTTGGGTTAATATCCCAGTACTGACACTGTAGTGCAGCATGAGAGGGGTGCTGCACTTCTGAGGTGCCGTCTTTCGGATGAGATGTTAAACCAAGGTCCCATCTGTCTGGATTAGTGGTAGTTCAGGTGGATGTTAAAGATCCCATGGCACTTATCGAAAAGAGTAGAGGATTTTCCCCGGTGTCATGGCCAAATTTCCCTCATTCACTAAAAATACCACAAACAGCTTAATCTGGTTCAAGGTCAGTTGGCATTCATCTGTATCCCCCTCCCCCGGGTCGTGCCTGAAAATAGGCAGGATTTGTCTAGTGTACTTACCTGGTCAACAAAAACTAAATAAATAAATAAATAAGAAAATAGTACATCAATAAATAGGCATAAAAAATAAATAATACTGTGGTTTTAGGACAGCAGAAGGCAGAGTGCCCATAGCAGCTGTCCCCCACTGCTCAGTGGATAAGGCAGCCGTAGCCTCCATCGGTCAGAAAACAGTCCAGCCTATGTTTGAAATCTGATAAATTATTTGAGTGGATAACATCCCCTGGCAGACGATTCCACCATCTTACAGATCTCAGGATATAAGCATATTTCCTCAAGTCAGTTTTGGGGATACTCTCCAAAAGCTGGCACCCATACCCTCTTAACATGTGGACACACTGTCTATATCTAAGGCCCAATTCTGTCATCAGATCATTGTCCTCCAATATTTTATAGAGGCAAAGCAAATCTCCTCTATCTCTCCTCAGTTTTAATGACCATAGTCCCAGCTCTTTTATCCTGTCGTTATATGATTTGGCTTGGACCCTAGGAATGAGACTGGTGAATCTGCGCTGGACTCTCTCAAAGAGTTCAACATCCTTCTTCAAATAAGGACCCCAGGACTGGGAACAATACTCAACATGGGGTCTTACGTATGATCTATATGCTGGCATAAGCACAGCTTCAAACTTATTAAAAAAAATTACCTCAACACAACTTGTAAGATGACTAGTACTGTTGCAGAGTAGATTACAGTGGGTGCTACTTTTAAAATTAGAACTGATGGTTACTCCCAAATCTTCCATGGTATCTACCACCAATAGTTTAGTACCATTGATAAAATAATCTTGCATAGGACTGGATTTTCCAAAATGCATCACCAGACATTTATTTATATTAAATCGCATTTGATTCCTGCATGCCCAGTTACAAATATTAAGGAGATCATTTTTCATAGTAGACCTATTGGCTTCTGTATAAACCATCCCACCTAGTTTGGTGTTGTCAGCAAACTGCATTAGTTTGTTCTCACTGTTAATGGTAAGGTCAGTCATATAAATAGTGAATAATAAGGGGCCCAGGACAGATCCTTTGGGAACACCACTTGTCACACATCCTTCTGAAGACAAGCATCCATTAATTCTAACTTGCTGCTTTCTATCAGTTAGCCATCTGTATACCCACTGAATGATAGTCTTGCTAATTCCCATGTTATTTAGTTTTGATAGAATCATACTGTGTGGGAGGGTATTAAAGGCCTTACTGAAATCAAAGAAAACCACGTTCACTGCCTCATTATTATCCAGTTTGTTGTTGACAAAGTCACAGAAGCAGATCAAGTTGGTATTACAGCTTCTATTCTTAATTAACCCATGCTGAAATTTGTCTGCCAGGCCCCTTGTTACCAGGTCATTGATATTACATATTTTATAATAGTTTCAATAATTTTACCGACCAGTGACGTAAGACTAACTGGCCTGTAATTTTCCAGTGTAGACTTATTTCCCATCTTGAATATTGGGATCACCAGTGCCCTCCTCCAGTCTGATGGTACAACACCTTCAACTATAGATGTATTGCCTATAGCTGCAATTACAGGAGCCAGTTCCTTAGCTAATTCATTCAACAGTCTAGGGTGGAAATTGTCTAGACCTGCCAATTTATTAGTATGTAACGAAGACAGATATTTGTATACAAATGGAGATTCACATAAGTTAGTCTCATTATTGTTGTTATTACCTAGGGTTACCTCTGGTGAGATATCAGAATTATTTGTTGATAAATAAATGGAGCAGAAATACTCATTGAATATTTTAGCCATTTCCTTTGGATTATTATATACTGCTCCATCTTGAATTAGTGGACCAATGACCCTAGAAGTACCCCTAGAATTGTTAATATAGGTGTAAAATATTTTTGGATCAGATTTAGTATTAGCTAATCGAAATTCTAGACCCATGCTGGCTTTTCTAATTGCTGCTTTAAGTTTTTTTAATGCTGCCTTGTATTTGGTAATAAACAATGCATTTTGGTGTTTTTTTTAATCACTATGTAATGCTTTTTTTTTGCCATCAATCTTTTCTATGTTAGTATTAAGCCACAAGGGCTTCTTCCCTTTACTATTATACCCTGCTCTAGCAGGGACATGTTTGTCCTCAAGTCTTAATACGGCCCTCACAAATAAATTCCATGAGTCTTCTGTATTCATATTGGTAATTTGGCCCATAAGATCCAGCTGTAACAATGTGTCCTTTATGGCCTAAAATTAGCCCTATGGTAGTTTTTAAATTTGGTCTCTCCTCTAGTGAATTGTTTCCTTTGGTTTATTTCAAAGTGAAGTACTGTATATTGTGGTTGCTAGATGATAAGGAGGGATCTCTGTTAATTCCAGTGATGTCTGACCAAACATTAGTTAAAACCATATCCAATAAATTATGTTCTCTGGTAGGACCCTGTACAAGTTGTTTTAGATCTAACAATGCATGCAAAGTCAAAAAACACAGGTTCTAGGAGTGGTAGATGCTGTTCATCCACACTTCTTGGCATGTCCTTTTTCTTTAAGAATCTTGATGGAAGGTCTAAAAGCTGGCTCCTCCCACCCACCTGGGTGGTATATCCCTTGGTTCTGCCCCTTGATGCCAGATCTTGCCCGTTGGAAGCAGAGGTTGTGCATCGAAGCCAGGGAGGTCAGGTGGGTCAGTGTGGATGAACAACATATACCACTCCTAGAACTACTGTTACAGGTGAGTAACCTGTGTTTCTAGGGATGTAGATATATTGTTCTTATCCACACTTCTTGGCAGACCCCTAGCAGTTGTCCGGGAGAAGGGAGGAAAGGTACACACTCCCTACTTAGGGAACAGGGATTGGAGAACTGAGGTGCCGAAACCAGCATCCCAATATGACTCTAGGTCAATGTGGTAATGGGAAATAAAGGTGTTTACTGACTTCCAGGAAGCATCCCTGCAGATATCCTGGATAGGGACATCCCTAGAAGCAGCCACCGACGTGGCGGTATGGCAGGTGGAATAAGCCCTAAGCCCTACGGGAGGCTCTCTGCCCGCCAACCTATAGCAGAGATCAATGCATGATGTAATCCATCTGCCAGTCATCCACTTGGCTGCAGGTCTGCTAGGTGTGGCTTCAGTGTAGGTGACAAATAGCTGGAGAACCTCTCCCCAAACTCCGGCTGTGCGCTCTTTGTAATAAGAGAGTGCTCATCTCAGGTCCAAAGTATGGAGCCTGTACCCAGCCTCTGAGGTGTGATTGGGGTAATATACTGGTAGAGTCATCACTTGGTTCAGGTGACACTTCAATACAGCTTTTGGCAGGAACTTCGGGTTGGGGTGCAGGACAATCTTGTCCCTGTGGAAGACCAGATAGGGAGACTCAATAGACTCAATAGAGAGCACCTGGAGTGCCCCAGTCCTTCGGGCTGATGTGATAGCCACCAAGAAGGTGGTCTTCCACAACAGGTGTGACATCTCACTCCTGTGCATTGGTTTAAATGGCTTGCCCATGAGCTTTGCCAGTACCAGCAGTAGATTCCAAGATGGTGGTGGTTCATGCACTGGGGGGGACTTATGATCGAGATCTTTGAAGAAACACCAGACTACCTTCTCCTGTGCCACCGTCTGCTGACTTGCCTGCACCCAGTAAGCAGAGATAGCTGCCAGGTGCACCTTAATGGTTGTAGACCAAAGACCCCCTTTGGAGAGAGACCAAAGGTAGTCAAGAATGCTAGTCACCAGAGAGGATAAAGGGTCCAGGCCCTTGCCCTGACACCAAACAGAGAACCTCTTCCACTTGAAGCATTGCATTTCCTGGTCGATTCCTTCCTAGATGACTCATCTACGGTGAGGACATCTTCGGAGAAACCCAAAGCCTGGAACTCTAGCCACTCAGAAACCAGGCTGTCAGGTGCAGGGACTGAAGGTCTGGGTGGAGGACTGTCACCTTATTGACTGAGAGCAGTTCTAGGTGTGTTGGAAGAAGCCTCAGGAGCATGATGCTGAGGCTCAGAAGATCGGGGTACCAAAACTGGATAGGCCAGTCTGGAGCCACCTGGATCACATGTGCCTTGTCCTTCTAGACCTTAAGGAACACCTTGTAGATCAAGGGAAGTACAAGAAAGGTATAAAAGAAGCCTGGGGATCCATGGCCTCAAGAAGGCATGTCCCTGCACCAAGCACTGCTGAGGTGGGTGGGCACAAAACAGCTTCAGCTTTGCATTCTCTCTGGAGGTGAACAGGTCCACATGGAGGGGTGCCCCACTGGGAGAACATGCTGTGTACTACCTCTGGATGGAGAGACCACTCGTGGGATGCCTCACCCACATAGCTGAGGTCATTCACCAGCTGAGTTGAGGCTCCTGCCACATGAATGGCTTGGAGATCCATCTCTAGTCAGCTCCTGAGGGTCCAGATGGGAAGAGCTTCCCTGCACAAAGGCCAGGCGTATGTGCTGCCCTGTTTGTTGAGATAGTACATGGTCGTGGTGTTGTCCGTCTGAACCTGAACCACTTGAATCAGAAGAAATGGAGCAAATGCAGTCAACACCAGCTAAACTGCTTGGAACTCCAGCAGACTGATGTGGCATTGGGATTCCTTGGGAGTCCAGAGCCCATGGACTCTGTGGTCCCTCATGTGGGCACCGGAGCCCATGAGAGGGACGTCGGTCGTCAAGATGACCATTGGCTTGGGATGAACAAATGGGATCCCTTCCTGCAGATGCTCTGGGATGGTCTACCATTGGAGAGCATCCCACATCATCTGGGTTACGGAGACCAGCTGGTTGAAATTAACTAGTCACTGAGTCCACTGGCTGGCCAGCTCCCATTGAAGGGGCGTATATGCCACCGGGCCTATCAGACCATGGAGGTGCAGGCCGCCATATAGCCCAGAAGTCACAAGAAGTCCCAGGTAGGGTGCAAGTGCTCAACCAGAAATGATCGGGCAAAGGAGGAGAGAACCTCCACCCTGTCCATCGGGAGCCTGGCTCTGGCTCGCCAAGAGTCGAGCTCTGCCATGATAAAGCAAATCACCTTCGAAGGCACAAGTTCTGAATTGGCCTCATTGACTAGGAGGCCAAGGTCGATGCAGGTCTAAAGGGCCAGATCCCTGGACCTCTCCACCTCCTGACTGGAGGGATCTGCTATAAGCCAGTCGTTCAGATAGAGGTACACCCCGACCCCTTGACACCGAAGATGGGCTGCCACCACTGCAATGCATTTGGTGAAGACCCTGGGGGCTGATGACAGGCTGAACAGCATGGCTTGGAAGTCATAGAGGGTTCCCTCTGCCCAGAAGCTGAGAAACCGTCTGTGTGATGGACAGATCGGGACGTGGAAGAACACATCCTGCAGATCCAGAGAGCAAAACCACATGTTCTGCTCGAGAGATGGTATGATCTGAAACAGAGTTACCATCCTGAAGGTGCAAGACCTGAGAAACTTGTTCAAGTCCTGCAGATCTAGAATGGGACATCAGCCCACCCCCATCTGTTTTGGGACCAGGAAGTACCTGGAAATGAACCCTGGGATGACAGGGGTATCCGTGACTGTGACCACTACCTCCTTATGGAGGAGTTGGGTGATATCGTCTCAGAGAGCCAACCAAGTGTCAATGGATACTTTCTCCTCCCGTGGGGCCTGGGCTCAGCTTGGTGGGTAGACCCTGGCCGACCACTTCCAATACACACCTGTCCACTGTGACAATTTGACCAGGCGGAAAGGAAGTGGCAGAGCTAGCCCCCCATGGGAGAACCCAGAGTGGGCATGACAGGCATTGGGGTGGTCACCCTCATCCCATTACTGTGCAGGCTTGGAGAAGGAGGATCCAGCTGCGGGACCACCGGGACCCTTCCCTCTAGGCTTACGGACTGCCAAAGTCCCTGACTTGAGCCTATGGTGCCAAGATTGAGCCTGCTGCTGCTGCCCCAAGTGGTACTAGAGCTGCTTGGCCACAGGGCCAGAAGGCCGAAAGGGCATATACTTATACTTCTTGGAACCCTGAGATTCTTTCTGGGTGGAGACAACAGAGTCCATGGTGGCATTGGACTTCATGATGCGTTGAAGGTGACCATCAGTTCCTGGACCGAACAAGTCAGTGCCCAGGAAGGGAACATCTGCCAGTTTGTGCTGGGTGTCCGCTGTAAATATCGAGACCCACAGCCAGGCCCTGTGGGGCATGGCAACTGCGGCCACCACTGAATGGGCACATGAATCTCTGATGTCCAGAGCAGTCTGGAGTTGCTGTTTTGCCACAGCCTGACCCTGGTCCCAGACCTACTTGAACATGGTCTGAAGGTCCTTAGGGAGATGAGGAAGCACCTCATTTAGAGATCCCAAGAGGGCATGGGAGAAGTGTGCCATGATGACAGCCAAGCTCGCCTGACAGAGACCAAGTGAAGAGGCAGCATAGACTTTTCTGGCAGAGTGGTCCAGTTTTTTGGACTCTTTATCCGAAAGTCTATCAGTGTCTCCTGAATCATCCGAGTGCTGAAACACAGATTCTGTCACCAACCCCTCAGCCCAGGGGTGCTCTGTGAACCCAGAAGTCGATGGGAACCACATACTTGCAGGCCATCTGGGCTGATGACACAGGGCAGGAGGCCAGGTGCTGCCAAAGCTCCACGGCTGGGCCAACAATGACTTTGGCCACTGGGAAGGCCCCTGTCAGAGAATCCCTTTTTTTAGAATGTCTGTTAGGGGAGGTTGAGCCCATTTCTGAACAGACTCCATTCTCATCCCCATGGATTCGGAGATGAGACAGAGAATGCCCATGAAGAATGTGGGATCTTCCCCCGTCGAGAAACCCCCAAGTGAAATCTCATCAAAAGGACGAGAGTGCAAAGACAGTGAAAGAAGAAACTGCTCAACACCAAACAACAGATGCCAACAAAAAAAATTGCAAACACTCACAAGACCACAGTCGGCAAACTGTAGCACTGCCAGATGAATACTCAGAAAAAGATGCAGATCATGTAGAAAAAATAGCTTTATTCCATAAAATCCATGAGTAAGTCCTCTGTTGCATGCTGTTTGGACTTACTCGTGGATTTTATGGAATAAAGCTGTTTTTTCTACATGATCTCAGAGAGTGCAAAGAGGAGTCCTCGGACTCTGAGGAGTCCAGATAGATCGGCCGACCACCTGAGTCACTTTTCGACCCACCACAGACAGTCGGGAGTGAGGGTGACCGACAGCCTATGCAGAAGGCCTTTAACGGGCTGAGACTCCTTGACAGGAGCCCTGGAGGGAACCTGTTTAGGTGGTGGTTCCACCACAATCGGCAGAGAGGCAGGTTTTTGCTGAGCCAGGAGAGCCTTCACCAGCTCCACAGGTGAAGGGACAGTGTCGGCCAGCTCCAGAGGAGTTGCCGTTGGCCTAGAGAGGACAGCCATGTGATGGCCAGTGTGGAAGCCGGGGTTGACTTCGGACTGGCCAACACCAACTGTTGCCACATGAGATCCTCGTAGCATCGACACAACTTGTGCTGAAGCCTCTCCTCTTCCGAGGAGGACGAGGATGAATAGTGGTGGCACCACTTCTTGGAACACCCATGGCATCTGTGAGCTCTCCTTGACCTGTTGATCAAGGATGACCAAGACCTAGACCTCAACCATTGGGGGGGACTGACGGGGGTGCTCAGAAGGAGCTGGAAAGAGCTGCAGCTCCTACAGGTCAGGGCCAGGGACAGTGAGGAGGTCCCCAGCGGGCTGGGTTTCTTCCTTGGTAGGTCCAGTCAGGACCAGAGTCCTAAACAAGGAATTGTCAGTCTCATCTAGTGACAATGGGTCGATGGGGTTGATAACAGTTTTGACCGGATTGTCGTCCCGTGTCTTAGCAAGCTGGCCTGACAGGGACACCATGAAGCCAGCAGCCGAGGCCACAATTTCAGCTGTTTTCAAAACTGGAGATTCCTTGGAATGAGACCTCTCTCGATTCCAAGAACAATGTCAAGGAGACTTCTCCTTCTCCTTCTCTCTTGACTCATTGGATTCCTTTTTATGGGAACGGGAGCTGTGCTATGCCGATGGGCCCTCCCCCTTGGTCGGGAGAGACTGGCACAACTCCTTCAAGGAGCCTGTAAAGGTAGAGCCCAGTCCAAGTGGTACGAAGATCGATGCTGAAGAGGACTGATCAGCAGCCCGAGCCACCTCCTCCTCGAAAGCCTTCATTTGTTTGAGTTGTTCAGTGGACCCCGCAGCTGTGGAGACTGCCCAAAGGGTGTCTTTAGATTTGACCAGCAGGTTCCGTTTCTCTGGTCAGCCGAGCTGTAATTTGCAAGACGATATGTCCAACATGTTCGGCTGGAACAAGTGACAAAAGTTGGAGGCCTGGGTATCATGATTGTAGCTCAGGCAATAGATGCACATGGCATGTGGGTCAGTGCGAGACATCTTCTGCCCGCAGGGGCACTGGTGGAACTCAGGTGAGGACTTGTCCTCCAACACAGTCACGATCGAAAAATAGAAACATAGAAACATAGAATTTGACGGCAGATAAGGACCGCTTGGCCCACCCAATCTGCCCATTTCCCTACCTACTGGATAAGCTGCAGATCCTAGTTAACCAGCAGCCTACTTCTTCCTACCCCCACCCCCCAGAATTGCCTTATGACTGTCCCATGCATGCTTGAATTCCACCACTGATTTTGACTCCACAACCTTTCCTCCGGAAGGCCGCTCCATGCATCCACAACCCTCTCTGTGAAAAATACTTCCTAAATTACCTCTGAGCCCCCCATCTTCAAATTGTGCCCTTGTTCTTGCACACCTCTTTTTGAAAGATGCTACCCTCTTGGACTTTGTTGATTCCCTTGAGGTACTTGAAAGTTTCTATCATGTCCCCCTCCCTCCTTTCCTCGAGGCTATACATATTAAGCTCCTTAAGTCTCTCTTCATATGTCTTCCGGTGCAGACCCTGCACCATTTTAGTTGTCTTCCTCTGGACAGCTTCCATCCTGTCTATGTCTTTGCGGAGATTGGGTCTCCAGAACTGCACACAGTACTCCAGATGGGGTCTCACCAGCTGTCTGTACAGAGGGATAATAACTTCCTGTTTCTACTGGTGATGCCTCCCTATGCATCCCAGTAACCCCCAGCCCTCCTTGCTGCCCTCTCACATTGCTTGCCCACCTTTAGGTCATCTGATATGACTACCCCAGGTCCCTTTCCATTTTGTTGTTGTTAGTATCTCACCCCCATTGTGTACTCTTCCCTGGGTTTTGTTTCCCAGGTGCATTAACTGCACTTCTTAGCATTGAATCCAAGCTGCCATACATTTGACCATTCCTCTAACCTTGCCAAGTCCTTCATCCTTTCCACCCCACCCTGTGCATCAACTCTGTTGCAGATCTTAGTGTCATCTGCAAAGAGACATACTTTTCCTTCCAGTCCTTCCGCAATGTCGCTTATAAAGACATTGAAGAGGACCGGTCCTAATACTGAACCCTGCGGTACCCCACTAGTAACCCTCCTTTCTTCTGAGTGGACTCCATTTACTATTACTCTCTGTGTCCTATTCTCCAGCCAATTCTTTACCCAGGCTGTCATCTTGGGACCCACTCCCAGGCTGGCTAACTTGTATATTAATCTTTTGTGTGCAACTGTGTCAAATGCCTTGCTAAAGTCTAGGTAGGCCATGTCCACAGCCCCTCCCTGATCTACTACTTTGGTCACCCAGTCAAAGAAATCTATCACATTTGTCTGGCATGACCTTCCCGCTGTGAATCCATGCTGCCTAGGGTCCTGTGCCCCTCTGGCCTCTAGATACTCGACAATTCTTTCCATCAGAAGTGATTCCATCATTTTCCCTATCACTGAGGTTAAACTAACAGGTCTGTAGCTTCCTGCTTCTGCCTTGCTCCCACTTTTGTGAAGGGGAATCACATCTGCCCTCCTCCAGTCCTTGGGTACTACCCCATCCTCCCATGATTTGTTAAAAAGGGTAGTCAGTGGTGTCACTAGTTCTACCCTTAGCTCTTTTAGAATTCTGGGATGAATCCCATCAGGCCCCATTGCTTTGTCCACCTTCAGTTTTAAGAGTTCTTTCAGAACCCTTTCTTCTGTAAATGGGCTGGTATCAACTTTTGTATCCAGAGTGTTACTACTGTTTGTTTTATGTACCTCCCCCTCTTCATTTGTAAATACTGAGCAAAAATATTTGTTTAGTATCTCTGCCTTTTCACAGTCTCCCTCTGCCCACCCTCCCTCCCCTTTATTAAGCCTCACTATCCCTCCCTTGGTCTTCCTTTGCTCCCTGAAGTACCTATAAAAGGTTTTATCCCCCTACTTAACTGAGTTGGCTATCTTTTCCTTGGTTTGGGCCTTTGCTGTTCTGACTGCCTTCCCAGCCTCCTTTTGCTTTAACTGATACAGTTCTCTGATGCGGTGAAACTCTTAAAGAGTTTGAGTTTAGGTAAGTAATCCAAAGATTTAAGCACCAGGGCCTACTCAACACGGAAGCGATAAAGAGGGAACCTGAATCTTCCAGTGGAAAGGAAGATCTGGCATCAAGGGGTGGAGCCAAGGGATATACCACCCGGGTGGATGGGAGATGCCAGCTTTTAGACCTTCCAGCAAGATTCTTAAAGGGAAAGGACATGCAAAGAAGTGTGGATAAGAACAACATATCCACATCCCTAGAACTTTTTTCCTGGGTACATAGCGCCTTATTTACCTCCCAATCAATGTTGGGCATATTTAGAACACCCATCAGTAAAACATCACAGTCCTCTACCATTTCCTTGATACGATGGAATAGTATATCATTTGTTTGGTTATTCAAATCTGGTGGTCTGTAAAATATACCTAACCGAAGTTTTTTTCCTACAAGTCTGTGCAAGGTTAACCAGATAGCTTCTCTGCTATCTGCCTGATCCGGTACATATTCAACCTGATAGCACGCAATAGTTTCACTAATGCAGATTGCCGCACCCTCCCTCCCTCCGTCTACTTACTAAATAACTGATATCCTGGGATGTTTCTACTCCAGGAACTACTGATATCCCACTGAGTCTCAGTTATACAAATAACGTGTGGATTCCTTATACTTACATTTATTATTTAGACTTCTTGCATTAAAGTATAGAACCTTGACCATTTTATTTTTATCTTTGGAAGCGTACTTTCCTTTATTGTTACAGTCCAGATTTTTATTATGTTGGCCCTCAACCTCCCCAAGGTTCTCAGTTTAAATTATGTCTAAACTGCATTTTTCAGTCAGAGACCCAATATTCTATTCCCTTTCTGGTTGAGATCTAAGCCATCTCTGCAATATAAATCAGGTTTTCCAAAAAACATATCCCACTGTTTAATGAACAGGCGATTTGTTTTCCCTGCACCATGTTCTCAACCAATAGGTAATGCTCCGAATTTTCATTTGTTTACTATGGTGGGCTCTAGGGACAAGGAGTATTTTGGAGAATCCAATTTCACATCCCTTATTTTCCAGTTTAGTTACAAGAGTATTAAAATCCTTCTTTATCTCAGTTTCACTTTTCCACCAAATATCATTGGTACCAATATGCAGTAATACAAGTGGTTTTTCACCTGATCCATGCAGAATATTGTCTGCCATATCAACTATATTTAAAATGCCTGCGCCAGAAAAACTACTAACCATGATATTCTCATTGAAGGAGGGCTGTGGGGATACTGGGATGCATAGGGAGAGGCATCACCAGGAGAAAACAGGAAGTTGTTACCCCTCTGTACAGACAGTTGGTTAAACTCCATCTGGAGCACTGCGTGCAGTTCTGGAGACCTCATCTCCACAAGGACATAGACAGGATGGAGGCAGTTCAGAGGAGGGCAACTAAATAGTGCAGGGTCTACACCAGAAGCCTTATGAAGAGATACTAAAGGAGCTTAATATGTATACCCTCGAGGAAAGAAGGGAGAGGGGGGACATGATAGAAATGTTCAGTACCTCAAGGGAATCACCAAAGACCAAGAGAGCAGCATCTTTCAGAAAAAGAGATGTGCAAGAACAAGGGGGCACAATTTGAAGATAGAGGGGAGATGGCCCAGTAGCAACGTGAAGAAGCATTTTTCATGATGAGGGTGTTGGATGCATGGAACGGCCTTCCTGATGAGGTTGTGGGGTCAAAAACAGTGGGGGAATTCAAGGATGCATGGGACAGACATAAGGCAATTCTAGTTGGGGGTAGGAGGAAGTAGGCTGTTGGTTAACTAGGATCTGCAGCTTATCCAATAGGTAGGGAAATGGGCAGACTGGGTAGGCCAAGCAGTCCTTATCTGCCATCAAAGTCTATGTTTCTATGTTTCCTTGTCTGATCTACAGATGTACCTGCCTGTGTATTTTATAATAGAATCTCCTAAGACTACAAACTGTCTAGGGGTGTCAGTCATCTGAACAGATGTGTTTGCTTGATTGGTATCTACAGTTGGATTTACTGTAGTAGGCTCACACTGGCACTGATTTAAATCTTCACCCAGGATGGAAAATTTATTAGTGAGTGGAATCAATCAATCAATCAAAATCTTTATTTTGCCAGGCGGAACATCTTTGAGACAGGCTCATTTACAAGATGGACCTGGGGCAAAACAATTGCCAACAGGGTTAAGACATCACAGGTTGAGTGAACGTACATAACAATTACATAGTAATAATAACAACATAATAACATATAACCATCTCATGTGACAAGATACTTGCACCAGAACATAGCAATAGGTTCAACAGGAGGTATTGCCATTTAAATACAATTGCATGGATACAGATATATGGATATAAGGTAATGAGCTAAAGTTTATACAGTAAACATCATTGGAGGAGTCATAGCAAGCAGGAGTGGCAGTTCCTCTGGTGTCAAAGTGCGAAGAAGATTGAGATGTAAGAGTCCTCTGATAAGTACTGTAGGCATCGCCTGGCAAGTGGGGTGGGAAGGGGGAAGGGGGGTATAGGGAGTGGGGATGGAAGATCAGCCAAGATAGGAGAGGGTTAAACATGATGGCCTAGGGAGGAAGGACTGTTCAAAGGGAGAACACAACAGATGCCACAGGCAATGGTTGGGGTTTAAGTCCACTATTCGAAGCAAAGACAGATCGTGATGTTGGGATCTTGATTTGGACAATGAGAGAAGGGAGGACTCAAATGATGCTTCAGGCAATGGTTGAGGTTTAAGTCCAGAATTTAAAGCAGTAACAAACTGTGATGTTAAGTCCTTGACTTGAAGCAGTGACAGATCTCGGAGAAAGTCCACAGGAACAAGAATTTGAAGAGGGAGAATGTGACAGGGGTAGCGAGCCTTAAGGTTTTCTGGATCTTATTCCAGAGCATAGGAAGAGTGAAGCTTATTAAGGATCTACCAAAGCGCATTTTAACTTTAGGGATAGCCAGAGATAAGATGGTAAGACTTCTGAGAGAATAGGCACTAGGGATGCAGGGAGTTAGGCAGCTTGTGAGGTACTGAGGTAATTTGTGATGACTGCCTTATATGTCCATAGAATAGCATTCATTTGCCTCCTGAAGCTAAGGGAGGTCCAGCCTACAGAAGAATAGAAGCTTCAGTGGTGCGTGTCATAAGAGGCATCCAAAATGAACCTAAGGGCTCTGTGGTATAGGGTATCAAGCTTGGAGAGAGCTGTGCTAGTACTATGGCCATATAGGAAGTCTGCATAGTCTAGGAGAGGCAAAAAGGTAGCTTGGACTAGGAGTTTTCTAGCCTCCAGAGTTAGTGAGTGCTTGATACTGAAGAAAATACCGAGCCTTTGATGCAGTTTCTTAGTGAGTTCATCAATGTGATCAATGAAGGACAATTTGTAGTCAATCTAGACCCCCAGGTATTTGAATTTTTCCACAAACTCCAGGGCTTCTCCCAAAAGGGTGCTTATGTGAGGAACCTTATCTGGGTGCTTTTTTTTGAGATGAGGGCCAGTGGAAAGAAAATCATGGCCTTAGTTTTTTTGGCATTGAGCAGGAGTTTCAAATTGAGCAGATTTTTTGGAGGATGTCAAAATCGTTCTGGAGGTCCAAAAAGGTTTGATCCAGAGTTGACCTGTCAATGTATAGCACTGTACCATCAGCGAAGAGATGGATACTAGATGACTTCAGGCCAGTGTCAATTTGATTAATATAAATGGCAAAGAGAAGTGGATCAGTATAGATCCTTGGGGGCACCTCTAAGGAGTATTTTTTTTTTGGTGATAGGTCTTCTTCAGCCTTGACCTGCTGCTCTCTGTCCACAAGATAGCTTGCGAACCAACTTAGGGCCAGGTTGTCCACCCCAACTTTCTTCAGGGTGACCAGGAGTAAATCATGGTCCACCATGTCGAAAGCCTTGCTAAGGTCCAGAAACAAGGCGCATATGTATTGTTTGTTATCAAGTGCGGACTGCCACTCATTTATAACCTTAGTAAGGGCAGTGGATATACTATGCATGGGACAGAAACTGGATTAAATCGGGTTTAGTAGATTAAAACTTTCCAGACGAGATCTGAGCTGTTCACTTACTACCTTCTCCAATAGTTTTGACAAGGCTGGGAGCAAGGAGATTGGGCGGTAATTATTTAGGTCACAGGGTTCCCCTGTTTTGAATAGAGGGATGACATGGGCTGTCTTCCAGACCTTGGGGAGGGAGCCCTGATTGAGAGGCAAATTGAAAAGGTGGGTAATAGGGGAAGCCAAAATATAGTAGGCCAACTTTAGGAAGAAAGGTTCAATCATATTCCTCGCCCTCTCTTTTCTTAATATCAAGTTGAAGAAGGAGATCCTCAACCTGTATGATGGTGACTGGACAGAAGGAGAAAGAGTGGTAAGGGTCAATAGATTCTGGATTATAGCAATCAGATGACTGACTAACGAATTGTGCCCTGATGGCATTTGCTGGGGAGGTATCAAAAGCTATCCCTGCTGTGGCAAAGTGATTGTTAAGGAGGTCAAGGATCTCTTTTTTATCTGTAGTGTGGTTACCACCACTTGAAATTTTGTGGGAAGCATGCCAGCTCTGTTATGGCCTTCTACCTCCCTTAAAGTTTTCCAAAACTTAGTAGCAGAGTTAGTGGATGCGTTGAGCTCAGAGCGGAAATAACTAGACTTTGCAGCTCTGATAGTTTTCGTGCAGAAATTCCTTGCGATTCAGAAAGCAGACCAGTCTGTGGCCAATTTAGACTTTCTGGCTCTTTTCCAAAGAGCATTGAAACATAGAAACACAGAATTTGACGGCAGATAAGGACCGCTTGGCCCATCTAGTCTGCCCATTTCTCTACCTAATGCATAGACTGCAAATCCTAGTTAACCAACAGTCTACTTCCTCCTACCCCCCACTAAAGAATTGTCTTATGTCTGTCCCATGCATTCTTGAATTCCCCCACTGATTTTGAGTCCACTATCTCCTCAGGAAGGCTGCTCCATGTATCCAAAACCCTCTCTGTGAAAAAATACTTCCTCACGTCACCTTTGAGCCATCCCCCATCTATCTTCAAATTGTGCCCCCTTGTTCTTGCACATCTCTTTTTCTGAAAGATGCTACCCTCTTGGTCTCTGATGATTCCCTTGATGTACTTGAAAGTTTCTATCATGTCCCCCCCCCCCCTTGGGTGTATACATATTAAGCTTCTTTAATCTCTCTTCATATGTCTTCTGGTGCAGATCCTGCACCATTTTAGTTGCCCTCCTCTGGACAGCCTCCATCCTGTCTATGTCCTTGCAGAGATGAGGTCTCCAGAACTGGATGCAGAACTCCAGATGGGGTCTCATCAACTGTCTGTACAGAGGGATAACAACTTCCTTTTTTCTACTGGTGATGCCTCTCTTTATGCATCCCAGTATCCCACCAGCCCTCCTTACTGCCTTCTCACATTGCTTGCCCACCTTAAGGTCATCTGATATGACTACCCCCAGGTCCCTTTCCATTTCTGTTGTTGTTACTATCGCACCCCCATTGTGTACTCTTCCCCTAGATTTTTGTTTCCCAGGTGCATTACTTTGCACTTCTTTCCATTGAATCTAAGCTGCCATATATTTGGCCATTTCTCTAACCTTGCCAATTCCCTTTGCATCCTCTCCACCCCACCTTCTGTATCAACCCTGTTGCAGATCTTTGTGTCATCTGCAAAGAGACATACTTTTCCTTCCAGACCCTCTGCAATGTCACTTATAAAGACATTAAAGAGCACTGGTCCCAGTACTGAACCCTGCGGTATCCCACTAATAACCCCCCTTTCTTCAGAGTACACTCTGTTTACTATTACCCTCTGTATCCTGTTGTCCAGCCAATTTTTAACCCAGCATCCCTATGCCATAAGGCAGTCTTTAGGATATCAGTGAACCAGGGACAGGATTTTCTTTTGGTTCTGCTTTTGGTAACTGGGGCATAGAGGTCTAGGGTTCCAGTAAGTATTTCATGAAGTACCTCGTGTGCCTCTTCCACAGAAGATGTGAGGTAACATTTCTGCCAGTTAGCATACTTGAGGTCATAGAGAAAAGCATCTGGGCAGAAGTTGTGTTCACATCTCTTATGAATGTATTTAGAGGAAGAGGAGATTTGGGGTTACACCGACCTTACGCATGCAATGGCACAGTGGTCGTTGATGTCATTAAAGTATACACCTGAGTGGGAGAAGAGATGAGGCTTGCTTACAAGGATTAGGTCTGGGTTTTTGGTGTTTGGGTGGGTAGCTTCATTAATGATCTGGATAAGTCCATGGGCATCACATAATTCTTTCAATGGTAAGGAGACTGGAAAAAGCCAGTCAAGGCTGAGGTCACCAATTATGGATACTTCTGATGAGGTGGTAGCTAGTACGTCACTTAGGTGTTTCAGCAGAGAGAGACCAGCTGAGGGGGGCCTATAGCACCCATTACTGCAGATAGAGGTTGATTTGGATGGTTGAATTCTTAGCATGAGACACTCGATCTCTTTAGGGACTGTAGTCGTGTCCACTATAGTTGCGGTAATGTTGTCCCAGACATAGATGGCTACTCCCTCCCCCCGGGATTTCATATCAGTACCAAACAAGTTGTACAAACGAATGTTAACCTCATAGTCCAGGGTGGTTGGTCTTAGCCAAGTTTCAGAGATTACAAGAACATCAAGAGAGCAGTGGAGGGTCCAAGTTTTGATAGCACAAGCTTTTTCAGAAGGCTGCAGGCATTCAAATGCAAAAATGATAACCCTTTTAGTATAAGTAAGTCTGCTGGGGAAAGAATGGAGAAGGGGGGACCCGGGGTTTAATTCGACGTTACCAACACAGATAAGTAGCAGCAGGAGCATCTTTTTTATAGCACTAAGAAGTAGTCGGAATGGCCAAATTTTGCCCCTGAGGTGTGGGCAATTTCTCAAACTCTTCTCCAAGGCCAAACAGTGAGGTGAGGGGCGATAATAAGCATACAGAATAGCTTTAATTAAAAGAGCAAACCCATGAGAGAGGCAGTTGAAACCCGACATGAGTACAGCAGTGTATGGTAGTATAGAGGCCAGTTGGGTAAGTGGCAGTGGGAGGGAAACATTTAGAAATTTGTGTGTAAGATTTAGGAAGCCTGTGAATATGCCTGGGTGTTGAAAATGTTGTGGGTTTAGAGACCCATGGTATGTAACGGTTACACTAATAAGTAGAAATCCTATGCTGAATGGTTCTTGTCCTCTTTTACATTTCCTCATTCTCCTCATTAGATCAAGAGAAATGATTTTATCTTGACAGTCAGAATCAAATATATTCACAACCTCACTGTTAGTTGGTCTCTATGTCTCCCACACGCTTCTTCTTTTTGGCTACCTGCACAAGGCACCAATCATTATCTAACAGTGACTCCTCATTATTCTCATTCAATTTCATATTCTAATCCACTTGATTAGAGTTAGTGGGATTTAAATTAGGTAGTTTACTATTATTTATTACCATGAGTGTATTTGCCATTTGTTCTTGGCTTTTCTCCAAAGCTTCCAACTTAGTGTGAAATATATTCAGTTCTGCTTGTATTTCCTTATTTAGTTTGCATTTATCACAGACATATTCATCCTTCACCACTTCTGTTCCCCTGAGTTTATACATAGGACATGCAATACACTTGTAACCAATTTCACCTTCCAATGTAATGTTTGTGTCAGCCATGTTCCTTAATTGAACTCACAACATGACTATTTGTAAAGCACAGGATTTGCCTCAAGTGCAGGTACTATAAGTAACTAAAGTAGCTGATATAATCAGTATATTAGTTAGGTTAGCAAAACTATCTGGATGTAAATTAATTAGGATGAAGTTTTACTTCAGGTAGGACAAGGGTATCTGTCAACTATGGTACAAATTCTCACTTGCATCAGCATACTGAAATTCGTATTTACTAGATACAAGTGAAGGTGTCATGAGAATTGTGTTTACTACTTGATGAGGGATATCAGCTCAATTTTAAAATAAGGTTACTTCTCTATGGTCAGGACAAGGGAATGTAATTGCCCAAAAATAGCCTACACAAACGGTAAACACACTTGTAAATTTCAGTCTCATTTACCTGAACTCTGGAGAGGGGTTGAGTTCCTGTTGTTACTGGTGGACACTGGCAGACACATGCAGCTGCAGACATGCTTGCCTCTGTTCGCAGAGGCATGACTTTCTTGCCCTGGAGTGAGGTCGGGATGGGGGTCAGCTTATCAGAATTCCCAGAATGGCTAAAATCAGTTCCTTTCTAATAAAATCAGTCACAGCAGAGGTTATTGACTGCCATTAAAACAACAGTCAGGAGCCCCCGAGGGAGACACAAAAGGGTTGCCCTTAGTCTAAAATCCTGCGTTAAAACTTCTGCAACTCAGCAGACTGTGCACTCCACTGCTCTCCTGTTTAGACAAGCACTGCTTGCAAAGGCACGGCTTTTATGCCCTGGAACAAGGCTGGGGTGGCGATCAGCATATCAGAATTCCCAGAACAGAGCCGGCCTGGTGGCACTGAGGGTGGAGGTGTGGATGCCACACCTCGCGCCGCGCCGGTGACCCAGGTTCAAGAATGGACTTAGGTCGCTGGGGGCTAGCAGGGGGAAGGAAGGATTGAGCATCTTACAACAGCTCTCCTTCCTTCATGGTGGGTTAGGGGTATGCGCCACACTGTAGTGGCACCCAGTGGAAGCTGGGTGTTCGGCAGGTACGGGCATTAACATGGGGGGGGGCTGGCAGATGTCTGCACATTAGTGCATTGACATCATTGCATGTCTGGCTCTCTAGAGAGGAAAGGAGGAAAAACATCTCCCAAGCCTCCTAGATGACGACCACTGTTGCCTGCTTCACCACCCACCGACTAGTAAGGGGCAGACTCTGCTGTGCACAGCTCGATCACTCCAGTGTAGAGGAGGGTTAGGAGGGTCCCCTCCTCACCCCACCCGGGGGTAATGCGCGTCGTCAAGGGACCACGAGGATTCGCGAGTGTGCAGCACTCAAGGAGCAGACTCCAGGGTAGTTGGTCGGGTCGAGAAGTAGAGCATCTTGGTGGCCTGAAGGAGTGGAGGTTAGGAGGCAGTAGAGGGGCATAGAAATAGAAAGTAAAAAAAAAAAAAAAAGAAGAATTCCCAGAACAGCTAAAATCAATTCCTTTCTAATAAAATCAGTCACAGCAAAGGCTAATAACTGCTGGTAAAACAGCAGTCAGGAGCCCCCGAGGGAGACACAAAAGGGTTGCCCTTAGTGAAAAATCCTCCTTTAAAACTTCTGCAACTCAGCAGACTGTGCACTCCACTGCTCTCTTGTTTAGACAAATAATATAAATAAAAATAGATTAAAATCCAGCCTAAATACAATATAACTACAATGTTGCAGCAGTTCGCAGAGTGCTTATGAACATTCTAAAACACTTGTCTGAAGATATGTGTCTTTAGGCCCCACTTAAAAACCTCCACCAATGGGGCTTCCCTCGGGGATCTTGGTAGCGAGTTCAATACCGGGCCCACCACCTCAAGCAATCGATCTCCACAGGACTTAAGGCAGACCCTAGGAACTACTAGGAGGCCCTCAGTAGAGGAGTATAGCAAGTGCACAGGACAGGCAGGAGTCAGGAGGTCAGCCAGTTAACCAGGGCCCAATCCATGTAGGGCCTTATAGGTCAGCAAGTCCACCTTGAAGGTGATTCTCCACCTAACCAGCAGCCAGTACAGTTCACACAAAACCAGGGTCACATGACAGGACCTCGAAAGGCCCATCAGTAACCTTGCCGCCACGTTCTGCACCAGCTGCAGTCATTGGAGAACCCTT
Source organism: Neoceratodus forsteri (assembly GCA_016271365.2). NCBI lineage: Eukaryota > Metazoa > Chordata > Ceratodontiformes > Ceratodontidae > Neoceratodus > Neoceratodus forsteri. Next base: position 680,876,139 of record CM057454.1, read on the forward strand.
CCAGTGACCCCGAGGTACAGAACATTACAGTAATCGAGCCACAATGTCACAAATGCATGTACCAGTGATGGCAGATTGTCATACGTAATCAAGGCCTTGAAAAGGGCCCCCATGATGACAGGGTAGGTCTGTGGTAAGTCCAGGTTTGCTGGTTACTACTGTGGGGTGATCTGATATACCTGCAAATGTCCACTCCTAGAAGGTCTCCAAACCACTGAGAAAATAGTGTTTTAACATAAGAAACAGGGTCATTCCCCTCCAAACCTTCTGCAATCCCTAGGTTTCAAATATGGGCTGCCCTGCAGAGTTTTCCAAGTGCTCCAGGCACTACCATGCAATCTTATTCTCCTTTACCAGTCCTGTAACTACTGTAAGGGTTTTGTTGGCTTATTTGGTAGCCTGTTAGTTTCAGAGGAGTGCTGCTCACCATTTGTCTCAATCACCATTAGTCTGCTGTTGAGAGCATCCACTTTACAGAAGAGTCCTTTCACAGCCCCTAGGATCACTTCCCAGATGGTCTTCAGTGAGAGCTCCAGCTTGGCTGCACTCCCTGGTGGTTGTCAGTCTCCCATTGCTGTGCCTGCGAGGGTTTTCTGCTTTCCTATCCCACTCTCTGTCTGAGGTGGATTTTAAGGTTGCACCATGGTTAACTGCCACACAAAACCCACTGATCTGTAGCTAAGACACTGGGCTTTCTTCTAAGCATGTTTTGTGTGAAAACTGGAAGCTTTACAATTACCATTTTAAAGACTTGATGCACGTGATGTGGAGTTCATTTTAAAGCATCTACTCTGGTCAGCTGCTGACTCCTCCCCCCCCCCCCATGGCACTGATACAAGAACTGTATTGTAAACCATCTGGTCAGTTGATCCTGAGCCCAGGAGTGTCCTAGGACACTCATCAATGACCCCCAGGTTGAGGCAACTAATATGTAACTAACCAAAGAATCCACTGGCCCCTTCAGAGTGGAGGAAGAGGAGGACTCTGGGAGCCCTGTTCAAAAGACCTAGCTCTGGTGCCAGACACTTATGCTAACCCCCTGCTAACAGAGGCCATACAAATGGTAATGAGTCTGGTAGTACCATTCCATTTTGAAATATGTCCCAAGTGGGAGTACAGAGTGCAAGATTAGTCAAACATACAATCTGTTGTTGGGCACAGTCATATATACTGTACAATGAATTGCAAAAAAAATCTACATTAATGCAGATATTAGGGCTGAAGCATAAAAAATAGGAAAATGAAACATTAGGATTAAATGTCCTTGGAACCTCGACAAATCGGTGTAGTGAGGTGTGATGTTCCTCGGGGTCTAAACGATCATGTGTCCCAGTCATGGCATTGTTTAAATATCAGCACTATCTTTTAGACAAAGTAAAAAGTGACACAGCATGGCTTGCACAGAGGGTGGTGATATTAGGGTTACGCCAACACTGCATCACCTGATCTTTCAAAACCCGTCTCTGAGAAACACCGCACCACTAATTTGCAAAGGTTCAAGGGACTTTTCTCCCTATTGTTCATTTCCCTACTGTTTAGACTTTGTGCTTCAACCCTAACTGATGGATTAATGTAGTTTTTTTCTGATTTATTTCCTTATTTTTGGAAAAATGTATACAGTATGACAACTTATGTCTTTAGCTGTTGCCTTTTAACATCTCATGCCGAACATTGCAGTGATGTTCACTGCACCAGACCTGTAGCTTGCTTTATGACATGCAGTGCACCAGACCTGTAGCTTGCTTCATGATGTGCAGTACACCAGACCTGTAGCTTGCTGCATGATGTGCAGTGCACCAGACCTGTAGCTTGCTACATGACGTGCAGTGCACCAGACCTGTAGCTTGCTTCATTACGTGCAGTGCACCAGATCTGTAGCTTACTTCATGACCTGCAGTGCGCCAGACCTGTAGCTTGCTTCATGACATACAATGCACCAGATCTGCAGCTTGCTTCATGATGTGCAGTACACCAGACCTGTAGCTTGCTACATGATGTGCAGTGCAGCAGATCTATAGCTTGCTTCATGACTTGCAGTACACCAGACCAGTAGCTTGCTACATGACATGCAGTGCGCTAGACCTGTAGCTTGTTTCATAATGTGCAGTGCGCCAGACCTGTAGCTTGCTTCATGATATGCAGTGTACCAGACCTGTAGCTTGCTTCATGACATGTAGTACGCCAGACCTGTAGCTTGTTTCGTAACATGCAATGTGCCAGACCTGTAGCTTGCTTCATGACGTGCAGTGTGCCAAACTTGTAGCTTGCTTCATGACGTGCAGTGTGCTAGACCTGTAGCTTGCTTTCTGAGTGCCCCAATTAGCTGCATCATCACACACACTGCACCTGACCTGTACTGGTGGAAGGCTGTTCCAGTGCGCAAAGATGCCGGAGCAGAGGCTGCTCTGTGCTGTGGAGAAGATCAAGGATTGTGAATACAGGGAATATCCCTGACCTACCAACTATCTGTGAGCTGTTTCTACTCCTCCTTTTCATTAGTGTGTCAGCATCCCAGTGTTTCTCAGCCATAGTGGCCTGTCTTGTGTTCCCATTAAGATTTGCTGGGTTACCTTGTATTTCAAGGGACCCACACCATGGCAGGGTGTGGGGCTCCTGGGTTTGGATTATGATTTCTAGATCTCTGCAGGTGAAAACTGCAGGAGCATCTCTCTTAATGCACTAAGTCTTCATCTGTTCAAAGCATCCTACTAGCTATTTGGTTTTGTAACTTAGTGACTGTCTCATTATTTAGGAGCTTCTCTGCTTTGTGCTGGACTCTTGATTCGAACTGTGTGCCAGATGTTGACTTTCCATTGACTCAAAATATTTTGTTGGTTGCTTCTTATTTTATTGTGTCACTGTAGTGGATGGCAGACTGTATGGTAACCCCAAATCCCCCACTCCTCCTCCATGATGACCCAGCTCCACCACCAGTACCTCAGTCTTGTCTGAGTTAAGCCTAAGCCAGTTGCGAGTCATCCATGACTGGATTTTCTCAAGGCAGCTGTTAAATACAGAGTCTGACACCTGAGCATCAGGTGCACAGGACAGGTACAGCTGGGTATCATCTGCATAGCAGTGAAAACCCAGCCTGTACCACCTGATAATGTCCCCCAATGGAAGCATATACACTGTGAACAATAAGGGTGACAAGACTGACCCTTGCAGAACCCCACAGCTCAGAGGCTTTGGGCTAGATGAGATGAGTCCCATTTTTTCCCCCTGTACTCTGCCTGCCAGGTATGACCCGAACCAGTTTGTGGCATTACCAGACTGGCCACACCAGAACCACAGGCGGTCAAGCAGCACCTCATGGTCTATGGTGTAAAATGCCACAGAGCGGTCCCGAAGAACCAAGATGATACGGGCTTTCCAGTCCCTCGCCATGAGGAGATCATTAGTCACCCTTACCAGGGCAGTCTCCATACTATGCCCCGCCGAAACCCAGACTGGAAAGGTTCATAGGTAGAAGAAGATGCAAGATTTCTCTCAAGCTGAATGGCCACCACCTTCTCTATAACATTCCCTAAGAAGGAGAGGTTCAAGACCGGCCTGTGGTTGCTGAGGCAGTCTGGGTCCAAAGAGGGCTTTTTCAAGAGGAGTCTAACCAGAGCCTCTTTCAAGGACAGTGGGAAGACCACACTCCTCAAGGAACTCCAGACAACCTCAGCAACCACAAGTCCAATCATGTCCAAACATCCAACCAAAAGACAGGTCAGTCCTGGGTCCAGATCACAGCGAGTAGGCTGCAGCTTTGAGATTACACCTATCACCTTCTCCACCCCAACCAGCTCAAACTAATCCCAGACAGGAGGAGTGTTTTGGCACAACTCAGGTCGGACACCGCATTCCTTTAGAGAGATACTCAAAGAGACCTCAGCCCTGGTAAAGGACACCTTGTTGGCGAAAAACAGAGCCAACTCCTCGCACCTAGTTCTAGAACATGCTCCTCCAACATGGAGACTGTGCAGAAGAGCTGAGCTGGTCTGCTCCTCACCGCAGCAATCTTCCTTGACAGAAATTCCACCTTTTCTCAGGAGATTGCCCCCCTGATAGCATAATGCGACCTAAGGGCCAATTTGTCCTCCATTAGGCCAGATCTCCTCCAGCACCTCTCTAACCTCTACCCCTCAGCCTTTAAACTCTGGAGATCCTCATCATATCAAGGGGGTCTCTGACAAGTAGACAAGGGGCAGACACGAATGGGTGCGATTGAGTCAAAGGCCACAATAACAGCCCCATTATAGGCTGTCACTGCTTCCTTCAGCCCAATCGCACAAGCTGCCCCAACACTTGAGAGGTCCAGCACCACCGACAGTCCCATGGAGGAACCTCCTCTTAACAGGCGGTAGACCATTTCCACAGGGGGGCAGGACTATCTGGGGTGGCCTAAGCATGAACCCTATGGTGCTATGATCTGACCAAACCACTGGATCAACGCTGAGGTCAGTAATATCCAAACCTACTGAAAAAACTAAGTCCAGTGTGTGGCCACCCGAGTGTGTTACTGATGTTACATTTTGTGTCAGGCCCAGGGCCTCCATGCTCCTAAGGAGATCACTCCCAAATTTCAAGAGCCCGTCGTCAACCCAAGCATCGGAGTACCCCAGAATCAACCACCTGGGGAACTCCAACACCAGGCTAGTAACGAGCTCTTCAATCTCCCCTCAAAAAATCCCTATCTATTCCCAGGAGACAATAGAGCAGGAGAACCCTAAAGCCCACATCTACGCCTCCATGAGCAGCCACACATTCAAAGGACCGTGTAGGACCTACAGTTAGCACAGTGAGGTTCAGGCTAGATTTAAAACAAATTACCACCCCGCCCCCGCCCCTGTGAACCTCTCTCTGGGTGTGTATCATGGGATTGTTTATTTTGTGGGTGTGGTTGCAGGTGAGTCGGGTCTTATTGTTTTGTTGGGGTGTATGGTGAGGGGAAGCAGGTTGATTTTTAAAGTTAGTTTATGAGTTCTAGCACAGAGGCTGGGATGTGTATTCAGTAGCAGGCCCTTAGGCTCTGCTACTCCTGGACTCGTCTGTAACTTGTGCCCTTTCTGTGACCTCCCTGCGGAGTCTGGCTTATTGTTGGTGCAGGGAGGTGGGAATTGAGAGGCGATGCAAGGGGTGTAGTAAGGGATTTGAAGAGAGGGATGGGAGGATGCTATCGGGACTGTGAGGACCAGAAAGCACCCTGGAGCAAAATGGGGACTCGAGCGAGGCAAGACGTGTTTAGTTTCTGTACCCAGGGAACCCACCAGACTATGTGGGCAGGTAGCTGAGGGGTCAGCTACCTCTACTCATCCTCTTTGGGTGGCACCATGCAATGTCAGATTGATGAGGAATACAACAGCCCTTATGGCTGACTTTATGCCTGAATCCTCCGTCAGTCTGGCTTACATCACTGAGTCCTGAATTGGTGATGACTGGGGCCCAGTTCTGGAGTCCACAGTCCCACCCGAGTTCTCGGTGGTGCATTGCCCAAGAAATGACAACAGAGGGGATTGACCATCTGATTTACATCTGAACTGAATGTGTTGGTGCACCCGGTAGGGGAGACCTCACTGTTTGAATGGGTGGCTATGTGTGGGGGTCCAGGTGCAGGTTGCAGAATCCTCCTCATTTACCAGCTTCCAGGGTGTAAATGAGAGTTTCACAGGAAATCCCAGATTTCATTGCTTATAGAGTGTTGGAGTTACATAGGTGGATTATTCTGAGCAATTTCAATGCTTGGGTCGAAGATGAACTCCCGCATTTTGGTCAAGATATCCTCCAGGACATGGAGTCCCTGGGCCTCACACAAGCTGTTGCTACTGTAACTCACTAACATGGCCATGCCTTGGACTTGGTCTTTCTCTGGAACTCAAGGTTATGGATCTCAAGATTGATCCAGTCAGTTGGTCCAATCATTGTGCCATAAGGTTCTCTTTCAGGTCCCCTCTGTGGAAATGGTCCAGTACCACCCTTTACATGGGCTTCTGCCAGAGGGACTCTTGGTGGTGCTAGACATTTCAGGTATAATGGTGGCATGCACTGTGGATGGCTGCATGTGCTATGGGATCAGAGGAAAACATGGTGACCTATAACTGGGCCATTGCAGAGGCTCTTGATCACATGGTGACAATTCATGTTCACCCATTGGTTTCACAACTCACCTTGCCATAGTTTGACAGTGAGCTGGGCATAGCATGGAGACTGCACTGGTTATGGTGCACAATGACCTCCTCATGGTGAACAATGGAGGAGAATGGTCAATTCTCATTCTCCTGGATCTCTCCTCAGTATTTGACACCATAGACTATGGGCTGTTATTGAATCAGCTCAGAGAGTATGCCGGATTAGTACCCTATCAAGTGGGTGCTACCAGAATAGCACCGCACTATACGGCACTAGTCTGGTAAGTGCTCACATGGACAGTGAGTAGGGTTTTACAGCGCTCCCCTGGTCACTGTCCATGGTCCTATACACAGGACAAGGGCTGCAGGGAACAGGAGGTTGGCTGAGCTGCTTCTGTGGTGTGGAGAGCTGGGGCATGTAGCAACTCAGCCAATGATTATGGAGACCAGGGTTCTAATCCTGGTCTCCGCCACTTTTTTACCATATTGGGACTTTGTGGTTTTTTACATAGGGCCGTGGAAACAGTATTCCGTGGCCCCATGAATTTTAACTTTCCCTGGGATCTTCTTCCCCATGGAGTGAGAATCCAACCCCCAGCAAAAAAAGGCGCCTTTTTTTACCGAGCGCACCATGCCAACTCTATCTTGTCAGCGTTTACTGAACCCAGTGCCTTTAGGACTCACCAGCAGTGTTATCTGCTGGCTTGAGTACTATCTCAGTGGCAGGCTGCAGGGAGTGGTGTTGTGAAAGTTCTCTTCATACCCCATGGTACTGCCCTGTGGTGTACCCCAGGGTTCAGTCTTATCACCCATGTTATTCGCAGTGTATGTGCTGTCCCTGGGAAGGATCATTAGACAGTAGGGAGTGGTAATTACTGAAAGGGATACTGGACTTCAGCTTGGTTCCTCTGGGTTTTTGGCTGCCACTAAGGTGAAAAATCTGGGGGTCGTTCTGGATGAGAGGCTGACATTTGAGGCTCAGGTGGCAGCAGCAGTCCAGAATGTCTTTTGCCATCTCAGGAACATAAGCCAGATTAAGTCTGTTATCCCCACTGCAGACCTAGCAATGCTAGTATATGTATTTGTTACTTCAAGGCTCAACTACTGTAATGCTCTAAATCTCAGGTAAGTGTGGGGGGGGTGCTGCAGCACTTGCACCTAATCAAGAATGCAGCTGCTACATTGCTGACCAGCCTTTCAAGGTTGAGTCATAGCTCCCCAGCATTGCATGATCTGCACAGGCTGCTGGCAAAGTTGTGTATCTCTTTTAAAGATGGTTTACTAACTTACAAGGCCCTACATGGGTTGGACCTGGGCTGTCTGACAGACTTCTTTCATTTCTACATGTTCTCACGCTCTCTCTCTGCTCCACTGAGAAGGGCCTTCTTGTGATACCTGGGGCCAAACTGAAAACCTCAGGAGACCGGGCCTTTGAGATGGCAGGCCTGGTACTGCAGAATTCACTCTCAAAGGCCCTGAGGGAAGAGCCCCCCAGGGCCCCTATGTGGAGGCTTTTAAGAAGGGCCTAAAGACCTTCTTGTTCAGGCAAGCTTTTAGGGACTAGTTCTCCATCTATGTCCCTTCAGTACTAGTCTGCTGTTTCTGTATTTATTTATTGATTGAACCTGATTTATTTTATGTAGTCTAGGCTCCGATTTTCTGTTTTATTTATTTATTTATTAATTTTATAATGGTTATATTGTATGCTTTTCTTGCTTTATGCCTGATCTAACTTTTATGTACAATGTTTTGTAATGTTGCCCTGAGCCTCAGGAAAAGAGCATCAGACAAAACAAATTAAACTACTACTACTACTTCCTGCACCACCAGACTTAGCGAGTGGCCTCAATTGCATCACCATATGCATGACACCTGACCTGTACTGGACTTAGCAAGTAGATCTGCAGGCTACTTGCAAAGCAGTTACATCATCACATGCATTGCCCCGACCTGTAGCTTTTTTTGCACATGGCAGTGCAAAACAATATTTCCTCTCGTTTTGAGACTAATTGTCATGAAAGTGGAAACTGTATCTCACAAAAATGGGTTTGCAACTCATGAAAACAAGATAGGCCCTGTCTCTGTGATACTAAACAACTTAATTTTATTAATAGTTTAAAAACTATTGGGCGATATTCACCAACCCATGCAGAGGGCTATGCAGCATGTATGCACCGTGCATATGCTCTTACATGTGAAGCATTCACAGGTGTCACCGGAATAGCATGCACAGCCATAGTGCACAACATGCGTATGCAAGGCATGTGTAGAACTCAACCCAAAGCCATGCAGATCCGCTTGAGGGCATGTCAAGTGGACACACTACATGGGGTAGTGAACCAGACATGTACAATGCAATGTACATGGCAAAGGAACGTGCATAGGCCACTGATGATATATGCCAGGCAGACCTCAGCTGTTAGCACAAGCACACAACACAGGCCCACACAAGAGCAGTACCGTTGTATGGAACCAAGCACATGCTGGCCAGGGCCCCCAGGGCACTACAGCATAGATTAGAAGGCCCCTCTGTGAAGGCCCCTTCCCCCGTGCCCCCAAGGGTACCTACATGAACCCACCCCATGTCACCACACCTGATTACCACACTGGCCTCCAAGCAGTACAGTGGTGGTATGCAAGAAACATAGGTACATGACCCACCCAGAAACAGAGCACATGTATATAAAAGCAGTTTCAAGTGAATGTATTTATTTATAACCCACCACATTGGTGCACAAATATGTGAGTGACAGACAACAAACCCTACATTGCCTGGTACAGTGACAGGACACTGGATATCCCTGGACCCCAGACCTAACAGTACAGGTGTGCAGTGCCTGGACGAGGACTCCTCAGCATATGGCACAGCGGCAAGCAGCCTGCCACCATCAGATGGCCCACTGATCTTCAATGGGCCCTGAAATACAGATCATCCCTGTCTGCCAGTCAATCTGTCCAGTAGAATTGCATATTCATTATGTGCCATTCTCCAGGCCACCATGCCCAGCACCTGTGACAGCACCACAGGTCTACAAAACAGGCCACCCAGTGCCATGCCAACAATGGTGATCTATGCTGCTGCAACTCCCTGGACACCTCCACATCGTCTGATCCCTCACTGCTGCTCCCAGATGAAACAGATGTTAGTGGTGTGATGGCATCCAGACCAAACGGGTTAACCACCCTCAAAAACATCTGGTGCAGAGATCCACAGAAAGCCTGAAACAATACAAACAGGGCAACACTATGGCAGTCCAGCATAGTGAGTTTTGGTGTGGGTGTAGGGTGTACTGTCCTACACATGTATGTACCTAACTGTGTTCATTGTCCACACAGGTGACAATGAATACAAACTGAGGCCATGCCTCCAGACATCCTATCTGTCATTGTTCACAGAGGCAGAGGGATGATTTAGTGAGTGCACCATAGGATGCCATGGTGGAATGCATGTGCAGCCTCCTGAAGATGCTTTCCACTGCCTGGATAGGATGGTATGCCAGCGAAACAGCGACATTTTGATGGTAAAACCCATCACAGCGACAATCTCAACAGGTTTTTAGATTGCCGCTGTGATGGACCAACGAGCGAAATTTCACTGTTTATAGTGATCCGCCCGTTTTGAACAAACTCGACTCGGAGTTTGTTATATAAAATAAGGTCATCGAAGTGCAGTCCCAGCATGGGGGTTTGGGCACAGCCCCCGATAGAAAAAAAACATCTGACATTCGAAATTTCACCTGTCGACACTTGGGATGTCACCAAGCTGCATGTCGACAACTTTGGTGTTGATGTAGCTTGGCGAAACCCATGGGACAGGTGGCACAATGATGTTGGCACCTAGAAAGGTGTTCTGGATGTTCATTGCATGCTGAATGCTACACAATTTGGCTGCATGACAATGCTTACCCATTCCGGGAGATACACCTGATGAGGAAAGGCTGGAGAATGATAAGGGAGAGCCTAGCAACATCATGGCAACTGGGGTGCAGCAGCAAGATGGAGGTCTGTCCAGCAAGCACATGAAGCATCAACTGGTATGGGATGCATTCAGTGGATGATGTGCCTACTGTGTCCACTGGAGTGCCACGATGATGTGCAGATGTGACCTGAGTGGTGTGCTACACCAGTGCTGTGGTGGGGGGGCTATTGTACCTTGCTGCTACAGGTGAATGACCATGTGCCAAGGTGCCGTTCACAGCTCCTTGACCTATCATCTTGTGTGCCCTGCTGTGTAGGGTCTTCCTGGTGCAGATGTGGGCTACAGGGCCACTATGTCTGTGTCGCACTGTCCCCAAGGGGAGATGTCTGGGTCTGCAAGTGTGCCTGTGTGCAGGGCTGTTGTGTGTGTGTGAGGGTTGTTGCTCAGCCTGCAGTTGTAGGATGTCCGCAATCCAGCACCGCTCTCCCTGGACCCCATGCATCTCTGCTACAAGCCATCTCAACTGTCGGTGTTCTCCCTCATGGCACACAGCCTCTCCAGCTCCAGCTTCTGTGCTGCAGCTACCTTTTCTCCTCAGGCCCATTGCCTGTTAATCTGTGTCTGTACCCTCCTGTCCCTGTGGTGGAGGCTCTGCTGCCAGTGGGGCAGGCCTGTAACCAGCAAGACTCTGTATGGGCTGCTGTGTGGTGCTGGCTGCCATGCCTGTGACCATCAGCACTGCTTGCTGTGCAGGCTAAGGTGTTTTCTGGTGTGGTGGCCCTGTGTCTCCTTGGGTGTCATTCTCAGCAAGAGCTTTTGTGCACTTGGCCCTCTTCACTGGTGTGCTGTGCTCCTGATCCCTTGATGCCGCATGTCCTGAGGAACCTGTGGAAGAGAGGGTGTGGTTACATTCATGCCATAGTCAGTCATACTGCACAGTCACAGGTGTGCCGCATTACGTATGGGTGGCACTTACCACCTGTGAGATGTTATGACTGCTCTCCATGGCCAGTGTCCCATATGGCATTCCATCATGGGACTCCCCAGGATCTGCATTGTCAGTGTCTGTTGGACATACCTGTGTCAGTCAGATGATGTGTGCTGGGTGGGGGGGTGCACTCAATTCAATTTATTGGAGAGCAAAATTGAGTGAAAATCTCTTTTACAATTGCATCCAACAAGAAACATGTATACATACTATCACATACATATCCTACCAAAAAAAAACATACACAGGTATTAGTGTTATCATTCATTTAAAACAGCTACAAACATGTATCATTGCTTCGCAAATCAATCGTTTAAAATGTGATGTAGAAATTATTGATATCAGTTTCACCTTGTTTTTGTATGGAGATCCAAGTCGTAGGAACAGCAACAGCCAATCTATAGCTACCAAATCTATTTCTGTGTCTAGGTAAGATGTACTGGGGTAAGTCAGCAGATCTTAGGGAATATTTGTTTGGTTCTTTACTGGTGACCAGACCAAGCAGATATGGAGGCAATTTATTTAAAACAAATTTGTAGATATAAATTTACTAATGGGTTTTTATCTGGACTGGCAATGACTGCCTATCAAATTCAGAATAGAGACTACAAATATGGGTTCGCCATGGCTTCCCAGTGGTAAACCTTAGTCCACTGTGGCAAAGAGGGTCTAAGAGTTTCAGGACAGTATCTGTCGTTCTCACGTAAATGCAGTCTCTATAATTAATTTGTAACATAAACAAAGAATTTGCCAACTGTTTACAAATATTAAGGCTGAAGCATACCTCATTTCTATTAAAAAAATGGTAATTATTTAAGTTTATTAGAAAGTATTTGTATATGTGAATCAAATTTCAAAGAATCATCTAGTGTTATACCTAGATATTTATATACAGAAGTTCTAGTCAGGTCGGTCCCATCCAGTGCTTTAATACTTTTGTTTATTCTATTTAGGGTACCTACTTTACGTCTACCAGAGAATAAAACCCATTGAGTTTTGTTTACATTTAATAATAAGCGGGAATTAATCAAGGTATGCTGGATGTTATCAAAGTCTTTCTGCAAGGTATGTATGGCTCTGTAGGATCCTTGTTCTGACAATACATAATGGTGTGATCAGCATACAGAAGAATAGTAGTGCCTGCTGATACACCACTAGGTAAGTCATTAATATAAACAAGAAATAAAAGGGGTCCCAGTACTGACCCCTGGGTCACCCCCTTATTTACCATAACTAGGTCAGAGCAGTATTCACCTACTTTAAAACACTGTAAATGAAAAAACAAATAAGTGGAAAACCAGGACAATGCATCCATACCCAGACCTGAAGTCTTTAATTTGTTTAATGACAAATTATGATCGACAGAGTCAAATGCCTTTGACAGACCTAAAAATATTGCAGGTACTAAACTGCCCTGATCAAAGATGGTGAAAATGTCGTCAACAACCTTAGTTGCTGCGTATATTGTATTATGCCCTTTACAGAAACCAGTTTGATAGTTTGTCAATACGCTATTTTTGTTCAAGTATTTTATTAACTGACAGTTAACTAACACTCACCTGATATGAAACATAGAAACATAGACTTTGACGGCAGATAAGCACCGTTTGGCCCACCCAGTCTGCCCATTTTCCTACCTATTGGATAAGTTGCAGATCCTAGTTAACCAACAGCCTACTTCTTCCTACCCCCCACCAGAACTGCCTTATGTCTGTCCCATGCATTCTTGAATTCCCCCACTGTTTTTGACCCCACGACCTCCTCTGGAAGGCTGTTCCATGCATCCACCAACCTCTCCAAGAAAAAATACTTCCTCATGTTGCCCTTGAGTCGTTCCCCTCTCTATCTTCAAAGTGTGCCCCCTTGTTCTTGCACATCTCTTTTTCTGAAAGATGCTACCCTCTTGGACTTTGTTGATTCTCTTGAGGTACCTGAAAGTTTCTATCATGCCCCCCCCCTTTCCTCGAGGGTGTACATATTAAGTTCCTTTAGTCTCTCTTTGTATGGCTTCTGGTGCAGACCCTGCACCATTGTATTTGCCCTCGTCTGGACTGCCTCCATCCTATGTCCTTGTGGAGATGGGAGGCAGGATTCATAAAGAAGGCCACAAATCCCACAGTTGCAGGAAAAAGGCCTGCAACACTGCGGAAACACAGTTGCGCTATATTCTTAAAGAAAACTTGTGCAGGTGCAGAATTCTGCAAAAAGCTCCTCAGGTGTGGAATTTCAGCAGCTGCGGAAATTGCCCAAATGCTGAAAATCTGCAACTGTGGAACTGGCTTAGGATGCACAACAACAGTGACCCTAATTAGCTGGAGCAGCAGACTTACACAGTTCTGCCACAGCATGTAGCTGTAAGCACCCACAGAGAGACCAGCAACCAGTCCCTCAACTGGGACCACTGCAGCACCACTGGTACCTGCAATATCATGGCACCACCGTGGCTATCTGTCACTGCTGGTCGTCCCTCCATGGAGTGTTCCTGTTGCCTGCAGGAGTAACACGCACTGTAGGCTGTTCAGGCTCTACTGTCTGTGGGGCTCCATCATGAGCTGCACTGGGTCTGGTGGTTGTTGTTTGTTGCCATTTAATGGCAATGTGTGCCAATGTTGCTGTAACCTCAGCCACTGATATACCCACTGGGATGCTATTACCTGTTCCTGACCACCACTTTAATTGTATTTCAATTGTTTGGGCACTACTGCAGTTTGCTGAGGGAGTGTTACGCCTCACTCCAATGTGTGTAACGTTTTCCACAACTGCAGAAAAAACCTGTCTGAGAATAGCCTTTGAGGGGCTGTGCCATACTTATCCATTACCTTTTTTCCTCAGGAACTTCCACAGCTGCACTTTTTTCCACAGTCCGTACTGTATTTTTCTGCAGCTGCGGAGGTTTAGTGAATAGCACTCAGAGCAATTCCCCCTTCTTTTTTCATAGCTATGGAAGTTTTGGGGACTTAGGGAAGGTTTTGCACCTTCAGAAAGCTTTGTGAATCCTGCCCGGGGTCTCCAGAACTGCATGCAGTACTCCAGATAGGGTCTCACCAACTGTCGGTACAGAGGATTGCAACTCCGGTTTTCTACTGGTGATGCCTCTTCCTATAAATCCCAGTCCCCCCGCTGCCTTCTCACATTGCTTGCTTACTTTTAGGTCATCTGATATGACTACCCCAGGTCCCTTTCCATTTTTGTTGTTGATAATACTGCATTACTTTGCACTTCTTTGCAGTGTATCTAAGCTGCCATACTTTTGATCATTCCTCCAACCTTGCCAAGTCCCTTCTCATCTTTTCCACCCCACCACCCCCATGTATCAACCCTGTTGCAGATCTTTGTGTCGTCTGCAAAGAGGCATACTTTTCCTTCCAGTCCCTCCACAATGTCACTTACAAAGACATTAAAAAGGATCGGACCTAGTACTGAACCCTGCGGTGCCCTGCTAGTAACTCCCCTTTCTTCAGAACAGACTCCATTTACTATGACCCTCTGTGTCCTGTTGTCCGGCCAATTTTTTTACCCAGGCTACCACCTTAGGACCCACTCCCAGGATGGCTAATTTGTTTATTAATCTTTTCTGTGGGACTGTGTCAAATGCCTTGCTGAAGTATAGGTAGGCCATGTTCACAGCCCCTCCCTGGTCTACTACTTTGGTCACTCAGTCAAAGAAATCTATTAGATTCATCCATTCCATTCCATTCTCTTCACATGCCCCATTTCCCAAGTCTGCATGTTGGTGTGACATTAAAGGTCTGGATGGTGGTAGCCCTTTCATTCATTCATTTTATTCATTCATTTTATTAAGGGTTAGACCATTGAGTGATGCTCATTTAAAATGGTGATCCAAGGTCTTAGTACAAAACAGTTACATTACACATAAGTTGGGCACATACAGTACAATAAATTATATTAGTGCATTCAATATACAATCTTGTTATCTAAATCAGCCGCAGCAACCTTTAACTAGACTTGCTGCATTATCTAACAAGCATTTGTCAATGCCGAATGTTTGCTTGCTAGCATTTGCATTGATAGTGTAGGAGTTAGAGAGCTGCATAATAGGAATGGCAGTGAAATATTGAACTGAAGCCAACCCCACCACCACCCTGCAGAAACTGACAGGCATTGGGGTGTGCCTTTGGGTCGTCAGGCATAACGGCCACGCCATTTCAACACACCCTACCCTGCAGACACTGACAAGTGTCACGGTGTGCCTTGGGGTCTTTGGCCCTTATGCTCACCCCATTCCATCAGGAAATATGGTGAGATGGGTCCTGTATAGGAGAGTGGGGTGAACTTTGGGGCCGAAGAGTCCAAGGCACACCTCAGTGC
This sequence comes from Neoceratodus forsteri, assembly GCA_016271365.2. NCBI lineage: Eukaryota > Metazoa > Chordata > Ceratodontiformes > Ceratodontidae > Neoceratodus > Neoceratodus forsteri. Next base: position 680,891,488 of record CM057454.1, read on the forward strand.
CTCTCACTGGCTGCTGGGTGTGGAATGGTATGAGCATTACAGGCGAGAATCCCAAGTCACACCCCTGATGCCTCTCAATCTCTACAGGCTGGGGTGTTATGGTCAGAAACCCTAATGCCTCAGGCGTTCGTTGGCATTTTCACTCCAAATTTTCAACATGTTTTTTTTGTGACCCCCACTTTATGAACAGTGGCAATGTCAGTTTGTTAGCCAAAAGCTGATTTTGCACAGCGACTACGCCATTTGGCATCACAGGTGCGAAAACATATTTTGAAAAGGATGTGAAAAATGACAGCTGTACTGTTCATAGGGAGGTGCAAAAAATGGCAATGTTGAAATTATGCAAAATATTAAAAAAACTGAAGTCACGAGTGTGCGTAGAAAATGCGTAACGCACACCAGTAATGCAATTAGTTTGGGAATTTTTTTACAGCAGATTGTCAACACAGGGATTTTGTAACCTCCGCTCATGAACAGTGTCACTGTGATTTTCTTAATCTGTCCCGAACAGTGATTTCCCACAGCGACCACGCATTTCTGCGCTGGAAGTGCGAAAACACATTTTGGCCATGGTGAGAAAAATGACAGCTGTACTGTTCATAAGGAAGTGTGGAAAAATGCCAGTGGTGAAAATCTGGACTGAAAATATTAGAAATCCATGAAGTTACAAGGGTGCGTGGAAACTGTGCAATGGTCGCTCGTAACACAGTCATTTTATGGACGTATTTCACCAAATTTTTAACATAGCCATTTTAACACCTTTGCTCATGAACAGTGTCACTGTGATTTTCTTAATCTTTCCTGATCATTGATTTCGCACACCGACTGCGCCATTGTACACTACATTGGTGGAAACACATACTGGCCGAGATGTGAAAAATATTGAAAATTCGCAAACTTACGAGCAGGCATAGGAACGGCGCAACATATGCTCATAAAACAGTAATTTTTGGGATTTTTTTCACCAAATTTTTAACATAGTCATTTTAACACCTCTGCTCATAAACAGTGTCACTGATTTTCTTAATCTGTCCCAAACATTGATTTCGCACACCGACTGCGCCATTGTGCGCTACATGCATGGAAACACATTTTGGGTCAGATGTGAGAAATGACAGCTATACTGCTCATAAGAAGGTATGGTAAAATGGCAATGTTGAAAATCTGGAGTGAACATATTGAAAATTCACGAACTTACAAGCGTGTGTAGGAACAGCGCAATGTATGCTCGTAAAACAGTCATTTTTGGGAATTTTTTCACCAAACTTTCAACATATGGTTTTTGGGGGCCTACCTTATGAACTGTACCACTGTCATTTTGTAAATCAGTCCCAAAAGGTGGTTCCGTGCAGTGACCGCGAAATCACCTTTTGGGGCTGATTAATGCCATGACAGTGACAGAATTCATGAAGTGGGGTCCCAAAAACCCCATGTTGAAAATTTGGTGAAAAAATTCCCCAAAATTCCTGAGATATGCTCTAAAGTTGAAAAAACCCTATTTATTACATTATACAGCTTACCGGCATTTCCTCAGTTCACGGTCAGCTTTGAAGAGTGCAGACATGTTCCTGGTCCACTAAAGATCGTCGCGCTGAGTTCCGGAGATAAGTATGGGGTGAGGAGGAGGTGTGGGGAAGTAGGGTGCACAGTGGTTGGGTGCGGGTGGGGAGGGAGATTGGGTCAGGACAGTCAGCGAGGGAAGGTTTTTTTTCTTTCAGGTTTCTTTTTTTTTTACTTAGATGACGCAGGACATATGCCACGCTGGGTTGGGCTCCCAGAATGGCAGCTGGAAGGCTGTTTGGGGGGGCCTTGGAACCAACAGGGGATTGGGCACCCCCATCGGCCATACGATCTGTTTGCCACACTGGGGTGGGCTCCCAGTGTGGCACCCTGCAGTCTCTTGGGGGGGACAGTGGAGCCGATGGGGGATTGGGCACCCCCGTTGGCCATACGATCTGTTGCCACACTGGGGTGGGCTCCCAGTGTGGCATCTGGAACTCTGTTGGGGGGAGGTAGCGCAGCACAGCCGACAGGGGATTGGGCACCCCATCGGCTATACAGTGTGTGCATGGGGGGGGGAGCATAAGCATGCAGTATGCGTGTGTGCGTGTGTGTGTGGGGGGAGCGTGCATGAGCACGTGATATCTTATCACTGCTCACTGAAGCGTAGCTCTCCCTTTCAACTGTACGGCCACTGCATTTTCAACTGCTGTCATAGACAGCTGCAGCGTTCATTGGAGAACTGCGGCCACACCTGCAAACACACTGACTGAATTGGAAGACGGCTGCCACACCTCCGAAAACTCGGATGATGGCAATGTGTTTCTTGCACATGCGTGCAAGCAAACATAAAAACCATTGCTTAACATTTAAAGATGGAAGCTTAGCATCCAGTAGTTGAAACTGAGGAGGTAATTTGTTCCAGTATGAGGGACCAGCTGGCTAAAGAAATACCTTAATCTGCCAGCCTGGTGGCGCTGAGGGTTGAGGCACTGGACGCCACACCTCACTCCATGCTGGCGACCCGAGTTTGGGAATGGACTCAAGTCACCAGGGGTCGGCAGGGAAGGAAAGGGATTGAGCATCCGTAGACTGCTCTCCCTCTCCAGGGAGGGGGGTTCCCAGTCGTCGGTGTTCCAGTGACCGCTGGTGGAGACCAGAGGGCAGTGCGCTGGCACTGGCAAAACAGGGTGAGCTTGGGGCATGGCGCTGAGGAGCACGCACGCCTCTCCATTGGTGCTCGCTGTATGCCCCAGCCCACGTCGAGAAAAAGGGAAAGTGTGGTGCTCGGTCGTGGCAGCTTGATGACTGCCTGAGGAGCTGGCTGGCCTTGGGGGCACCACCACCCAGATAGTGGATCCTGTGTTGGTGGGGAGTAAGGAGGGGACTCCCTGCTGCCCTGCTGTGGGGGGCAAGCTGCGGGGGTAGATGGTGGTGGGGGCTTCATTGGGGCCAGGACAGAGTCGGACGGTGGCTGGAGATGGCCAGATGCCGGGATGTAAAAAGGCAGACTGAGAGCCACAAGGTAGAAAGTACTAACTAAAAAAAAAAGAAATATGTTAATCTTTTTCATTTTATCTTTGGGACAACTAATTCGCAGTAAGCAGACTTTCTAAATGAAGCCTTTATTTTTCTAACCTGCAGATTTTCAGTCAAATAGGAAGGGATTAGGCCGGCCTGGTGGTGCTGGAGGTTGAGGCTGTGGTCACTACATCTCGCACCACGCTAGTGACCCAGGTTTGGGAACGAGCCCAGGCCGCCTGGGGTCAGCAGGGGAGAGAGAGGATTGAGTGTCCAGAGGAGTGCTCTCCTCTCTCAGGGGGAGGGAGGTCTGTCGTCCCGCTTCTTGACTGTCCTCTGGTGGTAGCTGTAGGGCAGTACAGGTTGGGAGACATGTGCCAACATCCTTATGTCAGTAGGGATGGGGGGATGGGAGAAAAGAGGAAAAACAGGAGCTGGTGGGCTCCATGATGGCCTTGTGTCCCCCCAGATTCTGGATTAGTGCTCTGAGGGGAATAGAAAAGCCAGCGCTCTTCTCCCTGGCCCCGCCATGGGGGGGGCAAGCTGCAGGGGAACTACTGGGGGTTGGCTGAGTGGGGATTTGTGGGGCCGGAGGATGAGTCCCTCCAAGGGAGTGCCATAGCCATCCATCAGGCTCCATGGTGTAGAAAACTAAATAATTAAAAAAAAAATAGGAAGGGATTTCACCCAAAACACTTTTATATGTCAACATAAATTTGTGGAGTTGGCGTCTCTCTGACAAAGACAGTCATCCTAAACTGTTGTACATTTGGCAGTGGTGTGTATCACTAGGACATTGGAGAATTAACCTGGCCACGTGATTGTACCAAATATCTAATTTATGCAGTTTGCTGTTATTGGCATAGTCATGTAGAACATCACCGTAATTCAATAGAGGAAATATCTGGGACTCAACAATCTTTTCAATCATGTTACCACCCAAGTAATTTTTGATATGATATAATATCCCCACTCTTTTCCTACTTGTTCCTGTAAGGTTGTCCACATGAGCACTACCCGAGTCCGAGGAGTCTATCCAGTAGCCCAGGTATTTGTAAGACACCACAGACTCCAATCTGGCCATTTCAGCATCAACAATTTTCAGTTCAGAGCTGTTTTTCAGTTTAGAGTTGGTGCCAAAGATCATACATTTTGTTTTGCCTATGTTCATGTTAAGTTTTGATCTTGTAAAAAGTTTTGTAGGTCATTAAAACTTAATTGCAGATTGGTCTGAACTTCAGGCAAGGATGGAGTTGAAGCATATAGTATGGTGTCATTGGCATATAAATGATAAGCTGTACCTGAAACAGTGTCACCAAAACCATTAAAATAGATCAAAAACAACAAGGGTCCAAGCACCGAGACCTGGGGGACTCCTTGGACCACAGGCAATGGATGAAGCAAAATAGTTTACCCAGACGTGGGTTTTGGATTTTCTGTGAGCTTGAGTGTGCTCATTGGTGGTCGAGGGTACCACCAGTAATTCCTCATGACATATGGGAAAGTCTCCTAGTACTGGCCGAGGGTGCCTAGTCAAGGGAAGTGTACCAGTTCTGGCCATGTGTGCCAATTTCCATTCAGAATCTGAGGGTTCGCTGTGTGTGTGCTCTGTACCTCAGTAATCTGTATTACCAGTGGGAGCAACCCTGTGGTGGTCCATCTTCGCTTTGTATTATTCTCTGTGTATGTGAATAAAAGCCACACTCTAGAATCCCAACCTGGTTTGGACAGTACTGTTATTGCTTCCACTGTGTCTGGATTTACTTGGATGCCCCTGACCAGAAGTACAAACCTAGCATAATTCCGAGCAAATGTTTTCTCCCAGAGACCCAGGTTGATGGCCATGATAAATGGTTCTCCCAGGTGTGAGCCAGGTAGTTGCCACACTTGGTTTGCCTGTCTGAGGATGGCAGGCTACAAAGTAGAAGTACTGGTAAACCAGAACTGTTGTAGTGATAACCCCCATCCTTCTCACTGGTGCCATGTGTGAGAGGAGTATCCCTGCTAGTTGAACAAGGGAGGCCGGTGGGGGGAGTTTACAAAATGGAGGCGCCGCTTAAGATTTGTTTGGATTTGGGAGAAAACAAGAAATGTTTGTTCAGGTTGTGGCTAGCGTTTTGTCTGTCTGGCAGTTGGTAGCCCAAAAAAACAGAAGTTTTGGGCATAAGGGATTTGACCAGAGCAGTGCCATCCATATGTGCCACTGTGTGCCTGCTGTTCATGTGCTGCTGTGATTGTGCCAACATTTACCAGGGAGCTGTAAAGCCAGATTGTGTGTGGCCCTTGTCCAGTATCAAAAAGAATGTTTGCCAGCTTTAATTTTCAAGTTGTGACAGAAAAAAAGTATTGAGAACTGTGGAAAACAGAGACATTTGTGCCCTGAAAGTTTCAAAAGCTTGTTGTGTGAACTGGGGGAGTCGCTAGAGAAATTGCCATGAGAAATGGTTAAAATGGTGCTCCCTCTGTGGAGTTACAGTTGAAAAGAAAAAAAGTTGTTTTGCAGTTTAAATTTTGCCTGCTCGACGATCGCCGTGGAGGAGAAGAGCATGAGAAGAGAGAGAGGCTCATTTGCTTGGCGTTGAGTGATTGGTGAGACTGCAATCAGTCCTGCCCCAAGCCAGCTTCAGAGTGCTGCCCAGTGTTCAAGAGGGAGAGAACAAGTGGTGTGCAAGCTGGCTAGCCAGGAGGTTCGTCGCGGTGACTGCAAATGTTTTAAAAATTAAAACAACAGCCTTTTCTGTGTTAAATCAGGCTCAACCCGTATTCCGATCAACTGGGGAGAAAGTGTGGTGTTCGTAGGGACAATCGGCGGGGTCGCCAGCCCGTTTCAACCCAGAAGCCTTCCAGGATCAGCTGTAGACCCAGAATTTGCATCAACAAGCCAGCTACTGATTCAGTGAGCACCATTCAGCAAAACTGAGCTCAAACTGTGATTTCTTTTAAGCCAGCTGGATCTGTGTGTAAACAGTGTGATTGTTTTTGCAAAGAAGAACTGTGTAAAGTAATCAAACCCAAGTAAGAATTCTGAGCATTAGACTGTGAGCATGTATTATGGATTCAGCAAGTGTAATTTTCTGAGCAAACAGAGAGACTGTGAGTTGTATGACAGGCTGCAACAAACAGGCAATCCTGTTCAAGAAATACTGTGGCTTTAGTGACTTCAAGCAAGTAAAACTGATTGAAAGCTAATGGTAAAGTCCTAGAAGATCATATAGATGTGCTGAGGAAGAAAAGCAGTGCAGTCTGTGCAGTTTGAGTAAAATTTATCAGTATGCAGTAAATCAGATGCGCAGTGGCTTGAGTCAGATGCAGAATGTTGATGCACCAGGAGTGCTGCTGCCGCCATTACAGGGTGGGGTAGTAATGTAAACGCAGCAGCAGGGAGCCATTTTGTGAGACTGTTCCAAGTAGAGTGAACTCAGTACTAACAGTGAACTTTTGTGTGTTTTTCTACAGTCGTGGCTTCGGGATCATCCCGCTACCCGGATCATGCCTGGGCTATGATAGTTGAAGAGGTTACCAAGCTGAAAGAAATAGAGAAATGCTTCTATGGTGGAAGTTTGCCTACTCATGCTGTAATTCCCGGATACCCTGTGAGAGTATGCATAATGTGCCTCAAGGCTGAAAGGGACATTTTCATGATTCCTCACTGTTCAGGGTGCTTAGAGAAGCAAGGTCTAACTAGTGCACCCAAGATTCATTTGGCTCCCACGTGGACAAAGCTTGAAGATCCTGCAAGTAGCAGAACACAGCACCAGGTTGAACCTGTTGGGGGGGCCAGCAAAGTGTGACACAAAGGAAAAGAGGGTAGATTTACTGGCAGAGCAGAGTCCTTGTGATGTCTCCACACCTGTGTCGCAGATGGACAGTGTGGAGGAAGAATCAGTGGATCCATGGAGAGAGGGCTCTAGTCCTAGCCACGTGGGAGAGGATGAGGTTCGAGAAAACCTAGATTGGGAGGTGTCTACCTCCACGCCCAGTGAAGAGTGGACTGTCTTGGGAGTGAGGATGGCTGTTCACTCCTGGGCCCAGGTCCTAAGTGAGGAAGAAGAGGAGCAGGGAGCTATGTATCTCTACGATGAAGGTTCTAGTCCACAGCCTCAGGCTTTTGCCTCAGAGGAACCAGAAGAAAAAATTGGTGACTTCACAGAAGGAGGGGTCAGGGACCAGTTCTACGTAGCTTTGAGTATGCGACACTGGCAGAACCAAGCCAGGCCTGTTGTCATGAACTGACCAAGAGTAGTAAGGAGGAAATACTGATTCGTAGGAAGGCAGATGAGATCTATGGAATGTTCTTTCCTACCTTTCCTTGGAGAGTCTGGGAGGAGATTGAGAAAAACAGGAGAACCTGGCTAGTGGAAGAGGTAACCAAAAACCTGCATCCAGGTGCAACTCGACATGTCAGAGACATAGTGATATGAGACAAACTCAAGTTTTGGAAGTTGGGCAGAACACTGTTCATAGACACTGTACGTTTTGTGGACAAAAAGAGAAACAAGACTTTCCATAAAGTGAATTTGAGCACTCAGATGGGGTAATAATTCTTGCACCTGACGCATTGTGGTACTACCTTCAATGTAACCAGCTTCCTGTGAATGTGCCCATGCCTACCAAGTGGAAAGCAGAGCAGTGGTAGCCTGTGCTGCCATCCAGTCATTGCCGTACTCATGTTGTTCCGCCAGTCTGGTATTCCAGGATCCAAAGGTGTGTCCAGATTCGTCAGCCTTGAAGTGTGCCTTCCAGTTCCATCGCCTGGCCTTCAAGATAACAACATCCAGAGATGACATCAACCCAGCTGTTTCCTGATTCATCGCCTGGGATTTCGGATGACATCAGTCAAGCTGTTCCTTTCCTGTTCTAAGGTTCCATCTCCTAGATGACATCAGCTCGAGATGACATCAGCTCAGCAGTTTCCAGATGGCTAGCCTGTCATTTCCGGAAGATTTCTGCCCAGCTGTATCCGAAAGATGCTGCCAGGGAGAGTCAGGAGATCCAGGTGCTGTTCCATTTTTCGTTCTTCAAGGGACTGGTAAGTCCAGACTTTTCTTACTTTATTGACATTGCAATACACATCCTACACCTGGGAGACTACAGACTGTTGAACTGTCCACAAAGACTCTCCCCTTTGGGATTACAGTACTTCAAGAACTGTGCTTCACTGGACTCCGGCCCAGGAGAGACTATTTCATTGACCTTGCTTTCGGGCACTGTTTGTCACTAGTTGGGACATTTAGGGCCTTCCATCCCCAAAAGGTGTATTGTACATAATGTTGATGTTTTCTACTGTTTTCTACTTTTCTACTTTTTCTAAAAAAAATATTTTTGGGGATTCTCCAGTGTTTAGATGGTAAGGGTTATGGTCGTGTACTGTGTTTTGCAGATTTGGGGTGTGTTTTTGTCTTTTTTCTTTCAGATAGATCCTGATAAAGACAGAAGAGAAGACAAGAAGAGGATTGGAGAGACTTATTGGAGTTCCTCCGTGCTTTAAAGTGTTGTTTTTAAAGTACTGTGTAGTTGTTAACATATGTTAACCTTTTCCTTCCACAGGTGTGGTTGTAGGGGAGTGTGGAAGTGTAATGCTTGTGTATAGTGTATAGCTCCAGGGTTTGGTTTGCAGGTGTCTAGGGGTGGGGGGAGGTTCCCCTGTTTTGGGTAGGTTTGTTTTTGGTCATACAGGTTTTCCCTAGAGGGCTAGGGGGATAGGTAGGCTGTGGTCCTGACCAGTCGTAGGGGCTGCAGTACTGATCTATTAGGGCTATGCTCTGGACAGCTCTTCCAGGGTCACTGGTTTCCATAGCAAGATCATAATGTAGAGGTCGATGCATCAGCCAATGGCCTCTGGGCCTTTAGTGTTGCCTGCATGTGCCTGGCACATGGTACAAGAGGGCCTGATCACCCCTCTCCGTAGGCAGCACATAGGTTAGGATTGTCTGGTGCCGGGTAGGCAGTGACTGGGGACAGTCATTTTCCTGTCCGTGGTCGGGTGTAACCCTCTTGTTCCCAGGGGTTACTAGAATCCCTCTTAGAATCAGTGGCAGGCAGGGAGAGGCAGCTAGTGAAATGCCAGCTAAATGGATTTCACAGTGTCCCTCTCTGTTTTTCAGTCTCAGCTGAGCTGAAGTGATGTCACAGTAGCATAAGCCACAATGGAATGCTAGCTGGGGAGTTATCTGTAGAATGCTGAGTTAGAGTTGAGTAGCCTGTAGAGTGGAGAGTGAGAAGGAGGCTGCTGCCTGGGCAGCTCCTCAGTTTTAGCTCTGACAGAGAGCTACCTCCATAGTTTGGGTAGTTTGTTCTCACCCTAGAAGAACAACATAGAAGACCAGAGAGTGAAGTGGTAGAGACCATTCCAAGAGGATTTTCCAGTGCCCCATCCCCAGAGGGATGGGGAAATTCCAGGATTCTGGGACAATCCCCTGGTCCAGCCTGGACTGTGTTGAAGCTGCCTGAGATTCATCTGCTCTATGAGTACCAGAGACTTTTGTGTGGAAAAAGCCCTGGGGCACCTGCATTCCTGTGGTGAGTTTTTCTCTGACAAAAGGACTCTGTCACCAAGACTGTTTCTGTTTAAAAGTGTCTGCCTACTACGGGGTCCAGAGAGAGACTTGTCAAGTACAGAACATTTTGTTTGTGTCTGATTTAAAAGTGTCTGCTAAAGTGGGGGTCTAGTGAAGAGACATTGCCAATTACAAAACGTTTAACTTCATGACACCTCAGAGGTGTGTAAAGTAGTATGTTAAATGTGAAAGACATTTCAAGATAGCATCTACATGTTTTCTGAGAAGGGTGTTATTAACCAGATGAAAGGCAGAGTATAAATTTGGAAGCAAAAGGTGGGAGACCTCCCCATCTGGAGTAACCATGTTTACCTCTCCAGGTTCAGTTTGGGCACCTTTGTTTTCTCTCAGTGCATTTGGCCAGTGCCTGAACAAAATAGTTTACACAGACATGGGTTTTGGATTTTCTGTGTGCCTGAGTGTGCTCATTGGTGGTCGAGGGTGCCACCAGTAATTCCTCTTGAAATATGGGAAAGTCTCCTAGTACTGGCCGAAGGTGCCTAGTCAAAGGAAGTGTGCCAGTTCTGGCCATGTGTGCCAATTTCCATTCAGAACCTGAGGGTTCACTGTATGTGTGCTCTGTACCTCAACAATCTGCATTACCAATGGGAGTAGCCCTGTGGGGGGCCATCTTCGCTTTGTATTATTCTCTGTGTATGTGAATAAAAGCCACACTCTAGAATCCCAGTCTGGTTTGGATAGTACTGTTATTGCTTCAACTGTGTCTGGATTTACTTGGGTGCCCCTGACCAGAAGTACAAACTTAGCATAATTCTTAGCAAACGTTTTCTCCCAGAGACCCAGGTTGAAGACCATGATAAATGGTCCCCCCTAGGTGTGAGCCAGGTAGTTGCCACACTTGGTTTGCCTGTCTGAGGATGGCAGGCTACAAAGTAGTATTGGTAAACAGAACTGTTCTAGTGACAGTCCCCATCCCGCTCGTTGGCACCCTGTGTGAGAGGAGCAGCCCTGCTAGTTGAACAAAGGGGGGCCAGTGGGGGGAGGTTACATTAGTTTAGCCACAGTAATCCTCCTTGAGACAAACATTAACTAACTTGAAAGTTTCAGGTTTAAACTCACAGCTTTTTTTGCACTATCAGCGAGCAAAAAAGTCTTTTTTTTTTTCACATTTTCAACCTTCTATAACATTCAAAGCACTGAACCTATTGTCAACAAATTTGTAGGATCAATGTATCCTGGACCTGAAAATGTACATGCGAAACTTCAGGTTATTCTATCCATGGATGACTGCGGTATGAAGTTGTAAAGCTGCAACAATCGGGGTTTAACATAGAAGGGCCAACTCAACCCTAAAAACAGGAGCACACTACTGTGCCCCTGTAATTGGCAGTTACAGTATAACAGTTCTATGCATTTGCCCTAAATGTCCACACAATCTCAGTACAGCTTCCATGGTTGCAAATAATTATATTGTAAAAGCAACAAAGTTTTACATTTGTCACATACACCATATAAGTAGCCTGTGATGATAGCGATTATAAATGAGCGACTGTAGAAACAGTGACTTATTTATAGCACTATCATCATCAGCTACCCTGCAACGGTAGCGATGGTATAGTGCCTAGAGCGACTGGAAGGGGAGGGATGGGGAACTGTAGGGGAGGGATAGGAGAGAGGGTTTAGAAGGGGAGGTGAGCCTGCTGCAACTAAGCCAGCCCTGTGGTGCAGTGGTGAGGGTGGTTAGCTATGGTGCAGCAGGCACTGAGTTCGGGACCTGCTTGGTGATAGTGTTTTGCCGCTGCTTGCGGCTGTGTATTTTTTTTTCCGTCACAGAATTTCACCATATCCTCAACATGCACCCCCCAGAGTTGAGAATCTTTAATAGAGGGGTTCTGGGGCAAAGCCCCTCACGAGGAAGGTGGGGCACAGCCCCACAAAGCACTTTATTTACGGTCGGGTCTCTGACAATTGTATATCACGAATCCTTTTCAGTGATCTACATTTGCAATGATAGCGAGCACTGTTTTTTGATCACTATCATCACATGGAACCCAGTATATATGCTCTGCATGTGCTTTAATTATGGTCAGTGCTATTGTTTACCTGCAGATTAAGTTCTACCTGTTTTCCCCTCCCCATCCCACAACCCTTTCTCCCTCCCCCAGGTCAGATCTGAAAACAAGACTGATTACTCTCTGTATTACTTGCCCGGTAAAACCAATTTCAATATAAATACATAAACAGTAAGAAACACATATAACATTTCATTTTTTTTTCACTGTAATTAATTCTGGGTCACTCTGGAAAAAGGGACTTTTTGTCTCAGTGGACCTAACTAGTCGACAAAATAATAGATAAATAAATAAATTATCTATGTATTTACATATATATGTATGTAGTTAGTTAGTTATGTGAAATGTATTAATCAGGAAGGAAAACAGAGACAGAGAGATACTTGTTTTTGGTTACGACCTGTGGGGAGATTGGAGGTACAGAGAGTAAGCATCAGAATAAAGCCAGAATAGACATAGAGGGAAAAAATACAGAAGCAGCAGTACAAAAATTATCATAGAGTGAGACAGCTGCAATTCAGTGCGTTTATGATGTGGGAGTGGAGCGTAGCCTAGTGAGATAGGCACAGATTCCTCATAGCATTGCAGGAATGGAGCATAGCCCTTAGTTCAAATCTCAAAAAATTTAAATACTTGTAGAAAGAGAAAACAGTGGAAAATATGTGATGCCACAACAGCATTAGCAAACTGTATCATAAGTCAAGAGGGAGTATGTGAGATGCTTAATACAAGAACATGGGACTGCAAAATGCTGCTTAAGCCATAGCTTGGAACACCAGACTACAGCAGTCAATTCAAATGCCTACAGTGACAGATGAGCACTAGGTAATTAATTAATTTAGCCTTAAATATGAGTCTGTGTGCCTCACAGACCTACTGGCAAAAGATTCTATATCAGCTCCAATTTATAAAGTCTAGGGATGGATTTTTAAAAAGGTCAGGCTTGAACATAAATGCATACAGTGCCTGCATCTGTGTCCACCCCACTTCAACCAAACAGCTCTGGTGCAGTTTCAAAAGATGGGTCCATGTGACAAAAAGTCACAATTTCAATGTATTTAAGAGTGGGTGGGACAGACATTAAGCGCTGGTTAAAGAAGCTGATGAGGGAATGGGGGGGACGGTCACTGAGCCCTAGAGGACATGTACCAACTCGTAGGACAAATTGGGTAGACAGACATTCTGCCATCAGTTTGCTACATTTCTATGGTTTGTGGTAAAACATTGACACGTATGCAGTCAGCATAATTGTTGCTGCAACTGTGTCTTTATTTGGGCATACCATTTGTATGCACTGTGAGTGGGATTTTCAAAAGGGTTGGACGTGGACACAAAAGCATGCTGCATCTGCATCCATTGTCTTGCCTCCAGGCAGCCTTGCTGCTATTTTCAGAAGTTGCATCTGTTTACAACAAAAAGTCACAGTTTTACGACAAAAACACATACGCAAATGCAGTTGCATCCATTGTGTCCATTTTTGGATGCAAACCTTGAATGCTGCTAGGCCATCTACTAGGTGGTCTAACAGGGTTGGATGCATCTCTGCTTGGAAAATAGCAGCAGATGCATCTTTGGGGATCTCTTTGACTCTTTCTTCCCCCTTAGGGCCTAACAATTCGGATGGCTTTACCTTTTGAAAATAGTGGGGGCAGATCTTGCACAGATCTTATTGAAAATCCTAGGTTTCCAGGGCTCTACACTCTTCAGTGGATACAGAACTGAATTCCATACTTAGCAGTCACAACACTCCAGATTACATTAATTATTGTTTTGTTTCTTTGTTTTTTTAATGTAGTTGTGATTTTTGATCAGAAAAGGCACACCATGCTGTGAAAGTTCAATTCCAGTTGTGTCTGTGGGTGGGTGAGGGTATTACATGGAGCCAACTCTAATTTACTTTCAGATTCTTATTTCCCAAGCACCCCATCACCTTCTATTTTTCCCAGCAATTTCCAGGTCCACCTTGATTTTTTTTTATTTTACAATTAATTTACCCAGGATAACCCAGCTGAAATGCAACATCTCATGCCCAGGGGGTTCCTGTTTTTACCCGTTTCACAGCAGGGTGGACTGGAGCACTGAGAGATTAATTGGCTTGGCCAAGGTCAGACAGTGACTATTTGGCTTTAGCAGTGGTTGTGGTTACTGCATGGAGCACAGTAGATGCCCGAGGATTGTGACCACACTTTTTCTGTGAAACTGGCAAGCAGGTACCAAGGTTTAACACTAGGAGAGGCACTTCAGGCAGATAGGCCCTATAAATACCTAAGAATGTAACCTCACTTCGAGGGTGGGCTACAAACAAGGAATCATATTGCCCTACATGAGCCCTGAGGAAGTCACCCAAGAGTCACAAAACTTTGGTTGTATTAGGTGACTTATTACATATTGTTCAATAAATGTATTTCTTGTACACATAAAAAAGAGTTGAGTTTCCCTCATGTCTCTTACTTGCTCTAGCTGGGACTGAACCTGTGGTTTCCAGGTTCCCCAGCTGCTGTTCTAACCACTACACTACCTCCTGTCTTATGTACGATGTGCCTGCTATGTGGATGGAAACTCCTGCACACTGCTTCTTTGGCATGTGGCCTCCAAGTATACTAAATGCCTGATTTCTATGTGGATGTATCTCAGACTTTGCTTGTAATGCATTTATATTAATGGGATTTCTTTTGCTATTCGCTTTTGCCAAAATCCATGAAATACTCAAGTTCTATTTCAGTTCTCAGCTTTCTCAGCAACTGTAAGTCTGGACATGCTTGACATACAGTTGTAGATTACTAGAGGAGGGCACCTGCCATACCTGGGAGGAGGGTTAAACTCTCTGTGTCGGGATCAGGGAAGTGCTGCAGAAAGAAGCTTGTCCCTCTATAGCATCCAATAAGAATGAGTCTGCAGCCTGAGCCCTGCCAGTGCCATTTTCATGTTTATATCCAGTTAAACCCTGGATTATTCCACCGATGCAATGCAAGGAGGGACAATGCAATTCTTTCTTCAGGACAGTGTCAACTACAGATGTGCAACTGAACAACTCAGTTAGATGAAGGCAGGGTTTCTGAAGCTATGAAACTGTATCATGGCTGGATCACAGGAGAAGACATTCCCTCAGCCCCAAAGTCCCAGAAAGGTCTAATTGCACTCAAAGGTCCACCCTTCCTACACAAATGTCTCTCTCTCTCTTTCTATCTCTTTCCATCTAGACTGATCCATCCAAGCACAACTCAGGCAGCGTGAGCCCAAGCATGTAAACTCTTAACACTCGCTGCTCACCCATGACTCAGCCATACACAGACTATGAGAGAGTCTAGAGCTATTTTCGCTACTGAGAAGAATCTCCCAGTATGTTCTCTCCCACTCTTCCCTTTGCCATCTTGTGAACATTTTGCAACTCCCAGAGTTCTGTGCATTGCATTTTTGTTTAAATAAAAACATCAGTATTCATTTGTATGAAACTAAATGACTCAAAAATGTATTTTAGTGGAGACAGAATATGTTTGTCTCTTTCTCTGAGATCTGGAGGCTAGGGACCCTGTAGTGTTACTAAACCCTGGGCTACAGGGCATAAACACCAGTATCCTACTCAGCCTCATCCTTCGTAACAAGAAACAGAGAACATGGAAGGACTGCATTCCCACATCTTAGTAGCCTCAGAGGTTGCCATTTGTTTATTCTGGTTTATGATCATGTAATGCCCTCTGCTGGATACACTGGTAATTGTCTGCTGTAGAAGGTGCTTGTTTCACACTCTTCAATCTTTAGTGTGTTCAGTGTATTGCAAGGCAGACAGCACCACCTAGGGGACAAGATGCTAAGTGCCATGGAACAAGGGGTAATTTGTAACAAAAAACCAATACAGTTCCATGGATTTAAGCATACTGTGACAGATTCAGGCCATGCCTCTTGTGCAGCCACCACCTTTGATATACTTGCGGGGTCTAGTCTGTGACCTGGTGCACTCACCTTTTATGCAGACACCGCTCTTTCACCACATCATTCAAGGTTGAGAGATGGAGTACATACAAATGGCAAGATTTCATACGTAGAAGGCAGTGTGGTCTCGGGGTTAGAGTCCTTGACTGAAAACCAGAAGATTGCAAGTTCAAACCCTACTTGAGGCAAATACTCACTGGGTGACCTTGGGCAAGTGCTCCAGTCCACCCAGCTTCAGAAATAGGTAGGAGCAGCAGGACCATACTGAAAACAATATGTTGCATGCATCTAAACTGGGTAATCCTGGGCAAATGAATAAAATAAAATACTCAGCCTTTGACAGGCCAAGAAAGAATTATGCACCCAGGCATCAGTCATGGAGCCTGTAAGTACTTAACTGGAATTAAACTGCACAAATTCATTTTTGAGATCCAAAGATCACAATTCATTGGACTATGATTTGGGACAAATTGCTCCTCCCACAAAGCATTGTAAGTTTCCCCAAGGTTATTATTAGAGCTGCAGGTTCCATTCAACAAAAGCATCAAACACTTCAAACTTTGGGTGTTCAATATGTGACCCCTAGGTGGCGCTATCCCAAGGGCTACTAACCCTGCCTGTTTGACTATGGACAGGTTGAGGGGCCTAGGTCCTATGGCGGGTGCCTCCACCCAGAGGTCAGGGTTTGTAGTGGTTAGACTAACTTGGTCACAGACCTCTGGGACACTGAGACCCCCTTTTATCCCCTCTAGTGGCTCACACAGTACACCAAAGTTACAGCCCCAATAGCCCACATTTACACACTGTTCACTCATATAGATACCACTTACCCTCGAGACTGATTCAGCAGCACATCTCTGAGGACCCCCTGTAAAGTAAGGTTAATCAACATACACAGCAAAACACAATACAGTTTCCATGAGTACCACCACCACAGACAGTATATAGTATAACAACAACAAATCTGATTTATTTAGGGAACAGTAACACAGGAGGGGGAAATCCGGTTAATTAGTGGCATTAAATCACAGTACTGTGCACACATACAGGGTCTGAAAAGTCACACTCTGGGTACCCAGGTTGGGGGGGGAGCTAGCCAGGTCCGTTGCCCGGGGTTGGCTGGCAGGTGCAGATGGATAGGGCCCTGTAGAAGAAAACATATGCACAACACCCAATTGTAATCTGGAGCCGGAGGGCTCAGTCCATGAAACAGTGAAACAACAAGAATTAGATGACACACTTGTGATTGAAAAACAAGCTGCAGGGGAATACCTTGCTTTGTACTCACAACACTCAAGCTGAGGATCGGATGGAGAATGTCCCTCTGGATTGCCAGAAGAGAAGGGCATGAGGACAAGGTCCTTGTGACTGGACCCCACTCCAGTTGATAGCAAACGAATGTAGTCCGAATTAAGCTGGAGTTTACTTCCAGCTTCAGCATACAATTCACTGTACAGGGGATTTGAAATAGCGATTCCCCACAAGCACTACGCACACTTATAGTATATGTAAAAGGAAAGTACTATACCAGGCAGGCTGCTCTTCTATCCCGATCGCAATTACTGCAAAATACCCAGGAGCACACACAGCAGCTTCAGTTCCTGACAGATCGAGTGCGATTCAGCAATTTCTCCAGTCTTCTACAGGGTGAGCCTGGTTTCCACACTTCTAGTGCTTCTTTCACCTCACAACTCAGATTCAGTGCAAACTGGCACTCACGAAGGCTGTAGACCGAAACTCAGGGCCTCACACGTGCTTCCCGTGAGAAACTATACACCACAGAACCACACAGCTCCTTCTCTCTTCACTGCCACAACTGATCTGATCTTTCCAGTCACAGAGCAGGGCATTTCCTTTAGCTCCACACTATTCTGTTGGCTGATTCAGCTGTCACTCACAATAAGACTCCCTCTGTTGGTAGAGAAAGGCACCAAGGTCAAAACTACATTTCCCAGAGTCACTGCCCATACAATCCCCTTGTGGCTGGCTCAAATTAAGAGTCCAAGTTCTGATTTGTCCACAGGCTCCATTTAGGCTCCTTAACCCAATTGGCCCAGCACAGCAGTTTAGGTCCAAATGGAGAGGTAACACACACAGAGTCCCAGCTGCAATAAAGGCAGGTTAGACAAACTACAATTTTGCTAATGCTTTAAATGATTACAGGCAAACTGTTACAGCTTTCAGATGGGCTCCCTTTTCACCTTCAGCGACCGCAAAATGGAGTGATAACTCCGCAGCTCAGGTGGGATTCGAGCATTAAATACAGAGTCCCCCCATACAAACTAATTAAGTCTGCAAGCAGACAGCTCTTAAAGAGGCAGTACGTAGAGGCTCAAATAGCACTCACTTGCAGCCACAGTTAAGCAGCTCAGACGTCGAACACCACCCAGGCTTGGAGCATTCAGGCAAGCTCCTGGAAGACTTTTGGGAACCCCCATTTTAAGGGGGGTTAAACCCTTCCTGGCTTGGAAAAACTTGATATCCACGTCAAGTAAATACTCCCATAAATTTCAATACAACCATATACATTTACATCAATATCACATTAGGCTTATACATGTAATCATCAGTTAACATATCACCTTACCAGAAACACATTTCTGAAACATTTCAGTACATCACTTTTTACACAGTATTATACACACATTATACCGTAACTAGGGTTATTACCTCCTCTACATGAAACCTGAAGAGAGGGGGCCCTTCCCTGTCAGCTACCTTGGGGCTGTATGGGGCTGGGGCACCACACCTAAAGGACAACACAATTAACTTGAAGGTAGCACTTATGCTCAGTTTGGGCAATGAGCTCGGGGACACATACACTCCTTTATGGACAACATTGAGAGGTAAGTCCACAGACCTCCCAGGGGAATCATAGCTTAAGCGCATTACAGGCTTTACAGCTTGACCAGTCTTTCTAGGGGGAACTGTTACAGTCTTTGCACTTTTAAACTCACTTTCAGCACTGTCTTTACTTGCCAGGGGAGTCTCCCTAGGGGTAGAGAGGCTAGAACCTGGGGCACTTTCAGCTCCATGATTTGCAGTCTCAGAGTCCACAACACTTGGCTCACGTGGGGAGTTTTCTGACACTGGCAGTGAACTATCAGCGCACTCAACACACTCTTCTTCTTCTGGTATATCACCAGTTTGTCCCAGTCCATCATTTTCCTCCTCTGAAAGCTCAAACAGTTCAACCATACACAATGATTCTATATCATCTGATTTGATGCTTTGCACTTCACTTTCTGGGAGCATTGGCTCCAGGGACAAGGCTGGGGGCTTAGACAGTCCAGAAGGCCCAGCTTCGTCTTCAGGATTGACTAGGGGATTGCCCCAAAACAACTGACTCAGTTCATAAGAAGGGTAGTATTCAAAGTCACACTCACTTTCCTCTGACATGGACTGACAGTCATGTTCAACTGGGACTTGTGGAGGGGAACACTTTAACTCAGCTTCTGTAGGTGCAGGCTTTCTTGATTTTTGCCTAGCAGCAGCTCTAGTCACTGGTCCAGAGGTGGCATTTTTGGGGGGCGCAGGCTCAATCAAGATTTGTCCAATGGGCAGTAAATGATTTCTATGCATTGTTTTAACATCTTTTGAATTATTCTTAGGCCTTACTTTGTACACAGGCAGATCATCTAATTTGCCTGCTACAATGTGAGTTAGATGGTGCCATCTGTCAGCAATCTTGTGTTTGCCATGCAGTCCCAGATTTCTTAGCAATACCCGATCTCCCTCCTGGAGTTCCTGTGCTTTCACCTTTTTATCATACCTTTCTTTGTTGGCCAGATTTCTTTTGGCAGCCATGATTTGAGCCAGTCGGTACGTATGATTTAGCTGGGCCTTTAATTTTTGCACATACTGTAAATAGCTGTCAGCTTGAATCCCATCAGGAGAGACTCCAAAACACACATCTACCAGCAGTCGAGCTTCTCTTCCAAACATCAGGCGGTAGGGGGGGAACCCAGTGGCATCACTTTTGGTGCAGTTGTAGGCATGTACCAGGGTGCTAATTTGTTGGCTCCATCTAGGCTTGTCCTTTGGGTGGAGGGTGCCTAGCATACAGTATCTAGCAAAGTGCAGTTGAAACATTCAGGCTGTGGGTCCCCTTGGGGGTGGTAAGGGGTGGTTCTGGACTTTCGCACTCCCCACAGAGAAAGCATCTCTTTGGTCAGACAACTCTCAAAGTCTCTCCCTTGATCAGAATAGATTCTTTGTGGAGCCCCATAGTGAACAAAAAAGTTTTCTACAAGCTCTTTTGCTATAGTGGATGCCTTCTGGTCCTTGGTGGGGAAAGCTTGGGCATATCTCGTAAAATGGTCAGTGACCACCAGCACATTACTAATATTTCTTTGATCTAACTCCAAACTCAGAAAATCAATACAGACCAGCTCCATGGGTGCACTGGTGGTGATGTTAACAAGGGGGGGCAGCCCTCTGGGGCAAAGCTTTCCTCTGTAAGCAGTGACTACAAGTTCAAGGTGTTGCACAACATCAGCCCCATCTTAGGCCAATAGAATCTGGATCTCACCAAGTCAAGTGTTCTGTCTATACCAAGGTGCCCCATGTGGTTGTGTAAGGACCTCAGTACTGAGTCTCAAAAGGCAGTGGGCATCACTAGTTGTTGTTTGTCTATTTGTCCCCTTCTGTCTACTGTTTCTCTGTATAACAGTCTATTGATCAGTTTCAACTTAGGACCTTCCTTGTATAACAATGCAGTTCTCAAATCAGTGGAGCGTAATTTGGACACATCTTTCTGTGCATAGAGGGCTTCTAAAGCTAATTTGATCATGGGATCTCGGGATTGAGCCGACTGAGTACTGTCATTGTCCAGCTGAGGCAGTGCACCAATATCTATTGCAGAAAATTGGCAATAAGCAGCAGGTATGCAATTCTCAGAGGGTCCCAAACAATGTACCATACAGTCCACTGCGTCCATGGACATTTGTTTCTCCCTGTCAAACTTCTGGCAGAGTACTCGAATATCAGGTTATGACAGTCTGACCCAGTCATTCCAGGGAACAGGCCTCCGGGAGAGAGCATCAGCATCTATTTGGTTCAGGCCTGCTCTGTATTCAACAGCATAGTCGTATGTAGATAATGCAGAAAGCCACCTATGGCCAGTGGCATCCAACTTAGCTGAAGTCTGCACATAGGTCAAAGGATTATTGTCAGTTTTTACTAGTATCTTAGCCCCATACAAGTACTTGTGGAACTAGTCAACAATAGCCCACTTCAAAGCTGGGAACTCTAATTTATGTACAGGATAGTTCTTTTCGGATGGGGTCATGCTTCTACTGGCAAAGACCACTGGTCTCAGGCCATTCTCATGCTCTTGGTACAATACAGACCCCAAGCCTTGCAGGTTAGCATCAGTGTGCAAGACATAGGGCTTCGCTGGATCTGCATAGGCAAGGACAGGAGCGTGGGTAAGTTGATATATAATGTCATGAAAAGCAGTTTCACACTCAGGTGTCCATCTGGCTCCAAATACTTAATTGGGACAGAAATACACTCTCTAAGGCTCAGAAGAAACCGACCTCTTGTATTTTTTGTGGGTAGGAGAGTAACCTTGAGTAAGATTAAGTAAAGGAAGGATCTCTCTTGAATAGTCCTTGATGAAACGGTGATAGTAGCCACAGAATCCCAGGAATCTTTGCAGTTCTTTTAGATTGTGGGGCTGTGGCCAGGTGGTCAAGGCCTCAACTTTACTTGGGTCGGTCTCTATTCCTTCAGTGGATACTATGTGTCCCACATACTTTACAGAGGTTTGGAAGAACTGACATTTATAGATGGATAGTTTAAGGCCAAAGTCTTCCAGTCGGTCCAACACCTTGAATAATCTGCTCTCATGTTCCTCCAGTGAGCTGCCAAACACAATAACATCAACTAGGTATACCAGGCACTCTAATAAGTTCATGTCCCCCACTGCACGCTCCATCAATCGTTGAAAAGTGGCTGGGGCACCTGAAATCCTTTGAGGCATCCTCATGAATTCATAGAAGCCAAGCGGACAGATAAAGGCTGTCTTCTCATGGTCTTCTGGGGCCATCGGGATCTGGTAGTACCCACTGCGAAGATCCAGCCCAAAGAACCACTTGCTACCATTCAGGCAGTCCAAAGCATTCTGAATGTGGGGCATTGTATGCTGATCAGGGATAGTCCGCCGGTTTAAAGTGCGATAATCCACGCACATCCTTACAGTCCCATTCTTTTTTCTCACTACTACGAAGGGGGAAGCATAGGTGCTCAGCTCCTTGCACACATCCAACATCCCATTCCTTTAAAGAAAACACCTGGTCTCTCTGGGCAAGCTTTCTGCTGATTCTCATCTTCCATTCAGCTGGCAACGGGGAGTCCCCAAAATCAAACAAGTCAGGCATCACTCTGTCATTCTCCCCTGAACACTTCTTACTGGGTAGCACTGCAGTATCTGTACAATGTAGATAAGCCAGGGTGCAACCTCTATTTATTCGAATCTCTCTATCAGACACATTATGAACTTGAACCATTACCCTTCTGGCATAAGCATGGGCTCTGGCAGGCAAAATACTTGGCTTGACCAGCAGTCCTTCCAGCAATTTCCCATCACCTGGTGCATCTAGCATGAGGATTTTATTCTTGACATCCTTTCTTATATGGACTTCCCCCTGTAAGGTACACTGGGCATTTGGCGCCAGGATCAGAGACTCAGGATCCTTCTTCCAGACAATTCCAACCGGTTCCTCTGGGTCCATTTTTTCAGCATCTCTCTGTGCCTCATAGGCCTTCTTGATCAAGACCGGGCTTCTCAAAGCTCTACCAGTCCTTGACCCTTGTTTCTCATAACACAACTGCACCAACCATCCAAACATATGCGCATTCATCCCAACTAGTAGAGGAATCCCATCATACAGTCCAGTAGGGGGACACACTAAGGCCAGGGTCTCTACTTGCTCTGCTACTCCAGCCACGGAGGTAGGGAAAGATAGCCAAACTCGGATATATCCAGAGTAGGGGTAGGCCTTCTCACTTAACCCCCATGCATGCAGTCCTTCCAATGGTTGTAAGGGTACATCTGACAAATGTTTCTGATACCAATCCTGGAACATAATTGTCACTTGGGAGCCACTGTCCAACACATCTCTGGTGGGCACACCATTCACTTTTACTGTAGCTTCCACTGAAGGGCCCACTATTCTGGACCAGTCTGGAAAGGCGATAGCAAAGGCCTGAGTAGGTGATCTAGCCACATAAGGACGTGAGTTAGCATTTTTGGGACCTTCACTGCAGTCATTTCATGCACCCCTTAACCACTGTTTTGTGCTCCAAAGCTCTCCTTGTAGCCGGCTCACCACTCTCTCTAAGTTTTTCCAAGACCGGCATTCCCTCTTCATGTGCCCATCCTTCCCACAATTATGGCAAAATATGTCTGACCGAGGCATCACATTGAGGGCTGCGGCATTAGTACTATCAATAGCAAACCTTGGTGCCACCTCAGCCGATGGTGGGTTGGACATTTGGAGACATCTCTTCAGTTCCCTCACTTCCATAGTCAAGGCATCAAGTTTCAAATGGTTGTCAACATGAGGTACCTGGGTAGGCACCCCCCCACCGATAGCAGAAGCAGTCAGACAAGTGTCAGTGCCCGTACTGGTAGGAGCGGCCTTCATGATGAGACTGTCTGTTACTTTCCTAATCTCCCTCAGCAGTTCACTCCATGGTGGCACACCCTTTTCCTTCTCAGAGCACTCATTAACTGCCAACCTCTGCCCCTGAACTTCACTTGACAGGTCACCCTCAGTCACTTGGGTCGTAGCAGCACCTATTGATGCATGTCCCTCCCGAAGTCGCCTTTTCTCAACTCCTTGAATTTCTTTCATTAGCTCATCATAGGAAGGTGGGGATTCCAGTCGATTGGCCAGGCGTAACTGAAGCAACAGCAGTTCTGAGAAGGGGGCAGACTTAAGGATCCTGTCCAGCCTGGTTCGGTCCAATTCAATCGCTGACAAACTACCCTTTCTGAGGCATTCTTGCAACAATTTTTCCAGCCGAGATACATACACAGACAACAACTCCTCTTGGAACTGCTGTGCATTTCTTACTCTCCACCACAGGTCCTCATCGGAATCTGGGCTCCCATACACATTCTCCAAAGCCTCAAGATAGTCCTGTGCAGTTGCTTCAGGGTTACTGGCCCATTTGGCATGGATGGTAGCCAGGGCGGGACCTCGGAGGCTCTCACGTACCCTGTTTCGCTCTTCTGCTTCCGAGCATTGCCATTCTAGCACTTGAGGGGCAACATAGTCTATCCAGGTCTCTCAATCATCCTCCTCTTGTGGGTTGGGGAGGGTGCTGGAGAAAATTTTCAATCTGCGGTAAGAGTCGTGACTATTGGCAGGTACAGACATACGGGCTAGCACTGGTACAGAGGGAGGGGCAATAACGGGTGCTGGAGGGGGAGAGGGTGTTGGGGGAGGAACGTTCTCAGGTGGCAATAATAGTTTCTTTGAATCTTCCACAGTTTTCCCTTCCTCCAGCAACAACATAGCAAATTTCTCCTCAAAAGTTTCAGATAGTGGGGGAGGCTTGTTCTCCTTGGGGCCTTTACTGTCTTTGGTTATCACTCTACAGACAGTGAGGGTTTCCCCTGGGGTAATAGTCTGTGGCACTTTAGAACTGTCTACAGGATCCTTACACTCTATTAGGGCCATGAAAGTCTGGGTGAGCAAATCAGCCTGTCGCCCCACCACCACAGGGTCTCGTAAACATTCGACCTTGGAAAGTACTCCCTCTACAGTGTCCGTACTGGTACCCAGCGGGATATCCAAGATAAGTATAGCATTTTGGGGGTCGATCTCCTGCCCAGTACACCACTTCACCAACTGGTGTACAGCTGCTTCTGTTGGGGTATCCATTTATTTTTAACAGTAATTCGTACATGAGGCCACTAGAGGACATTAATCCCAACAGTGCCTCCAAAATGTAACCCCTAGGTGACACTATCCCAAGGGCTACTAACCCTGTCTGTTTGACTACAGACAGGTTGAGGGGCCTAGGTCCTATGGCGGGTGCCTCCACCCAGAGCTCAGGGTTTGTAGTGGTTAGACTAACTTAGTCACAGCCCTCTGGGACACTGAGACCCCCTTTTATCCCCTCTAGTGGCTCACACAGTACACCAGGGTTACAGCCCCAATACCCCACTTTTACACACTGTTCACTCATATAGCTACCACTGACCCTCGAGACTGATTCAGCAGCACTTCTCTGAGGACCCCCTGTAAAGTAAGGTTGATCAACATACACAGCAAAACACAATTCTGTTTCCATAAGTACCACCACCACAGACATTATGTAGTATAACAACAACAAATCTGATTTATTTAGGGGATAGTAACACGGAAGGGGGAAATCAGGTTAATTAGTGGCATTAAATCACAGTACTGTGCACACATACAGGGTCTGAAAAGTCACACTCTGGGTACCCAGGTTGTGGGGGGACTAGCCAGGTCCATTGCCCGGGGTTGGCTGGCAGGTACAGATGGATAGGGCCCTGTAGAAGAAAACATATGCACAACACCCAATTGTAATCCGGAACCAGAGGGCTCAGTCCATGAAACAGTGAAACAACAAGAATTAGATGACACACTTGTGATTGAAAAACAAGCTGCAGGGGAATGCCCTGATTTGTACTCACAACACCCAAGCTGAGGATTGGATGGAGAATGTCCCTCAGGATTGCCAGAAGAGCAGGGCATGAGGACAAGGTCCTTGTGACTGGACCCCACTGCAGTTGATAGCAAACAAATGTAGTCCGAATTAAGCTTGGGTTTACTTCCAGCTTCAGCACATAATTCACTGTACAGGGGATTTGAAATAGCGATTCCCCACAAGCACTAAGCACATTTATATGTAAAAGGAAAGTACTACACCAGGCAGGCTGCTCCTTGATCCTGATCACAATTACTGCAAAATACCCGGGAGCACACACAGCAGCTTCAGTTCCTGACAGACCAAGCGCAATTCAGCAATTTCTCCAGTCTTCTACAGGGTGACCCTGGTTTCCACACTTCTAGTGCTTCTTTCTCCTCACAACTCGGATTCAGTTCAAACTGGCACTCACAAAGGCTGTAGACCGAAACTCAGGGCCTTACATGCGCTTCCCAAGCAAAACTATACACCGCAGAAGCACACAGCCTTCTCTCTTCACTGCCACAACTGATCTGATCTTTCCAGTCACAGAGCAGGGCATTTCCTTTAGCTCCACACTATTCTATAGGCTGATTCAGCTGTCACTCACAATAAGACTCACTCTGTTGGTAGAAAAAGGTGCCAAGGTCAAAACTACATTTCCCAGAGTCACTGCCCATACAATCCTCTTGTGGCTGGCTCAAATTAAGAGTCCAAGTTCTGATTCGTCCACAGACTCCATTTTAGGGCTCCCTTAACCCAACTGGCCCAGCACAGCAGTTTAGGTCCAAAATGGAGAGGTAACACACACAGAGTCCCAGCTACAATAAAGGCAGGTTAGACAAACTACAATTTTGCTAATGCTTTAAATGATTACAGGCAAACAGTTACAGCTTTCAGATGGGCTCCTTTGCACCTTCAGCTTGATCGAATGAGGCTGCTAACTCCACAGCTTAAGGGATTCGAGCATTAAACACACAGTCCCCCCATACAAACTAATTAAGTTGCAAGCAGACAGCTCTTAAAGAGACAGTACGTGGAGGCTCAAATAGCACTCACTTGCAACCACAGTTAAGCAGCTCAGACGCCGAACACCACCCAGGCTTGGAGCATTCAGACAAGCTCCTGGAAGACTTTTGGGAACCCCCATTTGCAGGGGGGTTACAAAGACTTTCAAACTATGGTAAACTTTTAGGGGAAGTAAGCAGACTTTTGGTTTGACTGGTTTACCCTGGTCTGAATGGTGCAGACCAGGTGAACCAGATGAACTGCGAACTGCTGTTTGTACCTGAACCAGTTCACTATGGCATAGTGTAAGTCACAGTTTGTAGGTGAAGGAAGACTAAGCTCAGCAACGTGAACCAGCATGAAAGCTCACTTGTATGCTCATTGTCAGCTGTTTGTTGGGTAGCTCAGGCAGGGCTGTGATTCTTCTAATTAGATTAGCTAGGAAATTCTTTTCTAAAAGCTAAGACTCTTCAAAAGTTCAACCTACACTAGTCCTGCACTAGCAGGGCTGCTGAAGGGGTATATTTTAGGAGGAAAAATTAGAGAAAAAAAAAGAAAAGGCAGACTGAGGAATAGTGTTGCAGCAGGCCTCAGGGACCAGGGTCTTTCCTGAGAGGGGAAAGGCTGCACTTTAGAGGGAGGAGTGGGAGTGTGCTTGGGGCTAGGCAGTGGGCAGATAGGGCATGAGGTGGCAGTCTGCCATAGCCCATTTGTTGCCTAATTTCAGCAGTGCAGCACACTTTTTTTCATTTTAGGACTAGCAGTTTAGCAGGGCATTACAAAACAGATTTTGACTGAAGCCCCTGGCAGAAGCCTAAAATGTGGGTTTTTGGGGGGGAGTTACTTTACTAATTTTTACTGGGCAGTAAGTGTATGCCAGGTGGCATCAGGACAGTGCCTGGCCACTGGTAGTTAGCACCTTGGTGGCATCCCATATTTTTTTTTTATTCATATTTTTTCTTTTTGTGGCACTTTTCAAATTGAGACTCTTAGTCCTGACATTCCCACAAGTTGCTGCGGTTCCTTCCTCTGGAGTCCTGAAGCACCTTTTGCAGTGCTGCCAGGAGGCAGGTACTGGAAGGAAGCGGAATAACAGATGGATGGGCACCAGGGTGGCTGATGGAGAGAGCCACATCAGGGTGGTTAGGACTAGGAGATGACCCGGGGTGAAATGTGGGCCAGGGAGAGATCATTCTTACTTGGTCCCCATACCCAGGATTTCTGTAGGATCATGTGGACAGGTAGCTGCTGGGCTATCAGCCACCTTGAGTCCCCTTCAGGTGGTGCTTTGCATGAGAAGTTGATAAGGAACAAGACTGTAATTATAGTGGACTTGATTTCCTCATTCAATCTCGCTTGAATTACGGAGACTTGGCTGGCAATAACGCTGGCCCAATCTTGGAGGTGGCTGTCCCATCCAGTTTCTCCATAGTGCACTGCCCGAGAGGAGACCACAGGGTGGGGGTGTAACCATCTGTTTTAGAACCAGCTTGAACTTCTCCATGCACCTGGTGGAACTATTTCATCGTTTGAATGTGTGGCCGTGTTGGGGGGGCAGGTGCAGGTTGTAAAATCCTTCTTGCGTACTGACCTCTGGGGCATTAGAGGGAATTTCTACAGGAAGTTGCAGACTTCATTGCCAAGAGGGTGTTGGAGTCACCCAGATGGCTGATTCAGATGACTTCAACATCTGGGTCAACAATGAACTCTCACAGTTTGGACAAGACTTCCTCCAGATGATGAAGTCACTGGACCTTGCACAAGCATTTGCTTCCATGACTCACTGCCGTGGCCACGCCTTGGCTCTAGTATTCTTGCTGGGGCTTGAGAGTGATAATCTTGGGATTGATCTGGTCATTTGGTCAGTTCATTGCACAGTGGAGTTCTTGTTCAGGGCTGCCCCTAGAGATCCCTCCCCTGTGGAGAAGGTCCATTATAATCTTTTGAGGGTACTGTCCCCCAAGGCATTATCGGTAATAATGGACCTCTCTGAAGTGACAGCTGCTTGTGCACCAGGAGTGGGTGAAGCATTCGCAGACCATAATAGGGATGTGAACTCAGCGCTGGACTCCATTGCACCAGTCCGTATATAACCCAGGTTCTCTCGCTTGAGACCTCCATGGTTTGATGGGGCTCTCAAGGAGATGAAGACTAGGGGATGGAGGTTGGAGCATCATTGGCTGAAGTCTGGATCAGAGGACAGACTGGCTTTGAAAGCTCACTACAATGAGTATCAAAGGTCTATCTCCCATAAGAAGGCGGAGTTCCTGTCCAGGGAGATAGCTACAGGGAAGAACAGACCAGGTCAGCTCTTTAGGAGTGTTGACAGGCTGCTTCATCCAGCTTGTTTACAGCCTAAGGTTGCAGCTTCTGTAGCTAAGCACAAAGAATCTGCTCTGTTCTTCTCTGACAGAGTATCCTCCATCAGGTCCAGTATTCATCCAACAGGGTTTGTGTTATCCCACAGTGGCCAATTAGATGTTCCCAGTTGCATTCCAGCTGCCTGGAGAGAGTTTAGCCATTGGAAGTGGAAGAAGTCTGTGAGGTGATCTCATTGCTGTGGCCCATATTCCGTGAACTGGACCCAAGCCCAACCCATCTTCTTGTGAGATGTATGGAATCCACTGGCCCAGTGTTTGCTGAGACTGTCCAGTGTTTGCTTTCAGAGTAAAGTTTTCCCAGCACTTTGAAAGAGGCAATGCTAGGGCTCCTCTTGGAAAAAACATCTCTCGACACTGACATCTTGGTGAACTACAGATCTATGGCAAGGTTGTCAAGAAAACTGTGGTGCTGCAGCTCAAGGCCCACCTCACTGCTTTCAACATTTTTGAGGCCCTTCAGTCTGATTTTAGGTCAAGGCTCAGTACCGAAAGTGCAGGCGCCTTATGACCTCCTTAAGGCTAGAGATAGAGGAGAGCATTCTATTCTCGTTCTCTCTACAGCTTTTGACACTGCAGACCATGGTGTGTTGCTTGATCATCTTAGGAGGCTCTGTGGGCTCACCAGTACTGTCATCAACTGGTTTGAGTCCATTCTTACTGGCAGGATGCATACAACTGTGCTGGGAAGGTTTTCCTCTCGCTTGAGGCCCCTGTCATGTGGAGTCCCTTAGGGTTCAATCCTCTCACCCAAGTTGTCTGCAGTGTACATGCTGCCCCTGGGTGAGATCATTCGATGTTACGGTGTGGGTTTCCACTCCTATGCAGATGACACTTAGCTGTATATGTCTTTTGCACCCCATGCTGACAGTGCTGTAGAGGTACTAAATGCGTGCTTGGCTGAGATCCAAGACTGGATGTACTCCAGTGGGCTAAGGCTCAACCCGCACAAAATAGAGGTACTGGTGATTAAGCCTGGTCACCAGCAAGAGGTGGAAGCCATTCCTGCTTTGATGTTAGACTCGAGCCCGCTGATGGGTACCACAAAGGTAAAAAACCCTGGACGTTATTTTCGATGATGGATTGACATTCAAGGCTCAAGTATCATCCATTGTCCAGAGTAGTTCTTATCCTTGAGGAATATCACCAGGATTAAAGCCCTTATCCCACCAGATGACCTGCCCTCACTAGTGCATGCATTTGTGACATCCAGACTTGACCACTGCAATGCTCTCTATCTCGAGGTTAGTGGAGGAGTCCTGCATCGCCTGCAGCTAGTGCAAGATACAGCAGTCAGGTTACTGACAGGCCTACCGAGGTCATGTCATGTGACCCTGGTGCTGTGTGACCTGCACTAGTTGACGGTGAGGTGGACAATCTCCTTCAAGGTGGGTCTCCTCACCTATAAAGCCCTGTATGGTCTGGGCCCAAGCTACCTGACTGATCTCCATACTCTATGCCACCCTCAGCACTCCCTCTGCTCTTCTGGGAAAGGCTTCCCAGTAATTACCAGGGCTTGACTAAAAACATCTGGTGGCCGCGCTTTGCGGTGGCTGCACCAGCCCTGTGGAATTCACTTCCTAGGTCCTTGAGGGAGGTCTCCTCGCTGGAGGCCATTAAGCGGGGCCTAAAAGCACATCTCTTCAAAGAAGCTTTTGGGAATTGTCTCATACCAGTGGATAAATTTAACTGATCCTTTTACATGAAATAGTTTATTAAAATTAGAAACAGTAAACAAATATAACAATACCGAGTAGAAAGAACCAACTATATATAAAGGAACTGCTTATCGATCAACTATATACAAAATATTATAGCTTGAAGATTATGTGCACTAGGAAAATATCTTAGAAATAAAAAACAATCCACCAACTGAGATATTTGCCATCTACAAAGAGCAAAGATATCCAAAGTATTAACAATAGGAGATACTGGAGATACTGTATAAGCAAACACAAAACACAATATGAAAATAAAATAACAGACATATGATAGTGCCTAATTAATAACATAATGCAATA
This sequence comes from Neoceratodus forsteri, assembly GCA_016271365.2. NCBI lineage: Eukaryota > Metazoa > Chordata > Ceratodontiformes > Ceratodontidae > Neoceratodus > Neoceratodus forsteri. Next base: position 680,922,105 of record CM057454.1, read on the forward strand.
CAACCCACTGGGAGGTATGGAATCTAAGTACAAGCAGGGTTGTTAGGCTAGGGAACGGGCACACAATACAGAGGTGTGAGTGGCGGAAAGAGTCCCATTTGCTATAGAAAGAATCATGTCTTCCAGAAGTAAGCAGTGTCAGTATATCAACAAGCATTTGTCAATGCCGAATGTTGTCTTGCTGGCATTGGCATTGGTAGTGCAGGAGTTAGAGAGATGCATAATAGGAATGGCAGTGAAGTACTGAACTGACACCAACCTCACCCCCACCCTGCAGAGACTGACAGGCATTGGGGTGTGCCTTTGGGTTGTCAGCTATAACACTCACACCATTTCACCTCACCCTACCCTGCAAACACTGACAAGTGTCGCGGTGTGCCTTGGGGTCTTCGGGCCTTATGCTCACCCTATTCCATAAGGGAATACGCGGAGATGGGTGCAGTATAGGAGAATGGGGTGAACTTTGGGGCTGGAGACTCCAAGGCACATCTCAATGCCTGTCACTGGCTGCAAGGTGGGGGTGGAATGGTGTGAGCATTACAGCCGATTATCTCAAGTCACAGCCCTGACACCCCTGATGCCTGTTAGTCTCTAAAGGGTGGGGCGTTATGGTTGGAAACCCTAATGCCCCAGGCGTTTGTTGGTATTTTCACTCCAAATTTTCAACATAGGCTCTTTGTGACCCCACCTCATGAACAGTGGCACTATCAGTTCATTAGCCAAAAGGTGATTTCGCACAGCGACTGCGTCATTTAGCTCCACAGATGTGAAAACACATTTTGGGCAGGTCGTGAAAAATGACAGCTGTACTGTTCATGAGGATGTTTAAAAAAATGGCAATGTTGAAAATCTGGAGTGAAAATATGAAAAATTGGTGCAGTCACGAGCGTGCGTAGAAACTGCGCAACACACGCCAGTATCGCAATTATTTTGGGGATTTGTTTAACCTCATTTTCAACATAGGCATTTTGGGACCTCCCCTCATGAACAGTGGCACTGTAATTTTGTTAATCTGTCCCAAAAAGTTGATTTCCCACAGCAACCGCACCATTGTGCACCACAGGTGCAAAAACACATTTCAGGTAGGGTGTGAAAAATGTCAGCTGTGCTGTTCATAAGGAGGTGTGAAAAAATGGCAATGTTGAAAATCTGGAGTGAAAATATTAAAAATTGTTGAAGTTACAAGCGTGCATGGAAACTTATTTATTTATTTATTTATTTAAATTTTGGTAACCAGGTAAGCCCACTGAGACCAGAGGTCCCTTTTTCAGGGGCGACCCGGGATAAGTTACAATGAGGCAGCGGTTACATGCAGTAGACAAGATACATTTTCATACAATAGACAAGATACTTTTGTTAGGATTATTACATACAAGAGTGGCAGTAATTACAGTTGACAATACTGTTTGTACATTAGGCACTATACTTTGAAGTAGCAAGGGTCATAGTAGATACATTCATTGAAATAAGCATGGAACGCAGTGATCGTGGTTGAGACCTGCATGGGAAGGGGGGAAGAGTGGGGGCTAATGATTGCAGCCGCAGAGGCTGAGTTCAAGGAGATATACTTTGAGGCCCGACTTGAAGCCTTGGAGAGAAGGCCTGTTGACCAGGTTAGCAGGGACAGTGTTCCATAAGTAAGGGGCAGCAAATTTAAAGGAGCGCTTGCCTGGGTTGGTGTGGACCCGTGGAATGTCCAGGGGATGACCAGCTGAGGATCTTATATCACAGCAGTGTATTCTTGGTTTGAGCAGGCCACGCAAGTGGGGAAGAGGGCCAGTGGTGGCGAATTTGTAGGTCAGGCAGATAGAGGAGTATGCTAATTTGTTCCATAGGGTGGGCCAGTGGAGGTCTGCAAGGACCTCACAGTGGTGCCTCCTGGGGGGGGGGGTCGTTGGTGGCAAAGCATGCCACTCTATGGTAGAGCATGGTGAGTTTACGTAGCTCCCCTTCTCTGAGGGACTGAAGGAGGGAGGCCCCATAGAGGAGGATAGGGAGCAGGGTACAATTGGTGATAGCTCACCGAGCCTCACCAGAAAGAGAGTGTCCCAGGTGGTAGAGGAGCCCAGTCCTCTGGTGGATGGTCTTAGTTAGGGAGTCAATGTAAGGCTTATAGGACAGCTCCTGGTCAAGGAGGATCCCCAGGTATTTGATCCTATCGAGGACCTCGACCTTCTTCCCCTGGGCTGTTCGGACTTGGAGCAGGTCACATCTATCAGTACCCAGATGTCTGGTTCCAAACAAGACCGCTTTGGTCTTCTCTTCGTTCAGTACTAAGGAGTTAGAGGAGAACCAAGCTTCAAGTGCCTAGAGGCTGGCTTGAAGCTTGGCAGTGATGACACTAGGTAGTGGGTCACTGCAATAGACAACAGTATCGTCCGCATACAGGATAAGTTTGCTCAGCCCACCAACCCTCTCAATGTCATTGACAAAGAGGGTGAAGAGCAGGGGGCCCAGGATTGAGCCCTGAGGTACCCCAGAGACCACGGGGCGGGTACTAGATTGGGTTCCTTTCCAGAGAACTTTTTGGCTCCTATTGAGCAGGTAGTTCCTGAACCAGGACAGGGAGAGCTCATCCAGTCCAAGGAGATGGAGTCTGGAGAGAAGAAGAATATGGCAGACCAAGTCAAAGGCTTTGGACAGGTCGATAAATAGAGCTCCCATCTGTGAGCCCCTGTCCATAGCATCAAGGACGTCAGACGTGAACTGGATAAGGGCCATGTCTGTGCATTGGCCTTCCCTAAAGCCATGTTGTATGTCCGCCAGGAGAGAGTGCCTCTCAAGGTAGTCTTGCATTTGATTGTAGACCAATCTCTCCTATACCTTCCCGAGGGGACGGAGACTGGAGATAAGCCTATAGTTCCCCAGTTTGTCCAGGGGCCCTTTTTTGTGGACTGGGACTATAGTCGCTACTTTCTATTTGCTAGGAACTGCTCCCTCAAGGAGGGACCTGTTGATGAGCCAGGTGACTGGGAGGGAGATGGCATGATGGCATGATGGTATGATGGCATGATGGCAGCAGCCCTCAGCAGCCTAGGTTCAAGTAGGTTGTGTCCCGGGGAGGAATCAGGGTTTAATTTGAGCAGGAATGGGAGAACCTCAGAGGGGGAGACAAGTTGCAGGTGAAACTGGGGCTGAGCGTGTTCCCACTTGGTACAGTTCAAGTTGGGAGCACCAGTCAGGATGACAGGTGAGGGTCCATCAGGATTGGAGAAGGAGGCATTAAATGCCTCAGATACAATGGAGGGGTCATTGGAAAGGGTATTCCCAACCATTAAGGCTCCATCCTGGTCATTGGGGGCACCCTTGAGTAGGAGGTTTATTTGGCCCCAGAATTTTTTGGGATCCTGCAGGTGATTGGACTGGAGGTCATGCAGATAGGTAGACTTAGCCTGCATGGAGGTTTTCTTACAGTGGTTTCTCAGTTCCCTATACTTTTCCCAGTCAGCACTGCGGCCTGAGGATTTATAAAGTCCCCAGGCCCTATCCCTGAGCAGCATACTCCATTTGAGGCCGGGGCCAAACCATTTGTGGCACTTCCCCTGAACTCTCGGTTTTTTTCACAGAGCATGAGTGTTGGCCATGGACAGAAATGAATTAACAAAGTAGTCCAGGGATTCATCCAGGGTGGGGAGAGTGACAATGGGATCCCAGTCTACAGCCCGAAGGTCAGAGCAGAAGTCAGCTACTATGAATCTGCTGAAATTCCTGGCTTCAATCATTCTGGTAGCCAGTTTGGGAGGTTTATTGAACCAGGTGCAGATGATAGGTGAGTGGTCACTCAGCGAATCTCCCATTGTCCCAGCAGTCAAAATATGGCCCGGGCAAGAGACAAGGGCCCAGTCTAGTAGGGAGTGATTGCCAGACTTGGCATTATGCCTAGCAGGCAGGTTGATGATTTGAGTCAGGTTGGAGTTGAGAATGGGGTTCTTGGTGGTAGAAAACCCTAGGGCAAGCCAGTTTTGATTGAAGTCCCCAAGGAGAATCATTTCCACCAGGGGGTGCTCTGCTAGGGCATGGGTTAGAGATTCTAAGGAGGAGGCGGCCTCTAGGGGCGGAAGGTAGGCACACCCAATGTAGAGAGGCTTGGTGTCTCCAAGGAGCAATCTAGTAAATATGATCTCATTTGCTGAGTCACTGAGGGGTGGATAATCTAGCTGCATAGCATTGAGGTGGGTCTTGGTATAGATGAGAACGCCACTTCCTTTCTTTCTTACATGATCCCATCTGAAGGCATTGTAGCTGACTAGATCTATCTCATGTGGAAGAATATGCTGTTTGAGCCAGGTTTTAGTCACTGTTAGTACGTCTGGCTTATACAGGGTGGTCCAGGCTTCAAGGTCATGAACTTTGTGCCTTAGGCTGCCTATGTTCATATGGACCAGCCGGAGGACCCTGGCCTCTGCCCATAGAGGGTTAGTGGGATCACTAAGAGTGAGGTTAGGGCACTGGGGGCCAGGGTTGGGTTCAATATTTCCCCCCAGAGCAAGCTTAAGCCCGGAGAGGTACCCAATGATTTTGGAAGGAGAGGGGGGTACCATCGCCTGCTTCTCAGGTAGAAGTGGTAAAAGAGGTTGTAACAATTTCCATTGCAGGTTAATCCAAAGATGGAAAGGAGTAGTGCATTGATCTCATCCAGCAGAGGTTCAAGGGGGCAGGGGGTTGGACCAGTGTACCTACTCTGATTCTGGGGACAATATCCCCAGGAGTAGAGCTGGTCAGCTCCCATAATCGGAGCTATGTAGGCAAAGGCTGCCATGAGTCCCAGGCCACTCATGATTAATTGGGGAGAGGCAGGGAGCATAGAGACAAATCTCCTGGGAAGACGTGGTCAGTTAAGAGGCAAGGGACACTGGTTGCAGAGCAGGCACAGATAGGAACCAAGGTAATAACAACTAGGGGCTGGACAAAGGTAACAGCTGTGTATGCAGTGGACTGGAGTACAACAGGTGAGGTAGGGGTGAGGTTCCTGTAGTAGAACAGATCAGGTAAAGAATAGTAGGATACAAACAACAGTTCAGACCTAGGGAGAATAATTATCCATGGGTACAGGGGGATGGGATATTAGGTAACAGGCATACGAGGCTTGGGGCAGGCAGTCAAACTGGTGAAAAGTAGTGGAAGAATAGGCTTCATTAGGGGTTAATATCTTTGGTACAGAGGGATTAATGAGGCAGGACTGAGTAGTTTGACTGGTGAAACGTAGTAGAAGAATAGGGTTCATTAGTGGTTAATATCTCTGGTACAGAGGGTTTAATGAGGCAGGGCTGAGTAGTTAGACTGTTACAGGCAGGCAGGCAGTCAGTCCGGGCTGGAATTAGGTTAAGTGTGCTATAGGAAGCCATCAGGGCAGGAGTAAACAGAAGGACTACATAGACTGCATAACACATGCTCATAATGCAGTCATTTTTTGGAATTTTTCCACCAGATTTGCAACATGTGCTTTCTGGGACCCCACCTCATGAACAGTGGCACTGTAATTTTGTGAATCGGTCCCAAAAGGTGATTCCACGTATTGACTGTGAAATCACCTTTCGGGATGGAGTAACAAGATGACAGTGTCAAGTATTTATGATAAAAGTCTAAGAACCCTATGTTGAAAATCTGGTTCAAAATTCCCAAAATGGCTGAGATAGCCACCTAAGTTGAAACCCCCATTGCTTGTCATTATAAAGCTTACTGCATTTTGTTCAGTTCCCGGTTGGCTTTGAAGAGTTCAGACGTGTACCTGCTCCACAGAAGATCACGCGCGGCCCTCCTAGTGAGGGGTGTGGGGGAGGTTGAGTGGAGAGTGGGTGCGTGTTGGGGAGGGTGTGATGGAAGACGAGGACCTTTTTTTATAGGTAAAACAAAGAAACCGGACTTTGGGGATGGTTTTCTTTATTTACAGGTACAAAAAATTATTTGGAGTACACTGGGGTGGGCTCACAGTGTGCCACGAGTTTGGGGAGCATAATGCTGACGAGGACTGGGCACCCCCATCGGCAAAGAATGTATGTGGGGGGGGCAGGAACATGATGCCAACAGGAATTAGGCACCCCCATCGGCAAACAAATTGAACTGGGGGGGACATGCCAACACGGGGATTGGGCATCCCCGATGTTGGCTTTGTGGGGATTGTGTGCCGGGCAGCAGGAGCCACCATATTTATTGGAATGGTTCACCAGGAAAGGCACATAATGGAGCTTTGTCATCTGATGCTCCAGTGAGGAAACTGCACCTCACTGGAGCGGCAGATTTCTTTCAACTCCATGGCTCTCTTTGAAACTGCTGTCATCGCTAGAATGCTCGCTAATTGGTGGCTGAGGGACGCACCCAATAAAGTATTCTCTGCATTTGCCAACACTGACACACCTCTGAATGTGCTACTACTGTAAGATGTTGCTTGTGCATGCACAAGACAACATAAAAAGGGCAAGACAGGAAAGACCAGAATGCCACTGAAGTAACAAGGGAGGAGAGGGAGATTTCCAGGAGATAATGAGTAGCCATTTGGCCTCCAGCAGCGCCGCAATCAGCCAGTGCTGCTGTGGGAAGGGGGGTGGAGGAAAGCGAGAGGGAAGACCTAGGATGACTAGTTCTGGGTGGGAGAGGGATAGACACATGCAAAACATTGCAACATGGACATGCTGTTATTTTACCTTGCTTGCCTTCTGTTTTATCATGTTTTGCACTATTTTACTTTTTGCTTTCTGCTTTGTGAAAACCTCACACTGAAAGTTTTCTGTTATAAATTCAGAACAACCTTACTGCACAGAGATTGTGCCTTACCCTGCCTCTGCTGATTTTTCAATTTCTCTCTGTCATGCAATGCCATATCTTCTCTGCTGCTTCGCTCATTCTGCTTCTCCTCTTCCTTCAAACTGCTGTGCATTTCTGGCAGGCTCACTATAGGGAGGCAGCAGCCCAAGGTGGCACTAATTTATAGTATTATGGGCTGTGATGCAGTCAGGGAGGAGCTAGCAATCATGATGTCACACACCCTGTTTGTTCTTTAAAAAATATGCATTTAGGCTGGCTCCGTGAGCAGAACGATGGGGGATCACTTGGAAGGCTGGCGACCCAGGTTCACCACCACCTAGGATAACAAGTGTGGAGACTGGTGGGGAGGGTTACAGGCATCCACTCGGAAGCTCTCCTTCCTGGGTGGCAGGGCACAGCCTGTACCACTACTCATGTGGTTCCCCATGGAAGCGCACCTGGCAGTGTGAGTGACCACAGGTCACTGTGTGTTCTTCCCAGGACATCGCAAGCAGGCAGCTTCTACGTGGGTGGGGTGTGGGTAGGGAGAAAATAAAAAATTTCCCACTTGGCCAACCAGATGATGATCGCACAGTTTCCCTCCCACCAAGCAGCCCTGGCAGCTAGCCTTCTCAGCCAATCCCCCATCGTGCACCCGGAATGGTTCTGGAACCTAGCTCCCCTCCCAGGGGCCCCCCAACAACCAGGTATTACAGAATGGGGATGGTGAAGGGGGATTACTCAGGGGGCTACCTTGGTGGCCCACAGGAGTGACTGATCGGGGGGCTTGGGAAGGAGCAAAAATAAAAAGTATTTAAAGTGTATGCTTATAACAAAAGTCGTTATAAATGCCTCAGATTCCAATGAATGCTGTGCAATCAGAATGACAGACAGCTTGTTAAATTCAAACTACATGCACTAACTGTAAATGAGGGAGGACCACTCAACCTGCTAGGTGGAGCTTCAGCATGTAGAAGCCTGGTTCAAACACCTGTTAATTGAGTTGCGCTCCTAATGTCAAGGAGGAATGTTCGCTGTTTTGCCTTCAGACTGGTTGTGAGATCAGAAGAGTTCCAGAACCCAAAGTGCTGTCATTAGGGTGCTGTGTTGGAATCTCTTGCTGTGAAGAATTGGGAAAGTAATTTTGCTGAAAGCTCCTTTCTCAAGGTGATACTCCAGCCTTCTTCAGCTCCTTATGTAAATAGTGTAAATGGATTTTTGCCTTCTGCACTACCACTTGTTGGACTTTGTAAATAAAATTCATATTCTTTGCACATGTTGCACCCTACCTGAGTGGTCTGAGTTGTCTTTAGATACCCACACCTGGTAACACCAATCATTAGAAAGATTTAACAGACGTGGTATGTCTACAGTGGAATAAAATAGAACAAGGTTATCTTCTTCATCAGACAAATCTGTTGCATTTGGTGTGCATTCAGGCAAAGGCTGTTCTGGATGCATGAGTGGACAGTTATCTAGATTGGGGCAGATGGACTAGTTTTGCTTTGGTGCTTACAAGAACCCCTGGTTCCCATTCTCTGCAGGAGTACTGGGCCATTGTCCAGATCTGGCATAATCTAAATGTCCAAGGGGGAGCAAATGATTGCAGTGCAAAGTTTTACTTCTACAGCGATTCCCCTCTGGGCAAACTCTGCACACTGGCGAGTCCACAAGTTTTTCTGTAACCACAAAAGGGATGTTGCACCAGTGATTTGCAATTTTTTGCTTTCCGGGCAACCTCAATTTCAGAACTAAGATGGTCTCCGGGGAGTAACTTGTGATCTCTGACATGTTTGTCTTATCTTGCTTTGTTTGCTAGGTTTCTCTTGGTAAACATTGTCCAATTGCTGTTATAGTTTTTGAACATATTTTGTGTAAGTCTCTAGATTGTCTCCATCAGATGACACTTAAAATACAAGGTCCACTTAGAGCCTGGCCTCCTTTCTGAACATGAGCAGATATGAGGATTGCCCCATGGTGCCATTACAAGTCCTCCTCCCCTATCTCCCTCCCTTCTACCCCCACCAGCTCTCCCCCGACCATAAGTTTTGCACCTTTTGTTATCTTTTGCTTGTTGGAGATTGTACTCTATTGTAACAAAATTGTAATTGAACTGTAACTTTTTTGTTTATAAGTACTGTGTCCCTTGTACTACTGTTTTGATGTCGTCTTTGTGACGAGGTACCTTTGTAAATGAGCCTCTGGCTCAACGGTTTCTAAACTGATGTTTAACTAAATAAATAAATAAATAATTGTATTGGACGAGCATGCTCACTTGTTAACTCCAGTTTAACTTTTACAAGGGTCCAATATACCCATCAGATTTAATAAGGTTCTATTGAATCTATCTGATTGTGGATTGCCTTGAGTGTGGTAGGGAGTGGTCCTTGACTTCCTAATACCCCAGAGAAACAATTCCTTGAACAGCCGACTTTCAAAATCGTGACCCTGGTCCAGGTAAAGGAAAACTGATTTGATTCCAGCAATTTCAAATGATGGAATCACTTCTGAAGGAAAGAAGTGTCGAGTATCTAGAGGCCAGAGGGGCACAGGACCCTAGGCAGCATGGATTCACAGCGGGAAGGTCATGCCAGACAAATCTGATAGATTTCTTTGACTGGGTGACCAAAGTAGTAGATCAGGGAGGGGCTGTGGACATGGCCTACCTAGACTTTAGCAAGGCATTTGACAGTCCCACACAAAAGATTAATATACAAGTTAACCAGCCTGGGAGTGGGTCCCAAGATGACAGCCTGGGTAAAGAATTGGCTGGAGAATAGGACACAGAGAGTAATAGTAAATGGAGTCCACTAAGAAGAAAGGAGGGTTACTAGTGGGGTACCGCAGGGTTCAGTATTAGGACCGGTCCTCTTCAATGTCTTTATAAGCGACATTTCGGAAGGACTGGAAGGAAAAGTATGTCTCTTTGCAGATGACACTAAGATCTGCAACAGAGTTGATGCACAGGGTGGGGTGGAAAGGATGAGAAGGGACTTGGCAAGGTTAGAGGAATGGTCAAATGGATGGCAGCTTAGATTCAATGCTAAGAAGGGCAAGGTAATGCACCTGGGAAACAAAACCCAGGGAAGAGTACACAATGGGGGTGAGATACTAACAACAACAAAATGGAAAGGGACCTGGGGTAGTCATATCAGATGACCTAAAGGTGGGCAAGCAATGTGAGAGGGCAGCAAGGAGGGCTGGGAGGATACTGGGATGCATAGGAGAGGCATCACCAGTAGAAAACAGGAAGATTATCCCTCTGTACAGACAGCTGGTGAGACCCCATCTGAGTACTGTGTGCAGTTCTGGAGACCCAATCTCGCAAAGACATAGACAGGATGGAAGCTGTCCAGAGGAGGGCACTAAAATGGTGCAGGGTCTGCACCGGAAGACATATGAAGAGAGACTTAAGGAGCTTAATATGTATAGCCTCGAGGAAAGGAGGAGAGGGGGACATGATAGAAACTTTCAAGTACCTCAAGGAATCAACAAAGTCCAAGAGGGTAGCATCTTTCAAAAAGAGTGTGCAAGAACAAGAGGGCACAATTTGAAGATAGAGGGGGGCTCAGAGGTAATTTAAGGAAGTATTTTTCACAGAGAGGGTTGTGGATGCATGGAGCGCTTCGGAGGAGGTTGTGGAGTCAAAATCAGTGGTGGAATTCAAGCATGCATGGGACAGTCATAAGGCAATTCTGGGGGGTGGGGGTAAGAAGAAGTAGGCTGCTGGTTAACTAGGATCAGCAGCTTACCCAGTAGGTAGGAAAATGGGCAGACTGGGTGGGCCAAGCGGTCCTTATCTGCCGTCAAATTCTATGTTTCTCTGTTTCTATTATTTAAACCATAGGTGTGTTTTTTCTGACCAATGTCTAATACCACAGAAAGTAATAAATTATCAGCTAATTAAAACAGTGCACAATAGATTCGAGCACAACACAAAACTTAGGAAGCCATATTTAAATACACACTGTGGGACAGTCCCAGTAGGCTTCCTGCAAGTGGGTCTGAAACCAGCACAGGACAAGTTGCCTACAAACCAAGAGCTACCCAGCTAGGGAGTAGCTAGGGGCAATTTAGTCTGCTTAATTGGATTATAAAGGCCACCCAGTTAGGGAGTATCTAGAGACAATTTAGTCATCTTAATTCGATTGCTAGGGCCAACCACATAGGGAGTCCCTATGGACACAACATTAGGTCATATAACTAGAAATGAGAGATACTGAGATAAGAGATACATTACTTTGGGGCAAGTAACCTAAGCTCCAGACATGCTTCCTACCTGCTTAGAATAATGGGTCAAATAGCAGTATGTACAACACTGAGAGATACATTACTTTGGGGTAAGTAACCTAAGCTCCAGACATGCTTCCTACCTGCAAAGGATAATGGGTCAAATGGCATTAGCATGTACAGCACTGAGAGATACATTACTTTGGGGTAAGTAACCTAAGCTCCAGACATGCTTCCTACCTGCATAAGATAATGGGTTAAATTGCATTAGCATGTACAGCACTGAGAGATACATTACTTTGGGTTAAGTAACCTAAGCTCCAGACACGCTTCCTACAGCATAAGATAATGGGTCAAATGGCATTAGCATGTACAGCACTGATTAGCAGAAAGCAAAGCTACAGATACACTTCCAGCCTTCATAACATACTAGGTCATAAGGTGTATACATGTTCAGCACTTACTAGCTAGACAGACAATTCATACTACAGCAGCAGCAATAGTCTTAGGGAGTCACAGCAGAGGCAACAAGACACTTATATGTAGCAGTTCAGGGAGGCTTCAGCAAAGTACAAAGTGCAAGGGTTGGTGTAATGATAACTGTTCTGCATACCACATGGGTCTACTCAGCAAAACTATTGAATGCTTTCCGCAGTATATATAGTACAGCACATTGGAGAAACTGCACCCAATATTTTACTGTCAGTCTATTACCAATATATCTCCCTTTTTTGTTTAGATTAACTGTACGTCAAAAATAACCAAGTTTAGTTATTCATTAGTGCAGCACAACAAAATAACCTTAAATGTAAAGGCTATGCTGGTTTTCAGTATTCTCCAATCAGTCTTTTAGGTCTTTTAGGTGGTTTTTAGCACATTACCAGTGGTTATGCTTAAAACAGTGCTTCAGAGTTTCTTTTTAAACCTTCACATCAGCACCCTCTGGCTCTTTTAACAGGTACCTTCTAAAGACAATGGTATGCATTTTTTCCTGTCTTGATTTTTTACAAATGTTAATTGATGGTCCAGAGCCTGACTAAAATGAAGCTGCCCTTTGATCTTACAAGTTGAGCTCTTCAACAGACACACTCCAATGACAATTAGTCTCGTCCTGTTTCTAAGGAGTGTGAATTGGCTGTAATGCTTTGATGTGTAAACTTTTAGTTTATGTCTTGAATCCACATCTAACCTCTATATCTGTCATGCTGTTCAGCTGTTTCCACTTTGACCTGAGGAAGAGAGTTTTATCTCTCGAAAGCTAGTCTCAGAAAAAATTTTTTTAGTCCAATAAAAGGTATCACCTGCAACACATTTGCTGTTTTTTTCTCTACATAGGTCTTTTAATAACTCTTCAACTGCTGGAGTGCTGGAACGCTTCTCCACCCCTGATGCTGACAGGTAGGGGTATGTCGTCATTGTCCTGTGCTTCTATTTCCTGAGGCATTTATGACATGTCCTTTCTGGCACCGTTTGCTCTACATTGGGTTCATCTCCCTTCAAAGTATCTGCATCGTATACCTGATGGAATGTCCTTGGTACTTAAAGCAAATGTCTACGGTTATACATAGATACATAGATACTGTCAACAGATAACGGCCTATGACCCACCCAGCCTGCCCATTTGAACTCATAAGATCACTTTAAGTTTTTCTAAAAGTCTGTTGCCCCTTACCCCTGACCTCCAGGATTTATTGCTGCAAAACGATCGTCAGCTAGTTCCTTGTGTACTGCATCCTGTAAGTTTTTAAAAGAATAGTATGCTGGAGTAAATATTTAATAAAGTATTTTATAAAATGGGCATTACAAATGCTGAAATCTGATTGGCTACTAAATCTTCTGACTCGTGTCCTTATCAGAAGATATAGTAGCCAACGGCACTACTGTCCACACCAAACCGCATGACAACAGCGAATCAGTGAGCTGTGCCAACCATAAACAGAAACTCTGACTGACACAGCTCATGGAAGTGGTAGTGGGAAACCACCTTTTCCCGAACAAGCCTCCAGTCCTTTTCCACAAAACTCTACGATATGGCAAATGCCAAATGTAGAAAAAAACACTCCCCACAGACACACAGAAAGACTCCATTTGGTCCACATGATGCCACTGTGATTTAAAAAAGTAACCTGCAGGATGGGGCAGAAACAGGAGTGCGATCTTGAAAACCTGACTCTCCTTTACTTTCAGAAATGCGGAACTACTGGAAACACTGTTTACAGCGGCTCCTGAAGGACACATTCGCTCCCAGTCCCCCTCGATCGATCTGTTAGTGTGTGGCCCTCCCTGCAAATACTTCATAATCTTATTCTTTGCAAATGATAACTTGTTTCCCCGTGGCACACTAAAAATACCCTGTAATTTCACACCTACGAAGGAGGTAACCACTGTCTACAGCGGCTAGTAAGGGACAGGTTTGCTCTCGATACTGCTGGCAGTTCACACTACCTCCCTTTAAAAAAAAAAAAACACAAAGAAAAACTGAACAAAATAATTACTCTGTTTTTCTGCCACTGCTACAGTTTTTCTGACTCTGAGTTGGGGGGGAATTCAAATACAGCAACATCACCAGACAGGACTTCAGCTGGGGCAGCTGTCAGTGAAAATGCAAGTTCAGTATGAACAAGCATTTGTCAATGCCGAATGTTTGCTTGCTGGCATTGGCATTGGTAGTGTAGGAGTTAGAGAGCTGCATAATAGGAATGGCAGTGAAGTATTGAACTGAAGCCAACCCCATCACCACCCTGCAGATAGTGACAGGCATTGGGGTGTGCCTTTGGGTCGTCGGGCATAAAGGCCATGCCATTTCACCACACCCTACCCTGCAGACTCTGACAAGTGTCACGGTGTGCCTTGGGGTCTTTGGGCCTTATGCTTGCCCCATTCCATAAGGAAATACAATAAGATGGGTGCAGTATTGGAGAATGGTGTGAACTTTGGGGCCGAAGAGTCCAAGGCACATCTCGATGCCTGTCACTGGCCGCAGGGTGTGGGTGTGGGTGATATGGCATGAGCATTACTAGCGACAAATCCAAGTCACACCCCTGATGCCTGTCAGTCTCTGCAGGGTGGGGCACTATGGTCGGAAACCCTAATGCCCCAGGCATTCGTTGGTATTTTCACTCCGAATTTTCAACAGGGTTTTTTTGTGACCCCCACCTCATGAACAGTGGCAATATCAGGTCGTTAGCCGAAAGCTGATTTTGCACATTGACTATGCCATTTGGCACCACAGGTGCAAAAACATATTTCGAACAGGATGTGGAAAATGACAGCTGTACTGCTCATGGGAAGGTGTAAAAAATGGCAACATTGAAAATCTGGAGTGGAAATTAAAAAAAAGTGAAGTCACAAGCATGCGTAGAAACTGTGCAGTGCACACCCATAATGTAAATAGTTTGGGGATATTTTACAGCAGATTGTCAGTGCAGGCATTTTGGAACCTCTGCTCATGAACAGTGTCACTGTGATTTTGTTAATCTGTCCTGAACACTGATTTCCCACAGCGACCACGCATTTCTGCACCGGAAGTGCAAAAACACATTTCGGCCAGGGTGTGAAAAATGACAGCTGTACTGTTCATAAGGAGGTGTGGAAAAATGCCAGTGTTGAAAATCTGGACTGAAAATAGTACAAATTTGTGAACTTACAAGGGTGCGTGGAAATTGCGCAATGCACACTCGTAACACAGTCATTTTATGGACTTCTGTCACCAAATTTTCAATATAGCCATTTTAAGACCTCTGCTCATGAACAGTGTCACTGTGATTTTCTTAATCTGTCCCTAACGTTGATTTCACACACTGACCGTGCCATTGGGCACTACATGCACGAAAACACATTTTGGGCAAGATATGAAAAATGACAGCTATACTGCTCATAAGGAGGTGTGGTAAAATGGCAATATTGAAAATCTGGAGTGAAAATATTAAAAATTTGTGAAGTGACGAGCGTGCGTAGGAACTGCTCAACGCACTCTCGTGAAACAGTCATTTTGGGGAATTTTTTCACCAAATTTTCAACATAGGGTTTTGGGGGGGGCCTGCCTCATGAACTGTGACACTGTTGTTTCGTTACTGGGTCCCAAAAGGTGGTTCCACGCAGTGACCGAGAAATCACCTTTTGGGACCGAATAACAAAATGACAGTGACTGAGTTCATGAGGTGGGACCCCAAAAACCCCATGTTGAAAATTTGGTGAAAAATTTCAAAATAGCTGAGATAGTGCACCAAAGTTGAAAAAAAAACATTTATGCCATTATACAGCTTACCGGCATTTCTTCAGTTCGCGGTCGGCTTTGAAGAGTGCAGACGTGTTCCCGGTCCACCGAAGATCATCGCGCCGTAAACCGGAAGTAAGTATGGGGTGAGGGAGGGTGTGTGGGGAGGTGGATGCGCAGAGGATGGGTGAGGGTTGGGGAGGGGGAGCAAGACAATCAACGAAGGACCGTTTTTGGTTTTTAGTTTTTTTTTTTGTTTTTAGGAAGACTACGCGGGACTTGTGCCACGCTGGGGTGGGCTCCCAATGTGGCAACTGAAAGTTTTTTTGGGGGGGGGTCAGTGGATCCGATGGGGGATTGGGTACCCCTGCCACCATTATGACTTTTGCCATGCTGGGAGCCTAGAAGTCTGTGGGGGGGGGGTTGCGGAGCCAACAGGGGATTGGGCACCCCCGTCAGCCATACTGTGTGTGGTGGGGGGGAGCGCATGTAAATAGCATAGGAGGATCATCCTCCTAGTGTGTTGCTTTCTTTTTCTCCCATGTTTGTGTAAGTTTCTTTAATAAAAAAAAAAACCAGGAGCAACATTCTCTGATTTTGCGATACTGCAGGATGGGGGATAAGAGGAATCACAGGATACACCTCCACAATCATGCAGGATGGGGGATGGAACACTGGCGAAGGGGGATGGAAAAGTAACAAACTCTGCTGCTCTCCTCTATCTGGTTGGAACAGTCATGAATTCTGCTGCTCTCCTCTACCTCAAAGACAAGCAGGATTGCCGGCAATATGCTAATCAACACCACATAGTCGCCGCTCATTGAAGCGGTCTCTCCCTTTCAACTGTACGCCACTGCATTTTCAACTGCTGTCATAGACAGCTGCAGCATTCACTGGTGAACTGTGGCCACCCTGCAAACACACTGACTGCATTGGAAGACAGGGTGCCACACCTGCAAAAACTCGTATGATGGCACTACGTTTCTTGCACATGCGTGCAAGCAAACACAAAAAACCACTACTCTCACCTTTTAAATAGCAAAAACAGTAAACAAAAATGTCAGAGGGGGGTCTAAAGTAGTAAACTCAGTAATAGATACTCTCTTGAACACATAGAGAGACTGTGCTGCCAACTTAAACTGAGACTTAATGGGGGGACTATTTTTTTACTACTTGAGTTATTGAAACCTTTTTTATATTTCAATTTATGTTTTTTTTTACCCATAAATAATTACTTGAGGGCCCATTTTATAAGCACAATAACACACTCCGAGGTGTGGGTTATCTCCTGATAAGAGCACGCCAAGGTGCATAAGGCATTCGGTGCAAGCGCCTCATGCCTTATAACACGCCTGGGTGTGCTCTTATCAGGAAATAACCCACATCTCATCATGAGTTACTGCTTGCTTAAACATATTTCTCTAAGTGATGTTGAGGGTGTTTGTGGTGTGGCTGTGAGCTCAGATTTTTTTGAGATTGGTTATGTTTATGCTGGAGCTCAGCTGTTCCCGAAGTTGCTAATTATCTTGGCTGTTAGTTGAGAGTTTACCTCCTAGATATGTCAGTTCTTGTACCCCCACTTGGCATTTTTTCATAGTTCAGTTTCAACCCTGTTTGTTGTGCCTGTTGCAGAACTTGGGTCAGTCTCTGATCATGTTCTAGTTTTGTTCTTCCCCACACACTATAATATCACCCAGAAATTCACCTACTCCTTCCATACATCTGAATAACTGTTGCATTGTATGGTACAATACTTCTTGGGCTGAACATATGTCAAAGGGCATGCAAAGGAAGCAATAACTGTTGAACTGTGTGTTCAATGCGCACAGCTTTGCGTTTTCCTCGTCCAGAGGGATTCGATAGAAACCTGATGAGGCATCCAGTTTACAAAAGACTGCAGCATCACCATGGAACATGTAATAACTGACCTGGTGGGCAAACAGCAATGCTCTTTTATCCACTTATTCAAATCTTTTGGTTCAATGCAAAGTCTCAGAGCACCGTTTTTCTTATCCACTATGACAAAGGAATTAACCCAGTCTGTAGGCTCTTCTATATTTTTCACTATGCCAAGGTAATTAGTCTATCTAGTTCCTTGTGCAGTTTTTCCGTTAGTGCTACTGGAACTTTCCCTAAAGTTTCAATTACTGGCTGTGCACTGTCTTTAAGCTGTATTTTTTATTACACTGCTAGACACCCACTGTCATGAACCCACTCCTGAGGGTCAAGGCCACTGGGCTCACAGTGCCCACCCCTAAGTGCAATCTGTGACAGGGAAGGGGAAACAGGGATACCCACCCTGTGTGCTTCTATAATGCTCACTGAGGTCATGACTGAACACTCGCCACGAGGTTCCAGGGAAACCCTCTTTACTTCTGGGTAGGGTATAATACCAGTCTTGAGTCTTGTAGCCAAATAAGAATCCTCTCTTGGTCATTACACAAGGGAGGACATCCAGCATTACAACCTCTTTGGGGTAGCATTGTAACGCTGATTTTGCCTTCTCCCACAAGGCATACAATAACCTGGTTCAAATTCCCACAGACCCTTCTTTGAGACTATTGTATTTCCTAAGTCTTTATCCAGCCTTTTCCCCGATACTGACCCTTGACTATAAGAAATTCTCTCAAGGCAAGTTTTCTTAACAAAACAAATGTTTTTACTAAAATAATTACTAATCATACATTTACCACTAAAAGATTTTTGACTTTGTCAAATTTGTCACAAAATAAACAGAAAAGTAAAAAGTGGACCACGTACAAAAAGAAAACACCTTAAACTGTTAGCCGAGTTCTACCTTAGATATGAAGATGTCAAAGTCCAGAGAATTGCTGGTTTGCAAAATATTTCTGTTTTTCTGTAGCAGCCTTTGGCTCTTAGGCAGTCTCTGTGCTGGCAGTTGTTCTTGTGTTCAGGGGAGAGAGTCCAAGCAAAATGACCCTGAGAGTCTGTGCTTGAGCATTTAAATAGGGTTGACCAACCACAGTCTGAATAGAGGCTGGCCCTTCCATTTCAGCCCACCAGGTGTCACTCCTGCGCCTTCCCCCAAAAGTCTTACCACAGGACACTTACCTTCACTTCCTGTCACTTATAAAAAACATATCAGTATACTTTGGGAACCTTTTCCGTCACCTCTTGTCTAATACCATTTCCCTTTTGATCTTAAAGGTTTACGACCAGGGAAATAGCTTTTCTCATCCTGGGATTTTATTATACCAATTAACTAAGCAGAGACCTCCAACCCTTTGAAGATATACTTGTCAGTTCCTGTCAGTAGACTGTTCTTAGACTTGGAATAAACATAATGTCCCTAGGATGCTGTACTTTTCAGCTTCCTGATTAAATTAGGAATGTCACACACTTGGCAAGATCGTCTCTTATTTACTGGGGTTTTTCAGTAACCCTGTGCACGCCTTGATTTAAAAAAAAAATATGGCATTCCCGGCTTGGTGGCATTTTACCATACCCAAAATCACATAAGAAAACCAATATATAACAGGGATATTTGTAAATAATGACTGGCAGTGGCTAGCTCGCCTCACCCACTTCCATCAAAAATATCCGAAAACTGTTTTGCCACATTTCCAAGCTTATCAACATCAAGCAGTGTCTGTGTAGTGGCTGGGCTTACAGCTGGTATAAATACATCCGTATTTATTACCTGAATGTGTTTCACCAAACACATTTTTCACATGTTTTTGGACCTAAGATAGCACCCCCCTTCCACAATAACAAAAAGTACATCCGTGGACTGCTCCTTACAAGTTACGTTGGCTCTGCACATACCTTTGGTAGGTAATGGCTCATTATAAGCAGAACATGAAACTGGCTTCTGGAACATTCTTGGCTTTTCTTTAAGCTGCCTGTAGTAAGACATTGGTAAAATATTCAGCTGTGCTTCTGTGTCCAGCTTAAGTGTAATAATAGATCCATTAACTTCCAGAGGAGCGACCCATTCATCTTTGGTGCAATTTTCAGCTCCCACAGCTCCAAGAAACATATCTTCTCCCTCACTGGAGTCATCTATCATATCTTGCTGGCCCACTAGTTAAACTTTTCATTTGAAGAAAACTTTGTTTCACAAAATGTTTCTTGCCACCACATTTTCAATACGTTTGTTTGAAAGTAGGACAACATTTGGGTTCATGTTTATTTCTACATCTTACACATGATAACCCACTGACTTTGTTCACCAAAGCTTTCCCATTACCAGGTAGTGTTTTCTTTTGGCTTTGTCTGGGGCCCTGTGTACAACACTGAATGCAGTCTCACCCTCCTTACTGAAGGTTTCTATGTGCAGTCTTGCTGTTTCTGAAACTTGGCAAATCTAGACAGCTTTTGCTCTGGTTAAATCAGTTTCTCTGAGGAGACGAGCACAAACTCTGTTACTACACATACTAAACCCAATTTGGTCTCTTATCATTGAGTCACCTAAAGACCCAAGGTTGCATGACTAGCTTTTCAGATGCAAATTAGTAATGTATTGCTCAGCAGATTCTGTTTCTTTCTGAAACCAAGATCTGAAAACATATCTTTCATATATTTCATTTTTTGAGGTTTGCAGTAAGATTCAAACTTTCTCTTCACAGCAGCTTCTCGTTCTGTGAACTCAAAGATATTGTAGACTTTTAGAGCTGCACGGCCTGCTACTGTTAACAGCAATGCAATTTTCTACTGGTCCCTTTTGTCTTCTGCTCCAATCGCTGTGATATAGAGCTCAAAACTTTGTTTGAAGGCTCTCCAGTGTTCATACACATTCCCTGTTTAAGACAGTTCACTTGGTTGTCAAATTGCATCCATAGTTTCCCTGGATGCAATGGATTCTAACTCCTAGTACCATGTAATGATAACTATTCTGCACACCATGCAGTCTACTCAGCTTTCCACAGTGTATATAGTACAGCACACCATCTAGTGGCACATTGGAACAACTGCACTCAGTGTTATTTTACTGTTCGTCTTTATCAGTACAGCCAGTGTCACACACTAGTGGGGCAACAGGGCCTCCACAGCTGACACTCTCAGTGTGACACCCTTTGCACATTTGCCATTAGCGCTGCAGCCCACAGCACAGAGACTAACTTAAATGGGGACCAAGCTGAAGAAGGGAGTGGCTCTACTCGTGGCGACTGTGATTGTCTGGCAGCTGCTGGCTGGTGTTTAGAAGGGGACCCATTCACAGACCCGATGCTGCTCTGGTGGCTCCGATGAGGTGGTCATTTAGGGAAGAGAGGGATTGCTGCAGGTATCCCACCCCTCTTGACCTCAGCAAGTGACTGAATGCAGACCATATTCTGAGAGGCACTTTGTAGGTTTTGAAAATCACACCTAAGTCCTAGGTCCACCCCTGACATCTCTGATTGTCTTGTGGTTGCTGGCTGGTGTTCAGAAGAGGACCTGTTCACACTCCCGATGCAGCTCCAGTGGCTCCAATGAGGTGGTCACAATTAGTTTGTTTTTCCCCCCAGAACCAAACTCACTTTTAGCCCCCCCACCCCCAATCACCATTCTTTTTATTCTCTAATGGTCTGGGTTGGACACCAGACCTGTCAGGTAGTTGGGGAGAGACAGCCAGATATTTTTTTACTCCCTAACAGGCCAGACTGGACAGAAGACCTATCAGGTAGTTGGAGGAGAGCTACAGATCATTTTTATTCCCTGATGGCCTGATGGGCTAGGCATGGCATCAGACCTATCAGGTATTTTGAGGGAGGGAGACAGATTTTTGTTTCCTTCTCCAAAAGGCCAGGGAGGGCTTGGGATTTGTAAATTGTTGAGGGGTGGGATTTACTTTTTATTCCCTGATGGTCTAGGTTTGGCCATGGACTCATCTGGTAGCTGGGTAGAACACGAGGGACAGATTATTTTAATCTCTAACAGATCATGTTGAGTACTGGATCTGTCAGATTGTTGGGGGAAGGGGAACAGATTTGTTCTATTCTCAGAAGGGTTGGGTTGGGCATTGGATGCGTCAAGTAGTTGGGGAAGGGGGATATAATTTTTTTATTCACTGATGGGCCAGCCCCATCACTGGACAATCAGATAGTTATGAGTGGGGGCCAGATTTTTTTTTATTCCCTGTCAGGCCACGTTTGGCACCAGAAATGATTTTCCATTTTCCATTCCCGGCACTGTCATTATGGAACTCCTGTGCCTTGCAAAACACCTTGGGGCACAGTATCTATGACACTCATTACTTAAAACCTAGTTATCTATTATATTTTACAATCCCTATGTTGCCAGAATCTAACTCCTGTGCATTGTAAAGCACTAGACCTTCATAGTTGAGGGGAGAGGGTCGGATTTTTTGTCCCCGATGGGCTGGGTTGGGCACTGAATCCATCGGTGGTTAAGAAGAGGGTGACAGATTTTTTTTTTATTCCCTAATGGGCCGTGCTGGTCACTAGGCCAAGCATATAGTCAGGAGATGGGGCTAAATCTTTTTTTAGTCTATCAGCCCAGGTTGGACACTGGAAATTCTATTTTATTCTAGATTGCCTGCATTACCAGTGGAACTCCTGTACCTTGTAAAGCACTTTGAGATACAGTGTGTACTGTATGAACGTCATTATATAAAACAAAATTCTATTACATTCTACGGTCCATGCACTACCAGACCTGTCATAGTTCTGGGGAAAGTGACAGTTTTTTTTTTTACCCTGACTGGATAAGCATGGTAAATTTTATTTAAAGACGCCCAATCCCTGAGGCTTAGGGAGCCGTACATAAAAACAAACCAGCAAAAGGAAACACATCAATAAATAACAACAATATTTAAAACTACAATAATAAATAAATAAAAACTCAGTAAATAAATAAAAAGGAAATAGGGACATGCAATATAAATAGTCAGAACAGGACAATAATTATACAACAGGATCAGGAAAAGCCTGCGTAAACAGGAAGGCCTTGAGACATGCCTTGAATATCTCCACTGAGGAGGCCTTCCTTACAGATGGAGGGAACAAATTCCACAGGACGGGGCCAGCAATGCTAAAGTCTCTGTCACTGGCCATTTTTAGCCTCGCCCTGGGAATCACAAGGAGGCCCCCTCAATGAGGAGCAGAGGGAGCAGACTAAGGTAGCAGGTGTAAGAAAGTCCGCCAGGTAACCAGGGCCCAGGCCATGTAGGGCCTTAAAGGTGAGCAAGCCCACCTTAAAGAGGACCCTGCACCTGATTGACAGCCAGTGCAGTTCACGCAGCACCAGGGTGATGTGACAATACTTAGACTACCCCGTCAACAACTTGGCAGCTGCGTTCTGCACTGGCTGAAACCAGTGGAGGATACCTCCTGAGACCATGATGTAGAGCGCATTACAGTAATCAAGCCTTGACATCACGAAGGCATGCATTAAGGTAGGGAGGTCCAGGGGTGGAACTAGGGGCTTAATCCTGGTGATATTCCTCAGATGGTAAAAACTGGTATGGATAAAGGCCGGCACCTGAGCCTCGCGTGTCAGTCTGCTGTCCAGAATAACACCCAGGTTATACACCCTAGAGGAGGCCTTCAAAGGCACAGATCCCAGGACAAGTCATGTCTCTGCGCCGGAGGCCATCCTTTTACGCCCTCTGTTCGACTCCACTACCAGTACCTCCGTCTTATCGGGGTTCAGTCACATCAAGCTGGAGGCCATCCAATCATTGATTTCATCAAGGCAGTTATTTAGCGCGTCCACTGCATTGGATGTCCAGAGGCAAAGGAAAGATACAGTTGGGTATCATCAGCATAGCAATGAAAACCCAAGCTGTGCTTCCTAATGAGCCTTCCCAGGGGCAGCATGTACATGGCGAACAACACTGGTGACAAGACCGAATCCTGAGGTATTCCACAATACAGGAGGCTAGGGGAGGAAGAGAAATTCCCCATCACTACCCTTTGCCTCCTGTTTGTGAGAAAGAATTCAAACCAGCAGATGACTGTGCCAGCGAGTTCACAAAATTCCATCAGGCAGTCAATAACACACAATGGTCCACCATGTCAAAAACTGAAGAGAGACCAAGAAGAAGGAGAACTGTCCCCTCCCCTTAATCTCTTGCCCTGAGATGGTCATTGTGCACCTGAACTAATGCAGTTTCTGTGCTATGCCTTGCCCGAAACCCAGACTGGAGAGGCTCATGTAGATCATAGGCCACAAGGTGCTCTTCAAGCTGAAGCACCACAATCTTCTCAACAACCTTACCCAAGAATGGAAGGTTGGAGATAGGATGGTAATTTGCCTTGATGTCAGGGTCCAAAGATGGTTTCTTCAGAAGGGGTCTCACCAGTGCATCCTTCAAGGCATTTGAGAAGACCCCCTCCAACAAGGAGCACTAGACAATCAAGGCAAACACCAGGCTGATGGAGTCGACACATCCCATCAACAAACGTGTTGGCACCAGGTCCAGTTCACAATATGTGTGCCTCAGCTTGGAAGCAACCTCAATGACCTCAGCCACCTCCACTGGTCTAAACTCACCCAAACCAGATGGAGTGCTCATGGGGCACCCAAGGCAATCACTGTTTGCTAAAGATTGGCTCACTGGCAGAATTTCCCGCCTGATGGCGGACACTCTATCTGAGAAGAACCGAGCAAACTCTTTGCATAACGTGTTAGAAAAGGCTTTTTCTGGCTGCAGACAGGCAGCCTGTCTACAGTCCAAAAGACCACAGTTGGTTGATTCTTCACAGCGGCAATCTCCCTGGACAGGAACTCTGCCTTCTTATGGTTGATTGCCCCCTGGTACTCACCATAGTGAGCATGCACGGCCAGCTTGTCTGCCTCCAAGCCAGTCCTCTACCAGCAGCGCTCTGACCTCCAACCCATACTCTTCATCGCCTTGAGCTCCCCATCAAACCACGGGGACCTCAAGTAAGAAGATGTGGGTTGTACATGGACTGGCGCAAGGGAGTTGAACGTGTCAGACATCACCTTATTAGGTGGCAGCTGCAGCACAAGTACCCTCAACACATGCTTTGCCCACACTAGATAGGTCAGCCACCACCAGAAAACCTTCGAGGGTCAAAACCCTCAACGGGTGGTAGCTTACCATCTCAGCAGGTAGAGGGCTATCGGGAGGGTGCCCCGAACAAGAACTCCACCGAGCAGTGATCACACCAAATGACCCAATCAGTCTTGAGATTATTTATCTCAAGCCCCAGCGAGAAGACCAAGTCCAACATGTGACCACTCTGATGGGTCACGGAGGAAACTTCCTCTGACAGGCCCAGAGATGACATAGTCTGGAGGAGGTTGTAACCAAGCCTAGATGATTCGTCATCAGCTGAAACACTGAAGTCCCCCAGAATTAGACATCTGGGGGCCTCCAACATTTTGCCAACAACAAAGTTGGCTACCTCCAGCAGAAATTCTCCCGCCGCCCCAGTGGGGTGGTAAATCAAGAGAATTCTGCAGCCTGCACCCAGACCCCCACGTATGGCCACACATTCAAAGGAACCCTGTCTTCTCACTGGGTGCATGGTGAATCCCAGCTCAGATCTAAAACAGATGGCCACTCCCCCTCCCCTGCATTCAACTATGGGGCAGTGCACTACAGAGTACCTAGGGGGGCATGGCAGCCTCTAAAACCGGGCCAGCATCATCACCCACCTTGGTCTCAGTAATGCAAGCCAAACTGACTGACAAAACCAAGTCCGCTATAATTGTGGTCTTGTTTCAGTTCGATCTGGCATTGCAAAGCACTGCCTGCAGGGGACTGGTGGACAATGCAGCCCCTCTGGCTACCTGCCCACTCAGTCTGGTGGGAACCCTGGGATGGGCACCAAACACATCTGGCCTCTCCCCTGGGCCCGACGAACCCCAGGGAGCCTTCTGCACCTGACCACCCCTATCTTGCCTCCTACCAGCATGCACGAGGTGCCCCGCCACAATCAATCAATGAGGTTCCTCTTAATTCCAACCTCCCGACAGTGACGAGCTGTAGTGATGAAAACTGGGAGGTCGAAGAAGGGCAGCAGATCGAGCAGCTGGGGTGCCTTGTACATGATCCTAGCATGCCCCAGGTCTTCATACTTCCTTAAGCACATCCTGTCCGACTATGATCTCCCCAAACAAAAACAATTCTGACTAACTAATTTCACGAACACACTCCACTCACATGTTCAGACACACACCAGTACAAGAACTAGCTTAACCATACACACTACATACACACAATAGCTTAAAACATCCCAAACCCCACTAATACCCCCACCACCCCTCACCCACAACCAAGGAGAGCAAAAGCAAGCCTGGGATCAGAATCCTTGGAAAATAGGAGAGCACTGTCTGCAGCTCAATAGTAAGTTCTACAAGACAGGGCAACTCAGTTACAATTTAGAATGCAAAAGTATCAACATGCAAATAAAAATCATAGCCCACTGCTTAGAGGCTGAGGGGCCCTCACACCACCCTCAATCTCTGCAGAAATATGACCTGGTTGAGCAAAAGTCCCAAATGCCAACCATGCAAGATAAACTCCCAGGATATCCTCAGGGCTACTCCCACCAGTTCTGGAATCCAGAGAAATGTTACCAAGTCCAGCGACCAGCCCTTAACCCATGGTCCAATGGGGCAACACAATCAGGTCCACAGAATCTTACTCCCAAGTACGGCCACAAAGATAAACGGACAGCACGCCAGCAAGCAAGCGCCAAAACTGTCCAGAAGTCCACAAGCTCACCCGCTTATGCCCTGGGAAACACAAACACGGAAGCGCCCTCAGCAACGTGATCTCCCAGGAATGCAGTCCAGGCAGCAACCGGGATCCACACCATGCCATCGGCCCTCTCGTGTGGTGTTTAGAGAAGCACCTTTGGAGAGTTTGAGGGTCCAAAACTACCACCTGTTCCACAAGTGGTAGAGACAAGCATCAGTCAGGACAACTCGGGGGTTCTTCAGTTATCGGACCCTCCGCTATGGAAAGCACCTCACCATGAAGTGCAGCTCGGCAGAGTTCAATCCAAAAATCCGACAATGGTGGTAAACATCGGGCGTATAGGAAATGCAAACCAGAGCGAAGATCGTTGGCTTGCAGGCAACACAAAAATCCTCCAGGGCAGTTGGAGAGGTAGGTGAGCTGCGGTTACAGATGCTATCTGAAAAACAAAAAATCTGACTCGCTAGTCTAGCTCACTCCCCTGCCCTGCCTCACACTAAAAACCCTAACTAACTACCAACTGTTGTACTAAACAATTTGGGGATTCTGGTCAACAAAAAGTGACCAGAAAACAAGCACTTTCAAAATTAGTAGCTTTCCTAGAGAAATAGCAAAATAAAAAACAGTCTGCGGGGGCCAAGTGCTCACCACAAGGAGCTCACAAGATGCAGCTCAGCGTTGCTGCCATCATGATCCTTGCTCCACCCCTCTTAGCAAATAACAATCCTTAAACTTTTACCACATGTTCTTCTCATTTGATGCCCAGACATTTGGATAGGTGGGCCACTGCCTCCATCAGGTAGTTGGGGAAGGGGAACAGATTTTTTTTATTCCCTTGGTGGGAAGTATGGTACATTGATGATGCCCACACCCACTATTTTTCCAAATGACTTTGCTACTGATGGGTGCTGTCAGCTAATGGTGGTGACCATGGGGCAGGTGCTCCACGGCTCAACATGCTAAACAGGAGCATGCATGCCAATGTAAGCCCTGTGTATGTATCAGAGAGGGTACACAGCTGGGAATGAGTACCAGAGAAGAAAAGACAGTGAGCAAGGGAGATGGCAGAGGCAGGATCACATGTACTTGGGATGACAGTCATGGAAGTGCATACTGTTAGTCTCCCTCAATCCAGTCTCCCATGCTAGTGTGCTGCAGGTTGAAAGTGATGGAACTCACTGGAGGCAGCAGCAGCAGCAGCAGCATGGCAGCAGAGGGGATGCATTTTATTTTTCATTTCTTGACAAGCTGAGTTTTACTGGACCCGTCAGGTTGTTGGGGGAGAGAGGAACTGATTTTTTTAATTTCCTGATGGACCGGGTTGGTCCCAGGACTTGTTAGATAGTTGGGAGAGAGAAGGCGGATGGATTTGTTTCTTTTTTAATTACCTAACAGCCTGGGTTGGGCACAAGACCGGTCGAACAGTTGGTGGAGGGGGCCAGATTTTCTTTTACTCCCTCTTGGATCAAGTTGAGCATCAGAAATGTTACTCTATTCTACATTTCCTGTGCTGCCAGTATGTAATTATTTTTACCTTGTAAAACACTTTAGGATACAGTGAGTATGAAAGTCATGATTTCAAACTAAACTCTTGCATTCTAAAGTCCATGCACTACCAAAATCTAACTCCTGTGCTTTGTAAAGCACCAGACCTGTCAGGTAGTTGGGGGCAGAAGGAAATATTTTGTTTATTCCCTGATGGGCTGAGTTGGGCACCAGATCATCCTGCGCTAGCAGTTTTCAATGTAATAGTAGTGTGAGCATGCATGGGATTTGGAAATAATCTCTCTCCATGTTCTGTAAGTAAGCATGATGACAAGATTAAAACTGTTTTTGTGTTGGCTAAATGTTGTTTTTCCAATTGCCTCTCCCTGGCCCCCTCTTGCTCCAGCAACTGATCCCCCCCCCCCACCTTTGCTTTTGCAGTCCCTCACCAGGTTACTTGGAGTGACTGGAAACTCAGCTGTTTTTTCATTATACCATAAGGCTGGGAGAGATAACTCCTACTTCCTGCAAGCAGCAAATGGTACCACAGCTTTGTCCTTCTGCATAGCAATAGTTGAGTGGCATGAAAACTCTCAGTTTTAAATAGGCGATTACCCTTTTTTCCAGAAAATAAAGGTTAACTTTTTGGCCACAAAATTGTGTAGACTGAGTTCATTACTACTTCCTCTGTGAGCGCATTCATTGCAATTCTTGTCTTGTGTGCCTCTTTGTGGATGTCACTAAGATCTGCAACAGGGTGGACACTCTGGGAGGGTGGAAAAAATGAGGAGGGCCCTAGATAAACTGGAGGAATGGTCCAGAGTGTGGCAGCTGAGATTTCATGCAAAAAAGTGAAAAATTATGCATTTGGGGTGCAAGAATCCAGGGGAGGACTACATGATGGGGGGGGGGAGATACTGATGGTTACCAAACAGGAAAGGGATCTGGGGGTAATCAGATCCGATGACCTAAAGGTGGCCAAACAATGTGCCAAGGCTGTGGGGAGAGCCAGTGGGATTCTGGGGAGCATAGGGAGAGGTATCACCAACAAAAGAAAGACGGTGGTGATGCCACTGTACAGATCATTAGTGAGGCCTCATTTGGGATACGGTGTCCAGTTCTGGAGGCCGCAACTCCATAAGGATGTAGACAGGGTGGAGGCAGTTCAAAGTAGGGCAACAAAGATGGTGCAGGGCCTGCACCAAAAGTCATATGACCAGAAACTGGGGCACCTCAATATGTACAACCTGGAGGAGAGAAGAGACAGGGGAGATATGATAGAAACCTATACATATCTAAAAGGCATAAATAGGGTACTGGAGGGTAGCATCTTTCAGAAAAGGAGATATCCAGGAAGGAGGGGGGGCATGGCATGAGGTTGGAAGGGGGTGGACTAAGGGTAGCATGAGGAAGTATTTCTTCACAGAAAGGGTGGTGAGTGAATGGAATAGACTCTCAGAGGAGGTGGTGGGGGCAAACACTGTGGGGGGATTCACGCATGCATGGGACAGGTATAGGGGAACCCAAGCAATAGGAATGAGGAGGTAAAGCCGGAGATCAAGTAGGGTCTGCGGCTTTTACAGCAGGCAGGGAAAATGGGCAGACTAGATGGGCCTAGCGGTCTTTATCTGCCATCAGTTTCAATGTTTCTGTTTCTATCACAGCTGGTGGGGGGGACGCTAGGCTAAACAGTCCAAGGACTTCTTCAGTGATATCGCCTAGGTCAGCTGCACGTTCACATGCTGAATAGGTTCATATGCATTCTCCTCTTCTGTAGCCAACAGAAAGTTAGCAAAGCATTACAGACAGCTACAAGGAGCAGTAAGGCACAACTCACTCATTGACAGCCATAAGAAGGTGTATCCCAGTTCCCCAGTACATTTCATCGGGACTGCTACAAAACACTTCCTGACTCTGATCCCAATAGGAACTGGTCTGCAGTGCATACAGCCCTAATGAAGTGAGAGTAAATTTCCAAACAGCATCCTCTGGGGCAAAATGATCAATGATATGTAATTTCCAAATATACCACAAGGTGGAACTGTACCACTTCCATATCACTAACAATACTATACCTGCAATGACAGTTGTAGAATTACTCTCTGGCCAGAAATTATGAATATGTTGAACTTCGTATTTTTGTCTAAACATTTTCCTATAGCAGCAAGCACATTTTTTTTGTTTTATTTATCTTTCCCTTTATAGTCTTAAATTAGTTAGCCATCATGACAAAACAATTTTTTATGCAGATTTTTCTGCCCCTCCTACCTGGGCACTAGCTAGTCCTGCTACCTCTTTCAGACCACTACTTCTGGCTCCACTGTGACTGTCTGGTTCTCTGTCCATCCAGCACCCTACCATGCCAGACTCCTGACTACCAGCAAATGCCCTGCAGCCTACCCCTCCAGTAAGGCTTGGGCCTGGGCATGAATGACCCAAGAAATTGCGTCCAGTGTGCCAGCATCAATTGGCAGGTGGGGTGTATGGGCAGGATCAGGACTCTGACATGAAACGGGGAATGGCAGCCATTTATGTCCTTAGATTCTCTGCTGGTTGGTTTGGGAGAATTTTGTGGAGGGTGACATAGTTTAGTGTGTGAGTTTTCAAAGCTCGTCCTTTCAGGACTTCTCATGCAGATTTCCTAAAGTTGGTCTGGAACTTTTGGACCCTGAATGCGAACTGTTATTGTGTTGTATCCTTGATTTTATTTGTTTGTTGTTTGTAGGGGGGAGTTCCTGGAAGGGGGGGTTCTGTATTGTTTCCAGCCATTACCTGTTATGGAGTTAACAGGCAGGACAGATTTTTATCAGTGACTAACATATACTCAGTGCACTGGCTTGATGAGGAGTTTAATGGGGGCCGTGTGGGGGCACAGGGTGATACCCTCTACAGCAAGCCCCTCCATTAGTGTGACAGCCCTGTAGTTGGTACACTAAGTCAATGCTTAGGGGACTGCTAAACAGGCTGCTGATAGCAGGCACATGATAAAGGGGATATGTTTTCAACTGTCCCAATGCGAGGAGTGAGGCACGCAGTGGTGCCCATGGTGCCTGACCCTGTCTACTTCTACAAACAGAGCCACACAACTTCAGTGGATGATGCCACAAACCCCCGGCTAGCTTGAAGCAGACTACATTTGCAGTCCCTAGTGTCTCATGTGCTAGATCCAGTCTGTACATGGTGAGAGGAACCATTGTACCTCAGTATTATGTATTGAGTCTTAATATCATAGGGTGAGCCAATCCCAACTGTGATTATTCGATGATGGGATTTCTCCCCGAGCCGCCTCACCATTGATGTGGCGAGGGGGAGAGAACCTTCGTTCTTTCCTTCTCTCACTCCTAACTGAGCTGCATACCAAGGTTTCCTACAAGTTTTCCCCACAAGCACATTGCATTGTTCTTTCATAGTGTTACCATGTATACCTGGGAGCAAAGTATACCCCAAGTGGGTGATATCTTTTCCCTGGAGTAAAGGGGAGATGTCACATTTTGTAACTCTTGGAGTGGGTCAGATTGCATGAATAGAGAGACTTTGCTGACTGATGGGATCAAAGAAGGGAGGCTGGAAGGAAGAAGCCTCTTTCTGACAAAGTTCAACCCAAGTGCCGTTAATCAGTGCTCATGGCCCAGATATTCAAACTGTGCCCAAAAAGTGCGCAATAGCAGGAGCAAGCGCAAGTCTATTGTGCCCATGCACAAGAGACGTGATATTCAAAAATAGAGCAGGCCAAATTGCGCCTACAGCTGATGACTGAATATCGCACCACCTGCACCATAGTGCAACTAGGGAGGGGAAGCTGAGCAGATCTGATGCGCCATAGCGCAACAAGGGATGTTCAGCTGAGCAGTCCAGAGGTGCCATAGCGCAACCAGGGAGCCCCCCAGCAGCAGAGCAATGTAACTGCACAACCAGGGAGGTAGGGGCCCACCACCCATGCCAGAGATGGGCACAGGAACACACAGCAGAACAGACATCATCCCCCCACACCCCAAGCACTGCACAACTGGGGGAGGGCTGGAATAACCACTTGCCCATGGAGACAAGCAAACAACCCACAGCCGGGCCATGGTGCCCCATCACACCTACCGGCAAGCTGTGACTGGCACACAAGGAGGGCAGACCACCCCATGCCACACCATCCCCCCCAGTGCAGAGCACACCCTGCACCATGACCCCCAGACACCCCTCCATGAGCAGTGACCACCACTGCAGGAAACCCCATGCATGCAACCACCCCCACTGTGACACTGCAACCCTGTGCACCACAGAACCATGCAAGCCAGACCCACCACGAGCACCCATCAGTGGGTGGCAGCACAGAGCAATGCAACAACAGCAGACACAGTGCCACCATGCACAGTCCCCCTGAGGTACTGCTGAGAGACCAACCATCCGTCGGCACAAGAGGTACCCCACATGGGACAGGGCATGCCCTTGACACCACCACCAGTGGTACAGCACCCTGCACAGTAGTCCAGTGACACACCCCAACCCACCACTGGCCACAACAGCCAGCACAGCCACCCACAGTGGTGCGTGGAAGCATGCACCACACCGGATGCCACACAGTGTATGGACAGACACCCACCCATACCCAAGGGCACAACAACACAGGGACACAGTGGTGGGGCAACCAAGCCCCCATTGTGGGCCCATGTAAGCTGTGTACACACAACCCGCAGTCCTCCATGGCACTGGAATGCCAGCCACCCTGCGCAGGCACTGTGGACCTGTACACCACCAGCAGTCACCCAGAGCACTAGTCACAGACAGTGGGGCACATCCCCTGCAACACACACAAGGCACAGCATGGAGGTGGGACAATGACTGTGGTGCCCACAGTGCCACCCAAGCCAGGCATGCACCACACCAGTGACAGGGGCAACCCAGCAAAGTGACAGGTACAGTGGCTGCCCTGCAGGGACTGCCACCACTGACATGCCAGCGGACCATGCAGGTCATAGACATGCATGTGTGTCAGCTGCACAGGCCATGGAAGGGCCGATAGGTGCACCATGGACACAGAGCATGCACCATGGACCACTGCACACAGTCATCCAGTGCACAGGGCACAACACACACACCACAGACACTGACTGATAGCTACCCCCACACCATAGTCACCTCCACACGGACACACACACTTACCCATGACTGCACCACCCCTGACGCCATGCACACCACTGCAGCTGAGCACCTATAGCCCGCTGCAAATCAGAGACCACCACAGTATTCATATCAAAATAAATGTATTGAACAAATATAAAATTCAACTGTTTACAATATCACAAAAACTATATACAAGGTTGGGGGGTGCCACAAACAAGGTGGGGGTGGGTAGGGGGCAGGGGTGAACAAATGGGACGGGAAAGGAGGGGTGTGAGGGTGGGTCCAGGGGGTTAGGGGAATACAGGGACTGATAGATCCCTAGTGGGAGCACCGTTCCCCGCTCTTACTCCTCCGGCCTCTGTGCCTCCTCAGGACCCCGGTGCTATCTATCTGCCTGAGGATGTCCAGCGATTCCCGGGCCACCAATAGTATTTCCCACAGAGACTCCCTGATGTCCCGTAGATGGGGGGTACCTAGGACAAGGGAGCAAAGTCAACAGGTGTGAATGCACAACCCCATACAGCCTGCCCACTGTGCATGGCATACGGCCATGGGACATACCACTGTGATGGTGTGTGACCACCCGCAGTGATCACGTCCACAGGACCTGCCCACCCAGGTGCATACAGCCATGCGGGACGCTGCACACACCCACCGGCCAAGTCATGCACAGCACCACCGTGGCCGTTTAGTGACATGGCTATGTGGTGCAAAGGCAGTGGCACAACCATGCACCCGGTGCACGCATGGACCACCATTGACGCACTCCCAGACATGCATTGCCACTGGACAGTGTTACTGTAACAAGTTGCGTGCATGGCAGTGGTGTCGATGAATGGTGGCCATGCCCCGCTGCCCACCCTGTCACACAGCATGCAATAGTAATCATGGATGTATGGCACTCACCCTCATCGGGCCGGTCAGGTGGGCAGTGATGGGCCTCGCCCTGCCTGGCTGCACCATCCTCCTCCCTCCACCACTCCTCTCTCAAACTGCAGCATTCTTCTGGGCCTGTGGGGAAAACAAGGAGAGAAGAACATCAGTACAATCCCGAAGCATAGTCCCCCTGCCCCAAGGCGTGTGCCCTCCCACCCAGCCAGACCCACCCACTCCACACCCTGTGAACACCGCCACAGCCAACACCAGACGGTCCCTCCCCTATGTGCTGGACACATGCAACACTGTTACCCATATGGACAATAAAAGTGTGTTGACGGAACCCCTACCTGGATGTGGCACCGTGCCCCTCCTGGCACTTGCCCGCAGTCATGCCAGTAGCTCTGGCTCCCTCCTCCACAGGTCCCCGTAGCGGTGCCTGCACTGCTCCGCACTCCTCCCCTGTCCAGTGGCCTCCTCCAGGGCAGTGTCCACCTCCTGCCACACCTGGGTCCTGTCCCTGTCCAGGGGCGCCTCCCCGAAGAGAGGCCCATGGTGTGGCTCCACAATTGCCACCAGATTTGCCAACTCAATCGCAGACCACTGTACTGCCCATCTGCATGCCATTCTTCCAGTCATAGTAGGCAATATGGCACTCTGCAGTGCAGCTCCCCATGTGCATATGCTGCGCAGTACAGCGCTGCCATTCCCTATAGCGCTGTTACCGAATAACATGATAGAGGTGCACCCATGCCTGACGCATGGTGCCTAGGGGGCAAAGATCGGGCACAGGGTCAAGGGTCTCTGGCGCATGGCCATGCACAGTGCCATTGGAAGACAATGCGTGTAGCGTGATTGGCTGCCTGTGTGTCAGTGCCATAGCAAACTACTGAGCAGTTGGGCCATTGCGCCTATGATGGCCCAGTGCCACAGCGCCATGTAGTGACCATCGCTATAGCGCCACTGGCACAATGGTGGCCATGCCCTGCATTGCCTACTGTGCACAGCACGTCATCAGCGCAGCAGATGCCTGCATCAGCAACCCGGGCATGCGCAGTGAGGTGTACTACGCATGTCACAGAACTGCGCCATTGTCTCAGCATGTTCAACACAATTGTGCAAAGCGCAACAGCGCGATATTCAGCCGTCATATGCAAATCATCTAATCAGCCCTTCAATGGCGCAGCACTGCAATTTGCATCTACCTAAAGTTGCTCCTCACCTCATTTGTATGGATTGCGCTATAAAATGGCGACAATGTGCTGCAGTGGCCATAGTCAGTTACTGCAGTCTATTGGTGAGTTGCATGCTGTTTGGGAGTGTGGACTGTGGATTCAGGGACATGCATGGCACTGCACAGTCACAGGTAACAACTGCCATTCTTACAGGCTACATAATGACCGAGCAGGTTGTTGGAGAGGAGGAACACAGTGGTGGGAGGAGAAGGAGGAGGCCTAACTTTACAAAGGCTGAAACCGAGGCCCTATTCGAGGCCTACCTGGATCAGGAGCCATTTCTCAGTGGACGCCGGGAAACACCTCAAGCCTGTGCTGCTGCATGGGAGGAGGTGGCATGTGCTGTGAACCTGCATGGCAGCCACCAGCACTCAGTGCAGGAGTGTAAGAAAAAGATGGGCACGGACAGGAGGAGGATAAAGAAGAAGGTGACTGCCATCAGGGCAGCATGTGCTGCAACAGGTGGGGGACAGCCGGAGGTGGTACAGCTGACCCCACAGGAGGAGAGGCTTGCTGGAAGCATGCAGCGCAGTGCCATTGAGGGTGTTCCGGGTGGTGGCTTCCACACAGGTGGTGGCCCGCCACTGCATGGTAAGTCATGGTCTGTCTATGGGAGGGGGCAGGGTAGGTCACACGCACTAACGTGACTTTGCTTTCCCTTACAGATCCTGAGTGTCTGCATGGGTCAGCGGTGGTGGGTCTGTCCACTGCGGACAGTCAGCTGGAGTTGGAGGAGGGACCATCCACCTCCACAGGTATAAGTGGATCACTGCGACAGTGGGGCCACCTGGCTGTCCACACTGATGTCATTGTAACAGGTGTGGAGGAAGCCCTGCCTGTGTCCCAGCGTGCTGGCATCCATGGATGCCAGCATGCTGTGACTGTGGCCAGTGCAGAGTCCATCACCAGTGATGATGATGTGACTGTCATGGGCAGTGACACATGTGTGCCACAGGATGGCCACACATCAGGGCAATTCGCGCCCATGGCTGTGGGTGGTGCCGCCGTGGAGGCCTGCGTGTCAGCACAGTCCCAGGCTGTGCCTGTCAGCACAGGTGGAGTAGCACTGGTGTCTGTTCAGGACAGTGGGACTGTTGCGGCCACTGCGGCGGCACCACTGAGCCCTGGGGAGCGGCAGCCAGAGGGGCAGCATCAGCAGTCACCCAATGGGTTTGGGGGTACAGGGTTCAGCGGCGGCATCTGTGCACCGCCTGTGGACATGCCCAGACCTGGTCCTGGTGCACTGCACCCACCCTCAAGGGGTGCTGATCACCGGGACAGTGCGCACCCTGAGGGACAGAATGCCGAGGAGGCTGATGACCTCTTGGACGAGCACACCCGCCTACTGCAAGCATCAGTCCAGCAGCAGATGCGGCTTGCGATGTCCGTGGATGCACTGCGTGTGGCTCTGGAGCGGGCAGAGGAGCATCACAGCAGGGACACCGCACTGTTCCTGGCAGGGATGGACTGTTTGCGGGAGGATGTGACCGCTGCCATTGACAGGCATGCACAGGCATTCATTGCTATCATGGCCACAATGGGCACACAGTCAGGTGCCCATGCATCACGGTCACCACACAGTGCACTATCCACCCCCCATTCCCGGCGTCATGCGACTCCCACCCTGCTGATGCCGGGTTCAGCTGTGGGCATCCTGAGCACTCCTGGTGCAGGCATGTTCGGTGTGCTGCAGACCCCTGCATGAGCACAGTCGCATTCACGCAGTGGAACCCCTGGGAGACCATCGGTGCCACCCCATGAGGCCAGTGGTCAGCCTGTCAGTGCTGGCGGGTCTCGGTGGGGCCGCCCACACATCCATTGCAGCTGGGACACTGTGTCATGTGACTGACCTGTTTCCCAGTGCGGCTACTGTCTGGTGCTGCCCTGTGTGCATTGTCAGTTTCAGTGGGCAGTGCACAGGTGGGTACCCGGCCCTGCACACGGACACACAGTCCACCTGTACACCCTCCTGGCTGCTGTCCACAGTTGCACGTGCATGATGATGCCTGCATTGCACTGTACACCAGTGTGCAATGGTGCTGAGCATCTGACACACGCACATGGACAGGCAGTGGGTGCGGTGGCCTGTGGACATGTGTGTTGCTAGGGTGTGCATTCTGGGTCAGTGTGCCTCCTGCCCTCTGTGCACATTTGTTGCATTGTGTGTGAGCATGTGTGTGTGTCCATCCACGTGACATGTTAATCCTCACCCATCCCTGGTTGTGTGTGTGTGCTTCTGTGCCCTGCCACTTCCCTTGATGGCATGCACCCCTAGTGTGTGTCCATGCATGTTTGTGGGTTGTGCCTTAGCCACTGGTGGTTGCGCATGGCCCCATGACTTACCTGGGTTGGCTGAAGTGCTCCTTCATGATGGTGTCCCGGTGCAGCTGTGCCAGCCGGACCAGTCGGGGGTCCCGTCGGCCAGGGGGTTGCCCATCACCATCGTCACCGGTGTCCCCATCGTCCCCATTGCTGTCCCCCTCTTCGACCTGTACGGCTATCTCACATTCGTTGGCCATGTTGTGCAGGATTCAACAGGCCAGGAATAGCCCACAGGCCTTTGAGGGGCTGTACTGTAGGGCACCGCCAGAGGTGTCCAGGCAATGGAAACGTGCCTTCAGCATCCTGAACGCCTGCTCGATGACATTACGTGTGGTGGCGTGTGCCTCATTGTAGCATTGCTGCGATGGGGTCGCGGGCCACCAGTAGGGTGTGAACAGCCAGGGACGGAGTGAGTATCCACTGTCACCTGTGTGTAGAGGGCGGAGGTTAGTTTTGTGATCAGCATCGCCCTGCCCCAGGCCATGTAGGTCACTATCCATGCCACCTCTGGCCATGCCCCCCCCAGGCCCTATGATTGTCCATGTGGTTTGCATACTCACCCACTAGGTGTCCAGTGGGGATGTCCCTGCTCTCGAATCTGTGGCACAGTGCCGACTGGTGCCAGATGAATGAATCATGTGCTCCCCCAGGGTGCGTGGCACAGACATTGATTATGAGCCCCCTGGCATCGCACACCACCCTGGCAGTTGATGCTGGCATAGCCCTTGCTATTTATGTATGCGGCCCCCTCGGGGCCAGGTGGTGTGAGTATGGCCACATGGGTGCAGTCTATTGCCCCTAGCATGCCAGGCATATGTGCTACCCTGTGGAACTCCTGTATGTTTGCTGTGCACTCTGCTGCTGTGCTAGGGAAATGGATGTACTCCGCAGCATGTGGCAGCAGTGCGCTGAGGAATTGGGTGAGGTGGCATGATGTGGCTGACTAGGTTATGCCTGTGGTGTCCCCAGTTGGTCTCTGGAAGGTACCCGTGGAGAGCAAGCACATGCAGGCTGTTACCTTAGTCTCCACTGACAGGGCATGGCTCCGTCGTGTGGGTGCCTGCATCACATCACTGCACAGCTCACAGAGCTGCCTCAGAATTGCCCTATTCAGGCAGTACCGGCCCACAATCTCAGTATCAGTATACAGCTCAAAGCTGGTGTGGGCTCAGTACTGCCTGTTGGGGGCATACTGCCGACGGGCCCTTCCATGGCCATGACCCCCCCTGCCACCCGCCTTCTCACCTCCCTCATAACGACCTCCATTTGGAAGGTGGCACTGGCCATGTCCCTGGCTTGTGTTCACCCCACCCTGGCAGCTGTTGCTGTATTCCTCCCCGCTGTCCTGACTGCTACTTCCCCTGCACCAGGTACACCTGCCTGTGCTGGCCTCTGTGCTGTGTGGCTCCCCACAACTTCCCTGTGCCTGGCTGTTCAGACTGCCCTTTTCCTGGCCTGCCCTGTTTGTGCCTCCTGCCCTGTCTGTCTGGCTAGAGTTCTGCTTCATGTGGCTTTCCTGTAGCGTTCTTGTGCCTCTCCCTTGCTCCTTTTTTATTTTGGCTCATTTCCGCTATGGCGCAACTTCCGCTTGCTCCCCTATTGCACATGGCACAAGTCATTGAATATCGCACTGCGCCATGTATGCACAGTTCCTCTCCCTTCATTTGTGCATGCCTTCATTATCATTGCGCTGTTGCTCAGCATGTTTTCAGGGGCGCAACTGCCTCCTGCTGAATATCGCAGAATGGTGCAATTTCGGACTTGCGCAGGCGCAACCCTATTGCACATGGCTCAACTCTTTTGAATATCTTTGCCCATATGTTCTGTGTTTTAATGTTGTTGTAATTACTGTTCTTAGTGTTCATGTGTGTTATGTGGTTGTTCTTAACTCTGGGGGAAGGGAGATTCCTACCTTGGAGCACAGGAAGGGCGGTACCATAGCATGCAGTGTGGGCTGCTCAACAGATATGGGGGACATTGGATACACTATTTATTGTTTAAAAAATAAGTAATCCAATAAGATTTTTTAACGTGGAATTTTAAGGGCTCCCAATCTAGGGATAAAGGGTATAAAGTAATCTAATACTTACAGAAGTACAAGCACACATTGCATTTATTCTTGAGACCCATCTTAAAGCAGAACAGACACTGTAACTCCATAGAAATTGGGTAGGACAGGTTTTTGTGGCAGGGGATACTATAAACAACATGCATTTGTCAATGCCGAATGTTGTCTCGTTGGCATTGGCATTGGTAGTGCCAGAGGTAGAGATGCATAATAGGAATGTCAGTGAAGTACTGAAGTCAACCCCACCCCCACCCTGTAGAGAGCGACAGACATTGGGATGTGCCTTTGGGTCATCAGCTATAACGCTCATGCCATTGTACCTCACCCTACCCTGTAGACACTGACAAGTGTTGTGGTGTGCTTTGGGGTCTTTGGGCATTATATTTACCCCATTCCATAAGGAAATACGCTGACATGAATGCAGTATAGGAGAATGGGGTGAATTTTGTGGCCGAACAGTGCAAGGCACACCACGATGCCTGTCAGTGGCTGCAGGGTGGGGGTGGGGGTGGAATGGCAAAGCATTACATTCGATGATCCCAAGACACACCCCTAGTGCCTGTCAGTCTGTACCAGGTGGGAAGCTACAGTTGGAAACCCTAACACCGTAGGCGTGCAGTGGTATTTTCACTCCAAATTTTTAACATGGGCTGTTTGTGAGCTCACCTCATGAAAAGTGGCACAATCAGTTTGTTAGCTGAAAGGTGGTTTTGCACAGTGGCTATGCCATTTGGTTACACAGGGACAAAAACACATTTTGGGCAGGATGTGGAGAATGACAACTGTATTGTTCATGAGGAGGCATAAAAAATGGCAACGTTGATACTCTAAAGTGAAAATATGAAAAATTGGTGAAGTCATGAGCATGCATAGAAACTGCGCAACATACATCCGTAACCCAATTATTTTTGGGATTTTGTTGGCCACATTTTTAACATAGGCATTTTGGGGCCTCCCCTCCTGAACAGTGGCGCTGTGATTTTGTTAATCTGTCCCAAAAGATGATTTCCCACAGCGTCCACGCCATTGTGTACCACAGGTGTGGAAACACATTTTGGGCAGGATGTGAAAAATGACAGCTGTACTGTTCATAAGGAGGTGTGAAAAAATGCCAGTGTTGAAAATCTGGCATGGAAATATAGCAAATTTGCAAAGTTACAAGGGTGCGTGGAAACTGCGCAACGCACGCTTATAACACAGTCATTTTATGGACATTCGGCACCAAATTTTCAACATAGGCATTTCAGGATCTCTGCTCATGTACAGTGTCACCATCATTTCCTCAAACTGTCCCGGAAATTGATTTCGCACAGCCAGTGTGCCAGACATGCGAAAACACATTCGAGACGGGATATATAAAATGACAGCTGTACTGTTCACCAGTAGGTGTGGAAAAATTCCAATTTTGAAAATCTGGCGTGAAAATATTACAACTTCACGACATTATGAGCGTGCGTGGAAACAGCGCAATGTATGCTTGTAAAACAGCCATTTTTGGGAGTTTTGTCACTAAATTTGCAACATAGGCTTTTTGAGAGCCCCCTCATGAACAGTAGCACTGTCGTTTCATTACTCAGTCCTTAAAGGTGATTCTGCGCAGTGACCGAAAAATCACCTTTTGGGACCTAATAATGCCATGACATTGACTGAATTCATGAGGAGGGGTCCCAATAACCCCATGTTGAAAATTTGGTGCAAAAATTCCAAAAAATGCCGGAGATATGAACCAAAGTTGAAAAAAAACCTATTTATGCTATTATACAGTTTACCGGCATTTCTTCAGTTCGCGGTCGGCTTTGAAGAGTGCAGACGTGTTCCTGGTCCACCGAAGATCATCGCGCCAGACTCCGGAGGTAAGTATGGGGTGAGGGGTGTGGAAGGCAGGGTGCACAAAGGGTGGGCACAGATTGCAGGAGGGGCGGGGAGATGGCGAGGACAGTTTTCTTTTCACAGGTTTAAAAAAACATCTTTGGACTTTTTTGTATGTTTTGCTGGGATGTGGCAGCTGGGGTGGTCTCCCAGTGTGCCACCCCTCAAAATCGATTTTGGGTGGGATTCTGTGTTGCGGCCGGAGGATTGGGCACCCTGTTGGCATACTGGAGAGACATGAGCCGAGGGGATTGGACACCCTCGGCAAACAACAAAAGGGGGACACATTATGCCGACAGGAAGTGGGCTCCCCATCGGCAAAATACAAGGGGATGGGGAGATGAACGCTGATGGGGATTGGGTCCCCAGTCGGCAAAGAAAAACTGTTGGGGGGGCGCATGATGCCGAGAGGGATTGGGCACCTCCTCGGCATACATTGTACATGGGGGGGTAATTATGCCAATGAGGAGTGGGCTCCCCCGTCAGCATTGTGACAGGCGGTGGCAGCAGTCACTGTCGCCATGTTGCCTGCACGTAGGGAGGCATGTTGTGGTCCCGCTGCAGTGAGAGCTGCGCTCTCACTGCAGCAGACCTTTTCTTAGATCTGGTAGTCTCATTAAGGATGGTGGGTCACCACCTGCTGCTGGCTGATTAGAGAATGAGGGACGACCTTCTGATGCGGCCCCGCATTCACCCAATAGTGACCGTGCTTCCAAATTCGTTATCATTTAAGATGCCGGTCATGCAAGCGCGAGCCAACATAAAAAGGAGTGGCTATAATGATTGTGAGAGCAGGGCAGTTTCAGGTGCTGGAAGAAACTGCAGACCCACTCAGCCACTATATCCTAGTGAGATGTACCCAGGAGCAAACTGACAGGGTCTTAGGCTCCGTTTATGAACCTAATGCAGATACTCCTGGATTTTTCATGGAAATGGCAGGCCACCCGGCACTGTGGGCACAATTACCATTTATGTTGGCAGGGGACTGGAATGTGTGCAAGATCAGGATATTTATAGGGATATCACTAAACAAAAGGGTTTGTCCCCAGCTCAGACAGCCCTAAAGGACTTTTCAGATACCTTGAGATTGGTTGACACATGGTGTATTTTATACCCAGACTCCAGGGCTATTCTTCAGTCCATGGCTCCATGTCTAAGCTAGGTTACCTCCTTATTAGTAAGGAAGGCCTTCAGAGCTTTCACTCCTGCGAGATACAGGCTCGAGTTATCTCAGACCATTCCCCAGCCTCCGTTATTATGCAGTTCACCAGAACTCCTCCCCAAGCAAAGAAATGGAGACTGAACAATCAGATTTTGAAAAACCAAACCTTTATTAAGCAACTTAAAATATTTATAGCTGACTTTATTAAACACAATAAAAACACGGTCAGACATGCAGACTTGTTCTGGATGGCCTTCAAGTGCAGAATCTGGGAGGGAACTCATCCAGCTGGTGTCTATAAGAAAGGAAGAATGCAATCTGAATGTGGATGAGCTGCTTACTAAAATATCCCTGAGGAAACATTGGTAGAACTTACTAAATACTCAGCTGCTTATGCTGAACTTAATAGAGAATCTGCAGAATTGGCCATCTACAGGGCCCATGTCAAGTATTTCAATCAAGGAGAAAAAGTATGAAAGCTCATGGCCCTACATATATGCCAGCAGAAAGCCTTCTACACTATTCAGGATTTAAAAGTGCCTGGGAAACCTAACCCAGTTACAGAACCTCAAGGTACTGCGGATGAATTCAAGCACTTTAATCAAACTCTCTGTAGCCCAATGACTCGTCCCTCCCGCCTCCAAAACCACAATTCAAGGTTATTTAGAGTCTATATCTGTCCTAAAGCTTCCTCAAGCCCAACAAGCCTCTTTGGCTGTTGGTCTCACACTGGAGGAAATTAGACAGGCTATCCAAGATTTAACACCAGATAAGGCACCTGGGTCAGATGGTTTTTCCCCTAATTTTTACAATGCTTTAAGGAAGGGCTCAGTCTGCTGCTTCTGGAATTGTTTTCACATCAATACAAGGAAGGTATAATGGAAGGAGACCTGACATGTGCATTAATCATGCTCATAGCCAAACCTGGGATGGATCACAGTATCTTGGGTAATTATAGATCAATCTCACTGTCAAACGTGGATATAAAAATGTTAGCTAATGTGTTAGCAAACAGGCTCAACAGGGTATGGGGGACATTAACTGCATGTGAGCAGGTGGGTTTTATGCCAGGCAAGGTTTCCTCTAATCACCTGTGCAAACTGGCCCACTTGATCTCCACACCTGGAGGGGCCCCCCCCCCCCA
Organism: Neoceratodus forsteri; assembly: GCA_016271365.2. Taxonomy (NCBI): domain Eukaryota; kingdom Metazoa; phylum Chordata; order Ceratodontiformes; family Ceratodontidae; genus Neoceratodus; species Neoceratodus forsteri. The sequence goes on from CM057454.1 coordinate 680,965,201, forward strand.
TGCCTTGGTCTCCCTAGATGCAGAGAAGGTCTCTGATAGGGTCTCAAGGGACTATCTTTTTATAACCCTGGCTCAGTATGATTTCCTTGACGAATACATCCAATGGATGAAGTTGTCATATACCTGCACAGCTGCTCAGCTTTGTTGTAACAGTATATATTCTGTATATTCTTAATCTTTTAGCCTGTACAGGGGCACGAGGCAGGGCTGTCCTCTCTCTCTCTCACCTGTGTTCCTTAACCTCTTCCTGGAATCCCTTATCTTTCAAATAAAACAAACCACAGAAATAACAGATATTGACATTGAAGGCACACAGTACAAAATTTCGGTTTATGCGGACAATATATTGCTTCATATTACCCACCTCAGCATATTCCTGCCCTATGCCCTTCAGGAAATCCCTAATTTGGGGAAATATCAAACTGCAAACTTAATGTGGACAAAATGGAGGTCATGCCCTTGAATCTTAGCATACAAAGGCACAAAGTTGCTTTTCTGGGCCTCAGATGGAAACCTGATAACCTCAAATACTTGGGTATAGTGGTTGCAAGATGCCCACAAGGTATGATCATCACCCATAATCTGCATCCACTGCACGTGCAATTATCGCAGGACTTATGTAGATGGGCTCACCTTCCACTTACATTGTGGGGAATAATCAATTTGGACAAAATGAACCTGCTCCCTCGAGTATTATACCCACTCAGCATGATCAGTATGATGGTACTCAAGGCATGGTTCACTAAACTGCACAGTATAATCTCCCAGTTTATATGAGCTAGGAAAACGGCTCACAGGTCGAGTTTTGGAGGTGTCGATCCTGGCTGGGTTCTCTGGTGCATTGCCCAAGGAGGGAACACAGGGGTGGGGGCGTGGCCATCTGTTTTAGATCTGACTTAAACTTTTCCGTAAGCCCAGTGGGTTCCACTTCATCATTTGAATGCATGGCCTGCATGAGGGTCCAGCTGCAGGCTGCAGAATCCTTCTCGTATACCACCTTCCGGGGCACAAGGGGGAATTTCTGCAGGAAGTCACGGACTTAGTCACCAACAGGGTGTTGAAATCACCCAGATGGTTAAATCTGGGTGACTTCAATGCCTGGGTTATGAGGAACTCTTGCATTTTGGTCAGGACTTCCTCCAGATGATGACTTCTCTGGGTCTCGCATAAGCTGTTGCTTCTGCAACCCACAGCCATGGTCACACCTTGGACTTAGTGTTCTCCCTGGGGCTTGAGGTCACCAGCCTCAGGATTGATCTAGCCATCTGGTCAGATCACTGCACAGTAGAGTTCTCATTCGGGCCCCCCCCATTAGTCCCTCCCCTGAAGAGATGATCCACTACTGCCCTTTGAAGGGGTTGTCCCCAGAGGGACTGATGGCAGTATTGGATCTATCTGGTGTGAGTGTTGCCTGTGCAACAGGTATGGGTGAGGTGGTGGCAGCCTATAATAGTGCTGTTTCCAAGGCACTCGACTCTGTTGCACAGGTATATATATGACCCACGTCTTCTCGTTTGAGACCTCTGTGGTTTGATGGGGCTCTCAAGGAGATAAAGACCAGGGGTCAGAGGTTGAAGCATTGTTGGCAGCGGTCTCAGCCTGAGGAGGACAAACTGGCTTTGAGAATTTACTATGGTGACTATCAAAGGGCAATCAACTATAAGAAGGTAGTGTTCCTGTCCAGGGAAACTGCTGCAAGGAAGAACAGAACGGCTCTGCTTTTCTGTACTGTAGACAGGCTTCTCCATCCTGCCTATCTGCAGCCAAAAAGGCATTTCCAGTCTCCCAATGTGAGGAGTTTGCTCTGTTCTTCTCAGACAGGGTGTCCTCCATTAGGGCTGGGATCTCTCCAATGGGGCAGCTGCATCCCAGCAGGGGTGAGTTGAGTGTGTCCAGAAGCACTCCGGTTGTCTGGAGCGAGTTTAGGCCGATTGGGGTGGCAGAGGTTTGCAAGGTGATTTCAAAGCTGCAGTTCACATACTGTGAACTGGACCCAGGTCTGACTCTTCTCTTAATGGGATGTGCTGAGTCCGTTGGTCCAGTGTTCGCTGAGATTATTCGGTGCTCACTTTTGAATGGATAGTTTCCCAGCTCCTTGTAAGATGCGCTGGTATGACCCCTCAAGAAACCATCTCTTGACCCTCATGTCTTAGCAAATTATAGACCATCTCTAACCTTCTATTCCTGGGTAAGGTTATTGAGAAAGCAGTGGCTCTGCAGCTCAAGGCACACCTTGCTGCCAGTGCCTACTGTAGGACATCTACAGTATGAGCCCTTCCAGTCAGGGTTTAAGTCAGGGCATAGCACGGAAACAGCATTAATCAGAGTGCAAAATGATCTACTCAGGGTGAGAGATAGAGGGGAGTGGTCATTACTCATCCTCCTCGATCTCTCCTCAGCATTTGATGCTGTGGACCACGTACTGTTGCTGGATTGCCTAAGGGAGCTCTGTGGACTCACCAGTACTGTCATCAACTTATTTAAGTCCTTTCTCAAAGGAAGGATGCAAAAGGTAGTGATGACAAGTTTCTCATCCTGCCCAAAACCCCTAACATATGGAGTTCCCCAGGGTTTCATCTTGTCGCCTATGCTGCTCGTACTGTATGTGCTCCTCCTGGGTGAGATCATTAGACATTATAGCTTGGGTTTCCACTGCTACACAGATGATACCCAGCTGTACATGTCATTTGCACAGGACAAGTGATGCCATGAAGATGCTAAATAAATGTCTGGCTGAGATTCAGGACTGGATGTCCTTTAGCTGGCTGAGACTCAGTCCTGACAAGATGGAGGTTCTAGTGATCGAGCCTGGTCGTTGGTGGAATATGTATGTGGCTGGGATAGGAACAGGGTTATTTCTTGGCCCCGCTCCTTTGGCTGCATCTTCCAAGGTGAAAAATCTGGGTGCCATCCTTGATGATGGATTGGCACTTGAGGCTCAGGTGTCGTCCGGTGTCATGTTTACCCCTAGAGGAATGTCACCCAGATCAAAGCATTGATTTGCCTGACAACCTGCTATCACTGTTACATGTTTTTGTGACAACTTGACTCGACTATTGCAACACTCTGTACCTTGGGGTCAATGGAGGGGTTCTTTGGTGCCTGCAGCTGGTGCAGAATGCAGTGGCCGGGTTGTTGATGGGCCTCCCGAGGTCCTGTCATGTGACATCAGTTCTGGGTGATCTACACTGGCTGCCGGTTAAGTGGAGAATTATCTTCAAGGTGGGCTTGCTCACCTATATAAGGCCCTATACAGATCGGGCCCTGGCTACCTGAGCGACCTCTGACTTCTGTCTATCCTGTGTGCTCACTCTGCTCCTCCACTGAGGACATCTTAGCTGTTCCTAGGGCCCACATGAAGACCTCTGGAGACCATTCATTTGAGGTGGCTGACCCTGTATTGTAGAACTCACTTTCAAGAACTTAGAGGGAGGTAACATCAGTGGAGATTTTTAAGTGGGGGCTAAAGGCGCACCTTTTTAAAGGCATTTACAGATTGTTTATGGTATCTTCAGTGCAGGCCCACCATCAACTCTGCCATCTCTTTAATTTTTTTTTGGTTGGGGATGTCGACAGGGAGCTCCAGTCCCTCCCTTGGAGGGACTTGTTCTTCGACCTGGTAGTCGGATCATCATGGACCCTGTCAGCTCCCGATTTTTTGTGCTGCTTTTTCCCCCCAGGCCCACGACCGTTCAATTGGAGGACCAGCTGTCTCCACATCCATGGAGGCAGCCTAACACCCTGGACATGGGCCCTTCCCCATTCTTGGCAGCGCACCTGTGTTGACAGCCAGCCAACACTGGGTGCCAGTCTACTGTGCACTGCGCAATTTCCCTCCCCCGAGGAAGGAGAGCTGTCTATGGATGCTCAATCCTTCCTCAACCTGCCGACCCCAAGCAACCTGAATCCATTCCCAAACTCGGGCCGCCGGTGTGGCGCAAAGTGTGGCATCCAGTGCCTCAACCCTCAGCAGCACCGGGCCTACACCTGCCATCTCTTTAAGCTGCAACCAGTGCATGATACACTGCAATCGCTGCTTAGAAACCCTTATTTCAGAATCGATGACAAACCTGTTACCCAGCAAGTGTGGCAAGGGCTGGGTATCACCAGAGTCCAGCAACTCACCTTTGACAATAAACTTATAGGATTTGTTACATTACGGTGAAGCCTGCCAGAATAAAGTCCAGTGTCACAGGTTTTCTGCATGACAAAAGGGATCAACTCCCATTGGAACTCCATTGTTTGCTGCAGTAACTCTACTGCACAACTCTGCAGAGTTGGGTTTCATCCTGGTGGGCTTCACTGTATGTCAAAGATCCTCTCCATCCTGATTCAGGAGGTGCAGGAGGGCCCAGCAGCAGCAACAGCTCACGCCTGCAGAGGTCTAGGCTCACAGAAGCAGGAACGGACCACCAGAGGAGCCTGTTTCAGCATGTGCAGGAGGTGCAGGAGGGCCCAGCAGCAACAGCAGCTCACACCTGCAGAGATCCGGGCTCACAGAAGCAGGAATGGTTCTGGACCACCAGAGGAGCATGCCTCAGCGTGTGCAGGAGGTACTGGAGGGCCCAGCAGCAGCAGCTCACTCCTGCAAAGGTCCGGGCTCACAGAAGCAGGAATGGTTCTGGACCACCAGAGGAGCCTGCTTCTGCATGTGCGGGAGGTGCAGGAGAGCCCAGCTGCAGCAGCTCACTCCTGCAGAGGTCTGGGCTCACAGAAGCAGGAACACACCACCAGAGGAGCCAGCTTCAGTGTGCGCAGGAACGGCAGCCCTTATTTCAAAACATTAGAGGTTCAACACATTGTCGTCCTCCCTCAAAACATTGCAAGCTCACTACATACCATTTCTCCCATTTGTAGGATTTGAGCTTCTATTTTCGGGGTGTCACCTGGTGTGGGATTTGAAGCCAAGCTACTGTAGCCTGCCCCACTTGTAGGCTGCAGCTGTGTCTACTAAGCCACACTGACATAACTGTAGAAGCAAGCAGGATATACTTGTACCTCAAGCTCCATCCCCCCAATAAAGGTTTGTTTACGTACTTATTACTTCAGTACATTAGCGGTTCAACACGTTCTCATCCTCCCTCCAATCATTGCAGACTCACTGCTGCAGTTGCTACTACTGCTGCTACTTTTGTCTGGCAACATCCACGCCAACCCTGCCCAATGCAACAGACACAGGGCAGCGGGAACAACCACATAACCCTTAAAATGGCATCTATCAACATCTGCAGCTTGATGTCAAAAATTGACACCCTCCAAGTGTGGGTAACTCAGCACAGCCCTGATGTGCTCTCAGAGACATGGCTCTCCCCAAAGATCCCTGACTCAGCCTTAACCCTTAACGGGCACACCATTTTTAGGCAGGACATTTTAGGCAAAAGGAGAGAAGGGCTGGCTGTCTACCTTAGAGATCATCTCTGTGACCATGCCCTCCCCCAGTTTGATACCAGGAAAAATGTGCAGTCACTAGCAATTAGAATACTATTGGGAGCCAACAATAAGTTGCTCAAAGTCATCTCAGCTTACATCCCCGCTAGGAACCAAGCCAATGGATTTAGCAAGGTCCTCGACTACTTAAGTAGCCTGCACCAAAACTTAGAGGTGGTAGTGTTAGGTGACTTTAATGTAAACTGGCTGTTACCTGAAGCAACCCCCTTCAAAGATGCCATTTCCACCATTAATATTTTCCCAATGGGCATGTTCCCTACCAGGGCCAACTACCACACTGGCTCCAGTACCCTACTTGATTGGTTACTTACAAATCATCCGGAGCGAATCTCCAACACCATCCTCCCCAACTCAATTAGCAATCACACCCCAATCCTATGCCACTGGTCAAATAAAGCTCCTAAGCCCCCCACTATAACTCTCACTGGATGAGTTCTAAAGAATGGACAGCTTGAACCCCTCAAGGCCTGTCTTAAACAAATAGACTGGTCCCCTATTGACACCTTCCAAGACGTGGACCAGGCACCTGAATACTTTATTTCCACATTCGATGAAGCTTATGATATTCACACACCCTTAAGAAAATTAAAACTGAAGGGCTCTAACAATTCCTGGATCTCCCCATTCCTACTCAGTCTCATGGCCACCAGGAACCACATGTGGCACCAGGCCCGTGCCACAGGAATGCAGGCTGATATCCGGCAATACAAAACAGCCAGGAACACCTGTACTTGGGCGATCTGACTCACCAAAACTCACCACTACCAGGACAGCCTCGGGAACGTCTGGGGTGATGGCAGAAAGTTTTGGGACTACCTAAAAGATCTTACGGGCAAAGCCAGCAAAACCTCACTCTCCATGCTAGCAATCAATGGAAAAGTCACCCAAGACCCCAAAATAATTACAGATACATTCAATGACCCCTTTTCTGACCTCGGTGATGTACTCCCCCCAAACTTCTATGACATTACCAAAATCGGCACCGAGACCAACCGAACTGGCTCACCTCCTGGCCCCCCACCCATCTATTAGCAGTGTCAGTGGCTCAGCAGGTTGCACACTCACCTCTGAAGCTGGAAGATCGGAAGGCTGTGGGTTCTATCCCCACACCAGGCACTTGGGTTAAATCCCAATACTGACACTGTGGTGCAGCATGAGAGGGGTGCTGCACTCCTGAGGTGCAGTCTTTTGGATGAGACATTAAACCAAGGTCCCATCTACCTGTTCTGGTGGTAGTTCAGGTGGATGTTAAAGATCCCATAGCACGTCTCAAAAAGAGCAGGGAAATTTCCCCGGTGTCCTGGCCAAATTTCCCCCATTCACTAAAAATACTACCAACAGCTTAATCTTGTTCAGTGTCAGTTGGCATCCATCTGTATCCCTTCCCCCCCTTGGGACAAGGCTGAAAATAGGCAGAATTGTTTAGTCTTCCTTTCTCCGTCAACAAAAACTAAATAAATTTCAAGAAAATCTCTGTATCCAAAGCCAGAAAATATCTACATCGAGTGCTAGACAAATCAAGATTCAGTAGTGACTCCCTAGATCTCAAACTAATTCCCCTTACCTTGGAAGAAGTCTTACTCCCCCCCCCCAACTAAACTGCTAAATGTATCCCTATGCCTCGCAGAATTCTCACAGTGCTGGAAAGCAGTTGTAATCACTCCAGTCCACAAAAGTGGAGATTGTGCCCTCCACACACACTATCGCCCCATATCTATCCTAACCCCACTCTCAAAAGCCTTGGAACACATAATTTCTGATCAGTTGGTTGACTATCTAGAGAAGTATCAGATCCAATACCCACAACAGCATGGCTTCTGAAAGGCACACAGTGCCACCACAGTGCTGCTCGAGTACTCTTGCTTCATCTATGAAACCCTAGACCAGAGTCAGCTAGTTACATCGACCTCACTAAAGCATCTGACATGGTCAACAACTCCATGCTGCTGGACAATCTTTCCTCCACCAGGCTCTCAACTGAAGCTGCGGATTGATTCAAAAGTTTTCTAGGGCACAGATTCCAACAGGTCAGAATTAACAGAATCCTCTCTGTCAGAAAACAAGTGCACACAGGTGTCCCACAAGGTTCGATCTTAAGCCCCCTACTCTTTAGTCTCTTCCTTAACCACCTTCCCAATGTCAGTGTGGATAATGTTCTCCTCTACGCATATGATGCCATAATCTTCACAAGTAAGCCTGACCCTCACTTCCTGAAAACACAACTCAAGCAAAACTTTTCAGCTGTCGAAGCATGGTTCTCAGATCACAAACTTCTGATGAACTATAAAAAATGAAGACTTTGCTATTTGCTAACCCCCACAACAAGCATAAAGCATACCCACTAGCCATATGGAACAGCCATAATGCCCAGCTTGAATAGGTAAATACCTTCAAATATCTAGGAGTAACCTTCAACAGCTCACAATCCTCTGCCAACCACGTTGAGCACATGGTAAAGGCAGTTAATACAAGGATTTGCCTTCTTTATAGGCACAGACACTGTATGACCTCAGATGTGCTCAGACCCGCAGTGACCAACTCGATCATTTCCATCATCAACTATGGTCTGGTGGTGTATGGCGCTGCCTTTGATACAATTCTTAAAAGGATCAACACAGCACTAAACAAGTCATGTAGGCTAATAACCAGAGCCCACAGGCTTACACATACCTGTGAATTATATTATCACACCAACTAGCTGCACCTGAAAGGCAGGATGAAATACCAAGTATGTCTCCTAGAGAAGGAAACCTGCCTAGGCCTAACCCCTCCGGCAATCCAGCAACTCCTCACTCCAGTGAACATTCCTTATCGGATGTGAGGCATGACCAGACAGTCTCTCCAAATCCCCTTCTGCCGAACCTCACAAACTCAGCAGCCCTTTGCCTACCATGTACCTTGTTGGTTAAATAACCTTCCCTATGACATAATGTCTAAACCTAAACTACGACCCTTTAAGAGAAAACTTCGCCAACACCTAACCGCACTTTGCAGCTGTGACTGCCAATCCTAATTAGCATTACACCCACCTCCTCCCTACATCATCGTCCCATCTACTCCCACCCACCACTGTCTCCACCTCCTCTCTGCCCCATCTCCTCCAGCTGCCATTTCCTTCTCACCCCCGTCACCCCCCATCACCATACCCTCCACCCCTTCACTACCCTCCCCTTGCCTCCATGTCTTACCTTCTGCCCCCGTCACCCACCCCTTAACCAGACTAGGTCAGCTCTGACTGATTCTCTCCTGCTTGAAACAATGGCTGTAATAATGTACAAGTGTTGCTCACTTTATTTGACTCTCTGTGCACCAGTTTATCTGATGCTCTCTTGTAGTTTTTGACACCAGACAAGGTCAGCTCAGACTGATGGACTTCTGCCTGTCATATTCGACAAAACATGCTAATTCCTCTGTATGACAAATTTTTCGATTCTCTTATTTGTATTATTTGTCTGATTGTTGCAGTTATGATGTGAAACCTTTTAAATGAGCTTTCAGCTCAAAGGTATTACAAGCCAAGAATTAAATAAATAAAAAATAAATGCCAACTTCCTAACAAATAGAATAGTGGATGGCCAGCCATGTACAAAAAGCTCAGGATTCCATCAAGGGTTCCTGATGAAATTGATAACCACGAAAGTGCAGCTCGAGTGGTCTCCGATTTCATCAGGAGCCGAGATGGAATCCTGAGCTTGTTGTACATGGCTGGCCAGCCACTGTTTTTTATAGTATTTGATCTGCATCTGTTCAGTAACACATTTAGAAAGAAGTGGCAAGAAAAAGATGCAGAATTTAGACTTTGGAGTGTGGGAAGGCTTCAGATGTCAGGCAGCAAGATCTGTTTCACAAGATCCATTTCAAAGTCCGATTCAAACTATTCAGAAATGATTCAGCAAGATTCAAATGAAGGATTCATATGAACGATAGAAGCAAAAAACAGTAAAGATTTAAAACTTCACAGATGCCATTTTACTCATTTTGACAGTTCCTCTCAGTCCTGTTTTTAAAGGTGACGGACAAACTTTTTTTTTCAACTGTGGCAGACAATGGCAATTAGAGGTGGGCGAAGTGGCCAAAATTCGCTCCACGAGGCAATTCACAGATTAAGGTAGAATCCGCAAAGTAATCCACAACGTGAAGTGGAGTACTTTGCATCATAATGAGGAACGCAAAGTTCATTGAAAACAATGACTTTGCGTTACTCCGCCTTCCCCCGACCACTTCTGCACTAATTTTAATGCAAAGTACATTGAAATCAATGTACTTTGCATCCCTTCGCCTTGTTGGTGAGCTCCAATGTGAAGTTTGTAGTGATTCATTGGATTGCAGGTCACATGGGCTCTAGGTTGTTCTGCACAGCTTCAGTTCTGTGTAATGTGTGTGTAGTGGTAGCTGGAGACAGTTTGCTCTCAGAGCTCTGAAATTCAACCCCCCTAAAAGCTGTCAAAAAAGCCTTTTTGAGCCATTTTGTTTGCCCAAAATTTAGTACATCGATTGTAGGAAACCCTCCTGTGCTCATATCATCGAGTGTTTATTGTTTGTGTGTGGACTTTGAATGTTAATTTAAACGTTCAGTCTGTGTACTGACAGCAACACTTGAAGTGTGCTTGTGGGAGGGGCGTATCTGTGGTGAGGTAGATTAACTGGGAGAAAAAGGCAGTCTTTCTGTTTTGGTTATATTTTTGTTGTATAACTGTGTTAATGTACACACAGTATTTTCAGTAATTCTTGACATTTTTTAGCTGATTGTTGTGATGCAGCAGTGCATAATTTCAGTTTGTTTAAAAGATTTGGTTATATTACTGAAGTTTTCAATTTGCTACGCATTAATGTAGTGTGTGTGTGTGTGTGTGTGTGTGTGTGTGTGTGTGTGTGTGTGTGTGTGCAAGCGGGCATCAAATCAGACACATTTATTGTGCCACAGAGTAATTGCAGCAGTGTGAACCTGCTATCCACAGCACCTGCATGATTTTGTACTGCTTTGTGGTATCTTGGTTTTGGACTGTGACTGCAGTGCACCCCCACCCCCCACCCCAAACCGGCAAAAGGTATTCTTTTCCAGATTGGATTGTGACCGGCGCTGACTGAAAGTTCAAAAATCTAAATTTGTTTAGAATTTTCTTGGTGATCCCCCAAAATGCCTGCAAAGAGATGTGCAAACAAAGCTATTTCTGGCCATGGCACTGCTGCCAGTGGCAAGATTGTCTGAGCGCGTGGTAGTATGCAGAAATGCATAGCTGATGTCAGTAAACTGATTTCTACATCAATGTTTTTTACAGCGCAATCTGTAGCTTAACTCACAGTTGGAGGAGATCATGTTGTCCCAGCTGGTGTTAGTGCAGTTTCTGCTGGCATGAGTATTGCTGCCTCAAGTTCCACTTTCAGTTAACCGTTTCAAAAAATATAGTTGAATCTAAAGCTGTGACTGACAGTGTAGATGATGTCAAACTCCTGATTAACATCCTCATGGTAGTTGAACATGATTCTGATCCAGGCGACGATAACTCACAAATTCACATTTCTTCCAGCACTGTTGACGTCATGCTTTAGCCATCCAATGATTCGAAGTGTGGCGCAAAAATATCGGGTGATGATGATGCTGTGGTTGGAACATGTTCTCCACATGACAGCATCCAAGCTGAGAATGTGGATGTGGATGATGCTGATGAATATGATGATGATGTCAGTGACCCCCGTTGGGAATCAGAGAAAAAGAAAGTCAAGGTGGCTGTGTCTGGGTCTATTGGCGTTAAATCCCACCCTCCTCAAAAAAGTTGTGATTTAGTGGTTCCTGCTGCTGCTGCTGATGATGATGATGCAGTAATAATCATAGGTTAGTCATGGTGGTAAGTTGAAGTCCAAGTGTGTGCAGCCTGAAAAATCATGTAGCACACCCCCCATTTCAGGGATTAAAAAACTGGAGTCCAATAAGTAGTATCAGGGACATGTTATTATTATTTTTTTTTAATTAGATATGCTTTATTAAATTTCAATTGACACTCCAAGAAAATGACAAGAATATCAACAGGAACATTGACAGTGTCTTCTTAATAACTACCCAAAAGATACCATAAAAGAAAAAGGAAACAAGCCCCCCCTCCCATCCTCCCACTACCCAACTACCCCTATTCCCAGAAACTTTCCTCCCTCCCTCCCGCCCCTGGCAGAGTGACTATTATCATGATGTTAAGTTGAATTCAATGAAGGGTTTCTCTCCTTCCTGCCCCTTCAAGGGACCATGCAAACAGTGTAGCAGAGACATCCCTCTCTTAAGGGGGCTTAGGTCGCACCTGAAGCGTCAGAAGTGTATGCAATTTGCCCCAGATTCTATTGTAAACAGGTAGCTGATTATGGAGTCCTGCGATTAAATGTTCCATTCTAAGGTTTGACAGGATGTCTTTCAACCATTCAGTATAAGATGTTCCCATTGGGCCTTTCCAATGTGGCAGGACCAGTTTTTTAATGGTTAAGGAAATCAATGTCATGAAGTATTTCTGTTACGAACATACGAAATTTGCCAGCAGATAAAGGCCTAGAGGTCTATCAAGTCTGCTCGAATGTGCAGCTAGCACCCCTTATTCTGCAGCTGCCCCTCCCTTCCACCCTTCCCCTTCATTAACCCTCCCCCTTGTCCTGTCCCATCCTCGTTTGAAGCAGTCCACTGTTCTACTGCATACCACTTCAGCAGGTAACGCATTCCACCCAGCCACCACCCTCTCTGTAAAAAGTGTCTCCTCATCTCCCTCCTGAACCTTCCTCGCTCCAGTCTCATATCCATGCCCTGTGGCCTCCCTCCTTACTTTAAACAGCCCCTCTGTACCTGTCTTGTTTATTCCTTTCATGTATTAAAGGTTTAAATCATGTCACCCCTGTTTCTCCTCTCCTCCAGTGAGTACATGTTCAACTCCTTCAACCTCCTCTTGTATGATAAGTCCCCCAGCCCCTTGATCATCTTTGTCGCTCTGCGCTGCACCCCCTCCAGTAACTTAATGTCCCTCTTCAGATCTGGGACGCCAGTACTGCACGCAGTACTCAGGTGTGGTCTAACTAATGACCTATACAGTGGTAGAATCACCTCCTCCCTCCTCGAGGATATACCCTTGCAATACAACCCAGCATTTTGTTGGCCTTGCAGCTGCCTTCCTATATTGTGCCAAGTTGTTCATTGACCCCAATGAGCACACCCAGATCCTTCTCTCCTCTGTCTGGGCTAGCTGCACTCCCCCTAGATGGTAACTCCTCCTTGGGTTCTTCATCCCAAAATGCAACACCTTGGCATTTTTTGGCATTAAAGCCCAGTTGCCAGGTGTCTTACCAGGTTTCAAGCTTTGCCAGATCATCCTGCAACCCCTGCCATCCCCCTAAGTCATCCACCACTGCCCCTACCTTGGTATTATCAGCAAACAGACTGATCTTGCTCTTGATGTCCCATGATATGTCTGCAATGAATATCCCAAACAACACTGGTCCCAACACCGAGCCCTGTGGAACACCGCTCTTCACTGCCCTTGGGTGTGAGAGCTCCCCACCCACCACCACCTCTGTTGCCTTCCCTGAAGCCAGTTTCCTACCCATCTCACCAGCTTTGCACCCCCTGTGCCTACTAACTTCCTTCCCAGCCTTCCATGTGGCACTGAGTCGAATGCCTTACTGAAGTCCAGATACAGGACATCCACTGCATGGCCCCTGTCCAGTTGCCTAGTTACCCAGTCGCCTAGTTACCCAGTCATAGAACTCGACCAGGTTGGTTTGGCAGGATCTGCCACATATGAAGCCATGCTGTCTGCTGTCCTGTAGTCCTTTGGCCTCTAGGAGGGCCACCAGCCTCTCCTTCAGGATAGTCTCCATTAGCTTACCCACGATGGATGTGAGGCTCACTGGTCTGTAGTTTCCCGGTTCATCCTTGGGGCCACTCTTGTGGAGGGGCACCACATGAGCCATCCTCCAGTCCTGAGGTACACACCCCGAATGTAGTGAGGCATTAAATAGGTCTGCCAAAGGTCCTGCAAGGACCTCTGCCAGCTCCTTCAGTACCCTGGGGTGGATGCCATCTGGGCCTGGCGCCTTGTCCCACCTTAGTGCCTTCAAACCCTCTCGAACTCTGCTCTCCATGATTTCCCCATCTGTCACCACTTCCCACCCTGCTTCTGCCATTTCTCCCACCTTGGGTGTCACCCCCCTCTTCTCTTTAGTAAATACTGAGCAGAAGTACTCATTTAGTGCTTCCGCCTTATCGCACCCTGCTTCCACCCAACCCCCCTCCTTCCTAATCCTTACTATGTGGTCCTTACATCTCCTTTTCTCCCTGATGTACTTAAAGAAGTCCTTCTCCCCCTTCTTAATGCCTTATGCCAGCCTGAGTTCCATAGATGCTTTGGCTCCCCTTACTGCCCTTGTCACCTCCTTCGATTCTGTCAAGTACTCCTCCCTGTCCTCCCCGTTTTCTTGTACTTCCTAAAGGCAGCTCTTTTCCTCCTTACCTTTTCCATGACCTCCTTGCTCAACCAGATCGGTTTCTTAGCCCTAGCCTTCTTGCTCTGGGCTTTGCAGCAGGTTTTAGTTACCACCACTATCCCCAGCTTTATGAGCTCCCACCTCTGGTTAGTGTCCATACTAGATTGAATTCTGGCCAGGTACCCTTTTACCACTTCCCCCATCCTCCCAAAGTCGGCCCTCCTGAAGTCCAGCACAATTGTGCCAGATTCCACTCCTTCCTTGCCCATATCCAATGTGAGCCATACTGAGTGGTGGTCACTCCCTGACAGCGGTTCCTCCACTGTAAGTTCTCTCACAAAGTCCTTATTTGCCAGCACAAGGTCAAGGGTATTCCCTAACCTGGTTGGTTCACTGACCATTTGCAGCAGGAAGCTGTCCTGGAAGGCATCCAGCAGTACCTGCTCCCTTCTGTTCCTGGTTGTTGGGGTGCTCCAGTCCACTCCTGGCATGTTGAAGTCCCCACAGTCACCACACTACCCTTCTCGTAGGTCCTCCTGATCTGTCCCGCTAGTTCCTGTCTAACTCCTCTGTCTGAGATGGTGGCCTGTACACCACTCCCATTCTAAGAATCCTATTCTTGGAATCCTGGATTTGCATCCAAAGTGACTCCGTACTATCCTCTTCCCCTTCCTCCCTTACACACTTCAGTCCTTCCTTCACATATAGTGCCACCTTCCCTTTCCCAATAACCCTGTCCCTATGAAATAACCTGTACCCTGGTACAGACAGGTCCCAGTCATTGTATTGGGTGGCCCATGTTTCTGTGATGGCTGCAATGTCCACCTCTCCCTCTGCCATGAGAACCTGTAACTCTGCAGTTTTCCTCCCAAGGCTCCTAGCATTAAGGATAACCACCTTCCACCCTTTCCCCCCCTCCCATCCTGCCCTCCTTTCCTAGCATCACCAACAGTACTTGCCATTTGTCCTTTGTCACTGTTATGGGGGTAAGCTCATATGGTTTCCCAACCTGTGGTCTCTGCATATCTCTTCCCCAACTGCCACCCCCACTCCTAGTTTAAATTCCCAACTTCCTCTATGTACTCCTCCATCCTCTGTTTCAACACGTTCTTTCCCTCCTCACTCAAGTGTAGTCTGTCCTTGGCATAGAGACTACTGTCCTCCCAGGTCCCTCCCCACCCCCAACAGCCCATGCCCTTTAGCACAACACCAGGTTCTTAGCCATCCGTTAAATTCCTCTATTCTCAACTTTCTTGTTGTGCTTGCCTTTGGCACCGGAAGTATCTCTGAAAAAGTTACTGATCTTCTGCCCCCTCACATAATTGTTCTATTACCTTAATATTAGAGAGGTCTCCCACTATGCAAATTTCAGGAATAAAGTGTTCACTTATACTTAGCAGTGGGTCAGCCCTATGCTTAATAAGTTCCCATACAGGGGCCACTTTCTCACACTCCCAAAAAATATGACAAGGGGTTCCTTCCTGCCTTTCACATCTTGCACAGGTAGATGATGGGGCCCTTCCCATTTTGAAGAGTTTAACAGGGGTGTAGCATAGATTGTTTAATATCTGGAATTGCTTGAGGCGAAGTTGGTCCTGGGTTACATACTTGTAGGTGTCCTTCCACACCCTGTTCCAGTTGAACCAGGTTGTGGAAATTGTGCTGTCCAATACTCTGAGACTCCATCCACTTGTGGGTGGGCTATGGAATAAAGGTAGGCATATAATTGGGACACAGAGAGGGGCTGGGCAGCAAGATCTAACATATTCTGCATCAGTCTACATCGATTGGGGTGGGTCAAATAGCTCTTGAAGTCCTTTTGTATCAGATGGCAAAGTTGGTAGATTTTAAAAATTAAGGGAGTGGCCAACTTAAATTCATACATAAAGTCTGGAGAGAAGAGAAGTGCTCCATCTTTGTTCAGATCACCAACTCTAAAATCTACCAAATGGGGGAGCAAAACTGTTTGGATGGGATTACCCTCTATCCTAAAGTTAGGATTACGGAAAATTAGTTGAGACATATCTCTTTTATGTTCATATTTCAGGATTGTGCTTAATTGTGTGTGGACTTTGACTGACACGGCTATGACTGAGCTATGCAACCTCTTAGGAAGGTCTTTGGGGCCTACATGGAGTATTGTAGAGGGGGGTAGACCAGTAGCTTCTATTATCTCCCACTCCAGTGAAAGCCAGACTGGAACATATCTGGAATTATGTTCCTCTAAGAGGGTTGAAGGCCAACATAGATATTTACTGGTGTGACTGGCCCAATAATATAAGCCAAAGTGGGGCAACCTGAGTCCACCTTTCATTTTAGGTGCTGCTAACTTAAAATATGCTCTTCTCAGGGGCTTACCTTTCCATATGAAATCTGAGACAATAGAATGCAGGCTTTAGAACCAGGACAGGGGGAGCCAGATGTTTAGCATATTAATCAGATAAAATATTCTGGGCAAAATGTTCATTTTAATTAAGTTTATTCGCCCCCAGAGAGATAGGGGTAAAGTCTTCTACCAGTGAAGGACCTGCTGAACTATCTGGACTAAACTGTCTAGGTTCAATTGTTTCAAGTCCATCTCTCATCTAGGGAGCAGTATCCCTAGGTATTTTAATTTGTTAGGGGTCCAGGATAATCCCAATTCGGTTAGACTACTCTTATGAACTCTATCATTCAGCGGCATGACCACCGTTGTCCCCAGGTTGAGCTTATAATTCGAAAAAGTACTGAATTTGTTAATGGTATCCAATGCTGCTGAAATTGAGTCACTGGGGTATGATAAATGTAGTAAGATGTTATCAGCATATGCTGATAATTTCACCACCTGAGTCCCTATTTGGATTCCTAGAATATTTGGGTTTTCTCTCAGCCTAGCAAGCAGAGGCTCGAGGTAAAGGTTGAAAAGAAGTGGAGACAGGGGACATTCCTGTCTGGTTCCTAAGTGCAAAGAAAAGGAGGGAGAGAAAACCCCACTGCAATATATGCGAGCACTTGGGAAGGAGTAAAAGACTCTAATCCAACTGATAAACTGCACTGAGAACCCAAACCATTGTAATGAACAGAATAGGAACTGCCACTCCATTCTATCAAAAGCTTTCCCTGTATCCAAGGATACCAGGACTGAGGGAGAGTCTGAGTTCTTGGACGCAGAGAATAAATGGGCTAATTTCCTTATGTGATCTGCTGACGAACATGTAGCCATAAATACAACCTGATTGGCCCCGATTAGGGTAGGTAGAACCTTATTGAGCCTGTCAGGTTATATCTTAGTGAGAATTTTAATATCATAGTTTAATAAGGAGATGGGCCTGTAACTGGAGACGTGGTCTGGTTTCTTATCCAGTTTGTGTGTACTGTAACTACTATCAAAGCCTCCAGAAGAGATCTATCCGAAGTTTCCCCAGAGAGAAAACTTCTGAATAACCTTGACAACCAGGGAAGTAAAGTCTGTCTGAACAATTTGTAAAAGTTAGGAGAATAGTCATCTGGGCCAGGTGCTTTATCTGTAGGGAGCACTCGAATTGCTCCTAAAATCTCAATATCTGAGAGTGAATGAATTAGTAAGTTTTTTTTGTCCTCTGTGAATAATGGGAGTGCTATGCTACCTAAGTATTCTTCCACCCTATGTTGGGCAGGAGCCCCTTTCATTTTGCTATATAACTTCCTGTAATACTGTTCAAATTCAGAAGCTATTTCCTTAGGTAAAGTCTTGACAGATCCATCAGACATAGCCATGATACTATTGAATAGTCTTGAGGCTTCTTGTTTATACAGCCTGAGGGCTAATAAACACCCTGCTTTCTCACCTTGATCAGCATATTGAGCCCCAGTTCTCAGAATAGCAAATTCAGCTTTTTCTCTTAAGAGTTCTGAGTATTGACCTCTTAATATCACAAGATCCTGGCTGATAAGGTTTGGGGTGGTCGGTGACAGAGTGCTCTCTATCTCCCTAATTGTTTTAAGTAAGGTCTCTGATTTTTCCTCCCTCTTATGCTTCCTGATAGAGGCTAGTCGGATGAATACCCCACGGAGAAAACAATTTAACGCCCCCCACTCTAAATCAGGCTAACCCACTGAGTTCAGGTTGGTGGCAGAAAATATTTCTATTTGGTCATTGATATGATTAACTACATTCTCTTCTTTAAGCAATTGATTATTAAGCTTCCAGATTGTGTCTTTCTGTTGTAGGGGGGTGAAAGTAAATTTAAGCCAAGGAAAGGAGTGATCTGAGATGACCCCGGAAGCTATTCCAGATCCCACTACTCTGCTCATGGAAGCCCTGCTGAGGAGAAAATAATCTATTCTTGATGATGTTCCATGGACTGGGGAATAATAAGTGTACTCTCTGGTTTCTGGGTGAAGCACTCTCCACGGGTCACAGAGGCCTAGAGAATCCACCATATCCCGGAGAGCATGCTGTGCTGGGGACAATCCTGCTCTTCTTGTCCCTGACTTGTCCAAGTCAGGTGCAAATGGGACATTCCAGTCACCCCCAATGATCATAGGGAGAGAAAGGAAAGGGGACAGCATTGGTATTAGATCAGTAAAGGAAGCAGGGGAATCCTCATCAAGACCATAAAGACAGCCCAACAGAACCTCCACTCAATCTAGGAGGCCCCTGAGAAACAGAAATCTCCCTCCTGGGTCCCCCAGACGTTGGAGGCAGACAAAGGGGATTCTACGGGTAAACCAGAGAGCCACCCTTTTACTATTTGTGTTGTCACCAGTTGCAAACAATTGTCCAATTTGCTTTCTCAGGAGCAAGTTTCCTTCTCTCTCCAGCAGATGGGTTTCCTGTAAGAAAATTATGTCCCCTTTCATGTGGTGCAAATGTTTAATAATTTGGTACCTTTTCACTTTTGAGTGGGCTCCCCTTACTTTCCATGTGGCAAATATGTATGCATTAGCCATCTGGATTTCCTGCCAAGGGCAAAAGGGATTCTCTATGATGGATTTGGCTCCCTTAGGGTCTAGACATAGCCACTCTTCCCCCTAAGTTACCCCAACATCGTCCCTTGTACATTCCCCCATCCTAACCGAACAAAATTTGTAAAGATCTGAATCCAAAAAATAAAAATTATACTTTCCAAAAACCCTCCCTCCCCCTCTAAACAATACTCATTATGGTCCATGATGATCTGGTGCCTAATGCAAATACCTCCACTGCCTCCCCTCCCCCCTCCTATATCTCCTTTTGCCTGGTTACAAACTTCAAACCAGGTAATAATTAGAACAAATGTAATATGAAAACATCTTAGCATCCTCAGCTCAGTTAGCCTGAAAAAGAAAATGTCCTCCCCATTTATTCCATTATCCTTCTGCCTGAGGGAGCCAGTCCTTTACACTCAGTTCTCATTTGTTGGAGCCAGTCACATTGGAGGGAGCCTAGGTGCAGATGGTATTCTTTAATTACTGGGAGATATTACGAAGTATAGGCTAGATTACTAGTTGGGTAACACTTCAGAGGCGAAATCACATAATGATTATATTGTACCCTCCCTGTTAACTTAAATAATTGCACCTTTGTTGACCCCCTGTCTTAAAAGTAAAGAAGATTATGGGTAGAAGAGCCCCCTTTCAAAAAGCTGAGACTTGGTATTCAGAAAGACTTGGCATTTCCTCTTCTTTGTAACCTCGAAGGAATAAGCCAAAGATACAACTGTCTTCTCAGAATTCTGACTGGGGCTGACATGAATGGGAAGATAGGAAAATGTGTAACTCCCCCAAACGAAACAAACCTGGTCAGAAAAAGGGTCAGCCAGGTACCATGGTAGTTGCTGATGGGCCTGGGTAGGATTATATGGCTGTGCAGTCATTAAATTGCCTTATCTAACCCATAAAATTGGCTGCGCGTGCCCATTACCGAGGAGATTGCACAGTGGGAAAAAATGTAGATGTCATGTATTTCCCTGATCGCTAGATGGCATTATGAGCTGCACTTCTTGATTCCTTTGGGACCTTGAGCTGTTAAATAAACTCAGTCATCCCTGTAGGACTGACAACACAACCAGTGCATATCCTAAGCCCTCCCCGGCCATCAAGCAGTCCACTTCCGATGGAGACCCTGAGCCCTGGGACCCAAACTGCCCAATTACTTCCCAGGTAAGTTTCAGGGGCTAAGACCTTTATTGGTGCCCATTGAAGTTCTATTGGAGCCCCATAGTAGAAGGAGGGAGGAGAATCAGGAGTTACAGTGAACTGGATGCCCTCTCCATCAACTAAGTACATAAACAACCATAGAAGATGACCATTGTAAATCTAGAGCAATGAAATCTTGAAATGCTGAAACAGTTGAACACTTCAGTGCATTTCCATTACACCACAGAGGCTACCATTTAAAACATGGAGTCCTTTCAGGTTTTGGTGAACAGGTCTGGGAGGAGGAAACGCAGATCCTCCAGGGCTTACTCAGGGGGTTCATAAACCTTCCATGCATCTTTAACAAAGATTTGCACCCAGGCTGGGTAGCCCATCTTAAATTTAAGACCAGCCGCTATTATTTTGACCACAATTGGATGGAAAGCTGCATGTTTTTGTCGCACCGAATCTAGGAGGTCCTGGACTACTTTTATAGGCTTCCCTTCCCAGGTTACCTCTTGGAGATCTTTGATGCAAGTCAGAAAGTGCTGGCATTCAAAGTAATTCAGAAACCTGAAGATAAAAGAACAAGGTTGTGAGCCAGGTGGTGGCATGGGTTGAAGTGCCCTATGTGCCCTCTCGATGGAATACGTGGCAACGTAGGGGGGAAGGCCTGCCAAGTTCTGCACCAGTTTCTGTGTAAAAACTGTGGGGTCAGAACCTTCCTCCTTTTTGGGGAGCACAATAATCACGGTGTTGTTGTGGTGGCTCCGACCCTCTAAGTCCACTAGTTTGGATTCCAGGCGTGCCTTTTTTGCCTCACAGCCACCAGCTCAGGATCTATGTGGTCAGACCATTTTTTGAGCCAGGTAATCTGGGCTTCTGAGTCACTTGTGTGCTTGGAAAGATCCTTGATTGCCACAGTGATAGATTTTATCTCTTTAGTTATTGATTTAAGCTCATCCTTGAAGGATGTCATCTCAGAGAGGAACCACTCCTCCATGAGTGGCACAGGCCCCAGGTGAAGTAGTAACTTGCCGGTCCGTTCCAGTATTTTGGGCCTTGGATCTCTTGGAGGCCTTTTCAGGTGTGGGTGATGGGGTGTACTTCAGAAAAGGGATTTTCATTTCAGCGTCCATCTTTAGTTCCCAGCTGTCTTTCACAATCCTCGATGTTTAAAGGCTGCAATAAGAGTCGGGTAGGAAGCAAATTTTTAAATTTAGCTTAAATTGTAGTTTTATCAGGAGGAGAAGTGGGAGCTTGTGGCTTAGACTGATATCCAATCTTCTGCATCACGTGACTCTCCATCAGGGACATGTTAAAAGTAGGTGACCACAGTCCCTTGTTTGGGATTTTTTTGTCCAAGATGCAAATGATGAGTCAGTTGCAATCTGCCAGCTTTGCCATGCATGTGTAAGTCGAGGTAAAAAGGGGAGTCATCTGTGCATGGGGGGCCAGCATACACATCTTAAGAACAGGCATATAGCACTGTGGACCCGGCACCAGATGGCAGCTAATGCCATAGTGGGGCGTTCATCCTCGTCATCAACCTTACTAAGCATGTTATCCCCTTCCATGAGTGTAAGACCAAGTAGAATGTCTACAGTAGCATTCTACGAGTACCAGTTTCTCAACTCTGCTAATATTACTTGTGCAAAGATTCACCACAAATGAATATGCATTGTGCATTACTGAACTTTTGGTTTTTTACAGTTTTTATCTAGTATACACCAGCTAGATGCAGTATCTTGTTTTCAGTGGGGTCCTGCTTTTACCAGTTTTTAAAGTTAGCTAGGCTGAAACATTGAAAGGTTTACAGGGAAACAGAAACATAGACAGTGATGGCAGAAACAGGCCACAGGTCCATCCAGTCTGCCCCATGTTCCCTAGCTGCCCGGGGACCTATTGTCCATGAAAGGTTTTATCCCTCCTGGTCCACCTCCCTGCTCCTCTCCCAACTGCTACTGACCTAAGAAACCACCAAACCTTTCACTCATGATGGGGCAACACTGGGCCTGATGCTCAGTGACAAGGACAGTATTGTGGACGTCAGGGTGGGAGGCCACCTGGGGACCAGTGACCACTGTACAGTGTGATTCAACATATGGATGGCAGTGGAAGCAAACCAAACAAGAATGATGGTCCTGGACTTCAGGAAGGCAGAATTAAAAAAATGGGTGAATTCCTCAATAACGATGTGGAGGAATGACCTTGTTGGAGTGGAGGAACAATAGACTAAGATAAGGAAAGTGCAATATCAAACCTCACTCCACTGAATCGTGTGTTTTCTCAGTTTCAGAGTACAGAGGAGTTGAGGGTTTTGGCAACCTCCAGCATTGCAGCACCTGATGTTTTGTGCTCCATGTATCCAGACTGCCCTTGGCTACTAGGATTGAGCATTGGAGACTTCAATTTATGCTGCACTACTATTGTTTTTTTTTTGTATTATCTGTTTATTGTTTTTAAATAAAAACAGTACAGGTGATCTCATGCAAGAGAATAGGAATAAGACAGTAGACAATGTAAACTCTTACAGTCTTGCACAGTAGGAGGTGGGGGAAATCAAAGCCCCAATAAGCCATATACCAACCATGAAGTCCAAAGATAATGCCAGCCACTTCATAGCATAGGTCGTAGTCCAAAGGGAGAGGAAACAAGGTAGATGTACACACTAGCCAGTAGAGCTGTGTTACCTAATCATAAGAAGACATACAAAATAGATTTGCCCTTCCCTGTTCCCTCTTCCCCTCCTCACTGCTAAAAATTATGTAAATTAATACATTTAACAGGTTTAGCCCATTTAACAAGGCACTTACATAGTTTCATTAAGACGTCCTTACATTTTACTATACTGGCCAAACTACTCTATTAAGTACGCATGTCCCTGATGACTTCCAGTTACATCACCAACCCGATGGCCGTCTAATCCGATAGCTCCGGAGACCGCTCAATAGAAGAATTATATAAACCTAGTTAATGCATTAATTTTGTCGCCCAATTCACATTTATTCGCTGCAAAGTGATGGTTTCTAACAAACACAAAAGGAAGGTGTCGCACTCGGCGAAGGTACGAGCGCTGATGGAATTGGACAGACAACCGGGCCCACGCAAGGCCTCCCACTTGGGTTCTCCAGTATCCAGCCTAGCTGACAGAGGATAATATAGATCTTGTGGATCAGCATACGATTGTCTCGAAACTGGATGGGATTATAAAAACATTGCATAGAGTTAAATCATCAGTGGCTGATCTCCACTCCGACCTCAAAAAAGTGGATAAATGCACAGAGGCAGCAGAACAGGCAATCAGGTCTTTGGCCGACTCCACCAGTCAGCATGACAGGGCCATCCTATATCTCCTGGCATGAGAAAAAGAATTACAAGCTAAAATTGATGACCAGGAGAACAAGGCGAGAAGGAACAACTTTCGCATTTATGGGGTCCCAGAAGACTCGGAGACATCTTTTGAGACAATGGAGGATTTTGTAACCCATATGTTAAGGGCAACATTAGAGATTCCAGAGAAATCACCCCTTCAGATAGAAAGGGCACACCGCTCGCTGGCACTCAAGCCCAAGGAGCAATCGGCATACCCCAGATCAATTATAGTGAAGATGCTGAACTATCGAGAGAAGCAAATAATTCTACAAACTGCATGGAAGAATAAAAATATACAATTTGATGGGCAAAGGATCTTCCTAGACCAAGACTTCTCCGATCTGCTAAATAACAAGAGATGCCAGGTATGGGAGATAATAAAACAAGCGATGGAGAAAATTGTTAAAATCCAATTATACTACCCTGCTCGTTTACGAGTCCATACTGAGAAAGGCCCCATTCTATCTGAGTCCATTCAAGAAGCGGCATCCACTTTACAACAAATGGGAATTCAGTGCATGGAATTCAAAGCAGACAAGTTAGAACAAGAGATAGCATGAGTCGCGTGGCAAAGAGCTGGGAAGCCCAAAAGAGCGCAGCCTACCTCAGTGACCTGGCCTTCATATTTATGCTTAGATTTGCAGGAGCTCATTGCAAGAGAATCAAAGGCACCACGGATGACAGTCAGAGTGGGGAGGTCCAAACCAGATGACTCATATACCTGAACTGGCAAGTAGAGAATATCCTTTTCCTTTTAGTGATGCATCGAGGTGGATTGAAGAGAATCACTAAGGTAACATCTTATCCCTGCATCAGTCAAATGGACCGGACAATTTTCTTTTTCTTGTTGTTTAAACACTTGCATTGGGGCAGTGTGATCGACCCCACTTAAACTGAGATTCGAACAACTAAAAGGAGCCTTTTATCTACCCCAACTAGACACTGGCTGTGTTTGAGACTGTCAGTTGCCCTGGGGCTACACAGTCCTCTTCAGAAAAACTGAAAATGAAAAGAACTATTTGGAGCTTTTATAATCTAAAGGTTTAAGGTTGTATGTGGAGGGCAGGGTTATTGCAACCCATTATCAGCATGTATCTCTTCCGAACTCCCCTTCTCACTTCCCTGTTTATGGTATTAGATTTGATAGGGCGTTTAGAGGATGGGGAGGGGGGCGGGTGTGGTATGCTAATTCTGATGCACCTCAAGATATGCGAACTAGGGGAGAAGCAGGAGGGGAAAAAAATGAAGGAGAGACAAACGAACACGCTGGGTTAAGAACTGTATAGATAAAGATTTAAAGGAGCGGCCCCCAGACATCGGAGGTGACCAGAAACCACCAGAGCTTCTACTACATTTCTTGCTTTTGGTGACGTTTATACATACTGACACCTTGTGGTCAGGCTTGTACATTTACAAGCACAGTAGCATTGGCTACCACACCCTGTGATACACGGGGTGTTCTTTCTTTAACCTAGGAAGCATTTAAAAAACTAGATAATTTCTAAATATTTTGGTTGAAAGTTATCTAGACAGTTAAAACTGGTTTAGAGACAACAAGTTTTGTTGTCAGTTCATTCCCTTTTTCATAGATGTTCACAGTTTAAATTCTTAATGTTTTGGTTGTGTATTTTATTATTGTTGCTTGGTGTTTTTGTACACGAGGAGTGCAATTTGGTGGAGAGGTCATTGATTTTACAGGGCTGATTGGAGAGATTGGGTTTGGGGTGACAGTCCTGCTTAGGATGGGAATAACTAATTTAAAATAGGTTCCATAAAGGTGGTTTCCTTGAATGTTCAAGGAATTAACTCCCCCATTAAGAGAATGACGATTTTGCATTATTTAAACCAGCTCCATGCAGATATTTGTTTCTTGCAGGAGACTAGGCTGTCTGAACTAGAGCATAAAAAACTTAGACGAATGTGGGTAGGCAGAGTGGTGGGCTCGTCACTTACCTCTGGCAAGAAAAATGGTGCAGTTATTCTGATTCAGAAAAATATCCCACTGGAAATTACAAAGGAAGAACCTCTGGATGATGGTAGAGGGATTATTGTCTCAGGAGAGATATTCTCCCCAAAACTGCATTTGATTAATATTTATGCACCTAATAAGGGTGACCCTGGTTTTTACCAAGGGCTGTTTCGTAGGGTCTCAGATTTGGAGTATTTCAACTGTGTGATTAATCCGGGGCTGGACCGTTCATCCCAAAATCAAAAGACAGATAAAAAAATATGCGGGAACTAGCATTGGTTGATGTTTGGAGGGAATTGAAGGTGTCGGTGAGGGATTTTACCTTCTACTCCAATCCCAATGACTCCTACTCTAGAATTGATTATTTTCTGTGCTGCAATACCAATTTGTATAAAATAAGGAACTGTGATATTCACCCCAGGGTGGTCTCAGACCATTCTGCAGTGACATTGACGCTTCAGTTGGGAAACTGGAGTAGGCAGACGACATGGAGGTTTAACTCTTCCCTGTTGGGGAGACAGGATTTTAGAGACCAAATATCTGACAGGATAAAAGATTATCAAGAAAATAACAAAATAGCGGAACCAGGGCCAAAGTGGTATTGGGGCAGCCTCAAGGTGGTTATCTGGGGGGAGGTGATCTCATATGCAGCTCGACTAAAGAAACAAAGAAAGGAAAGGCAGATAGCATTAGAAACTCAGTTGAAACATTTAGAAAATGAACATAAACAGAATGGAACTAAAGAGAACTTAACTAAACTCAATAATGTTAGGAAAGACCTCCAGAATATTTTAGAGTCTCAGGTTGAAGGGAAATTACGATACTCAAATCAAAATTACTATGAGTATAGTAATAAGGCAGGACGGCTCCTGGCCTTTAGACTGAGATGGGACCAGGCGGAGAAATATGTTCAAAAAATTAAAACAAGAGCAGCAGATTCAGACACAGTTCATTTTACCTCCAATAAGATAGCTGAGACTTTTGCGCAATATTACTCCACTCTTTATAGCAGAAACTTAGAAGGCTCAGACTTGCCACAGAAGATACAGGAGTATCTGGGAAGGATTCCGCTCCCACACCTGACAGAAGATAATAAACTAAAATTGGACTCCTCTATAACATCTCAGGAAGTGATGGAAACAATTAATGATATCAAAATAGGTAAATCACCTGGACCGGATGGTCTCAACGTGGAATTTTATCAAAAATTTAAAACCCAGCTAACCCCTATTTTGTGTCAATTATTTAATTCATGCCAAGGAGATGATGACTTCCCCAACTCTTGGAGGTGGGCTTTTATCTCGGTTATACCTAAGGAGGGTAACCCCCCTGATTCTTGTGCATCATACCGACCAATATCCCTCCTTAATGTGGACTCAAAAATCTTTACTAAAATATTGGCAAAATGGATAAATACAATTTTACCCGATTTGGTTCACCCAGATCAAGTAGGTTTCGTACCTAACAGACACCTTAGTGATAATATTCAGAGATGCCTTAATATTCTGTATCAGGGCCGAGTTTCTCAAGAACTACAGATGGCTATAGCGATCGATGCAGAGAAAGCATTCGATAGTTTAAGCTGGAATTTTTTGTATGGGGTGTTAAAGAAATTTGGCTTTGGGGACCAAATTATTACCTGGGTTAAAGCTATATACCAAAAACCCCAAGCTAATGTTAGAGTAAATGGTACAACCTCCAATAGTTTAAATATTCAAAGAGGGACAAGACAGAGTTGCCCCCTCTGGCCCATATTATTTGCCCTCTGTATGGAACCCCTGGCAGAAACAATTAGGGTACATCAAAGTCTGGAAGGAAATAAAGTGGGAGGGGAGGAGAGTAGAATATCACCTTATGCAGATGATACCATGTTGTACCTGCGAAATCCAAACAAAACCTTCCCAATTTTAAACCAGATATTAACAGAATATGGAGATCTGTCTGGATTTAAAATTAACAAGGACAAAATGGAAGTTATGGTGGTAAGTGGATCCTTAACTACTGAGCTTAAACAACTGATCCCATTTAAATGGATCTCAAGCAGCTTGAGATATCTGGGTATTTTCCTTCCCCTGCAGCTGAACGAATTATATCAGGTGAATTATGAGAAACTGATAAAAGCAGTATTTACAGATTTAAAGAGATGGGAACTCTTTCCCCTCTCACTGATGGGGAGGGTGGGGACTATAAGGATGAATATCCTACCACGTTTTTTATTTTTATTTAACACCCTTCCACTACACACTCCAAGTACGGAATGGAAGAAAATTGATAAAGCCCTTCACCAATTTATTTGGGCAGGGAAAAGATCAAAGATAGCGTGGGACATGTTGATGAGGGAAAAAAAGGGAGGTGGCCTGGGCGTACCCAATTTGAAAATGTATTATCAAATGGCCCAATTAGTTCCCTGGGTTGCACACTTGAAAACAACTTCTGATAAGGTTTGGACTGTACAGGAGACGGGGGGGGGGGACCCAGAGACATCACCGGGTATGGATTTTGCAGGTCTCCTAGCCCGCTTGAATGCACTGAATATTAGCAATCCATGGTTAAAACAAATGTATAAAGTTTGGACAGAAGTACGGAAGAAAGTAGGAATACGATCTCAAATTAATAGTAGAATGAAAATTACTCAATGTGCTTCATTTACCCCACCTAAACTGGATCAAGCATTTGAGGTGTGGAAACTTTGGGACCTAGTATATTTTGCTCAGTTTATCTATCAAGGGCAGGTAAGAACATTCCAATCGCTTCAACAAGATTTTGCCTTGCCCACTACCCACTTTTTTAGATACTTGCAGATCTCTTCCTTCCTGCAGGTGGGAACAAATCTGCGGGATGCCCAGCGGGAGCCACATCCCTTGGAACAGAAAATCTGGCAAGCGGTATATGCCCCAGGTGAGTCACACCTCGTATCAGCTTTGGTATCCACATATAGAGAGGTAATAGACCTCATTCCACTGAGGGTGCAAATGGCCTGGGAGAGGGAGAGGGAGATGGGACTGCAACTTGATACACAAACATGGCAAGGGATATGGGAAAGGGCATTTCATACATTGGCCTCCAATTCATGGTGGGAGTTTAGGTGGAAGATGTTGATCAGGTTTTTTAATACACCTTCCAAGACAAAACACTATAAAAACGGAGCCTCAGAGACCTGTTGGAGAGGTTGTGGAGGAGGGGGGACCCCTTATCATATCTTTTGGGAATGTCCTAAACGTTGTCCTTTTTGGGATGAAGTGGTACATCACTTCCAGGAAATGTCAGGTATTCAAGCTCAAATAGACTTCCCACTTATGGTGTTAGGGTCATTCCCCAAAGGGAAGAGATCAAATGCCAAGACATCTTTTATGGAAATCTTACTGGCAGCTGCGGGTAAAGTGAATACTAGAAGATGGTTGGACCCAGAACTTCCTACATTTGGGGAATGGATAGCTTTAATAAAAGATATAGCAAGGGTGGAAAAGATAACAGTGGAACTACGACTGAGGAGGGACAAATATAATGGAATATGGTTGCCTTTCATGCACTTATTGGAAGATGTGGAGGGTGTTTCGATTCTTTCACAACAAGCCTTCCCACAATAAGGTTTTGTGGAGATCAGTACAAATCTAATTGATGCCAGAAGGTATAAAAACTATCCTGGTTAACCTTGCCCTCAGCACCTGGTAGTAGTATACTCCAAACCCCAGTTGATATAAAAAACAAGGAAAAATACGCCAACTTAGCCAAGCCTTGTTTTATTTTGTTTTATTGGTAGTGAGGAGGGAAGGGAGAGGAATTTAACACCTCTCTTCTCAATTCTTATCAATTTGTTCCTTACTGGTTACTTGTTTATAAAGTTTTATAGTAAGAGACATTTTTATTTTAGATTGATAGATATATAGGTGGATACCCTCATTGGTAAAGGGTAAATAGGAGTCAGTTAGTGACAGTAATACTGTGTATATGGAATAAGATAAGAGCTTATTAATAGAATAGTTTAACTTTGAATGTTACAGTCACCAGAGCAGAGGCTGAAGACAAGGTAAAGGGGGGAAAATACAATAAGTTAAACTCCCACAGTCTCACTGATTTAATTGTATTATAAATTTTCTGTAACAAAATGTGCTGTCTTGCTCTTTTACAGAGTTGTTAACTGAAATGGTTATATTATGGTATTCCACCTAAATAAACTTGAAGTTTCAAAAAAATAAAGTGCGCATGTCCCTAGGAAATAAATGGGGTAGCTGGTCATAACTGCAGTAACAAGACATAAAAATAATGCCTAACTGGTGTCCAGCGATCCCCATCTCCCAAGAAAACCGTCGGTCCCTTTTCCCAAAGTAGCAGCATGCAACCAGAATAAATGTTTATTAACTGTGATTTTATAAACTGAAAACAAGAACAGAGTCAATATTTTAGTCCCCATCTGAGTCCAAGTTCACAAACTCTGATTGCTTGGGCGGGTGTGCTTGAAATTAGAGTTCCGACTTCTCGGTCCAATGGTCCGCATCACTGGGATCACTAAATTGCCAAGACTTTCACCCATAGGTCACTCTCAACCGGGCAGGCAAAAGAAAAGAATGCACTATCCCCAGATGGTGTTACTTTTGGCACATCGCATCAAACTGTTTGCGGCGGGCACAAGTTTGAAAAGACAGATTGGGGAACAGTTTAACGTCTAAACCTTGCACTGTCAGAGGATAAACTGCTCCTGCAGCGGCAATCAGCATGTCCCGAATTTCTGGGCCATTAGTTTTCAGTACCACAGTATGAGGAGTGTTGGGATCTGGAGGCCACACCCTGGGTGTAATTCGAAAAGCCTGCCGCAATTCGGACCACTCAAAATATTCTGAAAGGCTCAGTGTTTCAGCAAGCCATTGTTTCAGGTAAGAAAGCAGATTCGTGCCTTCAGTGCCCTCAGCTAGACCCACTATGCGCACGTTACCTGCACGAAGTGTGTTCTCTATGGACTCCATTCTACCTCCGAGTTGCTGGTTTTCCCTAGTGAGCTGGGCCACGGTAGCTTGCATTGATAGGGAATGTTTGTCTGCTTCTGCTACCAATAAAGAGAGTGCTGTGATGGTAGCATTGTGCGTTTCTAGGTGAGTGAGAGTTCTTTCTATTTTGGAATCCATGGCACGGACCGATTCCAATATTGTCTGCCACAGTGGTTTTATAGCGCCTATCGGAGTAGCATGGTCCAATAAATCCATTTCCCTGCTCAAGGTAGCATTCGAAGTAGTAGGCCGCTGAGATCCAGAGGTCTGGGATACTGTGTTTTTATTGCGCCTCATAGCCGAATTTGGTATCGATCTGTAGCTAAGAAGCCAAAGAAACTGAGGAGCCTTTTTAAAATAACTGTTCGTGCCTAAAAATGCAATTTTTGTTGGCTAATGTGGAGGTTGTAGAGCAGAGCAAGTTAAGGTGCTTCCTGCCTCAAAGCTGGCTCTCTGCACCCCTACTATTGTTTTTAATCGTTTTACTGTTATTGTAATATGCACTTTCACTGCAGCAGCTTTTGCATAATTCACTTATTAAATTAATATTTCTAAGTGTCACTGTTTTAAGCACAATTATGTGTTTAACTTGAAATTTATTCATTTACTGTATTTCTTGTTTGTTGGACTTCGAGTTTGCGATCCACATCAGCAGTCGCTCTGAGAGAGGAGGGCTTTCGGCCGCATCGGCAGCAGATGAAGAAGGTAGATGAAGAAGGTAGCTCCCTGATCAGGAGCCTATCAGCACCAGGGGCATGAAATTTGGATTGTGCAGCTGGCTTTTAAGTACAGGGCCCAGCTGCGCACAGACTTGCTTGTTGAACTTTGAGTTTGCGATCCACATCGGCGATCACACTGAGGGAGTAGGGCTTTCGGCTACGTCAGCAGCAGACAGAGAAGGTAGCTCCCCAATCGGGAGCCTATCAGTGCGGGGCATGAAATTTGGATTGTGCGGCTGGCCCTCAAGGACAGGGCCGGCCATGAAGACAGACTTGCTTGTTGACTTCTCGCCCACCCACCCCGCACCAGCCCTTTTTAAATAGGCTGGGTGAGCCAGCAAGGAGTGGGGCTACCATGGATTGACACTGAATTGGAGTGGTTGATGGGCAAACAACTAAATGACTGAAAAGGGGCAGTGGCTGCTACATTGGGCAGAGTGTAAGTCACTGTGAGGGGGGCCTTTAAGCTCTACCTGAAGGGAAGCCTTGTAATTAAGTGAAGTGTGTGTAAAGTTTTGTATTTAAGGGAAGTGTGTGCAGAGTTTTGTTTTAAGGGATTCTGTTGAGGGCATGTGTGCATTGGGAACGAGTGAATCTGTGTACACAGCTTAGGCTCAGAGGGACTCTGCTAAGTGCAGGTGCAGTATATGCACGGCGGAGTATAGACATTAAACTGCAAGGGGAGGACACTGCGGGGGTGTCTTACAGTACTTTACATATAGGGTCTTACAGTACTACATACTAATTTTTCTGTGGAGTCTTCACAGGATGGGAGATAGGGTGTGGCAGGGGCTGCAGGCCACTAGGGCCGGCCTTTTTGGTTGGGTGATGGGGTGCACAGGTTGTGGATCAGCCATGATATTGGACTGGGCTTGGAGTATGGGGAGTTGTATGGTATGTGGCCAGTTGGCTGAACTTCAGGGGGAATTATCAAGGCTCAGGAGGTACTTCGGGGAGAGGGGAGGGGTGGGGAGGACAGTGACAGACCTGTAAGGGGGGAGAGGACAGGGGCTGGTGGGGCAGCAGAGGGACTGGTCACATAGATCACAGAGCCACACCCAGGTTTATGGGCAGGATGGGGAGAGTGAGACATCAGGGTTATCAAGGCGGGGGATGGGGAAGGGGACCTGGGGAGGAGTAGGGTGTCAGGTCAGTTGGGGCCAGTGGTTTAGTGACTCAGGCAGCTCCATGGGCAGGGAGGACAGATTGCAGGGAGCAAAGGAGGGCTCTGGTAGGGGAGAAGTGAAGGTGGGCCCTGGTAAGGGTGGGGTTCAACCAAAGAAGACAAGCAGCTGTTGGCAGATGGTTGAGGGAAAAGGACCAGTGGTCAGCAAGGGGGGGGTACCGACAGGGGATAGGAAGGACCTGGGGATTGAGATTAGGAATAGATTCACACTGCTACTTCTAGAGAAGGGCAGGGAAGAGGAAGTTGCTAGTCAGGAGGAGGAAAAGGTGGAGGTGAGTGGGCTGGATAAGAGCAATGGCCAGAGTGGTGCACAGGACAAGCAGGCAGGTGCAGCAGGATGCTGTCCTGGAAGAAGGAGTGTGGGGGTATTGGCTAAGGAGGCCCGAAGGGCTGAGGGGGTGAGCAGGGGGCACACCTGTTAGGACCTGGCCTGGGAAGGGGGTGCAGGGGCTTGGGGAGCGCAAGGGGGAGCCAGGGGGTGTCACCCCCAGGGTCCGACGGCACAGCCTTATAGACAGGTTTGGACTTGGCAAAGGATACAGCACAAGCAATGTCCATGCAGGCTCAAGGGATGGGGGCAGGTGGAGGTAGGGGGCATGTAGAGCTAGAGGTTAAGATGGGGGCCACGACCACAGAGTCCAATGGAGAGAGACCGGGGAACTACCATCGGGGGGTCCTATGGAGGGAACAATAGAGAGTGGGCCAGTGGTTAGAAGAAAGGTTCCTGCAACCAGGAAAGCGGGTTGTAGGAAGGGTGAGAACACAGAGGGCGAGGAGGGGAGAGGAGCCAATGAGGACAAAGTGGGGGATATGGCCAGGTCGGTTGGGGAAGCAGATGAACAGGTAAGAGGTAGTGCTGGGGCAGGCAGGATCGAGGACAAGGTCATGCTAGTAGGGGATTCCATGGTCAGGGGTATCACCTTGGGGGGAAGGGTGGTAGGGGTAGCAAGGTGTGGGTCAGGTGCTTGCCAGGAATTACAGCTGCAGAGGTCATGCACTACATCCCATCATGAGGAAGCAGCAGGATAAGAGAACTCACCTGGCTTTTCACTTAGGAACAAATTACCTTGCTGGGCACAGCCTGATGGAAGTGCAAGCGAAGTTTGAGGCCCTATCGCGGTTCTGTAGCAGCCTGAGCTTCAGGTCAGTGGTGTTTTTGGAGGTGCTTCCTACATAGAAACATAGAAACATAGAATGTGACGGCAGATAAGGACCGCTTGGCCGACCTAGTCTGCTCATTTTTCTACCTAACAGATAAGCTGCAGATCCTAGTTAACCAACAGCTTACTTCCTCCTACCCCCCACTAGGACTACCTTTTGTCTGTCCCATGCATTCTTGAATTCAACCACTGTTCTTGACTCCACGATCTCCTCAGGGAGGCTGTTCCATGCATCCACAACCCTCTCTGTGAAAAAATACTTCCTCACATTACCTCTGGGCTGTCCCCCCTCTATCTTCAAATTGTGCCCCCTTGTTCTTGCACATCTCTTTTTCTATAAGATGCTACCCTCTTGGACTTTGTTGATTCCCTTGAGGTACTTGAAAGTTTCTATCATGTCCCTCTCTCCCTTCTTTCCTCAAGGGTATGCATATTAAGCTCAAGTTTCAAGGCTTGCCCTTGTGACATCATCACTGTGTCATAGTTAATTGGAAAGTCTTTCACTAAACTAGGCCATCTGTTCCAAAATACAAACACCAACTTTGGGTTTGCATTTTAGGTTTTGGGTTTGTTTATAGGTGTTCAGTTAATTAAAGTACACCAATTCTGGCCAACCATGTGCAATGTTCATTAGGCTTGCCCCTTCCCTATGGCTGGGTACCCAGAGAAGTGCTGGGAGATTCCAGTTATTAAAGGTCTATACTGCTACCAGTGGAGAGAGGATAGTGTCCAACAGTACAGAACAGCAGCACTGTGCTATTTGGGGACATTACCAACGGTTTGGTTGAAACTGGACAGGCACTGGAAGAATAGTCAGGGCACTACATTTAATTTTGGCTGGGCCTAGATGGACACTGGAAATCAGTCAGGATGTACTATACTGCTACCTCATTACCAACCCTTTACTTCTTTAGAAACAAATATTGACGGCAGATGAGGACTGCTTGGCCCACCTAGTCTTCCTATTTTCTCTACCTACTATAACTCTACATGCCTACTTGATCTCTGGCTTTACCCTCCCTTCCCTATCTTTAAGGTTCCCTTATGCCTATCCCATGCATTTTTGAAGCCCTTTACTGTTTTTGCCAACACCTCAGCTAGGAGGCTGTTCCAGGCATCCACCACTCTTTCTGTGAAGAAGAACTTCTTCACATCTCCCGAGTCCCCCCTCCAGCTTCACAGCATGTCCCCTTGTTCTTCAGCATCTTTCTTCTGAAAAATGCTTCTCTCTTAAACTTTATTTATACCTGTGAGGTATTTGAATGTTTCTATCATACCCCCAACCCCACCCCAATCCCTCCTTTCTTCCATGGTGTACATACTGAGGTCCTTCAGTCTCTCTTCATAGGGCTTGTGATACAGATGCTGCACCATTGTGGTCCTCTGGACTGCCACTACCCTGTCTATGACCTTCCAGAGATGTGGTCTTCAGAACTAGACACAGCACTCTAGGTGAGGTCTCACCAGTGATCGATACAGTGGTAACACCAGCTCTCTTTTTCTGCTGCTGATACCCATCTCCATGTACCCAAGCATCCCACTAGCTCTCTCCACTGCCTTGTCACACTGTCTGGCCACCTTCAGGACATTAGATATTATTTATTTATTTATCTTTTTTTTCATCCTTGTGGGCCCCATGAGCAAAATGCACATTTTCACAGGCGACAAGCCATTTACAAAAACAAACCTAATACACAATAAACAATCAATTACATTCAACAATACAAATATAATACACATAAGACAACGACAGTATAAAATATATAATTACACTAAACAATTAAGAAATGCATTTTTGTAAACTTCTTAAATGTATAAAGAGTTTGTTTGAAATTACCAATTGTTTTTAAATAGAAAAAATCCAGAGGGATGGAATTAAACAATTTGGGTGTCTTATTCAATATTGATCTCTGACCAATGGACCTACAAAAAAGTGGTAACTGAAATGAATATTTGTCCTGGGGTCAGGTACCACACCTATTAATAAGCCTGTTTAGAAATAGAAATAGGAAGAAGACCTAATATGATTTTGAATAAAAATATGCAATGTTTAAACTGAATCCGACGTTCCAGTGATAAGCAGTTGGACTGTAGAAGAAGACAGTGATGGGTACGATAAGGGACCTGCAACATAAAGCTAAGAATTGAATTATAAGTTACCCTGTGAGAATACAAAATATTTTTACCTGCAGTTGAATAAACTAATAATCCATAATCTAGTTTGCTAAACAAACAACTGTGAGCTAACAAGAACCTAGATTCATTAGTAAGGCTGGCTTTCTCACGATATAAAGCCCTGAGGCGCTAATGAATGGACTTCCTAATATAAGTAACATCATCCCTTTCCTGCTTTTGGTGATTAATACTACCCCATTTTGTACTCTGCTACTGGGTTTCTGTGCCCCAAGTGCATAATTTTGTACTGCTTTGCATTGAAACCTAGCTACCCCACCCTTTACCACTCCTCTAACTTTTCTAGATCACTATTCATTTTTTCCACACACCCTTGTAGTGTCTACAGTATTACAGATGTTAGTGGCATCTGTGAAGAAGCATACCTTCCCTTCTAACCACTCTTCAATGTTGCTAATAAAGACATTAAAGATGACCAGTCTCAGTATTGATCCCTGTGGCACCCTGCTTGTTACCCTCCCTTCCTTGAAGTGAACTCTGTTTGCCTCCACTCTGTCTCCTCCCCCCTAATCAATTTCTCACCCAGTTTGCCACTTTATGACCCACTCCTAGGTTTCCCATCTTGTTTACAAGTCTCCTATGTGGAATGGTGTTGAATGCCTTACTGAAGTCTAGGTAGGCCACATCCACCACTCCATCCTGACCCAATTCCCTGGTAACACAGTCAAAGAAATCTATCAGATTTATTTGACAAGATCTCTCCCAGAGAATTCATGCTGCCTCAGATCCTGAAGGCCACTAGATTCCAAATATTCTACAGTCCTTTCCTTCAGTAGTGATTCCATTACTTTCCCCACCACTGAAGTCAGGCTGACCCACCTATAGTTGCCAGCCTACTCTTTGCTCCCACTTTTGTGAACTGGGACTACATCTGCCCTCCTCCAGTCCTCTGGAACCACTTCTGTCTCCAGTGAGTGATTGAACAGGACTGTCAGAGGTGCAGCCAGCACCTCCCTAAGTTCCCTCAATGTCCTAGGATGCACCCCTTTTGGCCCCACTGCCTTGTCCACTTTCAGATTTACGAGTTCCCTCAGATGCCCTCTCCTCCTGTCCCTAGAGCTAGCATAGATAGGCAGCAGAGGATAGAGGAGTTCAACTGCTGGCTCTCGAAATAGTGTGCACAGAAGGGCTACAGGGTAGTGGGCCAGTGGGGGTTGCTCTGGCAGGATGAAAGCCTCTTTGCCCCAGATAGGCTGCACCTAAATAGTCAGGGCAAGGTGGTGCTCAAAGGCAAATTGGAAGAATTCTATAGCGAACAATACAATTTAAACTGATAAGGGAGGGGACTGCAAGCATCACCTAGCAGTGCACTCGGCAAGGGGGACAGCTGTCCCCCCTCCACAAGAGGAAAGTGAACCAGCAGGAGCCAGATTAGCTGGCACATGTGAGGCAAAATCCATTTAGAAAGGGAAGGTGGGGGCTAGGGAAACCGATAACTGGATGGTCATATGCATAAACACCAGGAGCCTGGGCAATAAGGAACTAGAGGGAGGTGGATGTGCTTCCCCTGCAAAAGGGAGGGGGGGAAGGCAGGAGTTGAGCAATTACAGGCCAGTGAGTCTGACATCGGTGGTCAGCAAGCTCATGGAGAAGCTGCTAAAGTGCAGAATCACAGACTACTTGGAGGCAAGTAGCCTGCTCGACCCAAGGCAGCATGGATTCACCAAGGGCAGATCTTGCCAGACAAATCTGGTAGTGTTCTTTGACAAGGTCACTAGGGCGGTGGATCGGGGGGCGGTGGACATAGCCTACCTAGATTTATGGAGGGCCTTTTATATGTTACTGCATGGTAGGCTGGTGCACAAACTGGAGTGTCTGGGGCTAGGGAAAGCAGTTATTAGGTGGGTCCGCAACTGATTTGAGGGCAGGACGCAGAGGGTGCTGGTAAATGGGGTCCCCTCGGGGAAAGTGAGAATAATGAGAGGGGCACCCCAGGGTTCGGTGCCGGGACCCCTGCTGTTCAACATCTATATAAGTGACATTGAGAAGGGGTTGGAGGGCAGAGTGAGCCTGTTCATGGATTATGTCAAAACTGGTAATACGATGGACATTAAGGGAGGAGTGGAAAGGATGCAAGAAGACCTAGGGAGATTGGAGGAGTGGGCCAGGAAGTGGAAATTATCCCTCGATATGGCAAAATGCAAGGTCATGCACATAGGAACAGGGAATGAGAGAAGGGAATACAGACTGGGGGCAGGCCACTAGCAGTTACCACAAAGAAGAGGGACCTGGGTATCATCATCTCCCAGGACTTGAAGGTGGCCGAGCAGTGTGGTAGGGTGGTGGCAAAAGTCAGTAAATTGTTGGAATGTATTGGGAGAGGGATCACCAGCAGGAGGAAAGAGGTTCTGATTCCCCTGTACACCCAGCTGGTCAGACCTCATCTGGAGTACGGGATCCAGTTCTGGAGGCCTTACCAAAAGAAGGATGTGGAGAGGGTGGAGAGGGTACAGAGGAGGGCAACCAAGATGGTGAAAGGGCTTAATCACCTGTCATATGAGGGGAGACTGGGAGCCCTGGATATGTACCCTTTGGAGCTGAGGAGGGAGAGGGGTACATGATAGAGACTTTTAAGTACCTAAAAGGGATAAACAAGGTGGCTGCTGAAAACCCCTTCCAGATGAAGAAGTGTCCAAGAAAAAAGGGTCATAACCTCCAACTACAGGGGGGCAGGTTTAGGGGGAACATCAGAAAGAACTTCTTTACAGAGAGGGCGGTGGACTCCTGGAATGGGCTGCCTAGGGAGGTGGTAGGAGAGAATTCTGTGGGAGGGTTCAAGAGGGCGTGAGACAGACACAGGGGGCTGTTGAAAGGAGGTGCGGAAATTGGGGCAGGCCTAGGGATGCTAGACAAATGCGCAGACTGGAGGGCCAGGAGGTCCTTTTCTGCAGACACTTTCCTATGTTCCTATTTCACCATTTTGAAGCCGCAACTTCTATTAAATTTTTCCAATTTGAGCAAAGGCGTAGCTACTGATACTCCAGTAAGCCATGGCGTACCAAGTTTAGTAGCAGGAGGTAGCAAACAAGCTGGCCAGCACTTCTCTGCCCTCTCTAGTCCATCGCATTTAAATTCCTTTGTTTGGCTTTGCAGGCTTTTTCTTTTCTCTCTCCGCTGTGTTTTGGGGAGGTGGCAGAGTGGACCGCGGATGCTGAGGCTGAAGCTCTTAATCAGGTCCACATGGTCCACCTACATAGTGATTGGCTGTGGCATCTGGTAGGGGGTGTGGCAAGTCTTGGGCAGTGAGTTTAAATGATTCAGCAAAGTTAGAAGCCATACTATTAGTTCATTTGTGCAGGGAGTGAAAGAAGCAGTAAAAGAACTGAGGAGCAGCAGTCAGAAGAACAGACTCAGAACCGGCTAAAAGAATGAAGACTTCATGTGGAATGGCAAGTGGAGCAAATCTGCCTACCTGCGGGAGAGAAGAAATTTCTGCCATGATCTTGGACTCATGGTACAGTCAGTGGCATTTACCAGCAGGCAGCAAGCACCACACTAGCAGCACAGACAGACAGCAGGTCTAGTGTGGGAATCGTCTGACTGGAGCCAGGAAACCCTTGGACTCGAGTCGTGGGGGGGAGCATGAACAAAAGTGGGGGAGGGGTAGCAGTGTGGCAGATTGGTGTACAAATCTGAAATGCCTGGCTACACCCCTGAATTTGAGTCACAGCTTCTAACAGGGGTGATTACTAATCGGGGGTGGCTTCAATTGATAAGCCCCAACAGGCTGTCATCAGGTATTTTCTGCCAATGCCAAACATATTAAAAGAAAATTGTTACAAAAGTGTTAGAAACAGATAAGTGGACAGTAAAAAGTACATAGTTGTTTTACCAGTAAGGTAATACATCAAGAGATCTCCACATCCTAGAGTCTTGAATTAACAAATTGGGATTAGGAAAAAAACTAAATCTCCTATGGCTTCATGTCTAACTTTATTTTCTCACTGTTCGGTTTGTCATCAGGTACCATATTTGCTGCTGATTCCAAACATATTAAAAAAAAGTTTTACACTGTTAGAAACAGCTGAGTTTATTTGCACCTGTAACACAGAAATGCTGATCCTAATCCCCCATTTTCCTCACTTTGCTCCATTTGATCAACTAAATTTACAGGTAAACTCCAGCTAAACTCCGGGACTTCTAGACTAAAGCTCTAGTTCTCAACTAAACAAACTCACTAATAAACATATAGTGCACACTGATAGGGAAGATCGAAAGGGAAGTTTTAATATAAAATATCTCTATTTAACCAACCACGTGGTCACACCATCTGGAGAATGCTGACTGGTATACTGTGTTAGCAGGACCACATCTTTAAAGTAATCCTGTGATCCTGTTCGTGCCAACGATTCTTCTGGGGAATATGCTTTAATGTTAGTACAGGTAAACCTGATGTGGGACAGGCTGCCGAATTCACCATTTTACTATTTCAGATTTTGAAGCTACCCCCCTTTAGAAGCTGCTGCTACTACAAATTGGGAGCAGCGTCTATTGATGAACTTTTTTTTGGATGTGGCTTTTATTTGGAAGCGGCTTCAAAATGGTGAAATATGGTATGTATTTATTTGTTTATTTATTTGAAAATTGATAACCTGGAAAGGTTCACTGAGTCAAACTTTGTTTCCAAGTGTGATCCAGGGGAGAGGAACAGAGGAAGAACAGCAGCAGAATACATTAATACATGTACAAAACTGTGGAACAACATTTGATAACAGCAATTGTAAGCCCCCCTCTCTAAAGAGGGGATTATATTCCCAATTTTGGCCTCCTTTTCCCCCTCCTACCCCTAGCTAGGGAATGGGTTAGTGCTCTTGGGGATACTGCTGCTGGATGCCTCAAGGTGACAGCAGAGAGTAGGTTTTAGGGAGTATATAAGGGAACAGACAGGAAGTATAGGGGCCTTTCCAGACCAGGCATTAGGCCTGGGGCTGGAGGGGGGAGGTTGGAAGTGTAGAGTCAGGATCAGATGAGGTGGGCAAGTAAGAGAGCTCGGCAGTCCAGGGGGCCAGTGGGAACCCCCCCCAAAGAAAGTAGAATCAGGACGGCTTTTCATGCATCTTGATTGATGAGGAGTTGGAGGAATGGAGCTCCATGGAGGATATGTAGCCAGGTCTTGCATCATTTGGAGCAAGGACAATAGATGGCTTTGTAGACCAGGGAAGTGTAGGAGCCCTTAAGAGACCCCTAGAAGGTGTACCCCAGGTCGCCAGGGCTGAGACGGTAGTGGCAGGGCCCTCCCAGGAGGGAAGTCAATGGCAGTGGCTCCCCTCATACCCAGTGTGGCAGGGTGACCTGGAGTTGTGGAGGGAGCAAGGGGGCCTTTAACTCAATTTGGGGCCTGCTTTGGAGGGGCAGGCCTTGGGGTACTGATACCACTGAAGGCTAGGCGGGTTGCAGGCCGTTTGGCAGACCTTGGAGGGCAGCCCTCGTGCTGGAGCATACTCAAGTCCAGGCATTGTAAAGGGGATGTGGGCCTGGCAGGGATCACCGAGGAAGATGACCAGCAGAATCTGGAGTGTTTTGGGCCACCCGCGAGAAGGCAGGTGCTGAGGCAGAGCCAAGTGGGGGTGGAAGGTGTTGCATTAGCCAAGTTACAGTGCCAACAATTGTAAGAGGGTCAGGGGCATGGATCGTCAGTAAAATTCCTGGAAGCCCTGTGGCTTGGGTCAGTGCCCAGGGGTCCAAGTGGGGGAGGCAGCTCGCTTTCCCGCAACAGAGTTTAGGGGGGAATGACCAGTGCCAGAGAGGAAGTGAGTGACTTGGGTGAGAAAAGAAAAAAAACTCAAGGTTTTGGCTCACCAGATCCAAAGAAGCCAGGAGATTGCAGGGATCTGAGTTCAAGTAGGTCTTGGGTAAAGCATCTGAGAGATAGAGAGAGAGGAAAAATCCTTGCTTGTC
Source organism: Neoceratodus forsteri (assembly GCA_016271365.2). Lineage (NCBI taxonomy): Eukaryota > Metazoa > Chordata > Ceratodontiformes > Ceratodontidae > Neoceratodus > Neoceratodus forsteri. The sequence goes on from CM057454.1 coordinate 681,006,663, forward strand.
ACTGCCTTGTATCCATCATTTCTACTGCCTTAGAATGTCCAGCCAGTGTTTGTAAAAAAGTTAATTAGTCCCATGGAGCTGCTTTATCTATTTACAATGGAGTATGTGACCCCTATATTGCTGGAAATCATTTGTAGTACAGGTGCAGAATAAAAGCCAGTTTGGGGAGAAAATAATGGTTGTGAGCTTTATTTAAACTGAAAGGGGGAAGCAAATTAAATGAAATCCTTCTTTTCCCCTTTATGTTCAGTTGATTAATTTTCCATGAGTTGCATTCCAGTTGCAGTATTCATCCCACCTGGGGTGGGACCGCAAAGGCTCCTGAGACAGCAGAGGTACAGTGTGGAGGTCCTGGTCTGGTGTGCAGCCTTCAGGGAGGAGAAAATCAAATACTGAGGGAAAAGGTAGAGTGCACGAATATTGAAGATGCCTGAGAGGTAGGATATTACTTCCCTGCCTTAATCTGGAAGTGTAATTGTCTCGATGTTAGCACTTGAGGGTGCCCCTTCTCTTTTGCCCCAGAACACCTGCAAGAGAAAGTTTATGCCCCTAGACGGGGGCATAGGGGGGTTACATAAGCACAAAATAGAATAAATACAAAAGATTGTATGTACAGAGAATAAAGTGTAGTGCAGCTCAAAAAGAACACCTAACAAGTGCACATTCAAAAGTAGCAGCAATCACGGTGAACAAGAGCACTGTTAACAACAAGCGAGTCACCTGAAAGGTGAGTTGTTGCCTGGCCTCATAATGGAGAGAGAAGACTTTGGTAGTGTGGTAATGAGATCAAGGCAGTTGCAGGGACCCAACCAGATGCTTATTAGGAAGGTTAAGGCTAGGCTTGAGGTGTGTCAGGAGGAAGGTAACAGGAACAGTTGGATGGTGTCAGGAGGAAGGTGACAGGAACAGTTGGATGGTGTCAGGAGGAAGGTAACAAGAAAAGGTGGGGACTTCACTGACATAAAAGGGTTTCCATTCTATGCCCTCCCTCCCCCCAATGACTCTGTAAGTGCGAAACTGGTTGGGATTTTTCTCCATACCCCTTACTGCCTGGCAGTATGGAAGGTATGTAATTTATTAAATAAAGCTTTTTGTACTTTTCAGTTGAGTGTGGTGCTGATTTTCTTATTATTAAGATAAGGGAAGGCATAGTGAAGGCAACAAATCTCTGCACAAAAGAAGTGAGTAAAAACAACAGGAAGAAGAGGTCACTATGGTTCTCGAAGGAAGTGGCTGAAAGTGTTAAGGTCACCAAAATGTTTCTCTTGGTCTTTGATGATATGGATGTGGTCTATGCCCTCCCCCCTTGGCATACTGGATACCCTCTGCAATGCTTTCTGCCACTTTGCTACCAACTCTCCCTCTTGAACTCATCACTGCTCCATCTACCCCTCCCTTTCTACCCTCCCACTCCCCTCACATTGTCAGTCCCATTGTTCCTCCTTCATCTCAGAATACTGGTTTGGATCCCTCCCGTCTTACCTCTCCTCAGTCTTCTCTCCCATACCCTCTTGCTTCTACTCTCTCTGCTCCAGGGATCCCTGTACCTTCTCCCTTCTCCCCTATCACTGCTCTGCTGGGCAGTCTGCCTTCTCTTATCATCTCTCTTTCCTCTGGAACCTGCTCCCCTTCTCCCTCCACCTCTCACTCACTCCCAGCCTTTAGATATGAGTTAAGGCACCTCCCTGTTCCCTCCTGCCCCTACTAACCCTCCATCTAACCCTCCCCCATATCTCCTCCTGCAAATGCCCCCTACCCAACTCATGATTTTGGTTCTTACTTGTGAACTGATTCTGCCTGTTTAACCTGCCTATTCTGCTAAAACACTGTCACTTTTCCAACAGGCACTGTGCACTTTATACAACTCTTATACACTTGCCTACAAGTCAATGTGTAATGTTATGGTCAATAGGTGATAGAGGGTGGTGGTAAACGGAGTTCACTCCGAGGAAGGGAGGATGACCAGCGGGGTGCCACAAGAATCAGTACTGGGACCGGTCCTCTTTAATGTCTTTATTAGCAACACTGCAGAGGGGCTAAAAGGAAAAGTATGTCTTTTTGCAGATGACACAAAGATCTACAATAGGGTAGACACACTGGGGGTGTGTGGAAAAAATTAATAGAGATCTAAGAAAACTTGAGGAATGGTCAAAAGTGTGGCAGCTAAGCTACAATGTGAAGAAGTGCAAAATCATGCACTCAGGGCACAAAAACCCAGGGCTGGAGTATAAGATGGGGGGAGTGGTACTGACAACCACCAAGCAGGAAAGAGACCTGGGGTAATCATATCTGATGACCTAAAGGTGGCCAATCAGTGTGACTAGGCAGTGGGGAAAGTTAGTGGGATGCTAGGGTGCATAGGGAGGAGTTTCATCAGCAGCAAGAGGGAAGTGGTGATACCTCTGCATAAATCATTGGTAAAACCTCACCTAGAGTAGTACTGTGTCAAGTTATGGAGATCACATCTCCAGAAGGACATAGAGTAGAAGCAGTCCAGAGGAGGGCAAGTAAGTAAGTAAAACGTTATTTATAGAGCACCTTTCCAAACCCAAGACACTTTAACAAAGCATAACAATGCCATATATAAATAAAACATTTCAACGGGCAAAATACTTTGTAATATCATAGATGTAATAAATCAAATTAAAAATAATCAGAAAAGCCTGGTTAAAATGATAGGTTTTAAATTCAGCTTTAAAGCTTTCAGCGGTCAGGCATTCTCTTTACCAACAAAGTAGAGAATTCTACAGGGTGGGAGCTACAAAAGAAAAAGCTCGGGCACCAGAGGTTTTCAGATGCACCCTAGTAATCTCTAGCACTCCCTCACTGGCAGATCAGAGAGGACAGCAGGGGGCAGAATGGAGTCAGAAGATCTTTCAGATAGCTGGGTTCCTGATCGTGTAGGGCTTTAAAGGTCAGCAAGCCAACCTTAAAGGTGATCTGCCACTGAAAATCCGCCAGTGCAGTTCGCACAGCACAGGCGTAATATGACTAGCCCTAGATGTGCCAGTCAAGAGCCTGGCTGCCGCATTCTAAACCAACTGCAAGTAACAGATATCAACCCCTGGAAGCCCTAGGTAGAAGGAATTGCAGTAATCTAGGTGGGAGGTGATGAAGGCATGAACCAGAGTTGGTAGGTCATCCAGGGGAACCAGGGTATCTCACTCGGGTGATGTTCCTCAGTAGAAAGAGGATTTGACCACGGCTGATACCTGAAATCTCAGAGTCAGACCATCATCAAACACAACACCCAGGTTCTTCACCCAGTCTGAGGTGGTGAGTTGGATGCCATCGAGCCATAAGCCCATCTGCCCAGCCCCCAAACCTACTCCTGGCCG